>CM062601.1:4800000-6000000 GCA_031470985.1 Agastache rugosa | reverse complement strand
TTATTTTGGTTTAGTAAAACAATTTGTTTGATGCTATGTGAAACATTTATTATTATTGTATTTATTATTTGAAAATTAAGATGGTGTTTGTTTTGGATGATTAATTGGAGTAATAAGAAGTCCATTTACCAAATAAACCCAAAACACGATTAATGACCCAAATATTACCATTGGTATTAACAATCATGACATGCTTTTTGGCAAAGAGCTATAATTTTCAAACTAAGAGCTAGCTGGAAGTGCGAAAAGACATAGTATATGATATTTTGTTTCTTTGAGAAACGAAGCTCATAAAAATGGAAGAATTTGAATTGAACTCCACAAACACACACACACACACACACATATATTAATTAATCAAGTCGGTAAACAAAAAAAATTTAAAAACTAAAAGGACAATTTAGGAAATAAGACTTGCATAATTACAAATATGTCATTAAATATAAGTTTTATCTGGATCTTTCACTCATACCACCATGAAATTGTCTCATACAAGACTATTTTTCTAGAATAATTTTTATGAAAAATAATTATGCGTTTAGTTATCACAAAAGTTTGTATGAGATATCTCACGATGAGACGAGTCAAAAATTCGGTTCAAATTTATTGAACCGGAATCTTAGTTTTGATTCGAATATTGGACTTATCTCATCGTAAGTTAGTCTAAGTCCTTTCTTTTTTTTAAATCCCCATAGTATTATTATTAAAAACAAGAGCAAGGAAGATCAAGAAGACCCACCACATAAGACGGGGGTTCATCCCAAACAACGGCAACTGAAAATGCATAGAATTCCTAGCAAGTCGGTGAGCAACAAAATTTGCTTCACGAAAGACATGCTTAATTTAAAAAAAAAAAAAATATTTGTATCCAATATACTACAATAACTTGAAGCAATTGAACCAAGTTCAGAGCGATCCACAGCTCTAGCATGTATTGCTTTAATAGCAATGCTGCAATCACTTACAACCAAGTTTCAATAGTTGAAACTGCCGCAACTAATTTTATCATTAATATCTTCAACGTCTAAAATACAATTATACTTTTGATACGACATGAACATGTCAAAAATTAATGAATTAGTATACAATCTTATTGTGTCAACACGATACCTTTCATATAAAGCAATAATTTTGTATCATATTTGTGTTCACATCGAATTCGTGTTATTTTTATATTACATGATATTACTTTTATAATTTTATTATTAATAGTATTTTAATTTTAATTATTATTTTATTTCTTAATTAGGGTTCAAATTTATCGGATTATGTCATTATTGTATCGGATCAACACAAACAAAATTGTATCACCTTCATGTTCGCATCGTTCTTGTCACATGTCCATATTTGTACAAAATTGTGTCGTTTTCATGTCGAGCAAATACTTAACAATTCGTGACACGACACACAATTTGCCACCCCTAGTCCACACAGCTCTTGTCAAACTTAAACCATAAAAGTTAGCGTGTACCATATATCAATATCAATTAACACGTGAGTATAATTTATAGTTACAAGACTCAGAATCCTATTTGTTAAGTTTTTGCTGCGCTATACCAAGCTACAATGATTAAGACAGAAATTAATGAAAACAAGATGTACAACAAGTGCTGATTTCTGGAGACCTATAAATACAATAAACCCACAGGAGCAGCAGCATCTCTCTCTCTCTCTCTCTCTCTCTCTCTCTATGCAAGTGAAATCCCAATCTTGGTTAAGACATTCACATCTTTTACCAACATTATTCACTCACAGTATCGGCACTGACCTTGTGATATAAGCGGTAGAGCAGAGTAGATTTCGACATTTGAGTCTCTCTTTCTAATACGGCAATCACATCCTTCACCGAAATGCTTCGAGCCACCCGTGGTACAACAACTTGATTCCGTCCCACTTTTCTGACTGATGCTGCATGCAATGCAATGAGTCAACAAATCTCCAACAAGAGAAAGTAATGCAGGGGGTTCAAATTTGTATACAACCATTACGTACGCCTTTCAATTGAATGCAAAATCAGCCTGAGGTATCTAATACTTCAAATTATCATGGAAAGTGACAATAAGAGAGACAAGTATGCACTCAATAATAAAAAACTAGACACAAAGTTCATAAATTACATCAACATAGAAACTTTCTTTGCAGATGCTCCGGTAGCTGCTGATAAGCAGATGTAAAAGAGAGAACGCAGTTCCCTTAATCACACCAGTTGGGAAATAGTCTAAGTCAATAAAGCTAGGTCAAATTTCTTGAGAGTTATCTATCGGAATGGCGAAAAATAGTTGACAATACCAAAACATTTCGTAAATATTGTGCACATTGTATTCAGCACCTTCCTCTCTGAGCCAGAATACTTAAACTACTATCATACAGAGTCTATCCTTCGCTTGCACCTTTCTAAGTGGGAGGGAAAAAGTGGATAATAAGTCAAACACTTGGTAAGAGCAACATGAAGAACCCAAAGTAATAATGACCAAACCACATAAAATGAAATAAAAGAATGAATTAGAATGGGCATCATTAATGCACTGAGAAAACAAAAAAGCAGTTCATGACTACATGTATGAGCATTATTACATAAAAGCTAAAAAACTTCGAGGTCATACGTAACACGTGATTAGAATCGGTAAAACAGTAAAATACCAGTATAGATCAGTAGAACCATTATAGAGGAGTCCCATATAATTTGTCAAAATCATATGAACCCACAGGTTTTTCTTGTGATTTGTGGACAAACAAAAATCAAACAAAAATCAACAAGCTGAAAAACAAATATGTTGACCAATAAGGACCTATGCAATTGAAAGGCATTCTTCCCAAACTAAATATGCATATATGCAGAGATGCCAAGAAAACCATATTACTTTTGCAGTTTTTCAAATGCTAGTTCCACTAAATTTTCTAGTCGAGGCTCATAAATCATAGACAATTCCTACATTTATATCTGAGCACCAGCAAGTTGGAAGGAGTTACTTTAAACTACTTTTGCTAGCAATATTACCAACTTACCAGGAGTTGTAAGAGCCACTGAAGGATCCCGCTTTTCTGAATCTTGATTTTCCCTTGTGATTCTTGTGGAGGTTGATAAAGGCTTTCGTCCCACATCTTTGTTAGTATGAGGACCAGATGAAGTTTCCGATCCTCCTTGTTTCTGCTTGGCCTCAATCATTAATTGCCATCTTGATGTAATATCGCCCACCCCAGTGGCAGCTCGGACAGCAACATTTGCAGCTGTCGTGCGCATTTTATCATCTTCCTCCTTGTTAACCTGAAAAACAATGTAAGGTTCAATGAATGCTATTACGAATCATATGCAACATTACTGGAATTTAGTATCAATACCTTTGTTGATTTTCCACGACTTTCATCCTTCTCCTTATCAGCATCAACTCCCGTACTACTTTCAAGCTGCAAATTAACAAAATCAAGATACATAGTTCACATAGATTCTGCAAAAATACATAAATTGAAAATGAGACTTGATGTTTACTTCATTCAGTTTCTGTGACTTTTCAGTTTCAGCCTGTTTTTTCTCCCATTCTTCACGAGCTTTACGATTCATGGCCATAATCTGTTGTCGAACATCAGAGGTGATAACAGTCTTGTGCCTTGGCTTCTCCATATCGACTCGCTGCAAAAATGACAAGGACTCAGACAATCCAGACCTATAGTTTTATTTTTATTCTTAAAAAAGTACATCATAGAAAGAGAAGCATGGAAAGTAACCTGTTTTGAAAGTCTGATGACATTAGATATGAGTCCGCGCATTCTCTCTTCCACGCACTAAAATGCAACATTCAACAAAAATAAATTAAATGGTTCACTCATTATAAAAATGAAGAAAGAAACTGGAAAATAGTCCTGGATTGCAATCAACTTCAGAGTCTAGTAAATCACGATTCTTACAATAAACTAGGTAATCGAAGCTTAGCTTACCACGTTGGAAGCTTCATAGACTGCCAAATAAAACTATCTAAACATAGTAAAATGACTTATAGTGCCACATGGTTCCTAGAGAAAAATATAGGAAATTCACATTTACAGCACTGCAGCTATCACAATCTCACCAAGGATAAGCATCGCCTCACGTCATTACTCATATTCTTCAAACCACATTTCGCCACTGCCAGAAAGCATACAGATCATAAAAAAAAAAAATTAACTTAATTATGCAAAACAAATGAGAATGAAGCTCATCAAAGAAGCAAAGTATGGTACTAAGGTCAGTAAGGAAATACTAACTTATCTCCGCCATTTTTTTCTGAAGTGGAATCTTCTGCAATATCAGCCTTTCTTCTTCTTCTTGAACAACCCGTCGAGATGCCTCTGAAACACGGCTGTCTTCCTTGGGTCCTGAAAAGAGTTGTTCTTCCTCCTCCTGTTTATGTATTTTATTTCATGTGAGTAGCAAAACCAATTAACTGTCCAAGGACTACTAGCACAAAAAAAGGGACAGGAGGATAGTTTTGCTTGAAGTATGATCTTGAGGTTGAAGGAGGGTTACCCTGAGATTGACGCCGCTCACTGCAGTCACATCGTTGAGATGCTCAATGCTTTGATCAGCAAAGGATCCAGACACTTTTTGCTTCTTACTGTTGGAATATCAGAATATGTTTATGAGAATTCACTACTAATTAGAGTATAATATGTTAAAAGTATTTTAACCAACAAACTTGTTGATCCATGTAACTAAATAGCATCACGTCACCTTGATGGAGGTGAAGAACCAGGTGCTTCCATTGGCTTCTTCTGGCCAACCAGAGGCTTTTTTTGGGGAGCCTTGGAATTATTTCCAGGACCAACAGGAGCAGTTACAGAAGGCATCCGAGAGCTTGACTGACAAGATGCAAAAGAAATAATATAACAGATGAAATATATAATATTTATAAAAAAGAAAATATATATATATATATATATATATAGCATACAACAAGCCTGAAATGCTCTAAAAGTGATAGCGGTTTGCTAAACAAAATCAGAGGAAAAAATAAATTCTTTCCCTAAGGCATTCTGCTTCTGTGTGTGTGTGTGCGCGCACGCGCGCGCGCGAGAGAGAGAGAGGGGACAATCTAGAATTATCCGAATGAGAAACTAAGCAGAATGAGTAACAAATGCAAGGAAACCCTCAACTGAACTCTTCACCTACATATTTATTATTCTAAGAAATTCATCTAATCTTTAGCGAGGAGTAGTTATAAGAAACTCGCCTAGAATTTACATTCTAATCTTATCAAACAGATCAAGATAGATAAGAATATTAAGAAAGCAACCACGAGACATGACAAAAGCAAAATAAAAGACAGGAAAAATGACACGCAAAAACCAGGTATGATAAGACAATTATTATATGTGCCCGAGATCACTAGATAAACCACCAGTTATTTTGAAACGTAGCACAAACTTAAATTCTACAATATTCTTACATTACTATATAAGACAGCATCTTTTTCCACTATTTGTCAGAGAATTTAAGCAGATAGCTGTCAGTGCAAGAAACATATGATCAGTATATTAGGTTCCAGAGGCCAATGTTTACATCTACTAAGCTACCAGAGAGCTAATATCAGCAGATATTTTTTATCTTTATCATGCCTTAATGAGGACACATCAGAAGTTCACAGCTAGAATATGAGTTTTCAAAGATGTCAGTATACATGACATGTGCACAAAGAATCACATTAGTCCGTAGCCAAGCATCAAGAAGGACATAGTGGAGGAATCAGAGAGCCGCAAATACCAGAATATTGGTCTCCATTGAGCTGGGACTTGGAGAGGAAACTGAGCTTGATGGAACCAGAGTTGTGGGTGGTGTGAGTCCTGTTCTAGATGAATGTATCTCAAAAGATTCATCCTTCAGATTCCCAGGAACGGCACTGCCCAATTTAGTAGGACCAGAAGGCAAAGAAGATAATCCATGTGACTGGTCAGATGGTTCCTGCTTTACACGAGTCATGGATGAAGAAATTGCAGTTTTCTGCTCTTTACTGGCGGATGATGACCACTGGACTTGATTTTGTTGCAGCGCTGTGTTGCTATTCAAGTGAGTTAAACCTCCGCCTGTTATTTTCTTTGGATCACTAAGAGAATGAGGCCTATCAAATGTAGGCATGTTAGTCATATTCATGGGACGGGATGCTGGCCCCAAGTGGTTAACAGCGAGGTTAGGATGAGATGGAGCCTGCCTCATCTGAGAATCATGAGGCTGTGGTCGAATAGCTGCTGAAGATGCACCACTAGTTGTCGGGAAAGGCAGGTAACCACTCCCAGCACTTCCATATGATGGAAATGATGTCTGTGAGAATTGCATATGCTGCTGCTTACTATGCCCCTGTGCCGGAAATGCAGGATGCTTCCTCTCATGACTTAAAGCACCTGAACTGGAAGTTGGCATCTGGCCAACTTGTGCTCCATGTGAATCTGCTTGCCTCTCCACCTCGCGTGATTTTCCCGCATTACTGTCACTTATTGAATTGCTTAAATCTGTTGGCAGTTGTGCTACAAAAAAAGCAAACAGGAGATTTATTAGCGTAAGAGGTGGCTTCTGATAAGAAACTTTTTGATTAGCGTAAGAGGTGGCTTCTGATAAGAAACTTTTTGATTAGCATAAGAAACTTTTTGATTGGCTGCGCTAAGATAAGGATTTGCACCACCTGAAGGTATTTGCATTTGACGTCCAGAGGCCTGAGGCTGCGTTTGAAATTGATTGGAAGTCTGTGGGTTCCTAGCAGCAGCCTGTTTTCATTTTCTGCAGTTGATCAGACTACATTCAAGGATTCAAATCAACCACAAATGCACTAAATGAGATGATGCTCGTAATATACCTGATTCTGCAGTTTATAAACAGCCATTTTTAACATATGGTCTCCAACAATACTTCTCATGTGCCGGACAAAACCATCTTTAGAAACCTCATTTTTCTAGAAATGAATATATTGTTGTCAGGACAAAACTAATATGATTAGGTGATTCTTGAAGAGTGCGAAGTTTAAAGTAAAGAGTGTGGAGTTTAAAGTAATTTGAAACTACCTTTAATTTAAAGTAAAGATTGTGAAGTTGCATAGCTCTGTCCTTGTCAAGTTGGGGTTGAATGATAGGAAGCAACATGCCAAAGGGAACTTGTTTGTTCAATTTCAACGCGGAAACAGCATGTTGACTACTACTTGTCATGGCCTGTGAATTACTCATCCCTGAGGTCATTGCATGTTGGCTAGTCATCGCCATTCCAGCAGTGTGCTGATTTGACGGAGGCATGACTTGGTCATTACCGGTCCCCATGCTTGTCTGTTGATCTCCATTACCTGAAGGCAATATCTGTTGATCATCGAATTCCATCGATAGGGCCTGTTGATCCTTTGACCCCACTGCCATTGATTGGTGATGGCTGATATTTTGTAATTTGTTCATCTGTAATTCTTTATCTGGTTTTGCTTCCTGATCAAGCACTTGAGCATTGATGGGTTGTTCTCCAGGCGGTTGCCCACCCACTGGTTGGGGTAATGGGAAGGTGTTTTGATTGTCCTGCTGCTGTTGCTGTTGTGGACCAGCATCCATTGGGGAGTTAGGTAGCAATGGGTTATGTTCATGGGAGGAGTTATCATCCTCTTTTCTATTCTGAGGGTCTGAGTCATGTCTCTGTAGCTCCAGTTCAGAAGAATGCTGGTCATTTTCCACCATAGCCACAATATCTTGCGCAGTTTGGAAATTAGCAATCCCATCACGACCAGAAGTGTGCCATTGTGGAAGAAACTGACTCGTGTCATGACTGCTTTCTTGAGATAACGTTGCTGGAATAGTTGAATTGCATGAAGATGAAAAATCATAAAATCTCTTACAAGGTAATCAACAATGAAAAAGGTTAAATAGTTAAAACTAACAGTCATATACCACAGATTTTTTGGACTAAAGAAACAGGGGTACTCTGTCTATAGTTACAAATCTGAATAATCCTACATGCTTAGTAGTACATTGATAACACTAGTTTGTATAAACCTTTTATAGTTGGCAATAAAATAACAAAATTGTTATATCCTGAAAATAAAATTCGAAAATGAGCGATATACTGCTGCTCATTCAGGAAAATTGAAGTATTCAGCTCTTCAAAGGAGTTATGAAAAAGGGTTTACTGGTTACAGAACTCATTGTTCTGTTCAAAGAAGGATGGTGAACAATGCATCAAATAAACAATAACTACAAAATATTTGAATGAATATTTGTTTTAGTGAAGTGTTCCGCATAATTTGTGAATCCATGCAAGCTAGAGAAACGATATCCTCAGATCTTGGAAGAGAACATAAATCTAAGCCTCCGGGAGGAATAAAGGAAAAACTAGAGATTGAAGCTGGTCCTAATTTATGATAGGTCAGAATTTCTTACAGAATATTTTCGTCAGTTGGCAAATTCATCTCTAGTATCATGATATTCATTCTACCTTCTTTCCTAACTACAAATTTCTACAATCCATTTCCTCACAACCAAGACATTTCATGGTACAACTAAACCTTACACCGATGGCATAACATATGATTTTGAGGACAAACTTTACTTCAATTTATCACAACTGAAGACCCTATAGTCACTTTAATTATTATTCAGTGCCGCACTAAAGACCCTAACTTATCAATTTCTTCAACACCCAACAAAACCAGAAACTTGCAAAACCTACTGACGAAATTGCATTAAATCCGCCACACAAAAATATATTATTTCTTCACTCCCAAATATCAAACTTGAGTTAGGCTTTATGTTAGCACCCAAAAGGATGAAGTTCATCAAAACCTAAGCTACCAAGATAATAGAACTACAACAAATTAAAACAAAATATAAGTAACTCGATAATTTACTCAACTAAAACGAATCATTACAGGCATTGGAATCACCGGGCTGCTGCGGCGTCGAAGTATTCCCTTCAATGTCTCTGTTCAATTCTGCTGTGAAAGCCTCCACGTCCGCCCCAGAATGCATCGTTTCATCCTACCAAACGATTATGTATTCACATCAAAAATAAATTAATTAATAAATATAAAGAGAGGGGAGGGATCCGCAGATAAAGAAGACCATTGTTGAACAGCTCAAATAGAAGCCCAAATTTATATCAGGAGATGATTAGGGCGGGGAATAAACCTCATCTTCTTCGAGGAATTTCATGATGTTAGGATCCATGAGAATGGATTTCGAGGTAGACGTGAGAGAGAAAATTGGGTTCAAGTTCTGCGGGGTGAGTGAGTTAGAGAGAGAGAGAGAGAGATATTAAAGTATGAGTGCCGAACTTGACTTCTAATTTAGACGAGTATAAGAGTTGATGGCTCAAAAAAAAAATTAAAACATCTAGTTTAATTAGACAAATTGGGCCAAGTGGGTTTTTATTCAAGTAAAGAAATGGGCTAAATTCGTTCATGCATACATATATATTTAAGACTTTTAAGTGTTGGGCTAATTATATACATACAATTGTATATACATAACATGCTAATCCAACTTAATAATATTAGTGTGTCTGTAAATACATAATCTATTTTGAAATTTTGTTACTGCACATGACTTTTTATTATTTCTTCAGTATACATGGAACTTTTCTTTTTTTTTTTCCTAATTTTGAATCGATCAGCGGTATCCCCCAAATTGAATCCAATATGGATACCGAAATCGCCACCGTAGAGACCGGAATTTACAAAACGACGTCGTTTTGTATAAAAAACTATAAACAAAAATAAAAAATAACACATCATATTTGCCAACTATTTTTTCAATAAAAGAAAATAAAAAAGAAAACTAAATTCACATTTTCTCACTCCTCCCACCCCTTCTCTCCCGTCTGTCTCCCTCCCACCCCTATTCTCACCGCCGCCTCATTTCTGCAACCACCACCTCCACTCCGACCGCCACCGTCGTCGACGAAACCAATACCCCACTTTTCCCTTCTCTCCTTCCCACTTTCGCAGAATCAAGTTTTCAAGTAAATCATCAACTTGATATTGGCCATCTACTCCCCATCTTCGCAGTCGTAGAAGAGAGGGGCGAAGCACTTTGAGCAGGGCGGTCCAACAACAGCATCTCGACTGCGGCACATCGGCAATTATGGTTAGAGATGGTGTAAACAGCAGCACATCGACACTTCGGAGACGACAACAAAAATAGATCTTCTCCGACAGCCACCACCACCCCTCTGGTTCAACGGCGGGGCGGCAGTGTCCAACCATCGCCCTCGAAAATGCCCTTAATTGGATTCAACTGGAAATTTTTGGGCACGACCAGAAAGGCCAACCCATCGCCATTATGAGGCGAAATGAACAACCTAATGGGCTGTTTCTGGACGATGAAATCGGCGCTTGTAGTGAAAATTCTGGACGGAGATGGTGGTGATGGTCGGCTGTGAGGAGGGAGTGAGTGAGTGATAGTACCGGCCTCGTCCTGGGCCCGACCTAAGGCTATTTGGGCCTATATATTAAAGCTCGGCCCACAAAGTTCGGCCCAGACAAAGTCAACATCTACCTTGAAGACCAAGTAACGAAGCCCTACTTTGGGAGAAGATAGAATTCTACTACAAACGGGAATCGGATATGCATGTATTAAGCAACTAGATATGTATAAGGAGTCCGATCTCTAGAAGGATTAGGGCTTAACCCAAGGCTTATAAATAGATGCAAGATTAGAGGTGTAAGACATTCAATACTCATTGTACTCTCAAGTATAATAAAAGCTCTCTATATTCTCCCCCGTGGACGTAGATCACATCGATCGAACCACGTATATCTTTGTGTCATCGTGTTATTATTTCTTTTAGCTACTTTCGTAAACCCTAGATCTATCATTGGCGCCGTCTGTGGGAACCTCATCAACGGTTCTTACGTAGCTGATTTATGATGGTAACGCGATCACAAAGCGTGCGGGAGGCTCAAAGCCAATGCGGGAATCCTAACGAAGCAGAAGGCGCCGTAAGTCAAGAGAATCGCCAGAAAGGCAGTTCGGTTCCAAAGGAGAGGCACGCTAGGGACCCTATAAGAGGAAATCCCTCCGAAGGGATGCCCGCGCTAGAGTACATCCCTCAGAGAAACCCGACGCAAAATCGGCATCGGAGGACACATAACGGACAGTCCTTCAGAACGGGTGATACCCAGAAGGGTACGTCGAAGAAATCAACGACGAGTCGGAGCCGAAAGAATCCGAGTTGAAGGAGGATGGTCTTTCCAGAGACTTTGACTTTGCCACCACCTACGCTGCGGCCGAATTCGCCATAGCGAATAAGGAGCGTTTCAAACGCTTTCTTGCGACGACCCGGATGTCTCCCATACCCGAAGCCAGGGAGAGTTCCACGCAAAAATCTCTGCCTAAAGCTCCTCGCTACACCGAGAGACCGGAACCGGAGCTAAAGGAGAGGCGCGATCCCCGGCGGGGTTCAGTTCGACGTCGCAGTCCAAGCTCGCAGAGTAGCCCCAGGCGACATCATATCCAAAGGCGACCTCGGAGCCCCAGAAGGTATCGAAGTCCGAGCTATAGCGAGAGTCGCAGTCCCCCGAGGAATCAACACCGACGTGAAAAGGAACCAGCCCGACTTGTCAGCCCGTTCACCGACGAGCTGCTTGACACCAAACTCTCCACGGTGTACAAGTTGCCAAACATCCCGGCCTACAATGGGTTGGATGACCCCCTTAACTTCCTAACGCGTTTCCGGTACAGCATGCACAACCAGGGTCTCAGGGAGGAACACATGTGCAAGCTATTTCCCGAGATGCTGATCGATTATGCCCGAGCTTGGTTTGACAGCCTCCCAACTGGCAGCGTGGGGTCCTGGACCTATTTGGAAAAAATATTCAAGCAAAGATTCCATACAAAGATTCAGGCTCGGCGAGACACAGCCTACCTCCAATCGGTGAAGCAAAAGGACAAAGAATCTATAAGGGAGTACGCTTCCAGGTTCATGCAGGAAAGCTTGAAGGTCGATAAAATCGACGATGTCTTCCTCATCTCGGCCTTCCGAAATGGAGTTGCCCCCGGGTCCCAGAACCAAGAGCTCGCTAGCGAAACCTGAGACAGCCCAGGAGATGTGGAAGATTGTATACCAGTTCGCCGATGGCCAGGATGCGGACCGATTGAAGCGGGAGGAGACCGAGAAGAAGAGAACTGAAGGGGATCGAGGTCGGAGCGATCGTGATCGGAGAAGTGCCCACGAGCGCCTCCAAAGAGGACCTATCCAGTCCCGGCTCGGATCAGGATCAATCCAGTCCCGGCTTGGACCTCGGGTGGGACCAGAGCCGTCCCAACGACCTCCTTTTATAAAAACGAATGCCGAGATCTTCGCACTCCACGAGGACTGGTTCGGCTAAACCACGTCCCATGTCAAAGTCTAAACCTCGGGACGAGAAACAAGCCTTCCTTCCATGATGACCATGGGCACCACACGGAGGATTGTCGCGACCTCGCGGAACGGATAGAGAGGTTAGCCCAAGAGGAGCTACGAAGAGATACGAGCGGGGGAAGAAAAACACAAAAGGAAAACGGAAAGGAGGACAAGGTCGCTGTGCTCCCCACAATAAGCGAGCTAAGGTCGATCACGACGAGGAGGATGACGACCCTCCGTACGACGCACCACGGTACGACGGAGTGGTCTCCACCATCACGGCTACCCTGCGGGCAAGACAAAAACTAGGTTGAAGGCGAAGCTCGCGGACCACCGGTCCCGTCGGGTGAGGAGCAAACGAAAAGAGGTTCAAGAAGGGGGAAACCGTCACATTCTCCGAGGATGACCCTGTGCCTACAGCTACACCACACAATGACGCCCTGGTGATACAGGTCGGAGTGGCCAACAAGATGGTCCATCGCGTATTCATCGATGATGGGGCCAGCGTGAGCATCATCTTCCAACACTGCTTGGATAGGATGGGCCTCGACCCAGCTCGGGTGAACTCCACACCCCTGCCTCTCAAGAGCTTTACGCAAAGAAGAGACGCGACCCGAAGGGACCATTGCGCTCGACGTTGCCATTGGCGGCCCGCCGACCGGCGTCAATAAGGCGGTTCGGTTCTATGTGGTTAAAGCGAACTCCCCTACAACATCATACTAGGTCGGGATTGGTGAGATGCGGTCGGGGCCATCATTTCGCCCTACCACCTGCTGTTAAAGATTCCGACCTCGGCTGGAACCCTTACTGTCCGAGGTGACCAGATAAAGGCTAAAGAGTGTATGCAGGTTGCTCTCCGAGGTCAACCCCAGGCATAGCAATCAAAGTATCCCAAGGAGCCGGAAGAAACGACGTCGATCCCTGACACCTCGGCGGAACAGGTTCCCCTATCCGAAACAGATCTAGCGAAGGTCGTCAAGGTCGGCTTTGCCGGGGGACCTCAAACACGCATGCAAGTAATCCAGCTCCTAAGGGAATATCAAGACGTCTTCGCCTGGTCTCCAACGGACATGACGAGGGTGTCGTCGGAAATCATCACGCATAAGCTTAACATTAACCCGAACTCAACCCCGGTCAAGCAGAAATGGCGATCATTTGCTGCCGAACGAAATCAAGTTATCTACAACGAGGTGCAGCAATGGTTGAAGGCAGGGCTTCTGTTTGAAGTCAGGTACCCGATTTGGCTATCTAATCCGGTAGTGGTAAAGAAAGAAGAAGGAGAGTGGAGGATGTGTGTAGATTACACCGACCTCAACAAAGCTTACCCGAAGGACTGCTATCCTCTCCCCAACATTGATGAAAAGATCGAATCCTTGGTGGGACACGAAGTATTCTGCTTTCTCAATCTCTACAAAGGATACTATCAGGTTCTAATGGATGAGGGGGATGCAATCATGACAGCTTTCGCAACAAGCTTCGGGATCTTTGCATTCAAATATATGCCTTTCGGGTTAAAGAATGCCGGGGCGACCTACCAGCGAATGGTCGATTTCCTCTTCCGAGATCACATCGGCAAGATTGTCGAAGTATACGTAGACGACATTGTCGTCAAGAGTAAAGAAGAGGCCTCGGCGGTGAGCGACCTGTGAACCACGCTCCACATACTAAGGCAGGCGAACCTCAAGCTGAACCCGAAAAAGTGCACTTTCAACGTGCGATCTGGAAAATTCTTAGGGTGCTGGATCTCGCCAGAAGGTCTCAAAGCCAACCCACTGAAGATTAGAGCCGTGCAGGAGATGAAGGTACCTCGGACTATCCGCGACGTGCATAGGTTGACAGGGTGCATAACCGCGCTAAGTCATTTCCTCTCCAAGGCTGCCGAGAGACAGCTCCCATTCTTCAAAATTCTCAAGAAGGCCCCGGAATTTGGATGGGGACGAGAGCACGAGCTAGCTTTTGAGGAGCTCAAGCGCCACCTCGAGGACTTACCAACCTTGTCAGTCCCCCAGAAGGAAGAACCTCTCTCTCTATACCTCGCAGCATCTGAGGAGGCAATAAGTGCAGTGTTGGTCCGAGACGAAGGAGATCGGCAGCTACCGGTGTACTTTGTCAGCCGAGTTCTAAAAGACCCAGAGACGAGGTATCAGCCTCTCGAGAAGGTCGCTCTAGCCCTCATAAACGCAGCTCGGCGCCTAAAGCCCTACTTCCAAGCTCACCCGATACAAGTTCTGACCGATCTACCACTTCGGCAAGTTCTCACTAAGCCAGAAGCTTCAGGAAGGATCGCGAAATGGGCAATCGAGCTAGGAGAACATTCTATATCGTACGGTCCCCGTCGAGCTATAAAAGGCCAGGCTCTGGCAGACTTCCTTGTAGAAGCTACGTATAAGGACCTCGTGGAGCCAAAAGAAATCAAAGCCAAAACCAGGCTCCATGAAGTCCCAGAGAAGACACCCCGGACTTGGGAGATGTACGTGGATGGAGCTTCAGGAAAGAAAGGAAGTGGAGCCGGCATACTCCTCATCAGCCCAGAGAAAAAGGAACTAACATATTCGCTGCGATTCGAGTTCTCCACTACGAATAACGAGGCGGAATATGAAGCTCTCATTGTCGGGTGCGTCTCGCCCAAACCCTCCAGGTACGAGCTGTCCAAGCCCATTGTGATTCCCAAGTCGTGGTCAACCATGTGTTAGGGAAATACGAGGTGAAAAGTGAGAAGCTGAAGAAGTACCTAGAGAAGGTCAAGCTCCTTGGACAATCTTTCCAATTCTTCAAAATAGTCCGCATTCCCAGAAGCCAAAATACCCGAGCTGACGAGCTAAGCAAGCTGGCGAACTCCCCATCCAGCTCGACGCTAGTGGAAGAAGTCCGAAACAGGAGTATAGAAGAGGCAGAAGTCAATGCAATCATAGAGGACGACCCAAATTGGATGACCCACAATCAGATGTTTGGGAAACGGGGAAGTGCCCGAGGACAAGACGGAGGCTAGAAAAATTCTAGCTAGATCCACGCAGTATGCCCTCGAGGGAGGGGTCCTCTATCGAAAGTCTTACTTACAGCCTCTCCTCAGATGTGTTGGACCAAAGAAAGCGGACTACATATTAAATGAAGTGCACGCAGGATCGTGCGGAAGCCACACTGGAGCTCGGGTGCTAGCTCAGAAAATCATGCGATGGGGGTACTATTGGCCAACAATGGCAAAAGATGCGGAAGAGTTCGTGAAGAAGTGCCTAAAATGCCAACTGCATGCCAGAGTGACGAGACTACCCCAAACCGACCTCTCTACTATTCAAAGTCCGTGGCCATTTATGGAGTGGGGCATTGACATCGTAGGGCCTTTCTACCCGGCACCTAAGCAAAAACGATTTCTAATAGTCGCCGTCGACTACTTCACCAAGTGGGTAGAAGCTGAACCTTCCACAAAAGTCACAAGTGATAAAGCCGTTGACTTCGTCTGGAAAAACATCGTGTGCCGGTTCGGGGTACCAAGAGTCCTCATCTCGGATAATGGAACGCAATTTACGAGCGGGGAATTCGAAGAAGTACGTGAAGGACTCAATATCCAGCAAAAGTTCACCTCGGTCAACCGACCTCAAACTAATGGTCAGACTGAAGTCACCAACAGGACGATAGTGAACGGACTCAAGGCCCGCCTAGAGAAGGAGAAAACAGAGTGGATCCACAATCTCCAAAATGTCCTGTGGTCGTACCGGACTACGCCCCGAACTCCAACGGGAGAAACCCGTACCGTTTAGTATACGGGTCAGAAGCAGTCATACCTGTCGAGATCGGAGCACCCAGTCCCCGAACTATCAATTTCTCCGCCGAAGCTAACGAAGAGCAGCGCCGAACCGACCTAGACTTATTGGAGGAAAAAAGGGAACTAGCCAGCATAAAAGAAGCTCGGTACAAACAGCAGATGGCTCGGTATCACAACCAAAGGGTTAAACCCCAACAGTTCCAGGTCGGTGATCTTGTGCTTCGAAACAATGAGATAAGCCTCTCAGAGAAGCTCGGCAAGCTCGAAGCTACGTGGGAAGGACCCTACAGAGTACACGAAGTCCTCGGCAAAGGAGCTTACAAAATCGCCTATCTTTCGGGCGAACTAATACCCAGAACGTGGCACATCGCCCATCTAAAGAGATTCTTCGTATAAGCAGCAAAATCTTGCATATAGTGTCTTAGGTTTTCTTTTTTGTCTTTTTGTCTTTAATGTTTTGTTTTTAACGAGCTCGTCAAAACTCTTTTTACTTTGTTTTTGGTCATTTTTAATAAAATTTCTTTTTTGTCTTGCATCTTGAGTCTTTTGATTTGCTTATACGAAGTATCCCTAATATCAAAAATCCCCTCATAAGGTCGAACTACGGTTGCCTTGCGTGGTCAGTAATGACCCGACATGGGGTAATAAATTCCTATAATGCGCAAAGGAAACCCTTTCCGAGGTCCGAGCTCGTCTCCCTCCAAAAAGGAAGATCCCACGAGGTCCGAGTCAAACTCCCTCCTAAGGATAATTAGTTCTCAACTGGGGTCGGAACCAAGTTCCCCCGGGAGGATGAAATACAAGGTCCGAACCATGGTTCCCTTGTCAACACAAAGAGGTCTGAGTCCAACTCCCTCAAAGATGCAACATGCGAAAAACCAAGGAAGCAATCTTTACGAAGAACAGGAAAGTTCAAAATCCAATATATAAACTTTTATTTCTAACTCTTTGGAAAAGTTTGTGTGTACATAAATTACAGGCAGAATCGAGCTAATCTATGAGGGAGGGTGTTTCTTGCTAAAGCTGAGCCAATCTTCCTCGAATGAGGAAGGCCCCAGGAGATCATCTATCGATATTCGACCTCGCCCCCGACCTCGACCTCTTCCAGCAGGAAAACTTCGACCTCGCGGGGTAGCCGAACCGCGACCAACAGTTCGCCTACCTTGGCTCGGACCGACCTGATGTCCCCACGATGCCGTTTTCGCCTCGCGAGCAGGCATTGTCCGAACAGAAGAAGAAAGGTCTGCCCCCGGACCACGTGCCAAAAGCGCCCGTAACTTAGGTCGGCGGTCCAAAATACACTTATACCTGCCCGCACTCTCCTTCAGCATCTCAAAAGCACACTGAAGCCCAAAAGACTCGGACCCGAGTGCTTCCTTTAGCGCGATATATTGTTCCAAGTCCTCTTTTGCCTTTAATTCCGCCTCGGAGATGGTGATACCACCGCCGCGACGGATAATATCTTCATACTCGGCATGCTCCTCGACGATCATCTCGTAATCTTTGGGAACGCGGCCAGCTCGACCTCGGGCAACTTCCAACTCCTCCTCAGCCTGAAGAAGCTTGGCCTGAAGCAAGTCGGTACTCTCTTGAAAAGCGAGCCGCTTGACTTCGACCTCCTCACAAAGTGCCTCAAACTTCATCTGCCATCCCGTCAGCTCGGCTTCTTGGGATTTCAGCAGAATACACTTTTGGCTGAAAAGCTCCTCAGCTCGGCGGCATTTCTCCCTCCATTGCTGAGCCATGGACCGTTAGTCAACCACATCTTGAGAAAGGAGAGCTATTTGTATGCGCAAAGTAGAAATACCGACAGAATCCAAGCTCTACACGCAAGAAGAAGAAAACAAATTCATTGATTCGAAGATGTTCAGTACAGATATACAATATGGAAAAAAAGAAGAAAGAAAAAAAAAACTACACTAAAACATCGCCGACCTCCTTGTCCTGAGAAGGTGGCTGCTCGGAGGGGGAACCGTCCAAGTCCTTGTCAGCGGCCGGATCTTCACCAGCCCCAGCATCCTGCTCCTCCTCCACTTCCTCTTCCGGGCCCTCGCCTTCTTCTTCCTCGTCGCGAAGGGAATCGAAAGCAGCATCCAGGTCGAGGTCCCGGTCTACCGAGCAGTCAGCAATCTGCTCGACAGATAGAAGCGTGGACGAGCTGGCAAGATTCTCCAGGAGGGAAAACTGGCCAAGGTGATCTCGGACCACCCTGGCATACCGAGAAGGTAGGGCTTCATCCCCTAGTCGCTCAAAGCCGTACTTGGATACGTTCAGGCCGGGGAAGTCCTTGGCAGCCTGCTCCAAAGCAGCCACGGCGAAGTTTCCATTGATGAGCATGGCCAGGTCATTGGCAAGCTCGGAGAAACTCTCCGACAACAGAAACCTCTTTGTGAAGGCCCGGAAGAGCTCACCTTGGCTAGCCGCAAGGTTGACCTCCCGGTCCTTCGCCGCAATCAGCTCGGACTCAAGCCTCCGAGCTTTCTCGGCCTCCGCCTCGGCCCTCGCGAGCTGAGCAACGAACTTGGACTTGGCAGCTTTTCTGCCCTCTTCAGCCTTCACCAGCTCGGCCTCTGCTTTCTTCGCCCGGGCAATAGCCGACATCAGCTTCTCGGAGTATCGGCTTTTCTCTTCCTCGTGTTTCGAGGACATCTCCTCGACGTTGTTCTTCAGCCAACTGACGAACATATCAAGGCCCTGCAAGAAGGAATACAGTTAGCTACACCGGCAACAATTAAGAGAAACTGTGTAATGAAAAAATAATTCTTCACCTCGGGAAAAGGCAGACCAGCCAGCTTGTTGGAGGGAGCTGCCGGGCTCGCGTCACTACCCGTGACATCAATGATGTCCACTTCGAGCTGGTCCCCGACCTTCAACCGTTTCTGAGGTGGTTTGGGGGAAGGAGAGCGAACAGTTGCCGCAGCAGCCCCAGCGAGCTGATCCTGATCGGAGGAGGAGGCAGTTCGTCCAGATAGCTTCGCTCTCTTAGCCCCGCGAGCTGTAGCCTTGCCATCAGCCCCCTTGATCTTCCCGAACTTCACTGCAAATACAAATCACGAAAGGAGTTAGGACGATAAATAAACACAGCACAACAATCCTAATAGCACTAGCGGGGCCTCACCCGTCGCCGGATCCACCATATTTTGAGGCTCATACGGGCTCAACCCCGCTTCAGCTAGGGAGTCTTCATTGTAGCTCGCCTCAAAAGGACCGTGATCCCTCATCGCTTTTACAGCGGACTCCAAATCCTTATCGACCTCTTCTATTACCCACTCGCAAGGCTTTTCTAGCCTCCAAATCAGGTCGATGAAACTACTGTGGCGGCAAAAGAAAAATTTCTGGTGCCACTTGTCCACCTTATTTTGAGTTCGCCCCTTGAACTCAGTCCGGGCTACCGCGTAATACCAGCCCCCGCCTTTTTGAAGACAAAGAGCTCGTGAATGAGCTCGGCGGATATTTGGTAACCCCTATCTACCGCTGCCACACCCAAATCCGTGAACTGCCTAAACGAGTTCGGCATTATCTGCCCTAACGCTAAACCCAGCTTCTTCTGGAGCTTAGAATACGGCTCAGGGAGGGGTAATCGAAGACCAGCGTGCAGACTGTCCTCATAAATAGTCACAAAACCCATTGGGGGAGAGCAGGCCCTATCCTCGGGGCGAGGCTCTATTAATTCGGCGTCAACAGGAAAATTATACGTTTTGGCAAGCAATCTAATCCTAGTCTCATTTAAGGACGAAGGGTAATCCGCCACTTTTCCCTTTACACGCGGGGGTACTGTTAACGTTTCAACAGTAGGTACCAGGGATCCTAATGAAAAAATGCTAAAAGCAACACTTCTACTCGAGCCTACTGAAGGAGGCAAATCGATGTCACTACTACTACACTGAGAAAGGGAGGCCATACTTACTTGTTCAAAAAGAAGGTAAATGCTCCGGCGGGTGATTTGCAACTGTGCGCAGAGGAACCAACGGAGTGAACGCCGGCAGTACCGGAACAGCAGATTAGGGATTTTGGGGAAGAAGAACACTTTTTTGGAGCAAGAGTTTCTTTTCTGCTAAGGGCGGCGGATGTGAAATGATGTGAAAAACAAACGTTTCAACTTCGGTGCATATACATTTGAATCCCGCTGTGGCATCCGACACGTGTGAACGTGGGCCCGTCCTTCTCGGAATATGTACCGTCCCTCAACACAGTTTAAATGGCCCATTACTTTTCCCGCCTTCTGCATCGGGTATAGGCCGTGTAAATTAATCTACCGACCCAAGTCAACAAGGTCGCCGACACCCAGCTCGCTCCTCCTGTTCCCCCGGCTACTTCAGCTCGGCACATCAGCTTGGTAGGAGCAGCTCGTACAGGTGATTTGCGCGATCAATCACCTCGGAAATAAGCCCTCATAGTCAGCGTCTACAAGTCCTCTTTCCTCTTTTTTTGGGGGGGGATGTGATAGTACCGGCCTCGTCCTGGGCCCGACCTAAGGCTATTTGGGCCTATATATTAAAGCTCGGCCCACAGAGTTCGGCCCAGACAAAGTCAACATCTACCTTGAAGACCAAGTAACGAAGCCCTACTTTGGGAGAAGATAGAATTCTACTACAAACGGGAATCGGATATGCATGTATTAAGCAACTAGATATGTATAAGGAGTCCGATCTCTAGAAGGATTAGGGCTTAACCCAAGGCTTATAAATAGATGCAAGATTAGAGGTGTAAGACATTCAATACTCATTGTACTCTCAAGTATAATAAAAGCTCTCTATATTCTCCCCCGTGGACGTAGATCACATCGATCGAACCACGTATATCTTTGTGTCATCGTGTTATTATTTCTTTTAGCTACTTTCGCAAACCCTAGATCTATCAGTGAGAGAGGAGTGGAAGGAGAGACGGTACTGTGGTGGTCGTCAAGAGAGAGTTGCGTCGTGGTGGTGGGGGCAGTTGGTGGTGGCGGCGGTGAGAAGTAGTGGTAGTCATGGAGAGAGAAGAAAGAGAGGGGAGAGAGAATTGTGATTATAATTTTAATTTCTATTTTTTTATTAAAAAATAATGAGTTGGCAAATATGGGTTTTTATTTTATTTTTTTATGTTTTATATTTACATAAAACGGCGTCGTTTTGTAAATTTCGGCCTCTATGATGGCGATTTCGGTGTCCACGTAGGATCAATTTGGGGGAAACCGGTGATCGATTCAAAATTAGAAAAAAAAAAGTTCATGTATAATGAGGAAATAATAAAAAGTCATGTGCAATATCAGAGTTTTAAAATAGGTTGTGTATTTACAGGCAATATGTAATACCCCGGGTTTTATTATCTCGTTATAATTAAAATTTTATTAATTATTAAAGTTTTGCATTTCTTAATTGCTAATTTTCAATTATAAGATTTATGGCGCGATCCGTTTCTAAAAATTTATTTCAGAAATCGAGTAACCGGATACAGGATTATGGTTTCGGCGCCTGATTAATTTTTCGTTCGAGACCTCGGAATTGAGCAGACGTACGCATTTCCATTCACTTATTTCTCGATACGAATCTTTTTCCAAAAAGTCAGTTTTTGTCATTTTCGGATATTTTTATCGACCCGTCGCGTCTCGACTGTTTCTTATTTTCGAAAAACGAACCGACATTTCCGACAAATTAAAATATTTCGGATTCAATGGTCTCGACCATTTTCGTCAAAAATATTGTCGTCTAAGAATTTCATTGCTCGTTTTAATTTACGGTTTAAAAATTTAACATCTAGATAAAGTCTATCCTAATATTACCTTTAAATATCTCTTTCTCTCTCTCATTCAAATCGCCGTCCCATTTCCCCATAGCGACAAACACCATAAGCTTTCATTTCTTCATTTCTTCAAGCTTCAAGTTTCGATCACTCTTTCGTCTACCGTCCGATTTTCGATCCGAGTTCGATTTTGACAAGGTAGGAGCTTCTTCTTCATTCCCAACCAAACAAAATTTCATTCTTTCCATCTTTAAATTTTCGAAATTTTTGAAGGATGGTTGGATTGTTGTTCTAGCTTTTGATTAATGTTTATATGATGCTTAGTAATGTTTTTAATAAAGGAATCAAGTTTGAAACCAAGTTTTTTTTTTTTTTTTAAAAAAAAATTTTAAAATAAAAAAAATAAAAAGGACCGAAAATCCTAGAAATGTTAGGCTTTTGATTTTAGCTTTGATTCTTGATAAATTGTTTATAGATTATGCTTCTATGTGATGATATAAGCATGTGATAATTATTTGAGATTTTTCTAAAAATATTTTATTTATTGAATGAATTTGGATTTTTAATTCTTAATTTATCAAAAGGACCGAAATATATATGTACAATAAAGCCATGTATTTGATTTTTAATGAAGAAGATAATGATAGAATTGGAATCTACGTTAAAAATTAAGTGACGTAGAATTTTTCAGAATTTTAATACCAAGTTTTGAAATTGAGAGTTTAATTCTGGATTAAGTCGATTTGGACCCGGCCAATTGGAATGCAATTTGGACCCGATCATTGGAATTAATTGGACCCGGTCAGTTGGATTAACTGTTGGACCGTCATTGGAATTACATTGGACCGTCAATTTGGATTAACTCCAGGTCCGGGCTCGGTTTTCCAGCCAGCTCAGTTTTCTAGCCAGCTCAGTTTTCCAAATAACTCAGTTTTTCCAGCTAGCTTGATTTTCCAGACAG
Source organism: Agastache rugosa (assembly GCA_031470985.1). Classification (NCBI taxonomy): domain Eukaryota; kingdom Viridiplantae; phylum Streptophyta; class Magnoliopsida; order Lamiales; family Lamiaceae; genus Agastache; species Agastache rugosa. Next base: position 5,977,227 of record CM062601.1, on the reverse strand, counting down.
CTTGTTTTATCCAGCTGATTTATGATCAACTTGTTTTCAGTTGTTTCTTTCGTAAACTCAAAAGTATATATTAAAGATTAATCAAGTTATCAAGTCATTATCGTATGGTTTCCCTCTCGATCTTTTTCTAAGATTTGATTATTTACGATTAAAGGAGGACATCATACATAGAAGAAAGGACGGAAGATTGAAGCTGGGTTTCCGTTACGTAAACCATTAAGGTGGGCTTTTCTATTATACAAATAAAATGTGGCTATTCGGTTCTTGAATAACTCGAGCTTTCTATTTTCTTATCACTTTAAAAAGCATGTTTTAAAGTGATTGTCTTGGCATAAAAGAATTTGTTTTGTGAGTTCTATTATGCCTATACGAGTTGGTTCGCCAACGGAAATCGATCGGATTACGAGTTAGCCAAGAGGGTGCTTTCAGGAATTAGTGTACACGGTAGCCGGAGTGTGTGGTACTCTGTTGAGGGGTAGCCGGCCACGGTGAGAAGCGACCGCGGAAGAGTGCATTCTTCGGCGTTATTCAGATTTGGTCATATTGAATTAAAAGTAAGAAAATGCTTGCAAGCGATTATGAAAAGAAATTTTAGTAAGCACGGGCCTTTAATGAAAAACCCCGTTGTGTTCTTGTTGAAATGCGATAAATCCATTAAATCTATTATATGTTTTTGGCATGTGTTCACTAAGTACTTTGTACTTAGCCTGTATATGTTTTTAATTATGCGGGTTGAGTGACGGAGTGACGGCGGGAGTTGAGTACGTGGTTGTAAATCCTTAATAAAGCTAGTCGAGCCTCGATTTCACATCTTCATATGTGGAGTCAATCTACGTTCTTTTTCCGCTGCAAACACTCTAATATGTTATAACACTTTTTGTTTAAGTATTTTGTACTTGAAACTTGAAACGACTTGTTAGTTCTATTTGAGAAATCCTTCGAGATTGTCTCGCGTTATATTTTCAAAGTTTACTTCTATGTATTTCCTTGATGATTCAAGATTTATCCCTCGATTATTCATTAATCCCCTTTCTTCCCCGCTTCTTAATTCCAACCCCTAGTCACACCCCGGCTTAGCCGTCCTTCAGGATTTGGGGTTGTGACGGAGTGGTATCGGGCGTTTCGTTTGCTGCGAGCACGAGTCTTCTTTTGAGTAAAAGTTTAGTTCGAACCACTAAACTTGAGAAACTAGTCACGAACTCAACACCCCGTTACGCCGGCTCAACCAATAATAAGGTAAGAAATTTTAAAAGTTCTCGTTCTTTGCAAAAGTTTAAAAACATCTTGAAAATATGTTTTAAATATTATTCTAAGCTTGAATTTAATGCTAGAATTTATCTCCTTGGAATTATATGATCTATAATTTCCGTTTTCAAGAGCATGTCGGATTGAGAACTTAGAAGAATTTTTCTAAGGCATCTTCCCGATTTTTGAGAACTTAGACTTTTAAGAAGCGTTGGTTTCAAAGCAATAAAGAAGAACTCAATCAACGAAGAAATGAAGAAGTAAAGAGAAACGAAAGCAAAAGAGAACGAATGTCACTTGCGTATAAGTGATATGAGCACAGTCATCTTCATTGAAGTTCATTATTCGACGGAACTTCAAGTTGACTTTGCTTTCCATTATAGAGAACCGTTTAGATTTTCTTTGGTCGAATCTAGCTAAGTAAAGTTTAGTTGAGTTCTTCCTTTATTAGAGTTAAGAAACCTCTAAGTATAGAGTTATAAAATTTGAGAATTTTTTTTTATTTTTTTATTTTTTTTTATTTTTTTTATTTATATACAATTTTGAGATAATTGCTAAGTGCTTAAGTTAAGTGGTGCTATTTATTGTTTAAGTTGTTTTTGTTTAATACACAGTTTATTCTTTAAGTGCTTTAAGAATCCCTTAAGTTGTGTTAGTTTTTATCCTACCGATTCTTGATTTGTGTTTTGCAAATTCTTCTCTTAGGATGAGTACGGAGTCTTCTCGAGCTTCTTTAGCAACCGGTTCAAGCCTCCCGTTAGGCACGAGGTACTTTTGAGGCCGTACCATGACTTCATCCCACGCTCGGGTTGTGACTTTGGACGGTATGTTATAGACTTTCTACACTACGGAAACTGTTAAGCAACTTGGAGTGGACGATAGACAAGCTATGGTGGGCTGTATCGCCATGATGCCCCGAAATGGAAGGGATGGGCGCAAAAACGGTCATGGTTTTTCCTTGTCTTGGTGGGGGCTAACACGGAACCTACGGGTGACTTTTGTACGTTTGCATCCGCTTTGTTGAGACGGTTGTCACGGTGGGTAGTTGTCCAAGAGTTGAATTTGAGGAGCACGCTTCGTACCGTCGGCCGAATGACCTAGTACCGGTGAGTGACTTTCTTCCGCGGAGTTCTACCGGAGGAGCGGGGTCGACTAACGACCTACCTTTCTTGGGGTTAGACGGGCCGACGAGTTTGCGGTTGGACCTTCTGCGGTCCCACTTTACTATGGATTTCTTGAAGATATCACCTCCTCGTACCCTGCACACCTAACCCGGCCCTTAAGCTGCGGTGGACCTTGCGAGCTCCCATACCTGTCTTTTTAGACGAGCCGATGGTTCTTGACGTAGGCTAGCCTTGCGAGGAGATGGCGGCACGAGTTGTACTTGGGGCCCGAGCGGCTAGCACCGGCCGAGCCACACCCGGGAGTAGCGGGTGACGGTACCGGATCAGCACATACCCGACGCCGAGGTCGAAGGGACCTTGGGAGCGATTTTCGGCGTAGAGCTAGAGGAGGAAGAGGAACCCGATGAGTTTCCTTGGTGGTTGGAGCCCGGCGAGGGCGGTGAGGAGAATCTTGCGGCGTCTCGAGAGTCGGACATGGACCCGTCTAGGGCCGATTGTGGGAATTAGTTTTTGCTTTTGTAAATAGATCTGGAATGTGTTAGACTTCTTTTGGTGTAAATAGTCGGGAGTTAATGTAAATATAATCCCGAGTCTAGCATCTTTTCCCTGTTGTTGACGGCAATGCATCTTGTTAAAGCATCCCGTCTTTTAAATTTCTAGAAGCATATTATAGATAGGCAGATAGCCTAGTCTGGACGAGATAAAGTCTAGATCTTTTGGATGTAAGACCTCGTGGAGGCAAATTTTGGTTATTCCAACATATATATATGACCCCATGTGAGGGCTTTTACTCTTATGTTGCAATCTTCTTATATTGTTTTTATGTTTGTCAACTTGAGAAGTTGTACAATCGAAATCCATTTATCTTTGTTCAAGTAATGATTGCCAATACGTTTAAAGTTGTCATCGAGTATGCCGGTTTGATAAGTTATGTTCTAATAAGTTTCTTTCTAAATCTCGAATATCTTCAAAATGGAAGGCTGAAAATGAAGGAGGAAGAAGAGGACGTGGGAGAGGTAGAGGAAGAGGTAGGGGTAGGGGTAGACCTCGAAGAGAAGATCAGGAGCGTCAGGAAGCCCCACCACCACCTCCACCTCCACCACCACATCGCCGTGATATCGAGGATCTATTCCTCAAAAGAAATCCACCTACTTTCAATGGATGCGGAAACCCGAGCGATGCGGAGCTTTGGGTAAGAGCTATTGAAAGAATTTTCCGGCTTCTCGGATGTGCGATGAGGAGCGTCTTTCTTGCATAGCCTTTCAACTCATTGGACCTGTGACTTCGGTGGGAGGCTCGCAAGAAAATCATTCCGAGAGGAGCATCGACTCGGTATACTGGAATGAATTCAAAGAGGCTTGTTTGACAAATATGTGCCAAAGACTTATAGAGCGAAGAAGGAATCGAATTCTATAATTTGAAACAAGGAAAGATGTACGTGACGGAATATGATGGAATATTACGTGAATTGGCAAGATATGCACCGGATCGAGTTGATACGGATGAGAAAATGGCAAAGAAGTTCCGTTACGGACTAAGACACGAGATTGGAGTGTCGTTAGCCGGTCATGGAGGGCGAGCTACGAGTCACTAGAGAGAGCTCTAGAGATGGAGGCGGTAATGCGGAAGAAAGACGAGCTCCGATATCCGTGCCGGTACAAGCTCAAGCTCGGACTCGAACCATTTCAACAATAACTACAAGGGCAAGAGAAAATGGGAAGGCGGAAATAACAGTGGTTACTATCAACACAACAACCGTCAGGGTAATCAGGGTGGTAATCAACGTGGCTTTCAACAGCCTAATCAGAATAGCAATCAGAACAATAACAACCTTGGCAAGAGGCCATGGCAAGGAACAACCGGTCGGGGCAATGGCAAGGGCGGCGGAATGCTCGAATCAAGGAGGCAACGGTCGGGGAAAGGTTGTAATCCCTACTTGCCGTAAGTGTAATAGGGTACATTTCGGCGTACGTCGGTGGGCACCGAAAGCTGTTTTAACTGCGGCCAAAAGGGTCACATGAAGAGAGAGTGCCCGAGACCACCCCAAGCACTTAGGCCGAACCAATATGGTCAACCCCAACCTCTGAGGGCTATACAGGCGCAGCCGCAACCTCAACAACAGCCACAACAGCGGAATGCTAGGGCCTTTGCCATCGAACAAAAGCCGCCAATTAAGAACAAAGGAAATTTGGCAGGTATGGGCAAACTTCTTAACTTTCCCTGTAATTATTTTGTTCGATACGGAGCATCACACTCTTTTATTTCTAGTTCTTGTGTCGATAATTTAGATATCATACCGAACGAGCTAGTCATAAAATGAGAGTAACTACACCATCCGGAGAGATCACAACCACTTCACTTGTTTGCTCTAACCTAGAATTGGAACTAGGAACTTTTAAGGTTATAGCTAACAATTTGAATGTCATGGTAATGCGGGACGTAGATATAATCCTAGGAATGGATTGGTTGGCGAGAATTATGCTACGATTCTCTGTAATGAGAGAAAAATTTCTTTTCAATTACCCGGAGAAGAGCCCATGAGAATTTCACGGAATTACAATGGGTAGGAGAGTGCCGGTTATCTCTCGCCTTCAAGCTAAGAAGATGATGAAAAAGAAAGGCTTGTCGAGGCTTTCCTTGTTTACCCGAACGGGAAGCCGGAGTCGAAAAGACCATAGGAGATGTGGCGATCGTCGAGAGAATTCGAGGACGTATTTCCGAAATACTACCGGGGCCGCCACAAAATCGACAAGTGGACTTCAACATTGACACGGAGCCGGGTCGGCCCCGATGTCGAAAGCACCATACGGAATGGCACCGAAGGAATTACAAGAACTCAAGATACAACTACAAGAGTTGTTGGATCTTGGTTTTATTAGACCAAGTGTTTCACCATGGGGAGCACACATTCATTTGTAAAGAAAAAGGACGGCACAATGAGGATGTGCATAGATTATCGAGAGTTGAACAAGATAACCCTCAAGAATAAATATCCTTTGCCAAGGATAGATGACTCGTTTGATCAACTCGAGGGAGCATGTGTGTTTTCAAAAATAGACCTTAGGTCCGGGTATCATCAATTGAAAATCAAACCGGAAGATATACCCAAGACGGCTTTCCGAACACGATATGGCCACTACGAGTTCTTAGTTATGCCATTCGGATTGACTAATGCTCTGCGGTATTCATGGATCTCATGAATAGAGTTTTTCACCCATACTTAGACAAGTTCGTCTTAGTATTTATTGACGACATTCTCATTTATTCCAAAAATGAGAAAGAGCACGAAGAACACTTGAGAATAGTGTTGGAAACTTTGAGGCGAGAAACTATATGCCAAGTTCAGTAAGTGCGAGTTTTGGCTGAGTGAAGTGATGTTTCTTGGGCACATTGTGTCAGCAGGAGGTATCAAGGTGGACCCTGCTAAAGTGGAAGCGGTACGTGACTGGAAGTCACCAACCAACCCTAATGAGATTAGGAGCTTTTTAGGTCTAGCCGGATACTATAGAAGATTCATTGAAGGATTTTCTAAGATAGCTAGACCTATGACACAATTACTCAAGAAAGGAATCAAATATAAGTGGACGGATGAGTGTGAGGCAAATTTCCAAGAACTAAAAGACAAGTTGACTACGGCACCAGTTTTGGCTCTCCCAGAAGCAAATAAAGAATATGTGGTGTATACAGATGCTTCTAAAAATGGACTAGGTTGTGTACTGATGCAAGATGGAAAGGTGATAGCCTATGCATCACGACAACTTAGGCCACATGAAGTCAATTACCCCACACATGATGCGGAATTAGCGGCCGTTGTGCATTCGTTAAAAATGCGGAGACATCACCTATATGGAGTTAGGGTTGAGATTTTTACGGATCATAAGAGTCTAAAATACTTTTTCGAGCAAAAGAATTGAATATGAGACAAAGAAGATGGCTCGAATTAGTAAAGGATTATGTTGTGGTATCAATTACCATCCGAGCAAAGCTAATGTTATGAGATGCTTTGAGTCGCAAGACTCCAACACACTTAGCTTGTTTCCTTACCGAAGAAGGAGAACTCATTCAAGACTTTGAGAGAATGAGTTTGGAGGTGATCAATTCACCAGAAACAATAACTAGTCGTGTTGCAACCCTAGTGGCTATACCAGACTTGCGAGAAAGAATAATAAGTGCTCAGAGGAAAGATGAGGTGTTTGAGAAACTACGTGCGAAGGTGAGATCGAGTAACCTAGCAGTTACTGCGAAGCAACGAGATAATGCAATCGAGTTCGATGGAAGACTTTGTATTCCTCATGATGACGAGCGAAAAATGACATCATGAGTGAATCTCATGATACACCTTACCTTGCTCATCCGGGAAGTACGAAGATGTATCGGGACTTAAAGAGAAAGTTACGGTGGGACGGCTTAAAGCGAGATGTAGCCTCCTTCGTTGAACGATGTACGGCTTGTCGGCAAGTAAAAGCCTTACACCAACGACCTTATGGAAAGTTACAACCGTTGGATATTCCAACATGGAAGTGGGAAGGTATAACAATGGATTTTGTGACCGGTACGCCGAAGTCAAAAAGAGGAAACAACGCAATATGGGTTGTAGTAGACCGTCTCACAAAGTCGGCTCATTTTATACCAATTCCGATTACCTATGGATCGGAGAAATTAGCCCAATTATATGTCCGTGAGATCGTACGTACGCGGAGTACCAACGTCGATAACATCGGATAGAGATTCAAAATTCACCTCAAGATTTTGGATCGGCTTGCAAAAAAATTGGGTACCAAACTCAATTTCGGCCACGGCTTTTCACCCTCAAACGGACGGTCGATCTGAAAGAACAATCCAAACACTAGAAGACATGTTGAGAAGCTTGTGGTGTTGGATCAAGGTGGGAGTTGGGAAAATGTTTTGCCACTAATCGAATTTGCTTATAATAACAGTTATCAAGCAACAATAGGCATGGCTCCATATGAAGCATTGTATGGAAAGAAATGTAGATCACCGCTTTATTGGGATGAAGTAGGTGAAAGGAAAAATCTAGGGCCAGATTCAGTCGGTGAAATGATAGAGATCATTCGACAGATCCGGCGAGAATAAAGGAAGCCCAAAGTCGACAGAAATCTTATGCCGACGTACGTCGATCTGAGTTATCATTCGAAATTGGGGATAAGGTTTTCCTCAAGGTTTCTCCGTCTAAGGGAATTATTAGGTTTGGCGTGAAGGGTAAGCTTAGACCCAGATTTATTGGACCTTTTGAGATTTTGGAAAAGATAGGACTCGTTGCTTATAGATTGGCTTTACCGCCAAGTCTAGGGAGTGTTCATAATGTTTTCCATGTCTCTCAATTAAGAAAATATGTGTTCGATCCTAAACACGTGGTTCACCAGCAAGACATTGTTCTTAGTCCGGATTTGAGCTATGAAGAAAGACCGCAAGCTATCTTGGACCGAAAGGTACAAGAACTCCGAACCAAGACGATACCGCTTGTAAAAGTTTTATGGAATCACCACGGGCAAGAAGAAGCTACGTGGGAACTAGAAGAAAAGATGCTGGAAAAATACCCTGAGCTTTTTGAAGAAGGTATGCAAATTTCGGGACGAAATTTCTTGTTAGAGGGGTAGAATGTAATACCCCGGGTTTTATTATCTCGTTATAATTAAAATTTTATTAATTATTAAAGTTTTGCATTTCTTAATTGCTAATTTTCAATTATAAGATTTATGGCGCGATCCGTTTCTAAAAATTTATTTCAGAAATCGAGTAACCGGATACAGGATTATGGTTTCGGCGCCTGATTAATTTTTCGTTCGAGACCTCGGAATTGAGCGGCGTACGCATTTCCATTCACTTATTTCTCGATACGAATCTTTTTCCAAAAAGTCAGTTTTTGTCATTTTCGGATATTTTATTGACCCGTCGCGTCTCGACTGTTTCTTATTTTCGAAAAACGAACCGACATTTCCGACAAATTAAAATATTTCGGATTCAATGGTCTCGACCATTTTCGTCAAAAATATTGTCGTCTAAGAATTTCATTGCTCGTTTTAATTTACGGTTTAAAAATTTAACATCTAGATAAAGTCTATCATAATATTACCTTTAAATATCTCTTTCTCTCTCTCATTCACCCCCCATCTGCCGTCCATTTCCCCCATAGCAGCAAACACCATAAGCTTTCATTTCTTCATTTCTTCAAGCTTCAAGTTTCGATCACTCTTTCGTCTACCGTCCGATTTTCGATCCGAGTTCGATTTTGACAAGGTAGGAGCTTCTTCTTCATTCCCAACCAAACAAAATTTCATTCTTTCCATCTTTAAATTTTCGAAATTTTTGAAGGATGGTTGGATTGTTGTTCTAGCTTTTGATTAATGTTTATATGATGCTTAGTAATGTTTTTAATAAAGGAATCAAGTTTGAAACCAAGTTTTTTTTAAAAAAAAAAAAAATAAAATAAAAAGGACCGAAAATCCTAGAAATGTTAGGCTTTTGATTTTAGCTTTGATTCTTGATAAATTGTTTATAGATTATGCTTCTATGTGATGATATAAGCATGTGATAATTATTTGGGATTTTTCTAAAAATATTTTATTTATTGAATGAATTTGGATTTTTAATTCTTAATTTATCAAAAGGACCGAAATATATATGTACAATAAAGCCATGTATTTGATTTTTAATGAAGAAGATAATGATAGAATTGGAATCTACGTTAAAAATTAAGTGACGTAGAATTTTTCAGAATTTTAATACCAAGTTTTGAAATTGAGAGTTTAATTCCTGGATTAAGTCGAGTTTGGACCCGGCCAATTTGGATTAACTTCAATTGGACGATCATTGGAATTACGTTGGACAGTGTTGGAATTACAATTTGGACCGTCAATTTGGATTAACTCAAATTGGACCCGATCAGTTGGAATTACCATTGGACCGTCATTGGATTAACTCGTTTGAGTCCGGCCGAAGCTCGGTTTTCCGGCCGGCTCGGTTTTCTAGCCGAGCTCGGTTTTCCAAATAACTCGGTTTTTCCGGCTAGCTTGATTTTCCGAACTGACTTGTTTTATCCAAAATTTGATTTATGATCAACTTGTTTTCGGTTGTTTCTTTCGTAAACTCAAAAGTATATATTAAAGATTAATCAAGTTATCAAGTACATTATCGTATGGTTTCCCTCTCGATCTTTTTCTAAGATTTGATTATTTACGATTAAAGGAGGACATCATACATAGAAGAAAGGACGGAAGATTGAAGCTGAGTTTCCGTTCTGTAAACCATTAAGGTGGGCTTTTCTATTATACAAATAAAATGTGGCTATTCGGTTCTTGAATAACTCGAGCTTGTTTTTCTTATCACTTTAAAAAGCATGTTTTAAAGTGATTGTCTTGGCATAAAAGAATTTGTTTTGTGAGTTCTATTATGCCTATACGAGTTGGTTCGCCAACCGGAAATCGATCGGATTCGAGTTAGCCAAGAGGGTGCTCGAATTAGTGTACACGGTAGCCGGAGTGTGTGGTACTGCGTTGAGGGGTAGCCGGCCACGGTGAGAAGCGACCGCGGAAGAGTGCATTCTTCCCGGCGTTATTCGATTTGGTCATATTGAATTAAAAGTAAGAAAATGCTTGCAAGCGATTATGAAAAGAAATTTTAGTAAGCACGGGCCTTTAATGAAAAACCCCGTTGTGTTCTTGTTGAAATGCGATAAATCCATTAAATCTATTATATGTTTTTGGCATGTGTTCACTAAGTACTTTGTACTTAGCCATTGTATATGTTTTTAATTATGCGAGTTGAGTGACGGGTGACGGCGGGAGTTGAGTACGTGGTTGTAAATCCTTAATAAAGCTAGTCGAGCCTCGATTTCACATCTTCATATGTGGAGTCAATCTACGTTCTTTTTCCGCTGCAAACACTCTAATATGTTATAACACTTTTTGTTTAAGTATTTTGTACTTGAAACTTGAAACGACTTGTTAGTTCTATTTGAGAAATCCTTCGAGATTGTCTCGCGTTATATTTTCAAAGTTTACTTCTATGTATTTCCTTGATGATTCAAGATTTATCCCTCAGTTATTCATTAATCCCCTTTCTTCCCCGCTTCTTAATTCCAACCCCTAGTCACACCCCGGCTTAGCCGTCCTTCGGGATTTGGGGTTGTGACACAATAACCCTTAAATATTATACTATATTATATAAATACAAGAGTGAGAAATACTAAGTTAAGTATTTAATTAATAATTTTAATCATGTAAAAAAAATTAATAATTTTAATGTCCCAAAGGAATATTTAAGTGGTGCAGATTTTAGTCTGTAATTAGTGAGGTTTGTGGTTCAAACCCCACAGCCCATCTTTCCCTAAATAAAAATTAATAATTTTAATAAACTATTAGGGGTAAAATTATAAGATTTAACAAATAATTTGATTGCATTCTTTAATTTAGTACTCTCATTAAGGGGGTGACTGATAGACATGAATGGAATTTAGTAGCAATGGAATGACCCTGTAATGGAATGAAGGTAGGAAATGAATGAATTAAGGAATAATATTCTTATGGATGGTATACATCAGGAATGGAATGATCATTCATTAACTAATTTTATTCTTACGGTTAATAATAAAATCCATGTCGCAATTTTTGATGCAAACTTTTGGTGGACGAATGGAGTACTTATTATAATTGGCTTATTATTAATAATTTTAATTTAATAATATTAATATTAATACTAATACTAATACTAATAATAAATATTATTTTAGTTTATTGTTTTTATTATACTTACTACAGTTAGCTTAATAATAATATTTATTATTTATTATGATTTTACTAATTATTATTATTAATTTAATTATTATAATTAACTTAATAATAATAATAATTATAATAATATTAATACTAATAATTATTATAATATGATTTATAATAATAAGAAATAATAATAATTAATAATCATAATTATTTATTATTATTTTAATTATTATAATATTATTATTAATTATTATTTCTTATTATTTTAATATTATTGTTTTTATTATAATTATTTTCATAATAATAATAATAATATTCATTCCTGAAGATGGGGATTAGCTAATATCAAGGGGGAGGGAAGGAATGGCTAAACTCATGCTCATGGGATTAGTCATTTCTTCTGAAAAAATACACCAACCGTGGGATTAGGAATGGAGATAGTAATGACCATTTCATTCACATTCCATTCCAGCATACTAGTCATCTCCTAAATAGTCTCGCTTTAACTTAAATTATTTTCTGAGTCTTCAAGAACCATGACATTTCATTTTGGTCCCTCAGTGTTATGATGATTACACATTTTGACGCTAAAATATTGTGATTTTTCATGGACATTATTACATTAGTTCGTTTTTAATTTAGGATCACATATCATGTTATGAAATTAAATATATTTGTAATTAAAGGTCGAACATGGATTTATAGACTTTATTTTCATATTGGATTCTATGTGCCGCGCAATTAAGAAATTTAAATAATTTTGAGTTGCTCGAATCTTTTCAAATAAATCAAAGTGTGGTGTCATATTTAATTTTATGCTATAGCTTTAAATGTTGTCCTCTTTAATATCACGTGACTTACCATATGTTTATTCTATATTTTATGATGAACAAGACCAATAAATTCAAGTTGTCTATTTGGTTGTGCTCTCACCCATTGACGTGCATTTAATGTTTATTTTAATATTCATACGTGCTCCATTATATTATATTGGACAAGCTCAACATATAACTGCCCACACATATCGTATATTCACATGTACTTATTCATCTCAAATCTTTAACACTTTCATGTAATTGAGCTCGGAGGCACGTGGAGAATTTAATGGTCAGTCAAGTAAATCAATCAATAACTTTTATTTTCTGCTTTTAATTAAAAGTCCTTTGCAAAGTTTACTATAAAACTCTAGTTTACTTAGCTTTTGATCGACTTTTGTCTGGAACTAATATGGATTTTCTTTACCGTAAGTAGAAATTTGATAGTTGCACAGTCTTGCTAAATTATGTTGGTTCAAATCTTTTTATCAAAAGCTTGTTTTCAATAAATATTTTAAAAAGAAAGCAAAATTACTACACAATTTCACAGTAACAAATTATTTAAATTTAAGTGATCATTGCACTTTTATTAGATTATGATGTTACAGAATTTTTTGAAACTATATTATAAATTAAAGAAGTTTGAGTATGAAGCAATCTTTATTTTGATTCAATGTATAGTACATATATGGAATGATCAAATACTTTTTTTTTCTTCATCTAAGTTAACTATCAACCCATTTACATTAATCTTTATATGATTCATGAATGCCATAAAAAGAAATACTATTGTTTGTTTTATCATAAGATAATCATTGTTTTATGTATAAGCGAGTAGTATCGTCAAATATGCATTGTGCTATATATAGGCATTATTGTACATTGTATATATAAAAAAACATGATTTTTAGGTAATTTATGGGGATTAATTTACACGTGCCTCTATATTATATGAGGCAATTACATCCAAGTAAGACTATACACATTTACACGGAAATAATTTATACTATCGGTATTACATAGAAATAATTCAAACTATTAGTTATGAAAAAAATTTTGAAAAACGAACATCATTAGTAGTAAGCTTAATTTAAAAGAAATGTCACAATGTTATTTCACGTCGGCGAGTTTGGGACGAATTAGCCGATTCTAATGGTTTCATTCATGAAAAAAAAACATGTCGGATTATTATAAAAAAATTGATAAGTTGAGTTATTTCTGCGTTATACCCGTAGCATGAATTATTTTTGTATAAATAGTACATTTTTTATTAGTTGGATGTAATTGCTTTTATTATATAACCCTCGATTGATAGTATACAATGTTATAAACAAAATTGATAGTATTACTAAAATATAGTTTCGAAACAAATTAACATCATGAAAACCTTAAGGGGGTGTTTACTTTGAGTGATAGGATAGATAGATAAAAATAGTATAAGTTAATCCACCGTTTACTTTGATGGATTGATTACTTTTGAACTTGTTTGATCACCTAATCCTTCGTATAGTCAATTCAACATTTTATCAATTTATCCTATCACGCAAAGTAAACGCCCCCTAAAAAATTATAATCTATCCTCTTGTTTCCTTTTTTTAAAAAAATATATTTAAGAAATTGACAACTATCTCGAGTGCTATTGCGCCAAACAAGTTCTCACATTATCACATACATACACCGATCTCAGGGCGGCGGAAGACCACTTCTTTGATTGAGAGTTTAGTAAAAAAAATTAAGGGTGAATAATTTTTATATATAGTTAATTACTCGACCAAATTTAGAGACGTTGATTTTTAAATAACTGAAAATTTGTTTTCCGACGATTTACGAAATAATCAAATATAGTTTGAGTCCTATTTATTTATTTTTAATTTTTTGAGCATACACTTCGTCATTATTAAAATACGACAAAAGTTTATGTGCACGCACGCATAAGCTAATTCGGTCAGCATCGGATTATTCTATCATCATATCCGTCGCTAATTAATTAAATATTAATTAATCATCACCGTACACTCATGGAAGACCGCCCCTTAAAATATTTCAATTTTGTGTGATTTAATTAGCAATTAATTTATTACTTTAGATACACAGAACCGTGTAATCGTTCTAACGCGTTGAGAAAAAGACAATGGATTGGATCTGAAGACGACACGACGCGCATTAATTATGTTGTTAATTCTGGGCGAAAACTAATTAATTAATGGTAATATTAGTTAAGGTAGCCAAATCACAACTAATTAACAAAGATGGTTCATTCATTATGTTGATTGCAAATTTAAAGATATTCTGCCTCTTCTACTCTCCACATTTATAGGAGAACCAAATAATTTTTTTTTCCTTTTTTGTTTTAGAAGAGAAAAAGGAAAAGAAATACTATAAATTTAACGAAGCAGCATCTTTTTTCAAATTTCTTCGCCTGTCGATCTGAAATCTCTTCCTTGTGCAATTCCATCACCTCATACGCATATCACCTCTCACACATACACATGTTGGTGCGTGAATTTTTTTTATTTTTTTATTCTAATTTTTATTCTTTTTTCCTTCAACTGATTTCTTATGTGATTTTTTTTTGTTTAATTTCTTCTTTATTAGGGGGATATGATTGATACTCGTTGATTTGTCTCATCCTTAAATATTGGGATTGATTAAAATTTTGTGATCAATCCTGAATTGTGTTATTTGAAGATGAAGATGAAGTGCTGGGGAAAAATAATGACTCCGATGAGGAAAGCATGGACCAAATTTTCTAGAAAGATCGGTCTTCGCAAATCTTCAGGTTCTCTCTCTCTCTCTCCTCTCTCTCTCTCTCAATAAATGCTAAACAAACACTATGTTTGGTTTTCAATTTTCAAACGAATCAGAAAGGAAAAAGGCATGTGGTTTGTCTCCGTAATTTCTGTTTATTTTCTGAAAATATCGAATAGCAACTCAAAAAAGAAATACCCCTATATCAAATAGAAAAGTCGCAAAATCTGTAGTCTTAATTTGGTGTAAAAATGTAGTTTTGCAGGTGATTGATCCTATGCTTTCCTAGCACATCATATTTCAATAGTATTAATTACACAAAAAGATCTTTTATTGGACAATTGTGCAACATTTTGTATTTGTGGATGATTGTCGTGTATTAAGGAAATTGAGAAATTTACTTAATGCGTATGAAAATTCTTAAACTATTTTGTATATTTACATACTCGTACAAGTGAATTTGATGGTAGATTTCTCAATTTTCTTGACACGTGACTAGTCTTAGATGTTGCACAATTATACAATAAAAGATTCAACACATGTCATACGTGTTGATAATAATGATGATCTGTAACCAAGTAACGTAACAGTTCTCTTCAAATTTACCCCTTGGAATTCTTAGCATGCAATTAAACGGGATTGGGACGGAAAAATGTTGTTGGGTAGGCTGAAGCCCCTACTAGTTTTTTTTTCTCTTTCCAATATTTGTAAATATGGTCGACTCATTGGAAAGTTCGAATGTAAGTAGAAATTGAGTTATAGCCCCTAATAAAATTTTCTACGTTTGTAACTGTATAGGACATGTAAAACTTCAGCACGATGTGAGATCGTGTGAGTACAAGGATGTCCACGTATTATGGGAGATGTTGAAGAAAAACGATACGAATCTAACAAGAAGCAGAAAGAATTCGTTTTGGGAGTTTGTTGATTGCCGCCGATCTCATTAATTAACGTGTGATGATCTAGTCCTATGATTTTGAACCACTCTTAATGTTTTTGGCTGCTCGTTTTCTTGTAGCACTTACCAATTTTCTTTGGACTTTGGTTATTGGAATTATTTTAGAATACAAATTTTCTATGCACCTTCTGTCATCTGTTCTTCAAAATATATTTGCGAATACACAGAAACCCTAGCAATTTAGACTAAGATGACATATTTCGAGCCACGATTATAACGTACATAGTTAGCAATTTTCCACCCTATTAATTAATCAAAATTTTAATTAAATTTCAATAAATTCTAATTGAGTATCAATAAATAAATTCTAATTTTATTTTAATTAAATATTAATTAATTAAATTAAAAAAATAGGATGGATCCTTCTGTATGGTTGGTGCGGTCCGCTTTGAATTTTTGGCAGTAGATTTTGTTCTGCATAGATGTTAAAGATTATTTGAGACCACTCTTCTTTTGATGTTTCTTTCATCTCTATTGGATCTTAATACTCCTTCCGTCTCCAAATAAGTATCTCGAACTGTCAAAATATATATATCAAGGTAGTAGATAAAAATGATTCATTTTACCTTTAATTATTGCATATGAAGCCAAAAAAACTAACCTTTAATCTTGAATCAAAAGATAAATATGATAATTTGATATAATTTTTGCATAGAAATATATAATATGACACTTATTTGGGGATAAAACTTTTGGCTGTTCGGAACGCTTATTTGGAAAGGGAGGGAGTATATAACAAGTCCGAATTCCAAAATAAAAAGAAGAAAATGAAAGTCAAAAAATGGAGCAGAGAGGAAAGTGTTAATGGTGCAGAGACGACAATCTTGAAGGGCGCGTTCCACTGCAGCTTCTGCATTTATTTATCTTCTACCGATTCATTATTCATTTCATGCGCATTTACTACTCCACTTCTCTTCTGCACCTTAACGACAACAATATCATATGCATTTACTCTTCAATTCTATCAAATGACTAATCCTTTTTCTGTAGCAACATCATCTTTCATTATGATGAGTCTGACTCACCACACCTATTTTTTTTTTTCTTCATATGTTTCAGTTATCTATTTAAGTTATTGTATCGTATATCTTACTTCTCTTATGGTTGTTTGTATGTGGGCCTTTCAATTTTTTCTTGTTATCTCCGCGGATTTTCTGGTCGATTTTTCGGATTTCTGAATCCTAGAAACGATGACGAAAGGCTGCTGCTGAGGACATTTGCATCTTTTTTTTGTTTTTGTTTTTGTTTTTTATCCTAGAAGGTTTGGTTTGTCTGAAGTAGGGCAAAAAAGGGAAATTTCTTGCTGAGAAAAGGGTGTCTTTTTTGGTAATAATGAGGAATTTTGGCTTCTTGTTCATGATGTTGTTGATTGGGACAGTTACTTTTATGTATCTTATTTTTCCCAGCAAAGAAAGTAGTATCATCAATCAAGGTCCAGGTAATTTCTTTTTTTTGCTTCTTTCTTTTGTATCAAAATTATTGCATAAACTATAAAGTATTATGAATGTAATATAAGTGAACAAATTGTCAACTTTGCCTTACACGTGAATTATGTAAATGGCCTTAGACGAATTTTTTCAACTGAGAGTAATTTGTTAGAACATCTTGATTATAAAAATTTAATAAGTAACTTTGCGGCTGAGAAAGCAAGAAAGATGAGATGATTTTTTATATCTTTTTTTATACAAGTAAGCAGCTTCTGTTTAAGGTATATTTAGTCCCTTCATGGGAGAAACTTCAATATGCAAAATAAAGAAATAGAAAATTAATATATCAATTTCATGAATTCTGTGTAATGGATGGGTGTGGACTGTGGAGATGGTTGGATTTGAATATGTGAAAGTAAATGCAAATTTATCTCATGAAAAAATCTTTATATGTCATTGCATATGATATTCCTTTGTGAAAGACAAATGTTCTATTCAGCACAAAAACATAAAAACCTTCTCTTCCTATGTCAATACTTGGTTATTTTTAGGCATTGAAAATCCATATTTCAGTATATTATTTTGGATGTAGGTATGGTTTCGATAGGCAGCACGAATGCTATGACTTTGACGATGAAAAGAAGGAATCTCAAGGTACAGTTTATTCAGCTATGATCATTCAATTCTTTGATATAGATATAGTATATAATACTTGTATGACAAATCAAAGGAAATTTAGATAGAAAATCCTAGTCATTTGTGACACTGTTATGACATGATCGAACGTGTTATGTTTCTGTTGTTACCTGCACAGAATCAAAACGCAGATCCTCCTAGAGAGGATGCAGACAGTGAGGGCGACGCCAATTTGGAAGATTACCGCCCGATTGATCCAATTCCAAGCTCGACAGCTTCCATAAGACCTGGTCCCATCCAGCACGGCACTCCTCTGATGCCTTACATCCCGAAGCCTTCTCCTCCTCCCACTCAAGCGAAGTATGGTGAGTTTCCTTAAGTAGCTATCATCGCCTTCATAATATGCTAAATAAATGAAGTATGTAGTATATTCAGTTTCAGGATGATATTTAGGTATGTTTTTCAATATTACACTTTGATGTAGATGCTTATCATCTTCTACGAATCCCTGTCTATAATTTGTTAGTGGATCGTATATTTGTTCCACTGAGTGTTGAAGATTGATATGTATTGTTACAAGTGTCTGCCTTCCTGTCTATAACTTGCTAATGGATGCTAAATGCTGTTTTATTGAGAGTTAAAGTCTAGAGGGAGTCTCTAGTGCATCCGGTTGGTGCGGTCGGCCCTGTTTTTTATATTTTGTATTTTTAAATTAATTAACCTTAATTTGGGTTTAATAAATCCTAATTGAGATTAATGAATATTAATTAGGATCAATTAACCCTAATTACGGCCAACCACACGGTGCGGTTGGCCGTACCCAATTTTTTGCCTATAGTCTAATATGTGTTTGTGCACATCTTAGTGAATTCTAGAAACCTGACATAGACAAGTGATTTTTTAGCTATCTCGGGTGCTATTAGAAAATACGATCCTATAATAAAGTCGATTAACCGATGTCAAGTTTATTATTAAGAAACTCTATTATTTATTTTTGGAGTAAAGTTATCTGATAGGATTTTTCAGTTTTGATTAGAAATTTATGCTGCTGTATGTCCCTACATCTGCATTCTTTTTCTTGGGTTGGAAGTAGACAACATTAGAACCATTTTATAGGGCAATCTGTTTCACCCTTTAATATGTTACTTATGATGAGGATTTGAACCCACCGAGTCGTTTACTTTGGATGATAGATTAAGATTGATCATACATATGATTGAATAGTTGAATGATTTGCCTATATTAGTTGTATCTATCTATCATATGATCATATCACTCAATGTAAACACCCTGTATACCATCGTTTGAGGGTAAGGATGGTTCTGTTCGGTTTATAATTCATTCAATTTTAGAGCAGAAGTAATGAAAATTTGAAATGATGCATCATTCACATAACCTAACATTTTGAAGTCCATTTTTCCATTTTCTCTGTCACACTGTGTGAATGATGCATCCCAACTTTATATACTATATATATAGATGAGATGATATTTGATAAAGTCTATGGGACAAGACCATCCCAACTTTTGAGGCAAATGGATGTAGTGGAACAATTCTTTCAACCTTAGCCACCCAAAAAAGTGCATCGTTAAAGATGACGCATTCTCAACAATCGACACTATATTATAATTTTCTCAAAAAAATAAAATAAAAAAAATAATTGTATTCTATTGCACACAGCTGCCAAATATCTATCTGCCTTTCGCTCTGAGCACCAAATCTAAGTGGTGGACTTGCCATAGGTGACGTGACCAAATTAGTACTCTATTTGATAATTAGGTATGACTACATATATGATAAGCTTGGAATAAAAAAGCATATTTCAATAAATATGTTGCATTAAAATCAAGTCAATGTAAAAGTAACATTTCTACCAGTGAAAAGACGACGAAGAGCACTTGAGATCTTCTATCTCATTTTTGGCGTCCAATTATATAAATCAAGTTTTTTTTCCCCTTCAATTTCAATCTTTTGTACTTTAGTACTTTTATTTTACAACTATTAATTAATTATTTTTTCACATTCAATTTGTAATTTTTAGTTAATAATTGATTATTTGGGTTGATTATTCTATTATTAGGGTATATAAATTTTTAAGCTTCAATATTTAGTACATAAATATTAATTAGGATTCATGATGTATGGAAGATTTTGTATTTTGATTTGATCTCATTTATTAGGGCAGGAGTCATACCATCTCCTTGTAGAGAATCTAAACTAAAGGGGGAAAATATACTTTGTAATAGAATGGGAAAAATGTTTTGTTAAAATAATAAGTATGATTAGCTTACATTATTTGGTTTAATTTGTATTTATTAGTTTTTTTTCAATATAAATAAGCATATATATGAGAATGCAAATAAGATAATTCTCATTAGTTTTTATGCATATATATTTTTCTTATGCAGGATACAAATCGAGGTCAATTGACATAATTTAGCAAAGCGTGATTCTAAGTAAGTGGTGAAATTTACCTAAAAAAAAAGAGTAATTGGTGAAATTAAATCACGCTACCTTTTCTTCTTGATTTTAAAAATTTGAAAATCATAATATCAAGTCGGGTACTTAGCAAAAACATATATAAACTGCAAATATTATATACGAATTGAATTAACATGTTTGTTTTGCGGTTATTTTACCCCTTTTATTTACCCTAAACTCATCATTGTTATGTACTACCTCCTTCCCATGATATCTGACTACATTCTTTTCGGCACGGGTATTAAGGAGAATGATGTTTAAAGGATATATAGAAAGTGATGGAGCCCACAACTTTTTGTGAGAGAGGCATATTTCCTTATAAGGAAAGTGACCACTTATTCCGGGACAACCCAAAAAGAAAATGTGGCCACTTATTGCGGGACGGAGGGAGTAATTATTAGAGAGAACAATACGATATCCAACACCAGTCCAAAGCACAAAACATGACGAGATAGAAGATCAGAATATAATCTTGGATGATATTTTTCCCAAAAGGAATAACAGTTGCTTGTTTGTTGATTGTGATGTGATTTGTTTAGCATGTGTGGAATAGATACAACCTTCGTACCTATATTGGAGATTCCATTATTTAGTATATCGGAAAATTCTATTAAGGGTGTACATGTAGTATACCCACCACTCACATGCAATATTTTATTAATATAAATTATATTAATATAATATTATTATGTGAGTGGACTGTTATATTAATAAAATAATACCATGTGAAAGAGGTGTACTACATATACACCCCTAAGAGCATATTCAAGAGAGAGCTCTATAATAGCTCTCATCTTTATTTTAGAGACATTTTTCTCTCCAACAATACGCTATTCCTTTACTCTATGATAGAGAAATGAATAGTATCTCTCTACTAGTAGAGGAACACTATTCATTTCTCTATAATTTTCTTTTTGTTTTTCCTTTTCTTTTATTACATTTAGTTATAGTAGTACTTCATTAAACATATGATATTTAATTATATTTTAGATATTAAATTATACTATATAGTATATTAAAAATATTTGGCATATAAAGATGCCGACTCTCATTTAAAACTTCGAAATGCATTAATCGATCATTTGTGGGATCAATATTCGAATTCATAGGATTAGAATATTTTATTATTAGGTAGTATATATTTGTCGCAATAATATTAGACGAGTACTCTTTTTCCTACTCAGTGATTTCAATATGAGAGGTTTTAACGAGGCTCGTACATTGGGTTATATAGAAATATTGAAACTTTTAATTTTAAATAACTAAAAATATAATTTTAATTTTATTTGATTTTGTGCATTTATTTTTTATTAATTTATACCTTATCATTAATATAAGATTAATATAGTGTGTAAAATTAAAGAAACAATATGATTTTTTTTAAAATAGAATAGGAAGTAGAGTAATTGTTGGAGATAGTGTGTGTTCTTTTCTCTATAATAAAGAAAAAATTTCTCTATTATATAGAAACTTTTTGGAAATGCTCTAATAGAATTTCTCTTGGTATATCATGAGACGTGAGAGAAAACAATAATAAATAAGTTGGGGTTGATTACTAATTGTTTAGTAACTTCAAGTATGAAAGTGGATTTGGGTGAGGTTGATCTTACAGTATGGTTGAATTCGAATTATCATTTTTTTCAGGATAATTGTCGTTTTTCGTCATGATAATTGTCACTTGATATTTTAACGGGTTAATTGCATGAAAATACACGACCTTTGGGTCAACTTTCATTTATTCCACGAACTTTCAATTTTTTGAGACTACATGAACTTTGGTCCGATTTCAATTTTTCCACGATCCTCATTTTCGCCCAAATTAAAGTTGACATGTTGCTTATGTGGCAATCGAGAGTGTGCAATATTCTCGTCTGACGGTTAAATTAAATGACCCCATTTTTTAATTTCCATACGTTGTCGTTTAATCCCAAAATTAACACATATATTTAATTGTCTTTCTACGGTTAGGATGATATGGGGACGAAAAATTCTCCACATTTCTCCTATCAAGACAAGAGTGTCGTCTCCTTCAAAATTTCTACATATTTCTTTTTGGTTTCTCAATTTTGCAATTAATTTTTTTTCCCAAACCAAATTCATATGCTAATATCGGGTTTGAATTATGTTGGGATTTAGAGAACATATTTGGTAAGAATCGTGTCAGCAGTGAACGGCGTCGTGCGATGAGTCAACGGTGAATGACGTCGTTGTAATTAAACTCATGGACAAATGCATGTAATTTAAATGTCACATAAGCGAGAGTCAACTATAATTTGGGCGAAAATGAGGATCGTGGGAAAATTAAAATCGGACCAAAGTTCATGTATCGCCCCAAAAATTGAAAGTTCATGGAAAAATGAAAGTTTGTGTATTTTCATGCAATTAACCTTATTTTTATTTGTTGCAAGCTAAAAATATAATTGTCATTTTTTATTTAATTGCACAATAAGATCAACCTGAGACAAATCTTTGTGCAAAGTACAACATCAAATTATCTTGGCTTTTGAGTACTTGTTTGTGCCTCATATTCATTTGTTGAAAAAAAAATGCATATCAAACAAAGTACTCCTTCTTCTTGTTGTTGTTATTTTATTTTCTTTTTCCCTAAAAAATAAAATTGGTCTTATATTTCACTCGCATTAAAACTCATTGTGCTTTTATTTGCTTACTTCAACCTAAAGTATAAAGACCCTATTTTAGCATAACTAAAAGTACAAAAGTTCAACTCTTTACAAAGAATTATAGGGGGCCGGCCTCCAATTCCATTGCAAATAAAAGCATATATATTTCTAATGCAAATAAAAATACAAGAGAAACTCTCTCTCTGTCTCTCTCATGCGCGCGCACACGCGTAATATTGAGATCCAAATATTGTACGTCTTTTTTCCATTGTATTTCCTATACTCGTTTTTGTAAGATCGCCACTTTTGTGACTACAGGGATGTATTTTCACGACCATCTAGAATTTACTCTATTTTAGAGTACGGTTGGAGATTATATTAATTCCTAAAAATATACAGTATTTGTAATGAATAAAATATGAATTAATCTCTTTTTTTTTTGTTAACATGAGACTCATGATTAAATATTATGAATTTATTTAGATTATAAAATAACTTGCGGCGGTTGTCTCTGGCCTAACAGCTCCTGTTTGGCCCGTCATCCACTTTCTATAGTTGTATTTAATAGAATTTTATCAAATTAAAAATTACTGTATCGATAAGAACATATCATTAAGAATACATATAAATTATTTCCCCCGTCTCATTGAACTTGTCTTGTTATTATTCACTATTATTATTTAGAACGAGGTTAAAAGTATAGCAAATGTCTAGTTCTTATCACTTTTGAAGGGTTAATTAGTTCATTATTTGAAACATGACAAGTTAATGGAACAACCCCTAAAAAAAAGGGAGACAAGTTCATGGGATGAAGGGAGTAAAATAATTGCTACCTGTTGCGGATTATCACCGTCATAAAAAATCATGTCTACATCATTTTAAATTCTAAATAAATAGTACTTTCTCTGTCCCAAAAAATGTGGTGTATATTTAATTTGTTGTGAACTATAAAATATTAATTGAACCACACACTTATTTGGGACGGAGTTAGTAGTATTTTAAAAAAAAAAGTACGTAGAATAGAATAGAATAGGGTGAATAGGGTTTGGGCTACAGTGCACTATAGTGCACTGCACAGATAGCTTGGATGCACGTCACGTGTCCGGAGCCTTCTTTTTCTTTTTTCTTTTTTTTTAAATCCCAAAATAGAAGACGCCGTTAACGTTTGCTGCCACAGTTAGTGCAATGATTTCTCATGGGTCCCACGTACGTTTTCACCGGCAGCATCCTTATTACACCGGCGACCGGCAGAACACTTTTCCGGCTCGGCGCTACGCGGCCGGCACGATGACGTCGTCATCTCACCGGAACTCCCACTATTCCGATTTCTGCTCCGGCCTTCGCTGTCACATGCGTCTGTTGGCATTCCCGATGACTCAAAGCTTCCTCCAGAAGCTTTCAAACTATCCCACCGGCAACATCCTTATTACACCAGCGACGTATTTCTCTGGCGATCGGCTCACCGGCAGAACACTTTTCTGGCTTGGTATTACGAGACCGGCACGATGACATCGTCCTCTCACCGAAACTCCCACTATTCCGATTTCTGCTCCGGACTACACTGTCACATACGTCCGTTGGCATTCCCGAGGACTCAAAGCTTCCTCCAGAAGCTTTCAAACTATCACACTGGCAGCATCCTTATTACACCGGCGATCGGCTCACCGGCAGAACATTTTTCTGGCTCGGCATTACGAGACCGGCACAATGACATCGTCGTCTCACCGGAACTCCCACTTTTCCGATTTCTGCTCCGGACTACGCTGTCACATGCATCCGTTGGCATTCCCGAGGCTTTCAATTTATCCCGGCATGTGACACGAGTTCCAGGTACAGGACAGCAAATACTGAAATGTCTATTTTACCCTTATAGAAATGCGGTAGTTGAGGGTATTTCCCGTCATTTATCTGTAATTTTGGATTTTTTCACCCTCTGCCACATTCAAATTGTAAACAACATACGAATTTCGCGCCCGGCACTTTCGTTCTCTCGTTTCTTCCTTTCTTCCTTCTCATATGTTTTCGCTACCGCCCTGTTATCATCCATTTAAATTCATCTGAATAGAAGCTTGCATTTAACGGTGTGCGCCAGCTTCGAAGGTATTTTTGTCGAATTTAAGGTATTTTTTGATCTTATGAACCTATAACCGCATTTAAGCTCCATAAATATGTTAATTACTTTTTTTCATTGTTTTTGTCGTTGCAGGTTTCCTATTTCCAGCCACCAATTAACGATTTTGAGGTAAAAAAATTATAATTCACTTAATTAGGGCTTTGATAGGGGTTTTCGCAAAAATTATTTTTATTAGAACCGCGAAATGAAATTAGTGTTACTATGTCTTATCCCCATGTGTATTTATTCTGAAGTTCTGAATTTGGATGGAAGAACGTTTTTTATTCTGTGAATTATGATTTAGGTTTATTGATTTCAGGATTTTATTTTTAATTAATTGATTGGTTGTCTGTCTACATTTTGTTTCCCTTGTTTTTAGATAATTATGGATATCGATTTGAATGTTACCCTAAATAATGAAGTATCAGACGGTCATATGTCGGATTGGCATTCAGATGAGTCTGGCAATTTTGTAGCTGGTTGTTATAAAACATGTTGGGATGATATACCTATAGAACAATTACTTAGTGATGATGACAGAATTGATGGGGAGAAAATTGATGGTAAAATTGATGACAGAATTGATGGCCAGAATGATGATGCTTCTGCTTGTGAAAGTGATGATGATCCAGATAAGAAAGTTAGTTGTACAGATGGATATGCAGAAGAGAAAGGTGATGGGGAGGAGGTTGGTAATGATAAGAATTTTTTTTATATCTCTATGTAGGCAAATCGAGAATCGATTATCAATTGGTTTCAGTCTTAATTCTCTTGATCAAACTTATCTTTTGTATTGTGAGTATGGAAGACTTAAGGGTTTTAGCGTGAGGAAAAGTACTCAGGATTATTTCTATAAAACCAGTGAAGTTCGCATGAAAAATTATTTATGTTCTTGCCATGGCAGTAGCTAGCAATGAAACCTGTTCCGCTGAAGTTTTGCCGAAATAAAAAAAACAGAATTACAGAACTGGTTGTGATGCCAAATTAGTCGTGGTTCGAGAGCGAAACGGACCCTTTCATGGTTAAGTTCCAGAAGAAACACAACCATGAATTGGTTCGTTACGAGCAAAGTTATATGTTCCGTACATGTCGGCAAATGACACATGCTAACAAAAGTCTGATAGAAGCTCTTCGTTCTGCCGGTATTCAGACTACCACTTCATGCCGTTTTTTGGAGAAGGAGTTCGGAGGACCAATGGATACTGGTTTCACCAGAAATGATGCCCATAATTATATTACTTCCTTGAAGCAGAAGACCAAGGTTGAAAATGGTGATGCTGATGCTTTACGTACTTTTTTTCTAAAGAAGGCAAATCACGAACCAGGATTCTATTGGGATGTGCAGTCCAATTGTGATGGCCGCTTAATGAATTTATTCTATAGGGATCTTCGATGTGCAACAGATTATGAGTATTTTGGTGATGTGTTAACTGTGGACAGCACGCATAAAACTAACAAATACATGCTGGTTTGCATTTCTTTCATCGGCATTAACCATCACATGAACAACGTGCTGTTTGGTATTGGATTTCTATCCAACGAGAATATGAGTTCATTTGATTGTTTGTTCTCTACATTCTTGGACTCCATGTATGGTAAAGAACCGGAGGTCATTTTTTCTGATGAGGGCCGAGCCTTAATGAATGGCATTGATGCCAATTTCAAAACAGCAAGTCATCGTCTCTGTCAGTGGCACCTTAACAGGAATGCACCTTCACACTTTGGAAAGTGGAACAGACATAAGGAATTCAATAATCAGTGGCATCGTTGCGTGAAAGGTTGTGACAGCCCGGAAGAGTTTGAGAATGAGTAGAAATCACTTGTGGACATGCACCTGTTGGAGCAACAAAAAGACGACTCTATTTTTAGTTTATGTTTCTCTAATATAAAAGTTTTTTGGAATATTATGTTTCCTCACCTTCACTGTTGTTCTAGAAACAATAATATTTCATATCGATATAAAATAATATTTTCCAACTACTATTTCTCTTCATATTGGGTTCCGCAATCCACTCCACTCTATCGATATATGCAGGTTCTATTATACCAACACAGGTTCAGTAAAAAAAGCACCATGGAGCCACTGACACCAATCCCTCAAGATCTGATCTTCTATATTGGTCGATGGACTCGGCAACTGGAATATTTGGTCATCTCCCAACTATGGTTCGAGAGGAAAATAGCTAATGTCGCTGATCCTGCCCAGCGTAAAGAAATCATGATACAACGGGCTAAAAAAAGTATGGATGCAGATGGCTACGAGATTCCACTCGAAGAATATCATCGCAAGTTTTGGGAGTGGGAACAACGTTACAACAACTACAACTCCCTTGTCAACCGGGTAGATGTGAGACACGACATCTTCAGCTACAAAGTGAAAACAAATGACATAGTTTGGCGTGAAATATATGAGGTACTGGAGTTCTTTCCTATTATTTAATATATTTGACAACTCCAATTCAATAATTTTGTACAAATTTTCTAGGATAAGCCACATATGCATTGTTGTATGGATGAAGGAGAATAGAACTGGGGGTACATGAAGGGAATTTTTGCAAAGGAATTACCGCCGCCGTCACCGGCATTTCAAAGAAGAACGGCAGAAGGGGATCAATTCATTCATCAGATGACAGTGATTATAAGTATGGAGACATTCATAACTATCCTCGCTTCATAGATTGATGTAATTTTGTTTGCATTAACTATAGGAATTATGTAGTGAGCTTAATGACTTCGTATTATGCTTCTTAGTTTAATGTTTTTTTGTCTCTTTTTTTATGAACAACAATCCTATGATTTGAAGCTTCTTTGAACGTATGTCTACTCTTTTTAGTTGTGCTTCATTTCATACACTGTGTTAGCATATCATAAAAACTAAATAAACTAAAGAACACTACATCATAAAATTAAATACATGGTGGTGCTTAAATGAGAGAATCTCTGCAGGTTTATGTCTGAAAATTTGCTATATTTTGACTGCATCAATCAACTACATTTTCATTTTCTCACTCAAGGAATCCAATGGGCATGGTCAAAAAGATTAAATACAGACTGCTGCTGAAATGAAAGAATATCTGCAGGTCTATGCCTGAAAATTAGCTTACTGTTGCCAGGAATTTGTTTACTTATTTTTTTTTTTGTTATTTTTTTTGAACTACATTTTGTTATTTTTGTTGCCATGAATGAAGTACATTTTGTTATTTTTTTTGAAGCGGCATCTATGTTTATTAGGTAGACAGCTGCATGCATGACTCTTTTGTTGAATTAAATTCGGCGACTTTCACTCATGTAATAATATATCGAAATTTTTTTTACTAATTAATTCCCATGCAACATGTTATTCTACATTTGTAGTACTTAATTAATGAGATTCGATGCATAGAAATAAACAAACGCCCCTACGAAACGACGCTTTGGTAGTTGGCCCCAATTTTCCAAGTATTAAAAATGCACCTAATGTCTGCCTTTTTAATTAAGGTTACAATTAATTTATTCCTAAATAGTTGTGCCGTTTCAAGTCATCTCAACCGTCGCCTCATTATCTATAAATATACATGTTTACCATTATCCTAATCATTCCATAAATCCGTTTGTAAGCTTTCATAATTAAATTCCATCAACCACAAAATCTCGGCAACCAACTTCATCCCAAGAATGGCCGGTCAACACGTCTACCCCACCCCATCAAGTTCAAGAACCCAGAATTTCTGAAGGAGTTTTGTGACGGCGACAAAGAGCTCTTCGTCAATAGGTTGTATGAAAAACGAAACCTCTATGTCCTCTCCAATCCGATCCAACTTTTGGGTGCTATTCACGAGGTTCTCCAGGAAATTTATCCACTCCAAAGCAGACTTCTCAAATATACCACAATGGATGCAAGAAATTTATTGTGGGACATGCGCTAGAGAACTCACTTCTTCAAAAGTATTCTTGCAAAAAACATTTTTCATTATGATGAGGAGACGAACGAGATGATGCCAAAGGATGAATGTTTCTGCATCTTGGAGGCTGTGAGTACATTTTTTTTTGTTTTATTTTTATATGACCGTTCATGTGTTGCACAAATTAGGCTTATGTTTATGCAGGTTCAGAAGTTCAAGGGGGAGCCGCATTACAAAGAGATGAACGTTATTTTCTTCGAGTGCGGAGTGAATGATATGGATCTCCAGAGGATGGCTGCCAAAATCGGTGTGGCTAAGAAAGAGTAGTTTGTAGAAATCCAAGTTTATGTATGTTTAATGATTTTAATGTTGTGTATTTCACTTTTTATGCAAGTTGTTTTTGTGTTTTTTAGCTATGTCTTTAATCGTAGGTCATGTTTAGTGCCCGAATTTATGTATTTTAAGTAATTTAATTATGTTAATGCTTCTGTTCAGTGGCCTCTACTATTTCCTGTTGTTAGACTACCAAATTAATGTAGGCAACGATGTACACTGCAATAAATTTAAGATCTAAAAACAATTAAGAACGGTTACATGCACCTATTGTAACCTATTGTAACTGTTCTTAATTGTTTTTAGATCTTAAATTTATTGCAGTGTACATCGTTGCCTACATTAATTTGGTAGTCTAACAACAGGAAATAGTAGAGGCCACTGAACAGAAGCATTAACATAATTAAATTACTTAAAATACATAAATTCGGGCACTAAACATGACCTACGATTAAAGACATAGCTAAAAAACACAAAAACAACTTGCATAAAAAGTGAAATACACAACATTAAAATCATTAAACATACATAAACTTGGATTTCTACAAACTACTCTTTCTCACCCACACCGATTTTGGCAGCCATCCTCTGGAGATCCACATCATTCACTCCGCACTCTAAGAAAATAACGTTCATCTCTTTGTAATGCGGCAACTGATGGTCCCTAAGCTAGGTATTTGGTGTAGAGGGGGGGGATGAATACACCAAATAGATTTTTAGAAAACTTTTTAAAGTTAAATCACAGAGTTGGTGAGCTCAGTTATCGATCCAGCTGGGAAGGGTCAGCTGGGTAAATAACTCAGCTGGCGGTGCGGAAAATGGTGGTTTGAAAACTTAGCTCGATTACTTAGAAAAACTCAGTTTGAAAAGATTAACTTTATGTTTTCAGCTTAGTCAAGTTGTGCAACTTTCTGAGAGACACAGCTATCTTTGGAGAGCAGCTGCGTATGCAGTTTTGATCAAATATGCAATGTTATGAAAGAGTTATTACAAAACTGAATATAGCGAGAAAGTAAAGTGCACGCGAGTTTTTACGTGGTTCGGAGTAACACCTCCTACGTCCACGACCAGGTTCACTGGTAATCCACTACCACTTGGTTTCCAAGTACCAAGCAACTTCACAACTCTAACCCGAGCTGTGTTCCAACAGTTTGCGGGCACTGTCAAGCCTAACCTTTCAGTTTACGGGTACTGAAAAAACCTTACACACTTGAATTTTCCGCTTCAAGCAAGCGTAACCTTGACCTAACCTTTTTGGGTAAGAGGGGTTTGGTTTGGGGTTCCAACTGTGAACGAGTTCTTACAATTAAGAACTTTAGAGTATGATGAACTCGTTCAAAATCTAGGCTTAAGATATACAAAGAGTTTGGCCTAGGGAATAGACGAAAAACTAAGCAGTTTATGAACCAGAAACACTTTAAGATAAAGTGTTCTTTGAGCTATGTAGAATTGCTTGAGATCTTTTGAATGATTGATGATTTCAGAGAATGAAAACTTGTAGAGAGTTTTTCGTATCTGATCCTGAGGTTGAAGACGGGTTTATATAGGTAGAGATTCAAGACTAGCCGTTGGAGGAGCCGTTTGAATCTTACCTACTCTTCTTAAATTCAAGATCTGCCTCTGGGCGAATCTGCACCTGTCTTCATTTGTGTCACATCCTAGATCCTGAAGTCTAGGATGCTGATTTGGCAATCCCTCATTGATCGAGGCATGATGACTTCCTCTGACGCCGGGATTTTCAGCCTTTGGAGCTGGCTTTTGAATTCAGAGCTGGACTGACTTGAAGTGAAGTCTTCAGTTAGTTCCCTTTGTTCTGTACAGCTGGACCGGCTGTGTTTTGAACTCAGCTCGAATTCTCTTCAGCTTGATCATGCTCTGCTGGAGGACTCAGCTGAAGGTTGACGTCTGCTGTCTTTCGCTAGCTGACTTCAGCTGTAGACACAGCTGGGTCGACTGCTATCTTCCGCTAGCTGACTCCTGCTGTAGACACGAGTGGTCGACCTTGTCTTCCGCTTCCTTAACCTGTAAACCTAGAAAATCTAAAGCTCAAACAGGCGAGCTGGAAAATACTATTTAGGTTGACGCGATCATCTATTCGGTTGGAGAATCAGTTGGGTTTTGGTATCAAATCGAAACCTTATAATTTTCCCAACAATTTCCCCCTTTTTGATGATGCCAAAACCTAACTGAGACAACTTATGACGCAGAAAAACTTGTATTTTATTAATGTAAGAATATACATTATAACACAGGAAAAAGAAAGAGGGAAAAAAATCTTCAAATCTTCAGTCTTCAATCCTTCAATCTTCAATCCCAGTTGGCTGGGTCTTCTCTTCTGCATCCGTTGCTTCTTTCTTTTGACTCGTCTTCTTCAGCTGATTCTGATTCAGCTGGTTCCTCTAGCTCAACAGTTTGCCTCTTCTTTGACTTGTCTCTTCTCCCTTACTTCCCCCTTTTTGGCATGATCAAACAGGGTGGGAGAGATACACCATCGGCTGTTGCGATGTTTTAGTTTGGCGAAACTGTGGTCTTCAGCTCTGAGCAGTGAGGTTTGGAGTCTAAGTGGCTCAGCTGTTGTATTAGCTGGCTCTTCTTCAGTAGCATTAGCCTCAGCTGTGATTGCAGACACAGCGTCCTTGGCATGATTCAGCTGGGGCGGTCCAGCTGAGTGCTTGGAGGGATGAGTTGGCACGGGAGATAGCATCTTCTGAGTCGGGCACAACTTCATTCCTTGCAAATTCTGCTTCTTCAAACTTCTTAGATTGAATGAGAAAGTCTGATTCAGCACTTGAGGGACTTGGGTTCAGCTCATATCATCATCATCCAGCTGCAGGTGATCATTGGCTGGGTGATGTTTCTCATTTGAGCTTGGTGCAGGGGCTTGAGCATATTTCATCGGAAGATCTCGAAACTGGTGTCCCTGTGGAGCTGAAGGAAACTGAGGAGAAGGCGGTTGAAGTATTCCATCTGTCTTGGGGTTTAAGCTTGGTTGATCAGATGGAATACTCCGTTGCGGTGTTGGTGACGATTATGTTCACGCAGGCGCATGAACTTCTTCTCCACCGTAAGAAACGACCGCTTGTGGGCCTTCTGCTCATCGGAGAGTAATTACGAATTCTCTCATAATGTCAACTGGCTTCTCGGCTGACTGACTGAGCACCTTTGACTTGAGTCTTATGTTTGAAGACGGTGCTTCAGCATGTTTTGTCTCCTCAAGTTGTCTCCGATTCCCAGCTGGGACGGAGATAGATGCATGCTGCTTTGTCTCCTGCATCTTTTTCTGTGCCTCCTGTGGTGGAGCAAGAGCTTTGACATGACTGCTCTTGAAGACTCCGGCTTTATCAACATCTGGTCCAGATCTGTTGACGTTGATTTTTGCATCCCAGGGAGTTGTATGTCCCGTTCTCTCTTTTATGTTGAGAGAAACAGTGGGGCGGAGGAGGTCTTTTTCCTTTGACATTCACAGGAAGTTTTCTGCACCTTCCTGGTGAATGACGTTCTTGAGCTTTGCAGTCTCTCACTGCGTTGGCCTGGATCTGTCTATGGGCTTCACCTTCTTCTGGACTTTCGTCTTCTTTGAGGTTCCTGAGAGTTAAGCAACTCTTATCTTGAAGCTTTGACAGATTCTTCAAGTTTGATCGGCTTCGGGACATATCTTTCTGGATTCCATGTTCTTCTTCTGCAACTTTTGTTAGTAGAGACAAATAATACCCATTGATGGAAATAACAAAGAATGCCGAGAAACTTTTTAGGGTTGATGCAATGCTTTACGTATATCTTCTAGCATATTTAAAGAGCTTTCTTGATGAATGGACGATCAAGATTTATCTATTGATAAGAAGATCTACGACTAGGAGTGATTCTCGCGTTATGTCAGTTTCTTGATTAGTAGATGCGAGTTAATGCGCGAGACAGGACGGTTGAGGCATTTTGACTTTTGCCTCGAAACTCCCATGATTCAATTCTATGCAGACTCTTAATTAAATTTGATTAGATTTGACAAGATATGAGTTGACTGAAAACAGATTGAGTAGTTAATGGTGTTGCAAACCTCTCAGCTGATCATTGTAGTCAGCTGATACCTCGGTTGAGTGGGTGTGCTGGGTGATCGTGTATCCAGCTGGTTCCCCCTCAGCTGAATAATCCTTCAATTTCAGCATCTGGTTTAGCTGGATTCTTTCTCAGCTGATATCAGTGACGTTGATTCTGAGTTACAGCTGTCTGCTTGCATTCAGCTGGGTCTTCTTTCATTCAGCTGGGTCTGCTTCCATTCAGCTGGGTCTACTTCCATTCAGCTGGGTCTACTTCCATTCAGTTGGGTGAAGCATCGTCTGGATTGAGTAGTCCAAGTAATCCGCACAGCATTTTGAATCTTGTTTCTATCAGCGGTTTTGTGAGAATATCAGCCCGCTGTATATCTGTGTGAATTTTCTCAACAATCACATCCCTCTTTTCTACGTGATCTCTGATGAAATGATGTCGTACGTCTACATGCTTGCATCTTGTGTGAAGTACTGGATTCTCTGAAATGGCAATCGCACTTGAGCTATCACAGAAAATTGGAACCTGTCCAGTTTTCACTTCATAGTCATCCAGCTGATGTTTCAGCCAGAGAATTTGTGAGCAGCAGCTTCCAGCGGCCATATATTCTGCTTCTGTCGTGGAAGTTGCTACGCACGTTTGCTTCTTTGAAAACCATGAAATCAACTTACTTCCTAAGAACACAAGTTCCTGAAGTTGATTTTCTGTCCAACCGATCTCCAAATGAAGTCCGAGTCCGAGTATCCCAATTGTAGATTGTCTTCAGCTGGGTACCACAGCCCAACATTCTGAGTTCCTTTGAGATATTTGAGAATGTTCTTGGCTGCTTGCATGTGTGCTTCCTTTGGATCAACTTGAAATCTGGCACACACTCCGACTGCGAAAGAGATGTCTGGACGACTTGCTGTTAGATACAACAGGGATCCTATTATCCCTCTGTATTTGCTGGAATCAACTGACTTACCTTCGATTCACGGTTCAATATTCCAGTTGGTGTTCATTGGAATCTTTACAGTTCTGCTGGATTGAACTCCATACTTGGCGATCAAGTCTTTCACATATTTGGATTGATTTATGAAGATCCCCTCTGATGATTGCTTGACTTGAAGTCCTAGGAAGAAACTCATTTCTCCCATCATGGACATTTGGAACTTCTCTGACATCATCTCTCCAAATCTTTGGCATAAGAAGCTTGATCTTGATCCAAAGATGATGTCGTCTACATAGATTTGAACAACCAGAATATCTTCTCCTGACTTGATGGTGAAGAGAGTTCTGTCTACTGAGCCCTTTTTGAATCCTTTGGATACAAGAAAATTTGACAGAGTGTCATACCAAGCTCGAGGTGTTTGCTTCAATCCATAAAGAGCCTTCTTTAGCTTGTAGACTTTATTTCCTTCTACTTCAAATCCTGGAGGTTGTTCAACGTAGATATCTTCTTTGATTTCTCCATTTAAGAATGCACACTTCACATCCATTTGATAGACCTTGAATTTGTGATGTGCTGCATAGGCGAGAAAGAGTCTGATTGCTTCCAATCGTGCTACTGGAGCAAATGATTCTTCGAAGTCAATTCCTTCCTGCTGAGTGTAGCCCTTGGCAACCAGTCGAGCTTTGTTTCTGATGACGACTCCCAGGGTATCCAATTTGTTCTTGAATATCCATTTGAGTCCTATGACTTTGACTTCTTGAGGTCTGTCGACCAATTCCCAAACATAATTTCTGAGGAATTCGTTCAGCTCTTCTTGCATGGCGTTAGTCCAAGGCACGCTCTTCAAAGCTTCGAGAATTGATTGAGGCTCTGGCACTTGAGCTACGTAACACGCCATTAGAGCTGTGTCTTCATCATAGACAGTCTGTTCTAGCTCTACTAAGAGTTGAGCCGTGTCAGCTGCTTCTTGATGATCCGATGAGGCTTGAGCAGCTGAGCTTCTGGTTTTGACTTGGTCAGATGGTTCTCCAATGATTGCTGATGATGGATGATCTTCAATCCATCTTCTCCTCTTACGAATTTCTTCTTCCAATTGATTGATGCTTGACGTGGCTAAATTTCGTCTGTCTTGGAGTTGCTCAGGAGTTAAGTCTTGAGAGATTGGTTCTCTTTGATTTAGATTTTGAGGAGACTTCTGTAGAGGCTCAGCTAGAGATGGAGCTGGGGATTCAGCTGTGTTTGGATTTCCAGCTGATGATGTTCTCCCTTGATTTGGCGTTGAAGGTTCTTCTCGATTTCCAGCTGGTGGAGCTTCTTGGTTGATTTGAAGTTCCTCCTCTAGCTCATCGTCCCAAATTAATGGTTCGGCCAGATTTCTGATTCTATTTTCTTAAGCTCTTGTCTGAATCGGTCTTGAAGATTCTCCTTCATTTCTTCGTTTGATAGACTCTCTGTATTCGAAGGAGGATTCGTCAAAGGTAACATGTGGAGTTACCTCGACTATTTGAGTTCTTCTGTTGAAGACTCTCTATGCTTTACTCATAGTGGAGTAACCAAGGAATACTTCTCGGTCTGTCTTCACGTCGAACGTCTTGAGCTGTGTCTTCCCATTGTTGAGGATGTGACATTTGGATCCGAATACCTTGAAATACCCTATGTATGGTATTCTGTTGTTCCATAGCTCATACGGTGTCTTTTCTTGCCTTGATGTGAGTAGGGAGCGATTCTGAGTGAAGTAAGCTGTGTTGATTGCTTCAGTCCAGAACTTCTTTGGAATGGCAGAGCTAGCTAGCATTGAGGTAGCTGCTTCCTTGAGAGTTCTGTTTCTTCTTTCTGCTACACCATTCTGCTAAGGTGTGCGTGCTGCAGATGTTTGATGTTGAACTCCGTTCTTCTCGCAGTAATCATAAATAGTTTCATTCAGAAACTCCGTTCCACGATCTGATCTTATTGACATTATCTTGCACTTCTTTTGTGTTGATAATCTTTCCAGCAGGATAGGCAGCTTAGTCCTGGTTTCGCTCTTCTGGTACAAGAATGATACCCATGTGAATCTTGAGAAATCATCCACTACGACCAGAGTATATTTTCTGCCATTGAAGCTTCTTTGGAGTAAGCTTGGACCAAAAAGATCCATGTGAAGGAGTTGAAGTACTCGATCAGTTGACTGAACTGGCTTGAGAGAGAATGAAATTCTTGTCTGATTTCCTTGTTGACACGCGCTGCACATATGACTTTTGTCATATACTTGATCTGGAATTCCATTAGCGAGCTGGTTCCTAGCCAGTTTGTTGATTGTCTTGAAGTTGAGATGATTCAGCCGTCTGTGCCACAGCCAGCTGACTTCATTGCTTTTCGATACAAGACAAGTCTCCGGAGGGCTGCTGTTCCAGTCAGCAAAATACATATTTCCTTCTCTTTTCCCTCTTAGGAGTATCTGCTTGGTTTCCCTGTGCTTTTCTGTGCATCCATGTGCATCAAACTTGACAGAAAAACCGTTGTCGCAGAATTGGCTAATGGAAAGCAAGTTGTGTTGCAATCCTTGTACATAAGAAACATTTGGGATTATAACATTTCTAGTTTTAAATGTACCATAACCTTTGGTTAGGCCTTTGGTTAGGCCTTTGGAGTTGTCACCAAATGTTACTTGTGGACCTGTACGCTCGATATATTCCTGGAGTAGATGCTTTAGGTGCGTCATGTGCTTGGAACATCCACTGTCCAAGTACCATAGCGTTCTCATCGACTCCTCAGAGATGCGTCGATTCCTTGCAACCTATATAAAAAATTAAAATTCAGGTACCCAGTTTTAATTGGGTCCTTGTGGGTTAGACAGAGATCCTTTGACGACCCAGATCTGCTTGATGACTCGAATTGGGTCATTTGATCTGATAATTCTCCCAGCTGAGTCGATATACACATTCTTTGTGTTCTTCGGTTGTTGCTGGCGTGGTCTTGATCCCAGCGTCTTCCCGTTTTGATGTCTTGATTTCTTTTGGTTTCCAGCTGTGTGCCTAGCTGAGACGTTCATTTGTCTCTGCTGTCTTATGTGATGCTGTGGCTGGAAATGATTATCCAGCTGGTACTCATATGAGTGGTATCCAGCTGGGTATCTCTGATATCTCGGTTGATATCGTTCAACGTGCTGTTGCTGGTATCTGTAAAATCCAGCTTGTTGTCTTCGTTGAGGTTGAGCACGTTGTTGTCTGAGTTGTGCTTGAGGTTGTCGCACAGCTGACCTTCTTGATGCCTGTTGTGTCCTCGACGGAGCTTGAGGATGTTTCACAGCTGGTTTTCCTGACGCCTGCTGTGTCCTCAACTGTTGATCTTTGAGTTCTTTGGGATTGGAGGTTCGTTTGCACGTACAAACATTACCTTTATTCCACTTGTGGAGGCAATGTTTGAGGCATCCTTTGATTCGTTGTATCACAGTCCCGCTTTGAGTGCTGCTGGACGCTGAGCACTAATGATCTCGTCCATTGTTGACGTGGCTTTGATGAGAGCTACTATCTTCTTAGATAGTACCTCTTCGGTGCTTTTTAGCTCAATGATCTCAGCTGACTTCTTTTCCGATTCAGTTGTGACATTTTTCAAATCTTCCATCACCTGTTTCTTCTCATAGTAGAATTCCTTCATCAGCTGATCTTGTTTCACTATTTTATCTTTTAGTGAAACAACTTCCTGTTGGAGCTGTGTTGTATCAGTTACGTCTGATACCTTTGCATTTTCCAGTTCTGCCTTCAGCTCGGCATTCTCACACATAATGACGTCAAGGATCTCTTGAAGCTCCTTGGAATCGTTCATTACTTTCTCTACTAGACTCCAATCAGGTAGTCCAGATTCTGAGACCTGTGTAGAGTGTTCGTGTGATGGTGAGATGTCTGATAGATTTTGAGTTCGAGACATTACTTCATCTTCATCGATGCCGTCTGTTTGTCCCATGAAGCATGTATCCCAATCAGGTTCATCATGGGCCATCAGGGCTTCTTCTTCCGAGTCTGAGAATGGCATGTCATCCATTTTGTTGCACTCTGATTCTTCATCGGCGATATAAACTCTCCTTCTGTCAGCTGCCTTCGCTTTCAGTTGGTCTTTGTCTTTCTTGGATAGCTTTGGACAATCTAGCCGGTAGTGTCCTGGTTCCTTGCAGTTGAAGCAACATTCTTCTGTTCGTTTGTCAGCTGACTTCTCATCAGCTGCTGCGTACTTGTCTCTGTAAGTTCTTGCGAACTTCTTGTATTTGCCCTTGCTGGTGTTGAGTCTGTTGTAATTTTTTACCAGCATGGCTATTTCTTCAAGTAGCTCTTCCTTGCTCATGTCCTTCTTATCCTTCTTCGATGACTCAGCTGACTGCCTGTATGCGGATTTGTCAGAGTTGGCTCTGAACGCAATCTCCTTTGTTGCAGGTGTCAGCTCTCCATCATTCTGATTGCTTGATGATTCTTTCATTGTAATCTTCAAGTTGTACTCGTTGGCTTTGAGCAGGGAGTATAATCTTTCAGTTAAAAGATCACCTAAGTCACTTTGACTTTGGTGTACCACCTTATAGGTGTTCCATTCAGCTGTGAGCGCTGAAAGAACTTTTAGATTCCTTTCTCGCTGGGTGTATTTCTCAGTTCTGATGGTTTCTATTTCCACCATAATATTGGAGAATCTGAGTTCCATCCCTTCGATGGACTCGTTGACCAGCTGCTTGAAGTTATCAAACTTCTGGCATGCAATCATGAATTTATTCTCTTTTATCTCCTCCGACCCTTCGCATAGCTTTGCTAGGGTTTCCCACATCTCCTTTGCGGTTTTGCAGTTGATGATTTTGCTGAGGTAGGCATTGGAGACCGTTGAAGATATGGTGTTCCTCGCGAAGCTGTCTAGTCCCTCGCTTCCTTTCTTTCTTCTGAGGTGTGCTCACTCTTGGGCTTGGGAATGAGCTGATATCTTGGTTGTTCGCCATCGAGTTGGGACAAGCTCGTTCTCTGATTTGTAGATGATGATGGGTCCGTCTGTGATGACGTCCCACATCATATCGTGATGCGCACAGAGAAAGCTCTTCAGTCTGAACTTCCATATTGCATAATCGTCTACCGAGAAGGTGGGAATATTCCTGTTAAGATAAGAATCCATAGAAATATGCAGTATGTAATAAAATGAGTTTTTCACAAAGAGGATCTGTTCAGATGACCACTGACAGATTGTCAAGAGAGATCTCTTGATACAGAAACGGTGGTCTGTTGAACCACTGCTCTGATACCAATTGATGGTCCCTGAGCTA
This sequence comes from Agastache rugosa, assembly GCA_031470985.1. Classification (NCBI taxonomy): domain Eukaryota; kingdom Viridiplantae; phylum Streptophyta; class Magnoliopsida; order Lamiales; family Lamiaceae; genus Agastache; species Agastache rugosa. The sequence continues at coordinate 5,937,866 of CM062601.1, read as the reverse complement.
GGTATTTGGTGTAGAGGGGGAGTGAATACACCAAATAGATTTTTAGAAAACTTTTTCAAGTTAAATCACAGAGTTAGTGAGCTCAGTTATCGATCCAGCTGGGGAGGGTCAGCTGGGTAAATAACTCAGCTGGCGGTGCGGAAAATGGTGGTTTGAAAACTTAGCTCGGTTACTTAGAAAAACTCAGTTTGAAAAGATTAACTTTATGTTTTCAGCTTAGTCAAGTTGTGCAACTTTCTGAGAGACACAGCTGTCTTTGAAGAGCAGCTGCGTATGCTGTTTTGATCAAATATGCAATGTTATGAAAGAGTTAGTACAAAACTGAATATAGCGAGAAAGTAAAGTGCACGCGAGTTTTTACGTGGTTCGGAGTAACACCTCCTACGTCCACGACCAGGTTCACTGGTAATCCACTACCACTTGGTTTCCAAGTACCAAGCAACTTCACAACTCTAACCCGAGCTGTGTTCCAACAGTTTGCGGGCACTGTCAAGCCTAACCTTTCAGTTTACGGGTACTGAAAAAACCTTACACACTTGAATTTCCCGCTTCAAGCAAGCGTAACCTTGACCTAACCTTTCTGGGTAAGAGGGGTTTGGTTTGGGATTCCAACTGTGAACGAGTTCTTATAATTAAGAACTTTAGAGTATGATGAACTCGTTCAAAATCTAGGCTTAAGATATACAAAGAGTTTGGCCTAGGGAACAGACGAAAAACTAAGTAGTTTATGAACCAGAAACACTTTAAGATAAAGTGTTCTTTGAGCTATGTAGAATTGCTTGAGAGCTTTTGAATGATTGATGATTTCAGAGAATGAAAGCTTGTAGAGAGTTTTTCGTATCTGATCCTGAGGTTGAAGACGGGTTTATATAGGTAGAGATTCAAGACTAGCCGTTGGAGGAGCCGTTTGAATCTTACCTACTCTTCTTAAATTCAAGATCTGCCGTTGGGCGAATCTGCACATGTCTTCATTTGTGTCACATCCTAGATCCTGAAGTCTAGGATGCTGATTTGGCAATCCCTCATTGGTCGAGGCATGATGACTTCCTCTGACGCCGGGATCTTCTGCCTTTAGAGCTGGCTTTTGAATTCAGAGCTGGACTGACTTGAAGTGAAGTCTTCAGTTAGTTCCCTTTGTTCTGTACAGCTGGACCGGCTGTGTTTTGAACTCAGCTCGAATTCTCTTCAGCTTGATCATGCTTTGCTGCAGGACTCAGCTGAAGGTTGACGCCTGCTGTCTTTCGCTAGCTGACTTCAACTGTAGACACAGCTGGGTCGACTGCTGTCTTCCGCTAGCTGACTCCTGCTGTAGACACAGCTGGGTCGACTGCTGTCTTCCGCTTCCTTAACCTGTAAACCTAGAAAATCTAAAGCTCAAACAGGCGAGCTGGAAAACACTATTTAGGTTGACGCGATCATCTATTCAGTTGGAGAATCAGTTGGGTTTTGGTATCAAATCGAAACCTTATAATTTTTCCAACAGCTCCCCCTTGAACTTCTGAACCTGCATAAACATAAGCCTAATTTGTGCAACACGTGAACGGTCATATAAAAATAAAACAAAAAAAAATGTACTCACAGCCTCCAAGATGCAGAAATATTCCTCATTTGGCATCATCTCGTTCGTCTCCTCATCATAATGAAAGATGTTTTTCGCAAGAATACTTTTGAAGAAGTGAGGTCTCTCGCGGATGTCCCACAACAAATTTATTGCATCCATTGTGGTATATTTGAGAAGTCTGCTTTGGAGTGGATAAATTTCCTGGAGAACCTCGTGAATAGCACCCAAAAGTTGGATCGGATTGAAGAGGACATAGAGGTTTTGTTTTTCATACAACCTATTGACGAAGAGCTCTTTGTCGCCATCACAAAACTCCTTCAGGAATTCTGGGTTCTTGAACTTGATGGGAGGAGGGGGGTAGACGTGTTGACCGGCCATTCTTGGGATGAAGTTGGTTGCTGAGATTTTGTGGTTGATGGAATTTAATTATGAAAGCTTACAAACGGATTTATGTTATGATTAGGATAATGGTAAATATGTATATTTATAGATAATGAGGCGACGGTTAAGATGACTTGAAACGGCACAACTATTTAGGAATAAATTAATTGTAACCTTAATTAAAAAGGCAGACATTAGGTGCATTTTTAATCCTTGGAAAATTGGGGCCAACTACTAAAGCGTCGTTTCGTAGGGGCGTTTGTTTATTTCTATGCGCCAAATCTCATTAATTAAGTACTACAAATGTAGAATAATATGTAGAATAATATGCTGCATGGGAATTAATTAGGAAAAAATTTTTTGATAAATTATTACATGAGTGAAAGTCGCCGAATTTAATTCAACAAAAGGGTCGTGAATGCAGCTGTCTACCTAATAAACATAGATGCCGCTTCAAAAAAAATAACAAAATGTACTTCATTCTTGGCAACAAAAATAACAAAATGTAGTTCAAAATAAATAACAAAAAAAAAATAAGCAAACAAATTCCTGGCAACAGTAAGCTAATTTTCAGGCATAGACCTGCAGATATTATTTCATTTCAGCAGCAGTCTGTATTTAATCTTTTTGACCATGCCCATTGGATTCTTTGAGTGAGAAAATGAAAATGTAGTTGATTGATGCAGTCAAAATGTAGCAAATTTTCAAACATAGACCTGCAGAGATTCTTTCAAGCACCACCCTGTATTTAATTTTATGATGTAGTGTTCTTTAGTTTATTTAGTTTTTATGATATGCTAACATAGTGTATGAAATGAAGCACAACTAAAAAGAATAGACATACGTTCATAGAAGCTTCAAATCATAGGATTGTTGTTCACGAAAAAAAGAGACAAAAAACATTAAACTAATAAGCATAATACGAAGTCATTAAGCTCACTACATAATTCCTAAAGTTAATGCAAACAAAATTACATCAATCTATGAAGCAAGGATAGTTATGAATGTCTCCATACTCATAATCACTGTCATCTGATGAATGAATTGATACCCCTTCTGCCGTTCTTCTTTGAAATGCCGGTGCCGGCGGCGGTAATTCCTTTGCAAAAATTCCCTTCATATACCCCCAGTTCTGTTCTCCTTCATCCATATAACAAAGCATATGTGGCTTATCCTAGAAAATTTGTACAAAATTATTGAATTGGAGTTGTCAAATATATTAAATAATAGGAAAGAACTCCAGTACCTCATATATTTCACGCCAAACTATGTCATTTGTTTTCACTTTGTAGCTGAAGATGTCGTGCCTCACATCTACCCGGTTGACAAGGGAGTTGTAGTTGTTGTAACGTTGTTCCCACTCCCAAAACTTGCGATGATATTCTTCGAGTGGAATATCGTAGCCATCTGCAACCATACTTTCTTTGGCCCGCTGTATCATTATTTCTTTACGCTGGGCAGGATCAGTGACATTAGCTCTTTTCCTCTCGAACCATAGTTGGGAAAGGACCAAATATTCCAGTTGCCGAGTCCATCGACCAGTGTAGAAGATCAGATCTTTAGGGATTGGTGTCAGTGGCTCCATGGTGTTTTTTTGCTGAACATGTGTTGGTATAAAAAAACTTGCATATATCGATAGAGTGGAGTGGATTGCGGAACCCAATATAAAGAGAAATTGTAATTGGAAAATATTATTTTATATCGATATGAAATATTATTGTTTCTAGAACAACAGTGAAGGTGAGGAAACATAATATTCCAAAAAACTTTTATATTAGAGAAACATAAACTAAAAATAGAGTCGTCTTTTTGTTGCTCCAACAAGTGCATGTCCACCGGAGTCATAGCAACTCTGCGGCCTCTCATGTTGCGGTGACACACTGTCGGGAACAAAAAGATGAACTTCAAAAAGCCGCTTCAAAATTGCCCAGTTAACCTCTCCTTCATCTACATAACACAAGGCATCTGGGTTGCTCTGTTACAAAATTAAAACAATATTAACGAGTCAGATGAAGGGTAACAAAATACATAATTTTTCACGGATATAGTGACATACAACCTGGGCAATTTCTGTCCAATTAGCCGTAACTATATTTATGGCTTCACAATAAGAAACCTCTTTTGATTGTAGTAGGGAGGAGAATCGATTGTATCGAGACTCCCACTGATTCACTTTACGTTGATATTCTGGAAGTGGAATGCCAACACAGTAAGGTTCCTGCATCAACATGTTATGCACCCGCTCAACGCATTTCATGTTTTCACTATCGACGCCCGTAATCCAGTTACCTCTTAACCACTCCAAATCAAGATTCATGAGAACTAGAGATTCAATATTTCGGGACCAAGGTGACGTGTAAAATAGATTTTTCTGGGAAATCGATTTAGGTGGAGCCATTTTCTTTCTGTTTGTCAAAAAAAAATAGGGCTTCTAACGTACTATATATGGTATTTTACCCCCATACAAAAACGATGATGAATAAATAAATGTTGTGGGATCATTTCAACCCACTAGTAAATTGACAACTGAATGGGAGGGATTAATCACAGGTCTGCAAAGTGGCAAAGTGGGAGAGAAGTTAAAAATTTAGAGGCAGTAAAAATTACCTGAACAAAAGGGTACAAAAGTGGTGAGAGAGGTAGTTGTGTTGCAAGATGGCTGAGTGCATCCTCGAAAAAATACAATGAGCTGAAGTAGAAGAAGACAAATAAATTATAGTATACTGGTAAGAAAAATGTACCACATATACATGGTGCATGCATGGAAAAATTTACCAAATATAGATTTCACGGCAGCAAAGAATTACCTCCAGCAATTGTAAATAAATTATGGTGTCATTGTGTCGCATGCATAAACAGAGGGTCCAAATCGGGCCTTTCCTGATAAAAAAAGCATTAAAAAACCTGTGTGAGAGCCAATCATAAGAAAAAAATAGCCTTATTTGCATGATTTCACGTATAAATAAAACATACATATTGCATAGAATGGGTCCAGCCCGCCGTCGAGTGTTTGCGAAATAGATGGAGTGTTAGAATTTGTGTTGGCAGGATTCGTGTGGGCCTCCGATTCATAATAATATCGGGAAAATTGTAACCCCAAAGAAGATGCAGACATATTATCCTGAGAACCTTCGCCATGGTTGTGAACATGTGAGGCTGCAAAATCATATTATGAAGATGTTTAATTAATTCTATCATCTTCTTCACAAGATAATAAGCTTTTTTTTTAAATAAAGAATATAGTTAAAAGGGTAAACAGTAGCTTCAACCTTTACTGGGTTTTTCTTGTGACCTAATTTTCCGCTTCTTAGGGCGGTCCCAAATTTGACTCCACGGGAAATTGAACAAGAGGTGAGTTTTCCTTACCGGCCCGTTTTGGCAACGGCGGATCGCGAAACCGAACACCAGAATCCGGAAAGGTCCCTTTCCAATAGTTGTTACTCAAACTTTTCGTATCAACAACCATGGTTTTGTATATCTCTGCTCGAATCAGGGCATTGTGATGAAGAATAACGGAACGACATTTAGTACTTTTCCTGGCAAATTCGAGTAAGTCGACTGTATCGCGCATGATATGACTAACAAATGAGAGTTCATCGGAAGTATCTGCACAACCAGTTTTGGCATATCCATTCTCATAATTCATGTAGTTACGTATCTTGGCTGAATGATTTCCACGTCCAAGTCCAAGAAGACCCTAAAAATATGCCTACATAAAATACCGGTGTTCTCCCACATACGACAACTACACTTTATTGAATTTTCAAATTTATTCACTGTTACAGTTCTCATTTTGCCGTGATCAACATCCGTCAAAGCAAAATATTCCAAGAAATCAGCATCAAGGTCATTTGGCTTTTTAGGTAATTTCACATTACCTAAATGTGAATACTCAAACTCAAACATCTTGAAGATGTTCTGGGTAAAATACTTTGTCAGCTGCATCAACAACTTGTTATTCTTAATTGTTTGCCCAGGCATCCTAATAGACAGTGTATCAGCTTCACTTTATCTTCTGCGCCAATTTTCCATTACCTCTTCGTAAGCAATTACAAATTCATAAAGTGAACCAGTAGAAGAACACAATTGCTTAATAACCCTATTCGTCACTTCACTAAGTGAGGTTGCATGCAGGCCATCATAGAATTTAGTGGTCATGAATGCAGAAGACCAACGGTGTCTCAGCTTGTATTGTTTTTTGAACCAACTCTTGCTTTTAGGTGCTAGTTCATACTGCTCAACAAGTGATTTCCACTCATTCTCAAACTCTTCCGGGCTGTCACAACCTTTCACGCAACGATGCCACTGATTATTGAATTCCATATGTCTGTTCCACTTTCCAAAGTGTGAAGGCGCATTCCTGTTAAGGTATCACTGACAGAGACGATGACTTGCAGTTTTGAAATTGGCATCAATGCCATTCATTAAGGCTCGGCACTCATCAGAAAAGATGACCTCCGATTCTTTACCATACATGAAGTCCAAGAATGTGGAGAACAACCAATCAAATGAACTCGTATTTTCGTTGGATAGAAATCTAATACCAAACAACATGTTGTTCATGTGATGGTTAATGCCGATGAAAGGAATGCAAACCAGCTTGTATTTGTTAGTTTTATGTGTGATGTCCACAGTTAACACATCACCAAAATACTCATAATCCGTTGCACATCGAAGATCCCTATATAAGAAATTCATTAAGCGGCCATCACAATCGGACTGCACATCCCAATAGAATCCTGGTTCGTGATTTGCATTCTTTAGAAAAAAAGTACGTAAAGCATCAGCATCACCATTTTCAACCTTGGTCTTCTGCTTCAAGAAAGTAATATAATTATGGGCATCCTTTCTGGTGAAACCAGTATCCGTTGGTCCTCCGGACTCCTTCTCCAAAAAATGGCATGAAGTGGTAGTCTGAATACCGGCAGAACGAAGAGCTTTTATCAGAGTTTTGTTAGCATGTGTCATTTGCCGACATGAACGCAACATATAACTTTGCTCGTAAGGAATCAATTCATGGTTGTGTTCCTTCTGTAACTTAACCACATGAAAGGGTCCGTTTTGCTCCCGAACCACGACTAATTTGGCATCACAACCAGTTCTATAATTCTATTTTTTATATTTCGGCAAAACTTTAGCGGAACATGTTTCATTGCTACTGTCATGGCAAGAACATAAATAATTTTTCATGCGAACTTCACTGGTTTTATAGAAATAATCCTGAGTACTTTTCCTCACTCTAAAACCCTTAAGTCTTCCATACTCACAATACAAAAGATAAGTTTGATTAAGAGAATCAAGACTGGAACCAATTGATAATTGATTCTCGATTTGCCTACATAAAGATATAAAAAAAATTCTTATCATTACCAACCTCCTCCCCATCACATTTCTCTTCTGCATATCCATCTGTACAACTAACTTCCTTATCTGGATCATCATCACTTTCATAAGCAGAAGCATCATCATTCTGACCATCAATTCTATCATCAATTCTGCCATCAATTTTCTCCTCATCAATTCTGTCATCATCACTAAGTAACTGTTCTATAGGTATATCATCCCAACCTATTTTATAACAACCAGCTACAAAATTGCCAGACTCATCTTAATGCCAATCCGATACATGACCATCTGATACTTCATTATTTAGGGCAACATTCAAATCGATATCCATAATTATCTAAAAACAAGGGAAACAAAATGTAGACATATACAACCAATCAATTAATTAAAAATAAAATCCTAAAATTGATAAACCTAAATCGTAATTCACAAAATAAAAAACATACTTCTATCCAAATTCAAAACTTCGGAATAAATACACATGGGAATAAGCCATAGTAACACTAATTTCATTTTGCGGTTCTAATAAAAATAAATTTTGCGAAAACCCCCTATCAAAGCCCTAATTAAGTGAATTATAATTTTTTACCTCCAAATCGTTAATCGGTGGCTGGAAATAGGAAACCTGCAACGACAAAAACAACGAAAAGAAGTCATTAACATATCTATGGAGCATTAACATATCTATGGAGCTTAAATGCGGTTATAGGTTCATAAGATCAAAAAATACCTTAAATCCGACAAAAATACCTTCGAAGCTGGCGCACACCGTTAAATGCAGACTTCTATTCAGATGAAGATAAATTTAAATGGATGATAATAGGGCGGTAGCGAGAACAGATGAGAAGGAAGAAAGGAAGAAACGAGAGAACGAAGGAGTCGGGCGCGAAATTCGTATGTTGTTTACAATTTGAATGTGGCAGAGGGTGAATAAATCCAAAATTTACAGATAAATGACGGGAAATACCCTCAACTACTGCGTTTCTATAAGGATAAAATAGACATTTCAGTATTTGCTGCCCTGTGCCTGGAACTCGTGTCACATGCCGGGATAAATTGAAAGCTTCGGGAATGCCAACTGACGCATGTGGCAGCGTAGTCCGGAGCAGAAATCGGAATAGTGGGAGTTCCGGTGAGATGACGATGTCATCGTGCCGGTCTCGTAATGCCGAGCCAGAAAAGTGTTCTGCCGGTGAGCCGATCGCCGGAGAAATATTTCGCCGGTGTAATAAGGATGCTGCCAGTGGGATAGTTTGAAAGCTTCTGGAGGAAGCTTTGAGTCCTCGGGAATGCCAACGAACGCATGTGACAGCGTAGTTCGGAGCAGAAATCGGAATAGTGAGCACTACAAGATTTTTGCTTATAGACAACATAAAGTAGACATGAGCTTTTAGTAAACATGTTGTCAATTAATTAAAAGACAACTGCCACAACCAAACCTGTTGTCTTTAACCATAAAAAAAGGGCGGTCATAGACAACAGGTTCCGAAACCTGTTGTCTATAACCGTATTTTTTAATTTATAGACAACATATTTTAATCCTTATTGTCTATTATTACATTAGACAACAGATTTGTGTAAACTATTGTCTTATAACGACGCATATAGACAAGGGCTATGATACATGTTGTCCATTAAATATATAGACAAAAGCAGAAAAAAAAAATCAAAATAATACACACGGTCCCTGCAATTCCCCTAAATTGAAAGATTGAAACCTAATTCCCTCAAATTCCCCTCCATTTACCTTTGCTCGTCCATTCACCTCCGCTCCGCTCTCGCTGGTTTAGACGCCGGCCGATGTTGCTGCCTTCCACACATTGTCCTCGCCTCTCATCTCCCATATTTCATCTCCACTTTCCACCCTCCATCTGCTATCCAACACCAACGCCGACGCTGCTTTCTTCCCAGCACATTGACGGTGACGCGACGCCGTCGTTGTTGCCTTCCGGTCTAGTATTTCCAAGTTTAGAGAGAGAGATAGGGTTGCTCCGTCGCGATTCTACCGCCGATTACAGGGAGTTCCTAGCAGATTGACTCCGAAGTAATGCCCTCGTGGTTTTCTTCCCAACGCCGCACCGTCGTTGTTGCCTTCTGGTCTAGTATTTTCATTTTTAGAGAGAGAGATAGGGTTGCTCCGCCGAGATCTGCCGCCGATGGCATGGATGATTCATTTGCTTCCGGCACTAGTCAGTCGTCCAAATCTGCTAGCTCTTCCAAACAAGTAGTAATTGTTTATACTTTATATTTTTTGGAATTTAATTAGTCTAGTTCTGATTTCAATTTGGTGAGATTGAATGAAAATCATAATCATGCATAGAATTGGAATTTCTAGAACAAGAAAAAAAATTCGATTATTCAAAGTTCTGATTTCATATAATTGCTGCACATTATAATTTGAGGAATTATTTAGTGGTCATGTTGGTTAAGGTCTTTGCTGATTTTTATTATCAATTGATTCTGGGGATTATGACGATAGAAGTATAGTTATTGAAAAATACATGGTATGCATGTGAGCAAAATGGTCTGGGATGTGGTAAAAGTTGATTCATTTGATTAATAGTGATTTAAGCTCTTTTTAGTATTCTGGGATCAAGTGTTTATTTCATTTTATGAAAGAGATATTTCATTTGATATATTTATGTAAGTCTCTATTAATTATTCTCTTGTTATGGCTTTTGTTATATTATTAGCATTTTTCTTTTTTTATAAAGAAGAGGGATTTTGATTTTTGGATTTGTTGTGTTTTAGACTTTTGCTGGTGAAGTCAGACCATTAAATGTGCTACCTCAGGTAATGGATTCTTGAATTCATATTCCTTTCCTTTTCTTTCCTTGTTTGATGTGTATTACTTTTATGGTAATTTTAGATCTTTGTTGTTCTGATCTGCTGTAAGTAATGTTCTTACTGATAGGAGTCATTTGCCACGTTGAAAGAACCTCTGGGTGTAGTTTATTCGGAAAATTTAGCCGATTCTAGTTCAGAAGGCTCTAGTGCTTCATCTGGAGAGAATGCTCATATTACTAGACAACTCGCCGAAGGTTTTTATTTTACTCTTATTTTCATTTTGAGTGTTGGGTTATGGTTTTTATTTTACTCTTATTTTCATTTTGAGTGTTGGGTTATGGTTCAATACGAACAAAGGAAAAAGGGGAGGCAAAGTCAAGTGTGGAAAGTGATAAAGGTATGAAATACTTAACTTTAACGCTTATTGAAGATATATTATATGTTAGATGTTAGTCACATTATATTTTTTTATGTAGTGTCAACAACCCGATGGCGCACAATGTGGATTCTATACGGTACATGAAAGATATTATTGAAAATCTTGGATGTGATCTCCCCAAACCACTATCTACATTGGTAAAGATATTTAATTTCAAAATTATTTGAATATTAATTATTTAAAATATTTGGCACATTGCTTAATATTTTATTTTTACTTGTTTAATAGTTTTTTAAAGGATATTACTCCAAAGAAGAAATTGATGAAGTCCGGAGAGAGTGGCCCAATTTGTCTATGATTTTGTTGATAAGAGTGATGATGAAGGTAAGTTTGATATATATGTCTTTTAATATTTTTGATGTCTGGTTTAAATTTTAAAGTCGTCGTATTTTACTTTGTTCATGTAGATGGAAGCTAGTTGAATGGTTGAATTTCTTGGATCATTGGTGGTGAATGCTCAAGGTTGGAGATTAAATTGGAGGTTTTTAGTAGATGATTCTAAACGTAGTTAGAGACATTAACAAGAATGAATGTTATGTCTTTTTTTGAGAAACAAAATGGAATGTATGAATTAGAGATACTTTTAGAGCTCGTTTGGTAGGGATGATTAGGGTGTATAATATGTCTATGACACCCTAATATCTTGTTTGGTATGAAGTATATGGCCCTTTATAAAGTTCGGGCCCGTATGAATAATACTTACTTTTGTTGTTATGTATACTACCTATGAGGTGGTATAAATAATACTGCAACTAATTATAACAATAAATTACAATAATTACTATGTGTTGCAGAGAATTTAATACTTCATACCAAACGGAATATTAATTCTTTATATTTATAAGACATCTTAGTCAAACATATCAGGCCTTATCTCATACTTTGTACCAAACGAGCCATTATGGTATTAATCAAATTTTTATTAATAGAGTTTGACTATTTTTTGGGTTGTATTATGTTTAACTATTTATATTTTGTCATATATATTGATATTAATAATAGAGAATATGAATATAATAAAATAAATATTTCAAATTCTGTGATATAATAGACAACAGGTTGTATCCCATGTTGTCTATAAAATCACTCACTATCTCAAAATAGACAACGGACACAACCTGTTGTCTATGAGATACTAGACAATAGGTATTCTCTGTTGTCTATCAGCGCACACCTGTTGTCTATGTGAATATAGACAACATATATTCTCTGTTGTCTATCACCGCCCTTAAATAGACAACAACGACGACAACAACAGACGATTTCGATATAGACCACGCCAAATATCTGTTGTCTATATGCGAAATTCTTGTAGTGGAGAGTTCAGGTGAGACGACGATGTCATCGTGTCGGTCTCGTAATGCCGAGCCAGAAAAGTGTTCTGCCGGTGAGCCGATCGCCGGAGAAATACGTCGCCGGTGTAATAAGGATGCTGCCGGTAGGATAGTTTGAAAGCTTCTGGAGGAAGCTTTGAGTCATCGGGAATGCCAACAGACGCATGTGACAGCGAAGGCCGAAGCAGAAATTGGAATAATGGGAGTTTCGGTGAGACGACGACGTCATCGTGCCGGCCGCGTAGCGCCGAGCCGGAAAAGTGTTCTGCCGGTGAGCCGGTCGCCGGAGAAATACGTCGACGGTGTAATAAGGATGATGTCGGTGAAAACGTACGTGGGACACATGAGAAATCATTGCACTAACTGTGGCAGCAAACGACGTCTTCTATTTTGGAATTTAAAAAAAGAAAAAAGAAAAAAAAGGCTCCGAACATGTGGCGTGCATCCAAGCTATATGTGCAATGCACTGTGTGCACTGTAGCCCAAACCGGTGAATAGGGAGAAAAGCGAGAGAGTAAGGTTCGAGTACTCTCGGCCACAAAAAATTCTAGGTGGGATGTGTGAGTATTAATATTTGTAATGATATTAAAAAAAAAAAAAAAAAAGAAAGAAAGAAGAAGATTGGACCTACTACAGATGCGGCGAAACGCAACTTTAAAGCGGATCCCATTGGCACTAGTCTGACTTTTGCCTTTTTTATCCCCACAATTACACTATATTGCACAAGTCTATCAACACAAAAACAAATTTCCTCATTATTAATATCAAAGAAAAAAATAAAAGGGTACTGCTGACGTGGATCCCACTCCTGGTGGAGGAGCTCATTTCAGTGGGCCCTGATGACGTGGATCGCATACCTTTTCTATCGTCTTTGGCCCTCTCTTTTCACACCCCGGTAATAACAAATATTTACAACCGATACCACTAGACTATAGAGAAGAGTGAGTGGCGTAAGATTTTTACATGCTAAAATTCGATTTCAATTCCTATCTATTAGTTTATTTAATTCTATCGTACGCTAAATGTTATGTTGGGTTCACCGATAAACATATAAAGCAAAGAAGTTGGATGTCACATTAAATACTCCAAATACAACATATCATTAAAAATATTTCATTTTTTAAGCATTACGTTCTCCCTTAAAATTCTATGAATATATTTTGACATCTCAAATAATTAATGTTGAGATAACGCAGCGTCTCATTCAAAACCCCAACGGACGGAAAAAGACTAATTCCTTCAAATTTCTAGATTGACATTTTGTAGCATCTTTCATTATATTAAGGCGCAAAATATGATTTAAAGTTGAGACTTAGCTTTATTTTGTCGTATATAGTTTAACAAAGATTCTATACATTTTCGTTAAAAACGATAGGAACACATACTACACGAATACCATAATATATAAATCGGAAAGCCTTGATAATTATTACTAATAGGACCAAAACTTCAGTGACTCGGATACTTATTAGTTAATTCCAAGTTGAAAGTTTATTAATATAATGGTTATTTTAGAATTCACTAAACATGAATTTAATTTCATAAAAAACAGTATACTTCACAATGCGCATAAATACATCATATTCTTTGAATTAATATAAATAATTATTAATATTTTCAATAATGAAAAAATATCATTGTTTTGTGTGAAAGGAAATATTCATTGTGTCGAAAAACTGTTCGCGTTCAAACTGAGTTTTGCGAATGCAACACTAAAACTTTCACATCCAATGAGATGAGTTAGAGATAAAAATCAACCTCAATTTCAAGGAAAAAAAACAAACGATTGTAAAATCAACCCACGATATGTCCATATTACGTGTGTGTTTTTAGAGAATTTACCCATTTGTGATATTGATAGAGCCACAAAGGTATAAAGAGCCTTTTGAGAAGAAAAAAATATCATGAATTCACTCGAATTAGTAATATGGCAAATTGTCCCAGTTACGTTAGGGTCGAAAAATATTATCTTAAGAAATTTAAAATTATTTAGAGCGAAAGATAGGGTTCAATTTCCATTCTCTTTCCCCAACTAAAAAATCGTTGGGATTTACTCTATATATATATATATATTGAATTGATTCAATTACACATTTAATTGAAGAAAAAAAAAATACATTCACCCCTAATATAATGTAGAAGTAGAAAGTGGGCAAATATGTGTGGTTGACCTAGCAGTAGTATGATTAATGCCTGAGGCTAAAAAAATTTAGGTTCGAATCCACTCTTGCATGATCTTTAAATTTAATGTTACAATTAAAAAAAAAATTTGGCAAATATTGTGAAAAAAGAAAGGGGAAAAAAAAGAGGAGTAGAAGGTGGGCAAATATTGTGAAAATAAAGCACATATAGTATAGTGAAGCTTGGAGAGAGAATATTGCCCACAAAATCCAAAGCTACGACTCTGCGATGGAAGACATCACTCCCTTCAATATCTCCATACACATTCCAATGTTGTCTTTTGAATTAACAACAAAACTTGCACTGATATTTGGTCGTCTTAGGTTGTAAGAGTAGCCCATCAACAGTCTGTCAAACCTTTCTTAAAATTATAAAATTATGTACCTTAACAAATAGAATTAATTATGCCTGTCTCTTCCCATGGAGCAGTGGCTAAAACATTGATATTACATTACATATACTAAGAAATTTCATTCAAGAATTTTTTTTTTTTTTTGTTCAAGTACAAATTACCGCCGCTAGTGATTATTGTTACATTTTTAGCACATGGATTTGGCCCATTGTAATCTATTTATTCAATTCGCTTTTCCATTTTGAAATCGGAGGAGAAAAATTGAAGATTGAACTTGTGTCGTTAGTACTCTTATTAGCGACAAAATGGTAATACTCTCGCAACCTTTCATGCGCATGCAAATGATGCAACTATCTTGTATTCATGAAAATGCAAATCTATTTATAAAAAAAGGGTTATTTTTATTTATAAAATTAGTAATACTCTCCTACAAAAAGAGATTACAATTTCCGATTTAGCATGGACTACAAAAGTCAATTTTCTCCTCACTTAGCCTCAAAAAGTTAGTCTCACACTCCCACCCCTACCCAACTCACTTCCAATAAAAAAAAATTAAAAAAGAAAAAAGAAAGGGAAAAAAAAAGATTTAAGTCTTCTTCTTCTTCTTCTGTAGGTAGTCCATGATTAAGCAAAAAGGTTAAGCAGCTTTGGCCTTTTGCTACCAACTTGTTTAACCCCACTTTCACCATTTCCAAATTCCGGCGACACCTCCGATATCCCCGACCCCAACGACGCCGTATTCTCCATGCAATTCGCCATCTCGCCGCCGCCCGACGGCAGCGACTCTCCGACCAAGTACCCGAACGATCCCTGCATGACGGGCTTCTGTCGGCGGTGGCTCCCCGATGTGAGCGCCTCCGCTCCATCGTCGGCGTTCGCAGGCGGATTCCCGAGGGTTAAGGGCCTCGGGATGCCACCGGCGAGCACCGTCTCCACCGCCGCCTGGCAGATGTGCCAGTTGCCGGTGGAGAGCAGCCCCACCGCGCCGTTCACCGGGTTCACGGTGCGGCCGCACGCCTCGAACAACAGCGATTGAAACAGAGCTGAAATTGAAAACCATAATAATAATAATAATAATAATAATAATAATAATAATAATAATTAATTAGAATAATATATAATAATTAAGACACATGCAGTTTGATAAGTATTAATTTGATTAGTTACCGGGGCGTTTGTGTGCGGCGACGGCGGCGATGAAGGACATGAGGTCGCTGCGGCCGAAGAATTTGGAGAGGAAGAGGGTGGCGTGGGCTTGGGCGTGTGGGGATGGGATCCAATCCAAACACGGTCTTAAAATGCATTGGTCGCTGCAGCCTCTGCGAAGAACTCGGCACCCGTTGCAGCTCATCTTCGACGCTACCAAATGGGAAATGCTTTTTCCTCACACCTCCTGCCTATATTCGCTTTTCCTCTTGGATTTCTTGAACTCAAAGGAAAAGGAAGAGAGAGAGAGAGAGAGAGAGAGAGAGAGACTAAGAGACTGAGGGGGGAGTTTGGCGTTAATTATAGGGCTTGTGGCCTTTGTGGGGGTTAAGTTATGTGGGGAGTTGGGTTATGGGTAAAAGTAACTAGGGTTGGATTAGTTTCAAGGATGCGTTTGGCTTGGCATCATGGATGAAACTTTCTAATCATTTTACAATGTCAAATTGTTACTCCCTCCATTTTTTTATAAGATGCTCCGTCTCTTGAACTATTTTTTTTTTTTTTTAAGTATAGAACTTTCTGATCATTTCTCATATTTTAAGGTTGTTTCTTTCTCATATCACATTAAAATTCTCCAATTTCTAATATAATCATTAATTGTTTCTTTCTCATTTCCATGCTCTTAATCTCTCAATGCTATAACTATAAGTTTATTTTTTCTCCTTCCAAATAATGTTTTTTAATTTCTGTGCAGAATGCTAAAAATGCTAAGTGAGTTATACATAATTAATGCTAAGCGAGTAATTGATTTTTCTTTTTGAGGATTTCTTGAAAATTAATTTCTTTGTTCATTCAAAATGTACGGGCTACCATGAACTCTCATAATTAAGAATTACTTTAGAAACGAGTTTATGCTACTATTAAACTTTTTATACTAATTTAAGATGGACTAATAATGTAGTTCTTGTTCTCTTTGTTTTTTATATTGTGGGAATCTGCAGCCGCTATATTCGATGCGCACTGCATAAACCCTCGTCCTTGTGCAATAATCTGCAAACCATACTTTCCAAATACAAGTGTGACAGGTTCGACCTATAGAGACATTAGTGGAATTTGGACCATAGTTTTGTTCTCTAATACCATATAAAGTGTATTCGTAAATTACTATGAAAGATAAGATCAAGCATAGTAATATTAGGAGTATTTAATTGTGACGACAAACCTAAAATTGATTAGTGGATCATATATAATATTCTTTTCGTTCCAAAAGAGGTGACACATTCTCAAAACATAAATAATTATCTCTTAAAAAGTTGTGGGTCCTATCACTTTAACCATTTTATACCATTCTCCTTAATTATCATTTTATATGGGACGGATGGAGTATATATTTGTAGGGCAGATACAAGGGTGTTGGGGAGCATCAACACTCATCAATAGATTTTTTTTGTTCATTTTTTAACATTAAATTTATTATAGTACTATATTTTACTGATTTTATTTTTATTTATTTATTTACTTTAGCAACCTCACTATCAGTTTTTTAATACCCTCACAGACCAAACCGTGTACAAATCAAACGAAATCGATCTTTTGGACCTTTTAAGAAGAAGAATAAAACGGGAAGAAGAAACCAAACCATGTAATTAATAAAACGTTGTCCTATCACAATTCCTATTGAATCTTTCATAAGGATTTTTTTTTTAATATTTAATCCTTACACATTAATGTTATTAAAATAATTAATTTTAGATATATTGTATGTAAATGTTCAAATTTAAAATTCAAATATACTCCTATTTTATGGATATAGTAGATAACATGTGATTATGTGAATGAGAAATTGTATATGCATATATTAGTAATTTGGTACCTTTCTTCAAATGATCAAACTTGTAATAAGAAGGTTTTCACTAAATCAGTGAAAATCACTGTCAACTGCTCTTCTATCCCACCTTTATATTTATTAATCCGTTTTAAACACCTTCTACTTGGTTAACATAAATAGCAAGCAACTACTAATTTCTCGCTTATGTCTTCTTGAAGTCGTTAAATGTCGAGACAAAATCAAATTTAATGTAATAAATTTTTTAAACACATTTTGCATTTTACATGCACCATTTACTATTTTCTATACAAATATCGCAATTCCAATTTTGTCCGATCAAAATATTCATAACAAAATTTCGAGCCTCTAATTGATTTATTCCAATAATCCAAACCTCAAATAAATAATACTATCTTCTTCTAAATTCTGAATTAAAATACAAACGAATCTTAATGGAAAGACTTCCTATATTCTAGTTCTAGTATAGTAGTAGTATGAGAATAATTGAAATCCGATATTTGTATTTCGTGTTATCTAAGATTTTGTTGAAACCAAACACGACTTTAGATGGATGATGTGACATGTGAGGGAGTGATGTGAAGAGAATATCTGGTTCCAAACTCTGGGTTCGAGCGGCTCCGTGTTTCCGCGGCTTTTTGGAGGGGCCGAAATTTCAGCCATTGGATTTTATATTTCCTTTTTCTATTTTTCTTTCTTTAGGATTGGACTTTTTGTCTCTCTTTTATTACGTTTCTACGGTGGGACCTCACTTACCACCATTATCAACTAATATCTAATCTAATCTACCCCACTTAAATACTTCTTTTTTTCTTTGTCATCAATATTGATGTTTGCTTAAAATATAGAACTACTATTTTCTATAACATGGTTATTAATGGAATGAAATTCATACTCGTCTTTCACTCTTATAAAAGAAATAAATTTGGAGATGTTAAAATTGTTGGATTGAAAAAGTTTTGCCCAACCTAATAAAAAATGTTTTGTGGACAAAGATAGCCGATTGAATCGATTTTTTTCGGGCCAAAAGTAGTGTGGCCAAACTTGGCCCGAAATCATGTTGGTCCACTTTCGACAGCTCTATAATGCATATTACAAGGTTTTTGGTAAGTGCAAACCCAGGTTAGTATGTGCAAAAATAAAATGAATTTTGAGCTCATAATGATATTTACGTTTCTTATATATATTTATATTGATATTTATGTGATATATAGGTAGAGCTAGCAAAAGAGTTTGATGCGGACCTCATATAAAACTCAGCCCAACCAATCTTTGCACGGGCCATTGGGCTATCGGGCCAAACTAGATCAATCCATTTGCCCATATTCAATATGTAATTAACTTAAAAATTAAATAGGTGAATTTGTGTGAGATTGATCTTATTGTGCGGTTGAATTCAGATTGTTACTTTTCTTGAGAGCAAATGTTATTATTTTTTTCATGATAACTGTAATTTTCTAATAATAATTATGACTTTTTATCTAAAGTCAACTGCACTAAAATCTTTGTGAAAATTAAGTTTAACGATGGAGCTCCTTGGTTTTATGCCCAATAACTTATAGCATTTGGTAAATACTAAAACACAAAATACACCACAAATAATTTTGGAACCCAGCACCGGCCCATTGGTCAGACCAATTTTACCAACTACTAGTTTTACACCCGCGCGTTGCGCGGATCAGTGCCAAACTGGGTTATCAAGTATTTTATAATTGTAATAAATATCCAATATATAAATAATAAATTTCTTATTTTTTATATATTTTGTATAAATTAATATTAAGACACTGCATATATTTTTTTTTAAGTTACATCTTACACACATATAACTTGAACCCCCAATCTCAGAGAAGAAGCGTCTTACCATTAAGTTGCTCTTTGTTGTCAAAAGCAGCATATTTCTTAGCAACTCTGTAAAATCTTCCACTTAATTACATATACTCCAAGAAAAAAATATATGATATACTCCCTCCGTCCGCGAAAAGTGTAACACATTTCCTAATTGTTGTGAGGTTTAAAATAATGGAAAGTGCTACATTTATTGCGGACGGAGGGAGTAGTATTTCACTGTATGCATCACACAATGCAGTCAAATATCTAATACAGTTGATACAAAAAGCGAAAATTCCAAGCAAAAGTAATAATATGAGCTTCAAACTATTTCTTCAAAAAATTCCCCACTTCGCAAGTACCAACAATAGTGAGAATCATCAATTTGGTGAAGCTCAGATATTGTAACTAATATAAGTGTATAAATAGAAGATGTATAGTATGGGATTCCAAAAAAAGCTACAAAACAACACAAATACAGGAACAAAAGAACTAAAAAATATAAATTACAATACAGCTTACAGATAAAAATAAAGAAATTGCACAAACAAAAGAAGAAGAAGAAGAAGAATAAGAAGAAGAAGAAGAAGAAGAAGAAGAATAAAAAATAGCAAAATACATGATACAGAAAGTAAGGATTTGCAATGAAAGTGTTTATACACAAAAGCATTGCGCTATAATTTCAATATCTGTAAAATTGTTAAGAAATTTGTAATCAATAAGCAATAGCCATTAATTAAACAATACATATCATTTGATAACAAAGGGATATGAAATGGAAATAGATTTTTTACTCAGTGTCTTCAAGAGTTAGCTCGATCAGTTTCTTTTGTTTTCCATTAGATGTTCGCTCTTGTACTTTCTTCTGAATGAACTAATACTCCAATGATGTCTGTTTAAAGATATCATTTTTAGTAACACTCACAGAAATAAAATGAAAGTACATAAATGATTAAAAGTTTATAGCATACCAAATACCGAACCATTATATAAGTTCTCCTTTAACTGAACCTCCTCAAATGATTTTTTCTAGAAAACCCTAGTATTGTTAATTTGAAATATATAAATTAAGAAATTAATTTATATTGAATGTATATCTAAATTCGTTCCTATATTAAGGATTAATGAATAATAAAATAAATCAATATTAATATAGATTTGGTGTATCAATTTCAATAATATGTATTTTTTTATTGAATAATCAATATCAATATCAATATATAAAGAGTAAGAGATTTGAAAAATATTTTGCTTGAGTCAATATCAATATAATTATGCATATCTTATCTCGTTCTTGTATTATTAAAAGATTCATTAATAAACAAACCACTACTATGGCGGAAGATAGGGGATTTGAAAAATGGATTATTAAAATCAGATATGCAGAATACGAAACAATGGGAAAAATTGTAAATTGAATGATAAAAAAGATTAAAATCATATAACCAATTTAAATAAAATATTTGAACAAAAATTAATCAAACAAAATAATTAAGTGATTCCATGCGTGAATTTAGTTAGGATAAAAATCAAAACTAATACGTATCAATATCAGAAATTTTCAGCATTTCAAGAAATATTATCTAGAATAATATAATATTATAAATAAAAATAAATCATATATCACAAAATCAAAACTAATACATATCATTATCAATATGCATTTTTTTACTCATGCATTTTAGGCGGGATAACAGTAGTTTGAGCGGGAATTTGCCATGCAGAAGATTCTGCTTTAATATAGTATAGATATTTATAAGTATACATCAACCTATCAAATAAATTCCCTCCATAATTGAAAACTTATTTTGGGTTCAGTTTGAAGATACTAGTAAAAAATATGATGAAGGTTTATCATATTCACTATTGAATTTTACTAAAACGGCTGTTTCATCATATCATTATTGAAACAATGTTGTATGTGGAATAAAAAGTTAGTTTTTAAAGTACGGTCATAAATAGATTCATAAACTAAAACAAAAGTCCCTTCAGGGATTTTCAAACGGTAATAGATTTTATTTGTAAATAAAAGGTCTCGGATTTAATCTCTATTGCTTCCCTTTTTATCCAAGCCAAAAAAAAAAATTCAAAAACATAATATATTTTGTGTGGAAAGCTCGATAATAATCCATTAATTTTGTGCGTGTTCGTGAATGTATTTTTGGGTTGCATGACATTACTATTACACAAATGTTGAAATGTAATGTCTAAATTTATTTAAATTTTAAACGTTACGACATTATTATAAAATCGACCAACTTTGTGACAATATACATATCATATGTTGTACGATAATTCATATTTTAGTTCCTTCTACACATATGATAATATTAATCGTGAATTTCTTAATTTCCTTATGGTTGCACATTCCATTCTTCACATTAAACTCGCCCGAAAAGAAAACTGCAGTGTTTGGACTCCATGAAACAATAGTTTACATGACAACTTTATTTTAAAGAAAAGCGAATAAAGAATTCAAATATAAGGGAGAACAATATTATTACGAACAAGTAAAAACAAAATTAGAGGCATAAAGTTTAAAGATAAACAAAAAGGAAGGCAAAAAATATTGATATTCCTCCAAAGGACCAAAGGCAAAGGGTGGTATATTAACCTCACAAAATGGGAATGAGCATAAGTAGAAGGGCATAATTGCAAAACTGTCACTAGTAGTATTAAATACCGATAGTACCCTCCCACCTTTTATTTTTCGCCAAACACAACCAATCTCTGTCTCCAAAGAAATCCCAACAAAATTCACATCAGAAAGAGAGAAAAAAATCTTTGAGAGGAAAATGGCCGGCATGGAAAGACTGCATCGGATGTTCGCCGGCGCCGGCGGCGCCCTCGGCCACCCGCCTCCTGACTCACCTACACTTGATTCATCCGAACAAGTCTACATCTCATCTCTCGCCCTTCTCAAGATGCTCAAACACGGTATATCTAGGGTTTTTTTATTGCAATTCCTGCGTTACTATTATATTTCAATTTTAGCTGTTCTGTTGTCTTATTATGAAATTTGGAGTTTTTACGGTGTGTTAATTGCTATTTTTAGGTAGGGCTGGGGTGCCAATGGAAGTGATGGGTCTGATGCTGGGAGAGTTTGTGGATGAGTATACGGTGCGAGTCGTCGACGTTTTTGCAATGCCGCAGAGTGGGACTGGGGTCAGTGTGGAAGCCGTGGATCACGTTTTCCAGACCAATATGCTGGACATGCTCAAGCAAACTGGCAGGTATGGAAGTTTGTTGTTTCCTTTTGGAAGGGTTTTTTTTGCCTCATTTTGAACCGCAATATTGCTTTAGATTCTGAATTCACTTGATGTTGGCTGCTGGAGTGGTGTAGGGTGTTCTTTTTTGCAATTTGAAGTGGATTGAGTGCTTTGGATAACAATGGGACAAAGTGGATGTAGACCTAGGCTTAGAAATGGCATGATATGGAATTAGATGTGGTTTAGATTTTTTCACAAGGACAAAAGTGTGTTTAGTTTCCCAATAATCAAAATGGCCTTATGTTTGAGAATAAGAACGCTTTGACCTGGCAGAGGGATTCTGTTTCATCTCTTCCTGCACTTACAACTTCTAGTAATAGTTTTATTTTAGCTTTGTTTTACAATTTTGTTCAATCTTTGGAAATGAATAATTTTAAGTCTAATCTAGAATGCAATAGATAAATTCTAAACTTTTTAAGTTTACTAACAGGAATACCAATACTTGTAGTCTTGTACTCTTTTATGCACACCTAAGAAGATCTCTTAGTCGATTTTGGGTTTTGAGGATTGACAATGCCTATTCATCAAATTGTAAACCTATTTGTATTATCTACATTCATTCATAGGTTTTTTGAGTATCCTAGAAACCAATAGGTTGCTTTTGAATTACACCAATTATAGACGCCGGGACATTAAACCTTCTAAATCTATGCTGGTTACTTCTTTTCAGGTTCTTCTGAGACAGCAATTGTATATTTTGGAGTGAACCTTTTCATTAGCATCTATAAAGAACCTTTAATTAGTACTCATTGCCAAAACATATTGCATCCTAAAGCTTGTGGATGACGAGTTTGTGTCTGTTTTTCCTTTGAGGGCCTGAAATCAGGCTATATCATCTTCCCTTTTTATTTTATTTTATAGGGATTCTTTGATTCTCAAAAAGGATATTCATAATGCTACGAGTGTTATTGCTGGAAATAACATCGTGTTTATTCCTTGGTACTAGTAAAGTTAGAATTTCTATTTTGTATGTGCAGACCTGAGATGGTTGTTGGATGGTATCATTCACATCCCGGATTTGGATGCTGGCTTTCTGGTGTTGACATCAATACTCAGCAGGTTGTTACTCTTCACTTTGTTTAATTATAATATCTGCTTATGAGTTATAGTATATGCTTCAGATATTAATTTACCTGTATTGGTCCTTGCATTTGCAAATCAGCTTATTACATTTTTCTAAAAGTTTTAGTTCAGTCATCACAATGAAATAGTTTTTGATTAATGATTACAATGTGTTGCTCTTAAATGTACTTTTAGTCTTTCATGCCCGTGACTTCTGGAAGAAAAAAGATGAATAACCAAATGAATAAATGAACTAATAAATAACTGTGCTTTGATGGTGTTGTTGATTAGGGAGGAATATGGCTGGTTATTATATTCATGTTTTGACATTGGTGCTATTCTGGGAACATCATGGACGATGACTCTAGAACCTTGTTAATAGTAAACCTCAGTTTTGATGCTGCATATTCTGATAAGGAAGAACTTATACTGTGTCTAATAAGTTTGCGAGTTTGCTACTTTGATACGTACCGTTGTCAGTTGAATTAGTCCTTACTATTGCTTTAATAATTGCCATCATATGTAATGTTATGCAGAGTTTTGAAGCTTTGAATCAGCGGGCAGTTGCAGTGGTCGTGGACCCAATTCAGAGCGTTAAAGGGAAGGTGGTAATTGATGCCTTTCGCTTGATTAACCCTCAAACCATGATGCTTGGTCAGGAGCCCCGACAGACTACGTCCAACTTAGGGCATCTTAATAAACCATCTATCCAAGTAATGGCACAATTGGTGTAATTTATTGTTCCCAACTTAAAGTTCTTTGCACCGTTGTTTCTAATTTCCAAGAGCTGTTATGTGTGCAGGCTCTTATTCACGGTTTAAACAGACATTACTACTCCATAGCCATCAATTACAGGAAGAACGAACTTGAGGAGAAGATGCTACTGAATCTTCACAAGAAGAAATGGACTGATGGTTTAACCCTCCAGCGGTTTGATGCCCATTCCAAAACAAATGAGCAGACTGTTCAGGTACTTCAAGGATCTATATTCTTATAAATTCGTCTTGCATTGCCATTTCTTTAAAATAATTCATAAGCTTTCCTTGAACCAAACCAGTAACAGACTAACAGTCGTTGGTTTATTTTCATCTTCAATATAATATAACATGCATTCTAAAACGTGCAAGGAAAAAGACGTCAAATGTCTGAAGTTCAAGCTACTAAGGTGATTAAATTGGCTGGGCTTAATCTTATTATGAATACTAATTAATACACAAAAATGTGTAATGGCAATTTATTGTATAAAGAGATCAAAATATTTTAAAATTGGGGTCTTAGTTGACGAGAACATGAAACGGAGTAGGAAGTTTTAGATTTACATTTGTGGTTAAGTAGATAAAGACATAAAACAGATTCTTGATTTCCTTATATTTTTTGGAAGGATGTTCTTTTATCTGTGAACCTTTTGATTGCCTATTCTATTTCACATTTCTGACTATGTTGTATCCTTTGGATGTATATGAATATTTCTTCCGGTCAAAATCAATATCTTCTCCCTCGATCCCCAATTTCTCTCCTTGCTGAAAAAGCTGGAATCTTTCCTCTTTAATTTCCAAGTTCGAATCCATTCCCATTACAGTACGTTAGAATATTAGTATGTTCTCTCTAGTCTCTACTTCTCCGTTCTAAATTAGCTTTCTTACAACGCGCAGGAAATGCTAAATCTAGCTATCAAATATAATAAAGCAGTTCAGGAGGAGGATGAGTTGTCACCAGAAAAGCTAGCTATTGCTAATGTGGGAAGGCAAGATGCTAAGAAGCATCTAGAAGAACACATATCAAACTTGATGTCCTCAAACATTATTCAGACATTAGGGACGATGCTGGATACTGTTGTCTTCTAGATTTTGGAGTGGTAGCATATGAATTTTGCTTTCGCAGTTGATAGATGGTGTCAGGCTCATTTTCTACCCTGCAATGCATGACCAACTCAGTTATACTGTGTAAGAGCGACTTTCTGAAATATTCTCGAATATGTTGTTTTTAATTAGCTGTGTTTCTCCGTAGTGTTTTAAATTGAATCAATTGGATGTTGTACTCAATGAAATTCGTCTCTTTGGTGCTTTGTAGACCTGCAATGCTCGATCTTATACCCTAAGTTTTATATAATCTCTTTCAAAAGCTTGAGCGATGGATTGGTGAGGGGAGTTCTTTTTTTTCTGTGTTGATGACTTCTGTAGTTAATTTTCTGGCGATCTATTGGTGTTGGAATTTGTCTTGATTTTTGCTCAGTGTGTGTTTGTATTACCGTTGTGTTAGTTTGAAAAAAATATATCCATAGTTGGGGTTTATTAATTTATAATTAGAATTTAATAATTCATGCTTCGTTCATTTGGATGCACAAGAGTGTTCCTTTAATCTTACTTTGTCTAGCGTCTGAATATTTATTTGTGACCTCTCTCTTTCTTCCAAAGCCACCACGAATGCCTCCTCTGCTGCTGCTGCTGCTGCCAGATACGAGACGAGCTGTGGAGCGGTTGTCCGATGCCAACGGTCGCTTCTGCCCTTTCCAATCTTGGCGTCAGTAAGAATGATTGGAAGAGAGACAAGAAATGAGATTTAGAGGGTATTTGGCTAAGCTTATTTTAAAGAGCTTATAAGCTTTTGAAGAAATGATTGTGTTGGGTTTGTGTTGAAGGCGATGATTTTGTCCTTACAATTTTTTGTTAAAATTTCCAAATGCAAACGTTATTGTTGCAGCAGCCGACAAGAGTGGTGATAAGTAAAAATGAGATGAAAAATAAATTTGTTTTAAAAATGTGTAAGTAGAAGAACTACAAATCTCGATACATTCCAATCATATATTAGCTTTACACGGCACTTATAATTTTTTTTATATTTATTTATGATAATTGATGAAGTATAGAAAAATACAACTAAACTCATCGGTTTAGAAAAAATCGTACATCTCCTTTTCTAGTGAAATTATGAACAATTTTATTTATAACACCCGATAACAAAAGCTATTTAAGGTTAAAATAAAGAATGCATAAATTAAGCTCAAACTTTCAAGTATTCAGCTTAATTCGATTACTTATCTATTTGTTGCAAATTGATAGCTCAAATATAACTCCAGGTCGACATATTGCAATCCTATCCTATCGAATTTTAGTAAAATCCAAACTATTTCTAGCTATTTATAAATGCACCACTAATTAACCAATGTATGTAGCACGCGTATCGTACAATCTTCTCCTAGAAATATATTTTAATCAAAGAAATGTTTTCACACGTAGTAGGGATCAAATATGATTTTATTTTTATTTTGTTGTTTATTTTCTTCACAATTGCTTACTAGTATCTTTGTCGCGGTCATAATAATAATAGTATAACAGAAGAAACAAAGTGAAAGGGAAATGGGACATTAAAAATTTGTGAAGAAAATGGTCTATTAATTGTAGTGGCCACCACTACTGATAAGTGATTCATACCGACCTATATGTGTTGCTACCATTCCAATCAAATCGGATAATCCGATTATATATATAATATAAATAATAGTAGTAAGAATTATGAACTAGTATGGATCATTGATCTTTGTATAATTTACGGTTGTCATGAAGAAAAAAAATCATTGTTTGTATAAAGAAGCATCATTATTAACATAAAGCTCGATATGTTGTTTTCCCTTAACTTCAAAGAATAAATAAATAGAACAAATTGAGATTTGATTTTATATATTTATAAATTTAATGATCTCAATAATATTTTGTAATATACTATTAGAATAAAACATAATATAAAAAAATTGATAGAATAATATTAAGAGTAACTATGTGAAATAGCTACTTAAGTTAATAAAAATAAAATACTAGCCACAAACTTAATATTATATAAATATTAGCCACTATTTGTTTGAAAATACTTTTTACCCTTTTAACTTATATTTCTACCATTTTAACTAGAAGTTGCAATGTTGCCGCCACGCAAACGGGGGTCTCGCTGCCCGGTCAGCGAGTCGGGGGGTCAAGGGGGATCTACTCGCTCCAATCGTACCTTCGTTCGCCTGGTACGCTTCGGGTGTCGAACATAGAGTGGTGCGAGTGAGGCGCGAGCGGGACGAGCGGCCCTCGTTCTGTATGCGAACGGGCGAACGGCAGCCCATTCAACCCGTTCGCGCCTCCACCTTGCGAACTAGTGTGGCGCGAACGGCACGCACGGGCACCGGTCGACTCGTTCGCGCCGCTTGCACCGCTCATGTTACCCACACACCCGAGCAAGGCGCGAGTCGCGCGAACGGCCCTCGTTCGCGCCGCTCACCTTACCCACACATCAGGCGCGAGTCGCGCGAACGGCCCTTGTTCGCCCGCTTGCGCCGCTCACTTTACCCAGACATCAGGCGCGAGTCGCGCGAACGGCCCTCGTTCGCCACTCACGCCGCTCAACTTACCCATACATCAGGCGCGAGTCGCGCGAACGGCCCTCGTTCACCCGCTCGCGCCCTCACTTTACCCAGACATCAGGCGCGAGTCGCGCGAACGGCCCTCGTTCACTCGCTCGCGCCTAGATCTATTCGCACAATACATGGGGCGAGTAAATCCAATCGCACCCTACATGGGGTGACTAGATCTATTCGCTCCTTCCACCACCGCAACGGAGTTTTGCATCACAAATTAACACCATTAACATATAGATTTGTAGTAGGAAACTTACATCGGCGCCATAATCGTCGTCGGATTCTGATTCAACGGAATCACTTCTGTTTGAGCTATTCGACATCGTCGGCGGAGATGGTGGCGCGGCAGAGAGGGAGGCTCGACGGGTAGCACGAGCGGCGGAGATGGTGGCGCGATAGAGAGAAAGACACAACGGTAGTACGAGCGGCGGAGATTAGGCGCGAAGAAGCCTAGACGCGAAGGTGATGGTGGAAGAAGATGCGAATGCGGCGGCGGAGGAGATGCGAAGACGGCGGAGGTGAGAAGAAGGAATGAGATTGTGCGACGACGGTTCTGTTTCTATCTAGGGGTATTTTTGTAAGAGTGACCAGTATTTATATAATATTAACTTAGTGGCTAGTATTTTGTTTTTATTAACTTAAGTGATTATTATAATATTTCACTCTAATATTAATGTGGATAAAATGAGAATGATATATCAGTTCTCTATATGTGTATAGATTTAATTCTTCATTAATATATTATATAGTGGTTGATTAAGGCCCACCAAATACTCAACCTAGACAATACTTATGAAGACACGTTACATTAACATCTACATGTCTGTATATGATTGCTCCCACAAGTCTAAATTAAGTGGTATATTGTATTTTGAGTTTTAGACACATTCGATAATTCAATGTATTTAATTAGAGTTATAGTTAGGCTGAACTTTTTCCAACCGACTCCCTCCAGACAACTAGTTTCTGTGTCAATGGTGGCTACAAAAATTTCATAAAAGTCAAATTAAGCATATGATCAAATTAGTTCACCGCTGCCGACTTCAAACTATATTAGTCCACCAAATTAATCCAACCTCTCGTTCTGTGTGTGTGTATTTATTTCTTGTTTAAGCTTCCAACCTTTTTTCAACTATGGTTATCCATTTAATTTAAAAAGGAAGTCTTGTTTTTCCAGATGGTAATTTAGTTTAAAAAATTATTTTGGTATAAGATAGTGAAATCCAATATATTTATTTACTGCAATACCTAACCAAGTGCCTTCTTATTTATGGATCTTTCGCACCAGAATTTCCTACTAATTTATCTTTCTTATATAATTTACAGACTATCTATTACTAATACGAAAATAAGCTGCTCCCTCTACGGTGCTCCGTTCAGATTTTCCTTTATTCTGGTAATTTATCTAATTTTAATTCATATATATTCTAATTTTTATTTTTATTAATTCCATATTCTTGAAATATCACATGTTTATCTATTAATCACATCTCATATTTATCTTTCCCTCTATATAATTAAATTCTTCTATTATACATATTAAAATAATAACAATTTCGGAATGCATTGTTATAAATTCTTATTTTATACATTCTTAATTCATACTATATAATAATCTATAGAAAATTTGTAAATGAAAAATCCCTATGAAGACTAAATAAATATATTTAATCAACATGTCTATATGGAATTCCTTTTTATTTTTCATTCATATTTTTCTAAAAATTCGATTAGTGCTTTCTATAAAATATATACATTGAATCAAATGTGGGATACGTAGCTAAAGAAAAGAACAAAAAAACTTGAAGATGTAAACATATTTTTTCCGCATTTTGGCAAAGATTAGAGATATCGATTTAACATGAACTAACGACACGGTTCAAATATACTTAAAAAGAAGGATTTTTACTAATTTTAATTAATATTAACTTTTTTTATATTTTTATCGAGTAATTTAGTATAAACCAACGAGACGGTTCAAATAACATAGAAAAAATGATTTTTACTAATTTTAATTAATATTATTTTGAAGATGTAGATATTGTATTTTGGCAAAGATTAGAGATATCGATTTAGCATAAACCAACAAGACGGTTCAAATATACTTAAAATAATAATTTTTACAAATTTTAATTAATATTAACTTTGTTTAGATTTTTATCGAGTCGATTTAGCATAAACCAACGAGACGGTTCAAATAATATAGAAAGAAGGAATTTTACTAATTTTACTTGGGTGTTCATATTTTTATCGAGTATTACTCAACGGATTTGAGACGCGTATGTACAGTAAAGTCACTATTTTAACCGAGATTAGGACGAACATGTAGAAAAAATCTTAACAAATTTAGATTTAGAAAATACATAATGAATGAGTATACCCGATCCATTATCATTCCTAATTATAAATTTAGATACGTGAAATAAAATTAATTTTCTAATTTTGATTAAAATAAGATATAAAATTATTTTTAAAATGTATACATATAAATTAAAACATGAATTTATTTCCCGTCGAATTCCGACGGGCTACTTACTAGTTGCACAATATAAAAATTTATCCAGCAAGCATTTCGAGTAAAAAAACAAAAAAAATAGGTTAGTGACACATGAGGAAGAATTAATTAATCCAAGCAAGATATGCATGGTGATAATTTGGTGAGTAGCACACTTAATCATTAATTAATTAATTTGCAAAAAAGAAGGGGCATGTGTCATTGTGATCGACTTTCAGATAAAATTAAGAAAGAAAGATGTGGATTCTTTATCCTAATCATGGGGCAATAATTGCTCTTTGTTCTTATCATCATATATTCATCTTGAAGGAATTAAGATTAACATTTAAAAAATTTTGTGTCTCATATTCGATCCTCTACGAGTGCGGGGTAGTTTTGTCACCTCCAGTTATCTGAGTATCAATCCGAATTATTTCATCTGTGTTCGAATAAGTGACTATTGTCTTCAAGAATCGTATACTAAAGAAATAAGTAACTTACTATTTTTACTTTTATTTATATTTGAAATTTCGAATAACTGAAAAGTTCGCATGAAAAACAATTGTAAAATGAGAAGTTTGACATAATTTTTTTTTAAATGAATTATAAAATAATACACTTACTAAGACGTAAATTTTATTCCAATATGACACTTATCGGAGACGGAGAGAGTATTTATTACCCAAACTTTTTCATATCATAGAACTTGTATCTTATGGAATATAATATATATTCAGAATCGAGTCCAACACAAAATAATAAGTGGCATACTTGTAATCTATTCAAAATTTAAAAGTGTTAGTTTTTTAAACTAAAATGTGTTTTTGACGGAAAATATTAGTATACACACTAGGGTGTAATCGAATTGAGGGAGCATTGTGAAGCTCAAGTTCGATTCGATCATTACCAAATCGAGTTCGAATTTTATTTTTCAAACATTTCAAGCTAACAAACTTTTTAAATGTAGTTTTATATTTAAAAATTCATCATTTTGTTTTAAACGTTATTTGAGGTTTTTACTAAATTATCATAATTTTCTAATTATGACAAAAAAAAAATACGAGACTTAAGACACTTATTACTAATTATAGTATAAAAATATATGTTATACCAAATTAATAATTGTAGTTTTACGAGTTAACGAGCCTATATTGCCAAATTAAAGTTTAACTCGTTTAATTAACTAGTTTTACTAAATAAGTTTAAATGAACTTTTATGAAGCGAGATACCTATAGCTCCATATTAGTATATTAATATTTATTATATTGATTCGTACCTCCCAATTTTGAGTAAAGTATAAATATGACTTATTTTAACTTGGATCTGAGTATCGAAACAGTCTGACTATCTTATAAGAGACTGTCTAATTAAATTCATTTAATTAATCCAATCATTTTGGTTGCGATTTGAATTCTCTTTTTCTATCTCGTTCATCCTGAGGAATTACGAGCTTACAACAACAATTGTATCTATGAATTTTACACATACTCATTCTTATCATTAGTATCATTGGTTAACTTTTATGAAGACTTTAATAAATATAATTATTGTTTAAAAAAATAAAAAATATATATATAGCTGCATAAACTAACAAGCTTAATCATTAGCAACTTTACAGGTCACAATCGAACCCTCTTTTTACTAAATTTGCCAATCAATGTGTCAATAATTTGTTAGTCGGATTAAGAGGTGTTCACGGGTCAGTTCCGGTTCGGAACCGGCCCGAAACCGCCGGTTTCAGTTCGGGAAAGTTGGAATCGGAATCGACCCACCATAGCCCACGGTTCCGGGTCGGAACTGGCCCGTATTGGATAGTTTCGGTTCCGGGTCGGAACCGCCGGTTAAGGGCCCGAACCGTCTAATTTTTTTTATTTTTTTTTATCTTTGAAAATATAAATTATATTGTAATTCAAACTCATAAATCATTAATGTAATGTATAAAATCGATATAAAATAAAATATATCTTCATTCATAATAATATGTGATTAATTACAAATGAAAATATATAATTATTCAAAAACGGTTCCACGGTTCCGAACCGGACCGCCGGTTCATGTTCGAACTTTATTATTATTATCATTATTTTTGGCTTTTTTCATTCAATTTACCATTGTAATTATCATTTTTGCTTTCTATAGGATATAATTAACATGCATTAACACAAAATATAATTTAAAACTAAAAAAAATTAAAAATTGTCGGAACCGCCAGTTCACGGTTCCTAGCCGTTGGAACCGGAACCGGCCCGTTGACCTCTGTTCCGGGCCGAAAACCGTTGACCATGGTTCTGGTTCAGGGCCGGAACCGGCGGTTCCGGGTCGGTTGAACACCTCCAGTCTGATTGTGGCGCAGCTTGGAATATATCGCTTTTAAACAAAATATAATTCAAACGGAATATTCTGACTTGAATTTCATAATTAGTATATACACAATTAGAGGATTTGTAGAGAATATTATAGGAGAAATTAGTATGGCCACGATAACGACTCTCAACTTGAATAATTAAGAAATATAGTTTATTATCAAAAAATTCAGACATTTGAACGGGTTTTAATTTTAGACACGACTTCTAAAATATTTCAATTATAACCATAATTTGGACTTGTAGCTAATCAAATACATCTTAATTTATGACCAAATTATCAGAAATCAATCACATATATAGAGTTTTTTTTTTTTTCACGACATGAGAACCCATTGTAGTTATATGAGGTGCGTATTGGATAAATATCTGTTCATCTGTAATAGCATACAAACCACACGAGAGAGAGAGGTAAACCATACTTAAATATTCATGTGTGATGCTCGACTATAAAGCATTTTTGGAATTTGAAGTTCAGAGCTTTGGCTTGAGGAATACTGACTCCACCAATGATCAAGAGAGATGTTATTTAATTCTATTTCTATCATGTCTTAGTATGTGACTGTTTGATTGATATCGACTTTTTTTTTTGTATGAGCATGCGTGATTTTAGCTGTGGAAATGTCGTCCAAGCTTGTAAATCAACATTCTTATGTGCAGAACTTTAGTTGTGAAACCAACAAGTGAGAAATTAAGGTAGGAAATAAAATTAAATTTCAAATAAAAAGAACCTAATTCGCCCTATGTGAACATGGAAAAAGAAATGAAGAGAAAGAAGAACCTAATTAAATGAGCATGTGGTGCACCCTTACCCTAATTAATTAAATACCCTTATGACAATTGCAAAGCTCGATCCCCATCATCAATTTCACCCGGTTAAATAAAAATCTTATCTTTCTCTTTTATATGATGAGGATAAATTGCGGCTGTTATTTGATATGTGTACTAAACAAATTTTATTCTTGTACAATAGTATATAAACTGCGTATGAGAAAAATATTTGTACTAAATTATTTTGATGCGATAAGCTCCAATTATGATGTATTTGATGATATGAACTGAGAATGTAAATTTATTTTTGCATGGCATATGGGCTTCTCATGTGCGTTTGTGCATACTACTAATAGGAGTCATATTAAGTGGGCAAAATTAATTGTTTTGGATGATCTTGTTTGATCTATAAAAGTTTCTTTCTCTTAAAAAAAAAACATTTAATTACGCTGCGTTGAAATGCTTCACCTCAAAATCCATCAATAAAAAAAAAGGACGGGGGGCTCAAAACAAATTTGAACAATGAAAATCAATTCAATTACTATTTCATAATCTCACAAAACTAAATAAATAAATAAATGAATTAATCTTCACCAAGTAGTTGTATGTACAGTACACCAAAAATACCTCTGACCAATCAATAATTAACATAAAAATAAAATTGAATTTCCAAAAATAAAAATCCTTCAATTTTTCATAAGGTTTCCAACTTCGCCGGCAACGAGAGGCGAGACTTCTTCAACGGGTGGGGGCTTTCAACTTCCTCGTCTGCGCCGGCGCCGGAGCCAAATCCCGGCCAGAAATCCGGAAAAGCCGGCAAGTTCAAGTCGAAGTTCCGGTGAGAACCGGTGGAAACTGCCCCTTCCGATGACGTCACAACGCTGCTTCCAGCACCGCCGCCGTTGCTGCTGGCTGCCCCGCCGTCGTAGTGGCGGCGCTTGTGGCCTCCCAAGGCCTGCCCCGTGGCAAAGCTCTTGTGGCATACGGAGCACTCATGCATCCTGCCGCTTCCACTCGCCGTGGCCGACGTAGTCGCGGCGGCGGTGGTGGAGGCGGAGTGCTCGTCGGCGTTGCTGAGCTTGCGGTGGCTGGCCTTGTGCCCTCCCAAAGCTTGGTAGGAGCCAAAAGACTTGTTACAGACGGAGCACTTGTACATCTGTTTAGAAGGATCGGCCGCCGCCGCCTCCGGTGCCGCGGCTGTAGGCGGTGGTGGAGGAAGAGATGCTTGCTTGTGAGGCTTTTGCGGGGCGGCGGAGGTAGAGGTGGGGCCGCCGCGAGCGAGCATGATGAGGCAGAGAGCCAAATACTCTTCTTCGGTGGGCTCATGGCTGCGGGAGCGCTTGGTGCGCTTGCCCTTGCTCCACGGCTCCTGCAGGTAGCGGAGCGAGGCGGCGTTGTCGAAATCGAACGACGGAGGAGCGGCGGTGGGGGAGTTTAGCGCTTCGAGTGCCATTTCAGAGACTTTTTTTTAGTAGTGAGAGTAGGAGTAGTTTTTGCTGTGTGGAAGAGAAAGAATTGTTGAAATGAATTTGAGATATGAATTTGAGGAGTGAGGTTAGATTTATATATATATGGGAGGAAGTGGAGGTGGGGGAAGTTGCGTGACAAGTGTGAGGAAAGTAAAACGGTTACTCAACTCACTAAGAAAAGGCCAACTTTATAAATAAGATATTGCAATGAAACACGTTTAGTTCAACAAGGGGGGATGATTAATTACTTGGGGGCCAAGTGGAAGCTACTGGACTAATTGAGTCGGTTAGAGAGAGAGAGAAAGAGAAAGAGAGGAGAGAGAGACAGTGCGTGTGTGTGTGTGTGTGTGTGAGAGGGAAGGAAGTCGACTGTGGATGTGGTTGGCCGACTGAGTCCACGTCAAACCTTCTACGCGTTCTTTATATTTCCACAAAGGGCAGCAGTCCACAGTTGCCACTTCCCTTAGTTCCCTAGCTACTTTAATGTGATCATCTTGTAATAAATAGTGGCCTAAATTAATTCATAATATAGGACTAGTATCATATTAGTGGAAACAATTTATTTCAAAAATAAGGAATTTATATTCTCTTAAAACTATTTCACCACTTAAAAACAAATGGAAGCGCTTTTGCTCAAAATTACTTTTAGAAAAAATTAAATAGATTACAAATAGTAGTATTTATTGGTCACATCATTGCTATCACATGAAATCATTTGACCCACAATTGGTGTTGCAATACTTGTCCGATTTCTTTTTGTAGTTTTTTTTCCCTACATTAATTAATGCAAAAAAGTTCACAAATTTATAAACACGGTGGATCAGAAGATTTCATGTTATTATGCATCCAATTATGATATTTTACTTCTAAAATACAAACTCTAAAATTTTAATTCTGAGTTCAAGTTTAATTCTTGAATAATAAACACGCAACAGTTCATGCGATGCTATCATTTTATTAGAAGACACATAAATGTACAAGGCAAAACGAAGGGGAAAAGACAGGTTTGTATAATATCTTGTGAGATATTGATGATGTAATAAAATATTGTCTGTATTTCGAAAGGTCTTGAGTTCAATTTCTACTACTCTTCTTTTCGAAATAAATTAATTAATTAAAAAAAATCTTATGCGTGCTTATGAAGAAAGGGGAGGGAATAAGAATATGGTATGGTTGTAACAGAAGAGCAGCCAGCGAAGAGCAAGTGGGTATTTTTGTATTTTACTTTTTGTTTAGGAGAGGAGGTAAGGATGATTAAGGCGGCGGCTATTGCAAATTGCACAGCCCACTGCCTTTTCTTAACTCAATATATATATGTAATATGTTCATGAACCCACTCACAAATATCAATCAAATATGAAATATAACTACGACCTTTTCCATAATTCTTACTTGACTTCTTTTAATTATATTCAAACTTTCTTAAAATAATTATTTTTGGACTGGTCATAATTAGCAACTTGTTACCAAATTCCTGCAGTCTCTCTGGAAAGGTCAAATGGAGAAATTGTAAGTGTTGTTTCATTTTATTTTAGGCTACTTCACGTATTATCATTATTTTGTAGTATTTGAGATGGTAATTTGTAATTAGGTACAATCTCTTCTGCGTAGAAACGTGGGATAAAGGGAAAATAATATGGGATTCGGATACTCTATCCCAACATTTCTGTATCACAACCGTGTCCCACTATTAACACATAAATTTAAAAATATTTATCATAAAAATTATTACTAATGAAATAAATCTCATGATTGAAATTTATTACTATAAATC
The DNA here is from genome assembly GCA_031470985.1 of Agastache rugosa. Classification (NCBI taxonomy): domain Eukaryota; kingdom Viridiplantae; phylum Streptophyta; class Magnoliopsida; order Lamiales; family Lamiaceae; genus Agastache; species Agastache rugosa. Next base: position 5,901,064 of record CM062601.1, on the reverse strand, counting down.
GAAGCTTAAAAAATTATTTATCATAATTATAGAATAATCAATCATAATTCTTAATTATTAACTAAATTAAAATTAAATACTAATAAATAATTATATATGCTAATTGGATATAATAAACTCTAATTAATAACTATAGAAATCACAAAAAATGTAAATTAAAGAAATTTTTTAGAGAAAAATGAAACATAGGCATGACACCAAAAAGTGAGATAAGGGATTGAAAATGAATAACATGATATACTTGTGCGTGGACATAACACAAATATTTTGTATTTTTTTATTTGGGTAAAATATTTTGTATTTAATGCTTCCATACCGCATTGCAAGACTTTGAGAAAAATGACCTAAATTATGCCAAACTACCTAGATTGATTGCTTGAGAGTGAGACTTATATATCAATTTGGACATCAATAATTTTGTTAATAGTTGAAGATTAATTAATTTTGTGCCGCCCCCTCGCAAACGCAAGCAAGTCTACTAGAGTCTAGAACCAACCCTTCCTTTTTGTGTTAGGCTAAGCTCGCAAAAAATAAGCTCAAATCATTTTTGAAATCCACTCACGCCCAAACAATATAATTTACCCTTTACGATAAAATTATCGTTCTTACTTTATTAGTCGAGTATGATGTACCAAATTTTTCTAATTTGGTCTATTTGTCATGTTTAGTTAACAAGTTATTGCACATGAGCATGATTTACTCAGTCCGTACTCATATAGCGATGGTAGGTTACTTCTTCGTGGAAAAAAAAATAATACATACCAGTTCAATTACAAATACTAAATTTGTAAATGAATAAAGACTATAAAGTAGCATAACAAATAAACAATTAGAGCCATCATTGTCATGAATGCATGTATTCTCTGTGTTTTCTTTGTTATGAACAAATTTGTGGAAAATTTTCATCACAAGGGGTGGAGTGTAACTATGATAAACTCCTTTATATTTACTTAAAATTCGAGCAAACTGTTATAACGGACATTTAACTAATGATTGTTCATTTGATTCCACCGATTGTAAAACCAAACTCTATCAGAACTCAAATTGCATTTCTATTTCAACCATTAATTAATTTCACAAATTCAAGATGCTTTCAATGGAAAATGATTTTTAGAAGCAAATAAAAGGTGATAAACGAAAACGAAGAGAAATTATATAAATACCAAATGCACCTCAAGGGAAATTAGCAAATACTGTTTTTCTCTATTCTTTTATGCCTCAACCGAGACATTTATTTAATTATTTTTTATTTTATTTATTTTTAGTGAGAAAACTCAACGGAAACTTCTAGAAGTTGGACTTGACCTATAAATTATAGGGCTGGATTATTAGTTATTACACATCTTAATTTTCAATTTTGGATTATCATGATGGCTCTATCACCTCGTGCTTAATGAATGGAATTTTGCTTTTCCTTGTGGAACTCAATCAAAACATATGGACCATCATGAAATTTCTGGAATATTCTGTGATTATTCCTAACACCTACCACATTAAACCCACCAAACAGCTTAAATCTTACCTACAGTTCATCAAGGTTGTTGAATCGTCATGCTTTCGATGTTTTCGTATAGTGCAGTCGGATAAAATGTATAAACAATTATTCTGAAAAAAATGTGATAATTATTTTTTTACGTACCCTCTAGCTAGTTAAAACACCATTCGATAAATATCATGAAAAAAGTAATAATTATCCTTTAAAAATGCACAATTCGGTTCCAGCTGCATGGTAAGGCCAACCTCCCCTAACTCCACCTCAATAATTAATTGTGATTATATTTTATTAACTGATCAAAAAAGTTAGTCAACGGTTGAAAATTGGAGCTCATTTATATTGTGGAAAATCTTGTGATAAGTTGGCATGTTATGTGCTTTTACTTTGTGCATTGAATTTGAAATACTTCCTTTAACAGAAATTGAATCAAAGCTATAGAAAACCTAATCTGTTTACATTGATCTTACCATATTCTTTTGTGTGTGTGTGTGTGTAGACGTGGAAGTTTCTTATGTTGGGTGATATAGTATATGAATAATGGTTATTATAAAAAGGGGTAATGCAATTAATTAACACCTAAATTATAACTTCAATTGCTCCTAAATGTTGACATCATTTGATTCAAACTTTAGTTGAGATGTAATTCATGATGTCCAACAAATATACTTTGTATTGATCTGCCATGCATATGCATCCTTACCAATTAAACTCTTCTTCTAGATTAATTTTTTTCAGATCTATTAGTAATATTTTAAGCAGCATAATTTGAAATATTTGATGTGGTAAAAAAAGTTGAAAGTAATTGATAGTGTTAATTGGTTGATACTTATAAGCCTAAGACAAGTCAAACTTGGTTGTTTTATTTCTTTCTAGAACTCACAATTTGCAAGGGTGACGTGGAAGAAATTGATTTTATTTTTGTTTTCTTGGGTCATATTAAAATAAATTCTTGAGACTTTAAAGGATCATTTAATTTATCGCTAGATATTGACTAATCATAGTAAGAGATTTTGGACATTAATTATGCTATTTAATTTGGAAGGAGTAAAGTTAACGATATTTAGCTAACACTAATGCTGACATCAACATTAAGGTTTTAAATGAGTTTACTTAAAAATCTTACTCCCTCCGTCCCATTTATATAGGCGGATTGAAATTTTCACATGGATTAAGAAAATTTATTGGAAAAGTAAATTATATAGTAAATTTCTTAATATGCCCCTATTTATTATTTGACTATGTATTTTTTATGAGTTAATCAAAGAATTAAATAGGGATATATTAGTAAATGAGCTAAAAATATTACTTTTTATGGAAACAAGCCTATATATTTGGGACATTCGAAAAAGAAAAACAAGTCTATATAAATGGGACGGAGGGAGTAGTTTTTTTCCACTCGTCATAGCCACACTGCTACAGGACATAGCTCACACACAAGTCACATAAATTCCAAATAATAAACTATAATATTTCTAAACATTGACCAGCAATTTATTAGTAAATAATAGTATAATTATGAGATTTGCAACTAAAAAAAAATGAGAGATTTGTACTTTAATGTAGACAAAATAAGATCACGGAACTTCAAAAAGGTTTATACTTGTATATAATTACTAAATATTATCAAATATTTATATAGTTACTAAATAAGAATATCTAAAATGCAGGAATTTGAATGAAGAATCTTATCTTGAGCACCTTATAAATGTTTTCCCACGCAACATTAAATCCCGTACCACACATCATATTTCTTATATAAAAACTTAATTATATTTTGAATCACGTCCCGTATCTATTTAATTGATAATCTAATTTGTTATTATTTTGCTCATCGTTGCAAAAAAAATTTAATATGATAATTATGTATTTAAAAAAAATATTTTGGTTTGAATTCCTATTTATTATGTATATTATTTCAAAAAACATGAGATATGGAATAGTGATGTACTAATTAATTTGTATTTTAATCCTGCATGCGTGCGGTGTAGTAGTCCCACCTTTGTGTGGTGTAGAGGTCTCACCTATATGATGGTGTAGTGTTTTATTTGATATTATATATATATATCTTTGTAATTATCTAAAAAAATAATTAGCACTGTAACTAAATTTTCCTTTTGAATATAATTAACAAACACGTTAAGTAGCGTTTCTTAGTAACCTTAATTAGTAGTCCTAAATATAACTTCGTTTAACTTTAATTTGAAACAAAATTGGTAATAATGAACATATAAATACTTATTTGGTGTGAAAATTATAGTATAGTCAGAGGTTGTTTATTAATTTTAAGGAAATGGAAGTATAAGATTAATTTAGGATAAGGCAGAATAAGAAGTTTGACTAGACCTAGGTGTGTTTATATATAAGACTTTTTCTGTTTCTTATATTCAGTTCAGCCCTTTTGGTTTTAGTTTGAGATCGATGAGTCCAAAATAAGGTTTAGCAAGCAATGACTTAATAATTCATGCCATTTTTTCTTACTTGGTTCATAAAATAAAATCTGATATATATTATTAAATTCGAGAACACAGTCACTCGATAATTTATCATCTATGTGATATACACACTACCCATGTTCTTTTTTCTTTTTTTTTTAGTTGCACATACCTATGTTCTTGCAAATTTTCAGGATGTCATTTTACTATTAAAAAAAATTAAATTATGAAAATTTAATTTACATAATGACACCTGGCGTGAAAGTAAAATTTTAATAGATCTTGTATTTAAAAATAGAGATGTCGGGTTCAATATCTACCGCTTTTCCTTCAAAAAAATAAAATTTGAAGAGACTAATTTAGCTCTTAACATCAATTTAAAATCAAATTTTAATTGGATTACGACTTGAATTTCCCTTTTATATATTAAAAAAATGGGATAGAGATCTGTAGTATTCATGACCTCTGATCACATGAGGATCTAATTTTCAAATTCGTCTACTTCTGACTTCTTTTCACGCATGAAACATGCTTTTTGTTCCATAATACTATATATCTCCAAAATATTCTATAGAAATATCATATAAAAATATTCCCCCTGTTTCTTTAGTCATAGAGAAATCTAATTTATACTTACTTTCCATTAATTAACTAGTACATTTGGTCCGTGCGTTGCACGGTAATTGTCAAAAAAAAAATTTAGCAATACATAAAATCTACCAATAATTGAACGATGTATGCAACTCCATTTCAAATGTCATATATTGAATATATTTAATTATTAATTCCATTAATATATTGATTTTTCATTTCATAAAATCATTTAAGTCCTATCGAAAATGTATGAATTAAAAGCCATGGTGAATATGAAATTTTGTAGTCAATGGGAAGAACAATTATACATTCTTGACACCATGAATATATTAAGCTTTTTGCAATACTTTATATATATTGAAAGTAATTATTTAGAAACATAGGTTAGTGTTAAATTAATAAGTAAGTGTACCAATAATTCAGAGATAATGTAATTATAAATTTGAAATGGTAAAAAGATGAAAAATAGATATTTCAGATTATTTCCATTGGCTCCCTTTCAGACTTTTAGTTATGCCTTACTAACATGTACAAACACAACTTTTTTTTTAGAGGTACAAACACAACTTTGAAAATGAAGCTTTTCAAAATATTTAATTTTCTTTCAAACGTAAATATAATGATTCCATTGATTAGACCACAGATAGTGTTAATTCTGGGTCAATTTCAAAGAAATAGCATCATCTGATTGGAAACGAAACACGGCGGCTTTTATCTTATTCCAGATTCCATAGCATGACTTTGATTGTAACTTTTTTCCCCCGAATTCAAGATCAAACATCAAAGTTTCTGCTAATACACTCTTATTTATTTATCTAAAATTGAAAATAGTAATTTCACATTACATTAAATAACATATAATATGGAAAGATTCAATGCACCTTTACCTAACACTTTAAAATGAATCTCATGGTTCAATGCACACAATCGAGGTTGCCTTGGTGAAGCATCCACTGCGAGAGGAATTCTGCAATCTTCAACGTCGAGTCCTACCTTCCAATTTGTAAAGGAAAATTTAACAAAGGTATACTTAATCAGAATACATGCACAAATTGTGAGCTGAAGGATGGTTATTGAGTAAAATAGAACATTATTTTTTTTGTCCAAAATGGAACAGCTATTAGGACTAAGCTAAGCAATATATCTGTTTGATGGAGATATAAAAGAACCACAATCGCAGAATTTGTTGTAGGAACCGCCAATTGATAGGCCAACTCATAATTGCCCACAGATCTATTTTGGTTATCTAACAAACACTTGTAAATCCAACCTATGCATGCTCCTATGAAATAAATAACAATCATAGGATGTTTATTCGATATACCTGCGAACTGTGTGATTAGAGACTCCAGAGTTGATCTTCTGAACTGTTCTCGAGCCAAGGATCGACGTTGGATGGCAACGAGCTTCGATCTCTTCCTCACACTAAAGTGGCGGCTACTTCCACTTTTCTCTCTAGGTTTTCTACTTTTTAATTTTACGTAGAATCATCTAATTCTAATGTAAACTCTGATATATATAACTGGTATATAATACCTAATTATCAGAGTCCATCTAATTAAATCAAGCCAAGCCCAGATGGGCTAGAAGAGAGAATGGGCCACCACTTTTAGAGGCTAGGGCCTAGTGGGCCAGTTCAGGGATCTACTAGCTTAAATAAGGTGTGGGCCTTCCAGTGTCTGATTTCTTTTATTCAGCCCAGAATATAAATCAGTCCACTAGTATTAATTTACTCCACTAAAAAATCAATACTGAATTACCACCTTATTTATTGAGTGAGTCGGGGCTAGTATTAGACATAATTAATCCTCGTGTTTAAGATTATAAATATCCATTAATTAATTAATTGCTTCTGACAGCCTTTTAATTAATTAATCAATTAATTAATAATAATTAATATCTTGAGTGCTATCACTTAAACTTATTATCATACCGGAACTAAATTCCACCTGCAGGGTTTAGTATGATAAACTTATTAAGTTCCTCAAGAGGATATTATCAACCTGTTATTAGCAGGACACAATCTCTTAAATACCAGTTAATCGCGCATCAAATAAGAATTGTTATTATCCAAGATATCGAGCACATTGGACTTTATATGCCAAAGTCCTCACCCATGATAAATCAAAATAATAGACAAATACTTATTTACATCGATTAATGTAATTAAGATTAAGACTATTTAAGTCACCGAGATCTTGATCATTTATAAGTCAGAATAAATAATACATCTCACTGTGATCCTTTCAATACGATAAACGTACTAGCATAAATAAATAGTCAAGACAAACTATTTAATCAATTATGCTACAGTCTATACCAACAACTTGTCCAAAGTTATCTCGACTGTGAAATCATTTTATATCTCATAAGATACCGATTATATGATCTTCTGTGATCTACAACACACCATATAATCTATAATATTGAGATAAATGAACATTAATATAATTATGCAATAATATAAATTCAGATAGAAGAATTATAGTGGATATTAAGAACAATGTATACAAGCAAAAAGTTTGCTTTCAGTATACAACCCTTCATTTGTAACATTGTCATTAAAGAGGTGACACTAATATATATTCGCATCTAATTTACAGCTACAGTAACAAACAAAGCTATGAATTATGCAGAGAATGTACTACAAATTTGATTCACAGCGTAATAGCATGAGCAAACACCCAAACCACTGTTGATGGTACCAATGAACATTGTTGCATATTAGATTATTTGAAATTATCTCTAGATTCAGAGTTTTCTAATTTTTTGTTTTTACCGTTTACAAATAAATACTCTATATTCTTACACATTATTTACTTATATCCCGGAAACACAGATTATTTATCAAATAATTGAACATGTCTTTAATTTATCATATACAGTAGTACTAATTAAGCAAATTACATGCAAATTTTAAAATGATAACTATGCACTAATTATATATATTCTTTTAATTTGTGAGAAAAAAATATGGGAAGGAAGTAGATGCATGTTGCTTTGTCTCCTGCATCTTTTTCTGTGCCTCCTGTGGCGGAGCAAGAGCTTCGACATGCCTGCTCTTAAAGACTCCGGCTTTATTAACATCTCATCCAGTTCTAACTAGGTTTCCTCTCAAGTTGAATTCCTTTGTCATAATCTTGTGGACGTTGATTTCCGCATCCCAGGGAGTTGTGTGTCCCGTTCTCTCTTTTATTTTGAGAAAAACAGTGGGGAGGATGAGGTTTTGTTCCTTTTACATTCCTAGGAAGAATTCTGCAACTTCCTGGTGAATGTTCTTGAGCTTTGCAGTCACCCACTGCGTTAGACCAGATCTGTCGATGAGCTTCATTTTCTCCTGGAACTCCGTCTTCTTGAGGTTCCTGAGAGTTAAGCAACTCTCATAGTGAAGCTTTGACAGACTCTTCATGTTGATCGGCTTCTGGAGATATCTTTCTAGATTCCATATTCTTCTTCTGCAACTTTTGTTAGTAGAACAAATAATACCAATTGATGGAAGAAGAAAGAGTGCCGAAAAACTTTTTAGGGTTAATGCAAATGTTTGCGTATCTCTTCTAGCATATTTATATCAACTTTTTTGATGAATGGACGATCAAGATTTATAGTTTGATAAGAAGATCTACGACTGGGAGTGATTCCCGCGTCATGTCAGTTTCTTGTTTAGAAAATGCGAGTTAATGCGCGAGAGAGGGCGGTTGAGGCGTTTTGACTTTTGCCTCGAAACTCCCATGTTTCAGTTCTTTGCAGACTTTTAATTAAATTTGATTAGATATGACAAGATATGATTTGACTGAAGTCTGACTAAAACAGAATGAATAGGTGTATGTAATGATGTTGCAAACCTCTCAGCTGATCATCGTAGTCAGCTGATACCTCGGTTATGAATAGCTATGTTGAGTTATCGTTTTTCCAGCTGGTTCCCTCTCAGCTGAATAATCCTTCAACTTAGGCGTCTGGCTGAGCTTGATTCTTTCTCAACTGGGTTCTTTGAAGTTGGTTCTGAATTCCAGCTGGGTCTGCTTCCATTCAGCTGGATGTAGCTTCGTCTGGGTTGAGTAATCCAAGTAATCCGCACAACATCTTGAATCTTGATTCTATCAGCGGCTTTGTGAGTATATCAGCCCGCTGTATGTCTGTGTGAATTTTCTCAACAATCACATCCTTCTTTTCCACGTGATCTCTGATGAAGTGATGGCGCACGTCCACATGTTTGCATCTTGTGTGATGTACTAGATTTTCTGATATAGCAATCGCACTTGAGCTATCACAGAAAATTGGAACTTGTCCAGTTTTCACTTCGTAGTCATCCAGCTGATGTTTCAGCCAGAGAATTTGTGAGCAGCAGCTTCTAGCTGCCATATATTCTGCTTCAGTTGTGGAGGTTGCGACGCACGTTTGCTTCTTTGAAAACCACGAGATCAACTTGCTTCCTAGGAACTGACATGTTCCTGAAGTTGATTTTCTGTCCAACCAATCTCTAGCGAAGTCTGAGTCTGAATATCCAATCAGCTGTAGATTGTCTTTAGCTGGATACCACAGCCCAACATTCTGAGTTCCTTTGAGATATTTGAGAATGTTCTTGGCTGTTTGCATGTGTGCTTCATTTGGATCAACTTGAAATCTGGCACACACTCCGACTGCGAAAGAGATGTCTGGACGGCTAGCTGTTAGATACAGCAGTGAACCTATTATCCCTCTGTATTTGCTGGAATCAACTGACTTCCCTTCAGTTCCAGGTTCAATCTTCCAGTTGGTGTTCATCGGAATCTTTACTGTTCTGCTGGATTGAACTCCATACTTAGCGATCAAGTCTTTCACGTACTTGGATTGATTTATAAAAATCCCTTCTGCTGATTGCTTGACTTGAAGTCCTAGGAAGAAGCTCATTTCTCCCATCATAGACATTTGGAACTGTGTTGACATTATTTCTCCAAATCTTTGGCATAAGAATGTTGATCTTGATTCGAAGATGATGTCATCTATATAGATTTGAACAACCATGATGTCTTCTCCCAACTTGATGGTGAAGAGTGTTCTGTCTACTGAGCCCTTCTTGAATCCTTTGGATACTCGAGATGCTGGTTTCAATCCATAAAGCGCCTTCTTTAGCTTGTAGACTTTATTTCCTTCTACTTCAAATCCTAGAGGTTGTTCAACATAGACATCTTCTTTGATTTCTCCATTTAGAAATGCACACTTTACATCCATTTAGACCTTGAATTTGTGATGTGCTGCATACGCGAGAAAAAGTCTGATTGCTTCCAATCGTGCTACTGGAGCAAATGATTCTTCGAAGTCAATTCTTTCTTGTTGTGTATAGCCCTTGGCAACTAGTCGAGCTTTGTTTCTGATGATGACTCCAAGGGTATCCAGTTTGTTCTTGAAGATCCATTTGAGTCCTATGACTTTGACTCCTTCAGGTCTGTCGACCAATTCACAGACATAATTTCTGAGGAATTTATTTAGCTCTTCATGCATGGCGTTTGTCCAGGGTACACTTTTTAAGGCTTCAAGAATTGTTTGAGGCTCTGGAACTTGAGCTACATAACACGCCATTAGAGTTGTGTCTTCATCATAGACAGTCAGTTCTAGCTCTACTGAGAGTTGAGCTGTGTCAGCTGCTTCTTGATGATCCGATGTAGCTTGAGCAGCTGAGCTTCTGGTTTTGACTTGGTCAGATGGTTCTCCAATGATTGCTGATGATGGATGATCTTCAATCCATCTTCTTCTTTTACGAATTTCTTCTTCCAGCTGATTGATGCTAGAAGTGGCTAGATTTCGTCTGGCTTGGAATTGCTCTGGAGTTAAGTCTTGAGAAAGAGACTCTTCTTGGATTGAGTTTTGAGGTGACTTCTGTAGAAGCTCTGCTGGAGATAGTGCTGGGGATTCAGCTGTGTCTGGATTTCCAGTTGATGGCATTCCCTCTTGATTTGGCGTTGGAGGTTCCTCTTGATTTCCAGCTGGTGGAGCTTCCCGATTGATTTGAGGTTCTTTCTCTGGCTCATCATCCCATATTAATGGTTCGGCCAGATTCCTGATTCGATTCTCTTGAGCTCTTGTCTGAATCTGCCTTGAAGATTCTCCTTCATTTCTTCGTTTGATAGAATCTCTATACTCGAATGATGATTCGTCAAAGGTAACATGTGGAGTTACTTCGACCGTTTGAGTTCTTCTGTTGAAGACTCTGTATGCTTTACTCACAGCAGAGTAACCAAGGAATACTCCTCGGTCAGTCTTCGCATCGAACGTCTTGAGCTGTGTTTTTTCATTGTTTAGGATATGACATTTGGATCCGAAGACCTTGAAATATCCAATGTATGGTATTCTGTTATTCCATAGCTCATACGGCGTCTTTCCTTACCTTGATGTGAGTAGAGAGCGATTCTGAGTGAAGCATGCTGTGTTGATTGCCTCAGCCCAGAACTTCTTTGGAATGGCAGAGCTGGCTAGCATTGAGGTAGCTGCTTCTTTGAGTGTTCTGTTTCTTCTTTCTGCTACACCATTCTGCTGAGGTGTGCGTGCTGCTGAGGTTTGATGTTGAACTCCGTTCTTCTCGCAGTATTCATAAATAGTTTCATTTAGAAACTCCGTTCCTCGATCTGATCTGATTGACATTATCTTGCACTCCTTCTGAGTTGACAACCTTTCCAGCAGGATTGGCAGTTTAGTCCTTGTTTCGCTCTTCTGGTACAGGAATGACACCCATGTGAATCTTGAGAAGTCATCCACTACGACCAAAGTATATTTTTTGCCATTGAAGCTTGCTGGAGTAACTGGACCAAAAAGATCCATGTGTAGGAGTTGAAGAACTCGATCAGTTGACTGAACTGGCTTGAGAGAGAATGAAATTCTTATTTGTTTTCCTTGTTGACATGCGCTGCACATATGACTTTTGTCATATATTTGATATGGAATTCCATTAACGAGCTGGTTTCTAGCCAGCTTGTTAATTGTCTTGAAGTTGAGATGATTCAGCCGTCTGTGCCACAGCCAGCTGACTTCATTGCTGCTTTTCAATACAAGATAAGTCTCAGGAGGGTTGCTGTTCCAGTCAGCGAAATACATATTTCCTTCTCTTTTCCCTCTTAGTAGTATCTGCTTGGTTTCCCTGTGCTTCACTGTGCATCCATGTGCATCAAACTTGACAGAAAAACCGTTGTCGCAGAATTGGCTAATGGAAAACAAGTTATGTTGCAGTCCTTGTACATAAGAAACATTGGGGATTATAACATTTTTAGTTTTAAATGTACCATAACCTTTGGTTAGACCTCTGGAGTTGTCACCAAATATTACTTGTGGGCCTGGACGCTCGATATACTTCTGGAGTAGATGCTTTAAATGCGTCATGTGCTTGGAACATTCTCTGTCCAAGTACCATAGCGTTCTCATCGACTCCTCAATGATGTGTCGTTCCCTTGTAACCTATAAAAAAGATCAAAATTTAGGTACCCAGTTTTAATTGGGTCCTTGTGGGTTAGACAGAGATCCTTTTACGACCCAGATCTGCTTGATGACTCGAATTGGGTCATTTAATCTGATAATCCTTCCAGCTGAGTCGATATACGCATTCTTTGTGTTCTTCGGTTGTTGCTGGTGGGGTCTTGATCTTAGTATCTTCCCAGCTTGATATTTTTGTTGATGTCCTGGTCTTTTTCGGTATCCAGCTGAGACGTTCATTTGTCTCTGCTGTCTCTTGTGGTACCTCGGCTGGAATTGGTGCTCCAGCTGGTGATCAAATGAGTGATATCCAGCTGGGTATCTCCTTTGATATCTCGGTTGATATCTCTCGACGTGCTGTTGCGGTTGCTGGTATCTAAAATGTCCAGCATGCTGTCTTTGTTGAGTTTGAGCACGTTGATGTCTGATCTGTGCTTGAGATTGTCTCACAGCTGGCCTTTTTTATGCCTGTTGTGTCCTCAACGTTCGTTGCTGAGTTGCTGAAATTGGGTTTTCTTTTGCTCTTACAAACATTACCTTTGTTCCACTAGTGGAAGCAATGTTTGTGTCATCCTTTGATCCATTGTAACCCAGTCCTGCTCTGAGTGCTGCTAGACGTTGTGCACTTATGATTTCGTCCATTGTTGTTGTAGCTTTGATGAGAGCTACCATCTTCTTAGATAGTACCTCTTCGGAACTTTTCAGCTCTATAATCTCAGCTGACTTCTTTTCTTATTCAGCTGTGGCCTTTTCCAATTCTTCCATCAACTGTTTCTTTTCGTAGTAGTAGTCTTTCATCAGCTGATCTTGTTTCACTATTTTGTCTTTTAGTGAAATAACTTCCTCTTGGATTGGAGCTGTGTTGTATCAGCTGCTTCTGATACCTTTTTCTTTTCCAGTTCCATCTTCAGCTCGGCATTCTCACACATTATGACGTCAAGGATCTCTTGAAGCTCCTTGGAATCGTTCATAACCTTCTCTACTAAACTCCAATCAGGTAGCCCTGATTCAGAAACCTGTGTAGAGTGTTCGTGTGATGGTGAGAGGTTAGATAGATTTTGAGTTCTTGACATTACCTCATCTTCATCGATTCCGTCTATCTGTCCCATGAAACATGTATCCCATTTAGGTTAATCATGAGCCATCAGTGCTTCTTCTGAGTCTGAAAATGGCATGTTATCATCCATTTTGTTGCACTCCGACTCCTCGTCGGCGATGTAGGCTCTCCTTCTGTCAGCTGCCTTAGCTTTCAGTTGGTCTTTATCTTTCTTGGATAGCTTAGGACAGTCTAGCCGGTAGTGTCCCGGTTCCTTGCAGTTGAAGCATCCTTCGTCTGTTCGTTTGTCAGCTGACTTCTCATCAGCTGCTGCGTACTTGTCTCTGTAAGTTCTTGCGAACTTCTTGTACTTGCCCTTGCTGGTGTTGAGTCTGTTGTAGTTTTTGACCAGTATGGCTATCTCTTCAAGTAGCTCTTCCTTGCTCATGTCCTTCTTGTCCTTCTTTGATGACTCAGCTGACTGCATGTATGTGGATTTTTCAGAGTTAGCTCTGAACGCAATCTCTTTTGGCGCATGTGTCAGCTCTCCATCATTCTGATTGCTTGAAGATTCTTTCATGGTAATCTTCCAGTTGTATTCGTTGGCTTTGAGCAGGGAGAATAATCTTTCAGTTGAAAGATCACCCAAGTCACTTCGACTTTGGTGTACCACCTTGTATGTGTTCCATTCAGCTGTGAGCGCTGAAAGGACTTTTAGGTTCTTTTCTTGCTGGGTGTATTTCCCAGTTCTGATGGTTTCAATTTCTACCACGATATTTGAGAATCTGAGTTCTATCCCTTCGATGGACTCGTTTACAAGCTGCTTGAAGTTATCAGACTTCTGGCAGGCGATTGTGAATTTATTTTCTTTTTATCTCCTCCGACCCTTCGCATAGCTTGGCTAGGGTTTCCCACATCTCCTTTGCGGTATTGCAGTTGATGATCTTGCTGAGGTAGGCGTTGGAGACTGTTGACGATATGGTGTTCCTCACGAAGCTGTCTAATCCAGTTTGCTTCCTTTCTTCTGAGGTATGCTCATTCTTTGGCTTGGGAATAAGCTGATACGCTGGCTGTCCACCATCTTGAGCTGGAACAAGCTCGTTTTCTTATTTGTAAATGATGATGGATCCATCTGTGATGACGTCCCACATCATGTCATGATGCGCGCAAAGAAAGCTTTTTAATCTGAACTTCCAGATTGCATAATCGTCAACCGAGAAGGTGGGAAGGTTCCTGTTAAGATAAGAATCCATGGAGATATGCATAGTATGAAAAAATATGAGTTTTTCCAAAAGATGATCTGTTCAGTTGACCACTGATAGATTGTCAAGAGAAATCTCTTGATTCAGAAACAGCGGTCTTTTGAACCACTGCTCTGATACCAATTGATGGTCACTGAGCTGGGTCTTTGGTGTAGAGGGGGGGTGAATACACCAAAGACAGATTTCTGAAAACTTTTTCAAGTTTAAAACAGAGTTAGTGAGCTCAGTTATGAATCCAGCTGAGGAAGGTCAGCTGGGTTAATAACTCAGCTGGCGGTGCGGAAAATGGTGGTTTGAAAACTTAGCTCGATTGCTTAGAAAAACTCAGCTTGAAAATATTCTTTGCGTTTTCGACTTAGTCAAGTTATGCAAGTTTATAGATAAAACACAGCTGTCTTTGGGGAGCAGCTGAGTATGCAGTTTTGATAAAGATGCAATATGCAAATGAATTAGTACAATATCTGAAAATAACGAGAAAGGAAAGAACACAAGATTTTACGTGGTTCAGAGTAACACCTCCTACGTCCACGACCAGATTCACTGGTAATTCACTACCACTTGGTTTCCAAGTACCAAGCAACTTCACAACTCTAACCCGAGCTGTGTTCCAACAGTTTGCGAGCACTGTCAAGCCTAACCTTTCAGTTTACGGGTACTGAAAAAAACCTTACAACCACTTGAATTTCGCGCTTCAAGCAAGCGTAACCTTGACCTAACCTTTCTGGGTAGAGAGGGGTTTGGTTTGGGGTTCCAACTATGAACGAGTTCTTACAATGAAGAACTTAGAGTTAGATGAACTCGTTCGAAATCTAGGCTTAAGATATACAGTGATTTCTGCCTAGGAATCAGACGAAAAACTGGGCAGTTTCTGGACTAGAAACACTTTAAGATAAAGTGTTCTTTGAACTATTTAGAACTGCTTGTAAGCTTTTGAAGGCTTGATAATTTCAGAGAATGAAAGCTTGTAGAGAGTTTTTCGTATTTGATCATGAGGTTGATGACGGGTTTATATAGGTAGAGATTCAAGACTAACCGTTGGAGGAGCCGTTTGAATCTTACCTACTCTTCTTAAATTCTAAATCTGTCGTTGGGCGTTTCTACACATGTCTTCATTAGAGTCACATCCTAGGTTCTGAAGTCTAGGATGCTGATTTGGCATTCCCTCATTGGTCGAGGTATATTGACTTCCTCTGACACCGGGATCTCTGCCTTTGGAGCTGTCTTTTGAATTCAGAGCTGGATTGGGTAAACTGACTTGAAGTGACGTCTTCAGAGTTAGTTCCCTTTGTTCTGTACAGCTGGACCAGTTGTGTCTTGAACTCAGCTCGATTTATCTTCAGCTTGATCCTGCTCCGTTTTGAACTCAGCTCAGCTGGAAAACTCAGCTGATAGTTGACTCATGCTGTAAACACAGCTGTATCTTCTGCTGTCTTGAGCTTCTGCTGTCTTCCGCTCTATTATCCGCTGCTGTAAAACATAGCTGGATCTTCTGTTGTCTTCTGCTGTCTCGAACCTGTAAACTTAGAAAATCTAGAGCTCAAACAGGCGAGCTGGAAAACACTACTTAGGTTGATGCGATCATCTACTCGGTTGGAGAACAGTTGGGTTTTGGTATTAAATCAAAACTTTATAATTTTCCCAACAATATATATATATATATATATATATATATATATATATAACATTGATTGACTAATAAACTCGTTTACAAATTATATATACGTACATGTCCTACCCATTTAAAAATTAATTTTCACTATATGTTCCGGTCTCAAACTTATATAATAAGACTCGCTAATTATCCAAATATGTTATAAAAATATCTAAACAATCAAATATAAATTTTTATAATAATTGATTATGTCTCAATATTTATTGTTAGATAATATAATAAATCTATTTATTTATCAAACTTAATAATTGATCAAATTAAATTTTTTATTGAAAATTAAAATTATTTATTTGGCATACTCAATAAATAATTGGTCAAATTAAATTAATGGTGCGAAATAATAGTGGATGGAAAATACACATGGATTCTAAATATTTATTTAGGTTCTCGCCAATGAATGAAGTCTCATTGAATAAATGATGTGAGATAAAATAATATTTATTTAATATTAATGGATGGAGTCTCATAGAAAATTGAAAAACGATATGAAATAGAAGATTTTATATAAGACTCAACTTGGATCCTCTACTCCATATTGTGTTACATCCTTTATTTTATTTATTGGATTATTGATGTTTGGTAATTTGAAGATAATTATATACTTTAATTGGATGAAATAAACCCTAGTCATGCCACATGTCATTCAACCAATGTAAAGAAATAGATAATGAAACACAACTTGGGAATATGAAATCTAAATTGAGACTTTTGATGACTTTTAATTATAGATGAGAGGTTCTCAACGCTAAATGTCCCCGGCATATGGATCGAATCTTTAATTATATTGTTAATGATGTTGTTAGTATCATCATAGTAAATATTCAATATTAGTCAATTCATGTAATCTGTGTAATTTTTGAAATGAGCATAAATGGATTAATTTATTTATAAATTAGATTAATTGATTAATACTATTACATCTATATATATACATATACGGTTATACAGTATATAGAACAATCCAATATACAGTACCACAATACATATACCTGTATGTACAGGTATCCCATATATGTATGTATTACATATGGCGGCTACTTTCTTGCTATAGTTGTTCTATCAATCATCGTAATTTGCCCATAATTATGATTGACTAAATTTCTCAATTCATTAGACATTCATTAATTTAATGAAGTCTTAATACACATAACTATCCAGTATGAAGATAGTGTGTACCACCCATACCCACTTTTGGTGGCATTTATAAGCTATATCCACTGACAATTTTTTGGTTTTTTTTTGCACTTTTCGGCTGTTTTAAAATAGATTAATTGTCAAATTCATGCATTAATTTCCGTGTCCGATCATTGTTCAAATAACTGTTGACTTGCTTTATGAATGAGGACAAAAATGATTCCCAATGTACAATGTACAGATTCAGCGTTCTGAATATTTTCATGCATCATTCACGTCAAGACTTTAATATAAAGCTTGTCATGCATGCCAATGTACGAAATTAAATAGTGTCAATGCACGCGTAAAATCTTATCGGTACATCTATTTAGTTTAATTGATTCTTCTGTCTATATATATATCACACACAGAAGCACATGAAATTACACTTCAGAAAAAAAATGAAAGAGATAGAATCACAATACCACAAAAACAAGTAAATATCACTCACGTTTGCTAGAGAAATCACATAGCAGACGACATTTATTTTTCAAAATTATTATAGGTGAGTTTAATTTTATTTTTAATGATGGTATCGAAGAGAAATATATTGTACCGATCGTATTTTTATTGTACCGACCGTACACATCACCTATCGGTACAACTAAAACATCGATCGGTACAATGTTTTTTTGTCCACACACTATTTCATTCAACTCTCTTTCATTCTATGCTCTTTTTTTAACCATCTCATCGTTGTTTTGTAGAAACGAAGTCACACACGTACCGACATTTTCACTTGGGGTTAATCGAGATATAGAAGGAATTTTCATTCGGAAATTGAATAGGTCAGTTGAAATAAAATTGTAAATGAGTACCGGAACAAGAAAAAACTGTACCGATCGGTAATATATTTGTACCGATCGGTACAGACAAATTTTCACAAATACTCTATCGGTACAATATTTTTACCGAGCGGTACAATTTTTTTTTAATAATCTTATTTTTTCTAATAATATTGTATTTGTGCAGATGGAGTGTAGGAGATTCATCGTTAAATACAACGGGACATGGGACGATTGTGTGTATAATGGTGGGGAAGAACGAACTTTCTACCTTCCGGTGGATACGATAAGTTTCTCTAGCATTAAGGAATATATTGATTTCATAATGATGTCGAAATCGTTAAGTCTTGAGTATGAAATATTCTATTTATTGACGTCTAGAACTGGCCGAAGTGTTAAACATAGTTTGAGTAACGATGAACAACTTCGTCGATTGTATGTTACCGAGCCTGAGCCTACATTGTATATCGTGCATATTGATGCTGTGTACAGGCCGTCATTTGATTTGAATGAATCTTCGCCG
This sequence comes from Agastache rugosa, assembly GCA_031470985.1. Lineage (NCBI taxonomy): Eukaryota > Viridiplantae > Streptophyta > Magnoliopsida > Lamiales > Lamiaceae > Agastache > Agastache rugosa. Next base: position 5,882,655 of record CM062601.1, on the reverse strand, counting down.
TATGTCTATGACGATCAAATCCCTCAGTACTCGCAATACGACGAGTCGCTCGCACATTTGGCTTCATCTGACTGGCTTGGTGATACTCAATGGGGTGCTAGTGGTGATACTCAATGGGGTGCTAGTAGTGGCGCAAACATTCCTATGCGGGAAGAACGGCAGTCGCAGGTACCCGAGGAGGCTGAATTTACCGCCGATTCCGACGAAGATGATGAGGAGGAATCAGAGTCTGATGAGGAGGACGAACTGTCACAGTCTATGCATCTGACCCTTGGTACTTTTGCAGACTTTGTTACGTGGGTGCATACTCAAGGCGGCGTGAATAAGCTCTTGTCAATGCTGATGCAGAGTAGTCGTATGCCCCTTGTTGAAGACACAGACTGCGCCACTGAAGTGGAGGCACTGCAGAATTGGTTAGTTCCAATGATTCCACTAGCTGCTACTGCTTCGCTCGTTGTTAGTGATCTTGACAGGCTGCCAGACGGTCCATTGAATAAGGGCGAGATATTTTACAGCAAAGACGATTTGAAAATTGTTGTTGGATTGTGGCACATGGAACAACGAGCTGAGTTTAGTGTTCCACGTTCAGATACTGAACGGGTTCACTTCAAATGCAAGTACGGAAGTAACTGTTCTTTTGATTTGCGTGCTCGGAAACAGGGCGACTATTGGTATATTCACAAGTTCATTGGGAGACATACATGCAATCTTAATATGGACCATTCAGCTGTCAGGAAGGTCAGTGCTAAGGTTATTGCAGCTCATTTTGCGGGTAGAATGATCAATGAAGGTGAAATCACTAAACCGAAGTCAATTCGGGCATATTTGCGTCGAGAATATGGCTGCGATGCAAGTTACAGTCTATGTCTGCGAGCACGGAATCGAGCCCTCGAGATGATATATGGTGGATATACAGACTCGTGGAAGATGCTTCCCGGCTATCTCCACATGTTGCAGAGAGAAAATCCGGGCTCGACAATTGACTACAGTGTTAGCCCGAATGATGATCGGTTCGAACAAGCTTTTGTGGCATTGTCAGCTTGTATCGTGGCATTTCAGTGGTGTTTTCGACCGGTGATCGTGGTGGATGGAACACACTTGAAGGGAAAAAATAATGGCATATTATTCGTTGCGGTCGTAAAGGATGGAAACGAGCAACTGCTACCACTGGCATGGGGGATCGGTCCAATTGAAAATGATGTCTCGTGGACATGGTTTCTCACTCGTTTGAAGGAGGCATACGGTTGTCGTTCGGATATGGTCATCATCTCAGACGCCCACTTAAGTATCGCGAATGCAGTTAGGGCAGTCTATCCTGGCGTAGCACACGGTCTGTGCTACTATCACATCCTCAAGAGCATGGTTAGTTTTGGAAAACCTATCACCAAGTTGTTTCAAAAAGCAGCATATGCATATAGAAAGTCGGCTTATGAGAAAGCAATGAATAACATTCTTGCTAGGAAGCCCGAAGCGTATAATAAGCTCATGAACATTGGTCCAGAGAAGTGGGCTCGATCAATGTGCCCTGTTCGACGATATAGTTTCCTGACATCCAATGCTGCAGAACAATTCAATAATGTTTTGGTGTTTGCTAGACGCTTACCAATTTGCTCATGCTGGGAGACAATTAGACTCACCGTCGAAAAATGGTTTGATGGAAGACGTCAATTGTATTCATCGTCTACTAATTTTCTCACGAAGAAAGCAGAGCGAAAGCTCCGTACAGAGGTGGAACTCTCAAGATCTTACACTGCCACGCCCGTCAGAGACTTGATCTTCAAAGTGAATGACGGAAAACAGAATCTAAATGTCGATCTGCGTGCGAGGACTTGCCCGTGTCGTGTGTTTGATTTTGATTTGATACCGTGTTCTCATGCTGCTGCAGCCATTCAGTAAGAAATCCTCAAGTTTTTATATTTAATTTTATATTTATTTCTGTAGCACTTAATCTAATGATTATATGTTATATGTATGACAGGCGAAATGGGCAGCATGTATACAACTATGTGGACGACTACTACAAGAGATCTACACTTTTACAAATTTACTCCCGACAGGTGAATCAGGTCCCTCCCCAGACTCAGTGGTCTTTACCTCCACATGTTGCGGCAATAATTGTTTTGCCACCACTGCCCGTTAGTCAGGCGGGGCGCCCGAGGAACTCCCGTCGTCGATCTGCAGTTGAGAATTTGTCCTCCAGCAGACGTCCAGTCACCGTAGATGAACCTTCCAGTAGCCGTCAACGGGCACCGAAAAAATGCAGAATATGTCACGAGACTGGCCACACAAGAAGAACATGCCCGCTCAGAGATCAGTAGGAGTAATTTATTATTAATTTAATGTTAATATGTGTAATGGCCATTTAAATGAAATGATTATATGTTAATGTTATCATTTTAATGTTTATCCAAAGCAATTAAATGACACATGCAATTAAAATAAGAAATGATTAACACTTATGGCACAAAGCAATAATATTTGTCAAACATAATCGACATGGCTTTGCAAAGCCAATAAGAAAACATCACGAGCTATTTTACGTCTATACAAAGCCACACTTCCCTCTTCGTTGCCCCATGCAATGGAGGGCCGGACACTGATCATGCGCTCTATACTCATCAGCGCAAAAGGACCACAACTGTGACTGTCGATCTGGATGTGCTGCCTAACGGGCTCCCGTGGTGTAGGCTTAGTCAAAAAGACCATCCTCAATGCTTCCGACGTGCGTGGTGCCTGGGTTAGGTCTATGGTATCCCAATACTTTCCTTCATTGAGCACAGTTGAGAATTTTTGCTGAAACGGCTTCAGCTGCCTCTTACGCGCCTCCTGAACTCCTGCCTTGTGCAACAAAGAGTCGTGCACCTCAGCCGTCCATAACCTTGGAATGATACGGACGACATAGAAATGCTTTCCGGATAGCACTGGAACGATGATCTGCATAAAAATCACGTAGATGTGGGTCATATGTTATTAAAAAAGTTATAATTAATATAAGATGTAAGTTACCTGCTCAGCTTGCCTCCAAGATGTAATATCTGCATTGACATCCAAATTAGTTCGTAGCGACGGCGTCAATTTTTTGTTACTCTTGATCTTCTTGAAGTAGAACTCGACGTCCCTCTGTGTGAATAAAAAGCACGAAATTCACAAAAAGAACATATAAAATCCGTGAACCAATTAAAACATAATGAATTAGTAACTCACAAAGAATTCGGCATAACAGATGATTGTGTTCGTAGCATTTCGATCGGGGAGGACATGGTTCCTTTCTTCCAGACGTCCGCGCAAAACGTCAATGTACCTCTCGAACACCTGCACACAAAATAAATTGGACAATTAGAAGAAGAAATAAGTATAAAAATGAGAGTATATTTAAGAATATATTTGAGAGATTATTTACAGTATAATCAAGGTCAATCTCTGTGTTCTCAATTGTGCGGAAGTACGGAAGATAGACGGCGGAGCCACCGATGATTACGCAAGCATCATCTACTGACATAAAGGCTACATAGCGACGCCATTTCTCCTCCTCGGCGTAATCGGCAGGAGGCAACGAACCAATAGGATGTGGAATTTCTTCTTGTGGCTCAACTTGTATAGCCGATTGCTGTTCTTCCTGCTCCTCTGCTCGGTTGTCATTTAAATATTCAAGTCTCTGCCTCGAGTATAAGTTGTACAGCTCAGGATTGTGCAAAATGGAGTTGTAGTCAAGGTTAGGAGGGACAGCAGTAATGAGCTGAGCCTCAATATACTACACACAGATAAAATAATTAAAGTCAATTAAATTTAAAATTTTTAAAAATTAATAAATTACTAACTTATTATTTACCTGAGGTGGCTGACGATATATCTCGGGATTTGGCACAGAATGCCGAGGAGGGTCGTATGCATGCTCAGGACCGCCCATGCTCACCCACTCGAGTGTAACAAAAGCGGGATTGGAATGGCGTGATGGGATGAACTCAGGATCGGCGCCTGCACCTCCAGTCTCCCCTCTTGGACTGACGTGTGAGGAATGCACGAGGGGTGGTGTGTCACGATGCGGTGGTGGAGGTGTATCTCGACGAGGTGTGGAACGGCGGGAACTCTTACTAAAAAGGTCTGTGAAGAAGGCCTTGATCTCCGGAAAAAATACATTTCTCCATTGTGAAGTTATCTCTCTCTTCACAGTTGCTGCTGTCATCTCTTGCAGCTCCTTCATAAACCGCCTATCACGAGATCGTCCACTGGTGTCGGCGCCGCTGCTCGATGACGACGATGGAATGTTTCTCCGAGCACGCTTTCCCTTGCTTTTGGAAGTATCTTTCGATGGGGCCCGGTCTCTCAAGTCATACGTGTCACGATCGGTGCATGGCTCTGACACGTGGGAGGGACTGCTAGGCCTCTGAACTGGAGGACGACGTGCAACTGGTATTCCTTCTTTTATTGGGTTGATAGGCCTCACGTAATGCACTCCGAGCACGTCGTCCATCAGTAGGGACCTCCAGTAATGTGTCTCCTCCTCTACTGCCTCTGGCTCAATGGAGTCGAAACAGACGACTCCTGCACGAAACTGATCATCAAGATCCACCCGCAACGCTGCTGCCATTACCCATCTCAAACAGCGAGGAATGGCAGTGTCTGATACGGGAGTAGAAACCAAACGAGCTAAACCAGGAATAGCCTCGAACATCCAACACTGCAGTACCCACACAGGGCCGTAATAATGGTACTTGGGCATCATTTTCGACCCCTTCATTTCCAGATTCTTGGTGTAGTTCCTCAAGTTTTGAAATGTATACCCGCCCCATTGGAATCTGTTCCACGCGTCGAGATCATCCACCAATACTCAAAGCCAGGGCACCACATTTCTCCGATCATCGCCACCTATCCCGAAATAATAAGCGATGATAACATTTGCTGCCCGAAGGTGGAGCTCGCCTTCAGGATCAACTATCCCTTACCCTGTAACAAACCGGTCCTGCAATTTTTTGGCAGTTATTGGCTTCCCGTCACAAAATCTCTGATAAGCCTCCACATTATCCGGCGTGTGATCCGCATGTGGATCAAATGAAGCAGCTCCAAAACACAATCCCGAAATTAGGGCGTACTCCTGAGCCGAGAATCGGATAATTTTGTCGCCGATACGATACCATGTATCGTACGGCAATTCACCGTACACCTCTACCTCTCTTGATACGAGTATGTGTAGCGCTTTGCCGCACGCTTTGCCCAATGGCCTTCTCATAAGATGCCCGAAACAGCCGGCCATGAATCTATCCAACAGTGCTCGACCCCCAACATCAACAAGTCTCTGCCTAATATCTGTTATAATCGAAACTTTGTAGTACGTGTTAATCCTCGGAGAACAGTGTTAAGCATCTTCTCGGATCCAGATCCAACCATACTGAAACAAACACAATACGATTAAAAAATAAGAACACAAACACACTGTAGAAAAAACAAATTGTACTGACCGTGAAACAATTTGTACCGCTCGCAGTAAAATCAACACATGATTTTACTGCGACCGGTACAGAAGTTTTACCGATTGGTACCATTTTTTCAAAATTATCACACATCTACGTAATATATGTCAATTGATCACGATTTTCAAATTTATAAATGAGTTATAAATAAGTGAAAACGTAACACCAAATGATCTTATTTGTTAAATTAACTATTAAGCGTGCCAAAAAAGATATAATAAACATAACAAAACATTCAGAATAAGAACAGAAACACATTGTATTAAAAACATATTGTACCGATGGGAATAAAATGTGTACCGATAGTATTTATATTATTATCGATCGGTACAATATTCTACACGGTCGGTACAAAATTTATGAAACATATAAGGCATCGTCGTAATTATCCTAATTAGCACGAGAATTAACATAATTAGCACATAAGCATAGCCACCGAAAATGTCCTAATTAGCACGAAATTTAAATAATTACCACGAATTAACATAATTAGCACGAAATTAGCCTAATTAACCATCTTATTTTTAAGAAAAAATCAATAACATGTTCTGAAAACTGTACCGGCAGTCTGAAAAATCTGTACCGACCGGTTCAAAAATGGTACCGACCGGTTCATAACCTATCAGTACAATATTATGACGGTCGGTACAGTTTTTTCTTTCGTCCCTATTCAAATCGGTACGAAGTACTAACCTCTTCCAGACGTCGTTGATTTTCACGTTGTCGTTCATCCTCAGATTGATGTCTTGAACTTGATGACGCCATGGATTGATGAGAGAAGAAGGGGTGAATTTTTTTGATTTTAGGTGTACCGGTGGCGTGAGCCTTGGGAAATTTTTTTGGGTGCCTTTGGAAATTTTTCATCGGTATTGAGATTATAAGGATATTTATTGTGAGCTTTGTACCGTTCAATTCAATTGAAAATTGAATACCGCAACAGGCGGTGGTTGGGTAGGTGGGGTCGTGGGGAAGTGGGAGAGAGAAAACACAAAAAAAACAAAATCCTAATCTGCAATTAAGTTTTCGGTCAAAGTGTCAGAGAATCTTGGTTCTCTCTCACTTTCTATCAACCTCAACACCTGAAAAGTAAAGAAAAGGTGGGCCAGTGGTGTATGTTATACATGTATTTAAAAGTGGGTATACACGGTACACACTATCTATATAGTGGGTGTATTGAATTTCCTCTCTTTAATGAATATATAGCTCAATCTACTTTTTCGGAGCGATGCTTGAATATATTTAGGCTATTCTTTTGAAATCCAGCTATATATATATAAGAGCAATCCTAATAAAATTCTTAAAATTTTATTGTTAAATTTGTTCCTAAAGTTTCCCCTATAAGATTATACTATTTATATCCCTTATTTTACAAATGCATACAACACATCCTATTTGTGTGTAGTAGGAATCAATATATTTAGGGGGTTTAAATAGAAATGTCACATAAGCATGAAGATGATTGTGGTGTTTAGGATGTGTTTTGCTATTATATATTGATTCCTACTACACACAAATGGTGGTAATGTGCGAAAAGCATTTAATTTTTTAATTTTATTAATAGATATTAGTGCGAGTTAGAGGCTTTTTTAGGACAGTAACTAAGGTCGAGTTCATATTCATGACAAAAAAATTTCGGGCCGACTTTTTAGGACACAAACTTTTAATTTGTGCATCCGTAGGACAAATTTCGGCCCGAATACTTATGTGGGGCCCGAATGCTTATGTGGAATGCCACCAGGGGCGGATCCAGTATTCGACTATGAGGTGGGCTGAAAAATAAAATACTTCATCACATAAAATTTTATACACACCAAAATATTTCAAGTTTACATAAGTTGTGCCCTACAAGACTTCAATACATAAAATTCATCAATAATTGAGTTTATATATATATATCAATACAAAATATTTAACAAATCTTCAAGTAAATCGTCCCCCATCTTGTTACGAAGTGTCGTCTTCACATGCTTCATTGCAGAAAATGCTCGTTCAGTTGTAGTAGTAGAGACATGCAATGTCAAAATTAGATAAATTAGTCTAGTTAACATAAGGTAGACCATTCAAATCAGAATTAGATGAATGTGGTCCTATCTCCTTTCTTTGTTTATGTTTTGTTGGTTCTGTAAGTCTGCAACTAACTTGGTTTTACTAATGCCTAACACCATTTCACCATCTATTACTAAAATAATCATTTAGTACCTCAGTAGATTGATCCTACAAATGAATAATTTTATAAAATTCTAAGCATATTTTTCAATTCTCATTTCTCCATTTGAAAGCAGACGAGAGACGACAATAAATTTTTCTCCATTACTCCATCTATTTCTTTAATTATTCTCTAATTCATTAATTCTTCTCTATTTCATCAACTTTTCTACTTTTATTTCAGATTTCATCAAAATAAATTCACCAAATTTAAACTCAATTTCCATATTAATTGTTAATTTAGGGCTTGTATTAAATTTTAATTTAGGGCTCCATACACCTGAGTGAAGCACATAAGGGACTAGGGAGGACTAGGAGATCGGAATAATCGACGGCGGTCAGGCGGTCCCGGTTCACCGAACAGAGCAGTCGTGAATGGGAAATGGAGGAGAACGATATATCACTCTAATAATTTCTTCGTGCGTGAGCTTTACAGTTACAGACAATAAATTTATTAATTTTTGCATTATGTGGGATGGGTTCTCATAAGAAAAATTATATAGGCTGGGCTAATTTTATATTGGGCTTGATATAATATAAATAGATATTAAAAAAACTTTTGGACTTGCACTGGGCTGGAGCCCAGTGCAACCAATGCATACATCCACCCCTGAATGCCACATAGATAAAAATTTAATAATAATAAAAAAATCATACACTCTCTCTCTCTTACTCACTCATCCCCTTCATCTCTCTCCTCTCTCTCGTCACTCTCTCCAGAAAACCCACCATGCCCCCGCCGCCGCCGCCTTCGCCTTCGCCCAACACCATTAGATCTCTCACCGTCGCCAGAAGCAGCAGGAGCTCCGGCCAAGTGTCAAACCTCCCAAATTTCCCTTTTTTACTATCGTCGCTTTCTCTCCCACCACTGCCCACCTCCGCTGCCGCCGACGTCGCCCAACACCACTAACCAACTCCCTTCCTCACCGTCGACAGAAGCAGCAGGGGTTCTGCCTCGTTCCGCCTCCTAATTTTCTCTATCTCTCTCTCATCTCGAAGCACGAGCATCTGCAGCAGCGGAAAATGTAGCACAGCTCGTGCCCTAGCGCGTGCAAAACCACCGACAAACTCGGAAATTGCACCTATCTCTGATCCCGCCGCGACCGCCGCTGCTGGTGTTAGAACAACGGCTCTGCACTGCGGAAACTGGCCTTGCCGTTAATCCACCGCTGGCACTGCTTCACCTTCTTCTGCGACTTCACTCTCACCTGACCGATGCAGGTCACCTTCGCGACGACGGCTCGGGGTTTAGGCGGCGGCGCCGTCTCTTTTCCTGCCGATACTGGTGAGATTCAGGGGTGGCAGGAAGCGGTGGTTAAGCTGCAGCTACTAGTGATTGTAGTGCAGAAATATGAGCATTCAATTTGAGTGTAAAAGAAAGAATTTGAAGAAATTTTGGAAAGGAAAATAGGTGGTTGTGGTGGGATTGTGACGGCGGCCGCGGTGGGTTGTCTGGAGAGAGTGACGAGAGAGAGGAGAGAGAGGAAGGGAATGAGTGAGTAAGAGAGAGAGAGTGAGGAGAGAGAGTGTATGATTTTTTTTTATTAAATTTTTATCTATGTGGCATTCCACATAAGCATTCGGGCTCCACATAAGTATTCGGGCCGAAATTTGTCTTACGGACGCACAAATTAAAAGTTGGTGTTCTAAAAAGTCGGCCCGAAAATTTTTTGTCCTGATTATGAACTCGACCTTAGTTACTGTCCTAAAAAAAGGCTCTAGCTCTATTAGTGATGACACAGGAAAAAAAATCAATTTCCCGCAACAATTGGGAAAAAAATGAAAAATAAAATAAAGCCCATAATCCTACACAACAAATTAATCAATAATATAATCTACAACAAATCTATAACAATAAATCTAATCTAATGGAAAAATATCGAAATTCCTTCAATGTTTTTCTCGATGTATTTACATCTCGAAGGCGAAAGTTTACAACAATTCTAAATTCCTCGTGCAATAGCAAACTTGGATTTTGGTATTTTTTTTCATTGTTTGTTTAGAGATTTATTTTTCTTAAGCTATACATCAGTAATAAAATTTTTAATTTTCATCATTAAAAGAAATAAATCATACCACCATATGTACATGTGTCTTATTTACAATATATATAAACAAAGAAAATATGAAATATTAAAAACAAATAACTTCATACAACAAACTCTTGAGATATGGACAATTTATGTTCATCTTGAAAATTTATTAATAATCATTATTCTTGATGTACTTGATGATAGTAATCTGATCAATTAGTCATATATACCATATGTATTTTAAAATATATTTATTAAGGTAGATTCATGTAATTATAAGCGATAATATAAACAATATATTAAAGAAATTTAAAAATAATATATAACTAAACAATATATTAAAAAAAATTCAAAAACAATTATAGACCATCCATGACGGTGAACAATATAGACTAAAATTAAAAACTACAATTGAATTAAACAATAGATAAAGATGACTGTCTATTTAATATTGCCATGTATAACAATCATAAAATTTAAAAGTATATAGCAACATCATTTCAAAGTACGATGCGTAAGAATTATATTATCCAAAAGGGTAGGAATCAAATAAAAATGATGAAATCTATTAATATAATAAATATTATTATTTATCGTGCAATACAAAACAACAATAATAATAAAGCTTAAAGTAACATATAATAGGAAAAATTACATTTGGGCGGAAACAACTAAATTGTTTTGGGTTTCTCATTCTGCTATTTTCTTCTCCATTTATCAATATCCACTGTCGTGTCTTCTTCATCCTCGTAATCTTCAGCCAAAGTTTTCGATTTAACACATCGGATGAAAGAATTTGAAAATATGGTGTACACTATATTTAACTCAATAAGTGTAGTTTGTTACGTTGTTGTGTAGGGGTATATATACACAAGTTTCTCAATTCAAACATATTAATAAAGCTCCCCAATTTTTGAAGTTTGGGAGGATTTTCCGCATCCCTATTCATTTATAATTGAAAAATAACTAAATTCCCAATTCAAACACAATATATTAAGGTAAATATGAAACAATAAATATAGGATTTTAATGTATTCATATCTATAAATGGTAATAGGCGTATTATTTATTCCAATAATTTGATATTTTTAATTTATTGCAAATTGATCATAACGGCTAAATATGTAAGGAAAATAGTGATTAATTATTTATTAATATGTATATTTAATTTAGAATTAGAATATTGACATAAGTGGATTGATGTACATAAATTGAACAATTTAGATAAATAAAAAAGAAAATTGGAGAAAATGCCACCTAAACATGAAAATGATTGTGGTGGCCTAAAATTATTTCGCTATAATATATTGATTCTCATATCCAGAGATGTTTATATGTCATTATTCTAAATATCTCAGCCACCACTTTCTCCACATTATACCCTTGGAAAATCTTAAAACCCTATCATGTCCGCTCTCTCTCAGCTCTCGCCCTTCAAAATCCACGAGGCTAAAATCGTCTCATCGTTGCGCAGTGCAAATTCCCTACAATCAGATTTCTTCTTACCTAACGCTGAAGCCGCCACCACCACTGTGCGGAGGAGCAGCAGAAGCGATCCGCTGATCTACGGCCGCTCAACTGGTGGCGCAACCGTACCGGAGCAGCGGAGAATGAGCGGAGCAATCATGGCCACATCGAACGCCGACGCCACTGAAGAGCGCATTGCTCGGATCGCCTCCACCATCCGGGTCATTCCTGATTTTCCCAAACCTGGTGACGCACTTGGATTTAGATCTTCCATTTTATTTGCATATTTGACATACATGATTGAACTGAAATTGTTCTAATGTTGATTTGGAAAATGTGGACAGGGATCTTGTTTCAGGATATAACGACGTTGCTGCTTGATCATAAGGCGTTTAAGGATACCATCGATTTGTTTGTTGAGAGATATAAAGGTCAAAACATCAATGTTATTGCGGGTAGGTTTCGTCTCTTTTCCATATACCTTTTCTTTTTTCTTTTGTCTCTTTTGGTTTGCTTCGTAGTAGTGCATTTCCATTGCATAGTTGCATTTATGTTGATATATTTGGAAAATGATGATGTGGTTGGAAAATTAATATTGCTTTTGTAGTTGTTCTGGTCGTGCTTGGTCTCTGTGAAAAAGCTTTGGATGATAGAGATGTCCCTATGTTTGGATATGTATAAATTGAGCTGAAAATGTGATTTATTAGAAGGTAGGGCTGCACGGAAGTTTCCTAAACCAAACAAAAATAAACGAAACCCGAAAATTATGGTTTGTGTGTCTGATGCATTGTTTTCGGTTTAGAAAAAGTAGCAAACTTAGTTATAGTTTGGTTTGTAGTTTTAGAGCCAATACAAACCCTATAAATTTCCTAGGTATGACTGCCGTATATGCTTCGTCATTCCTGAGAAACTTTTTGAACATGAATCATATTTCTATTAGTAATTAATATATCAGTCTACATAGTTAGAATATAAGAAAAATGAGTCTTCTAACAGTAGAATGCTTATTATTGCAGCATTAGTTGTTATATTTAACACCATCAGATTTGTCGCAGGCATTGAAGCAAGAGGTTTTATATTCGGTCCTCCGATTGCATTGGCTATTGGTGCAAAATTTGTTCCTATGAGAAAGCCCAAAAAACTGCCTGGTATGGCTCAATAAATAGTTAATATAGTTTGTTTTTCATTATATAAGTATGTTAGCATCTCTTAGATCTTCTTAATTTTTTTTAATGACATGTTAATGAGTTAAAAAGGTTAAAGGGATGCTGTTAGACTTGTCCCTTACTGCTTATTTACACATCTAGTGCAGTTGGAGGATCAGAGAGCTTGAATACATTTAATGCTTTGATCTCAGCTTTACGTATATGTTCAAAATCCAAGTACTTTTTTGTATAAAGTTTGATGGGATGCTTGCATGAAGTAAAGATCGTTTTTTTTTAACTATTACAAAACTTGGGTTTCTTCACTGCCAGAATTCTCACCCTTTGTTAGTATTATCTGTATCTTTTGCTACTTCGGAGGTTGATTTAATACATATGTTATATTAAATCCTAATAATTGTTATCCTGACAGGGGAGGTAATATCAGAAGAGTACTCTTTGGAGTATGGAACTGACAAGATGGAGATGCATGTTGGAGCTGTACAAGCTGGGGAACGTGCAGTTATAGTAGATGATCTCATTGCTACAGGGGGTACCTTAAATGCTGCAATACGTTTGCTTGGTAAGATTTGTTATTTGTACTGAAGATGTATTATCTTTCTTTTGTGCAGGTGTGTTTCTGAATGAGTTTGCTTATCTAAGTCCTCTTTTGTCAATGTGGTATGGAAATTACTGCTCAGCATGTTTTGGATGGACTTGCATAATTGCATTGTATAAATTCTGAGAAAAGGAACTTGAATTAAAATAATGTTTACAGGACATAACTAAAATCATGTGTGATTTGAAAACACTAATACTTTTTCATGGTGTGATATTAGTGTCTAATTCATGTCAGAGAACGTACTTTATAATGTCAAAGAAAGAAGCTGGTGGAGCGAGCCCTGTTATAGTCAGCTTATTTATCTAGACCTTTTAAGTTTAATAGAATAATGATTTAAAATTTCTAAATTTTAAAAAGAATTGGAAATGCTATAAAGCCTATAATGGATCGGCATATATATAACTAACACATCCATCTATTACTATTTTACTATCTGCGCCTACTGAGACCAGTTAGGTTTTGGCATATTATGCAATCAGTAAACTCCCTTCCCACACTTTTACACTCCATCTTTTCATTGACACTTCTAATCGGGTCATAAAAGGCTCCCCATTTGCCAACCATGTCGTGATTTCAAGAGATGATTAAAAAACGAAATCTGAAAATTGGACTCCATGGTTTAATTATGAAAAGGAAGTTCATAATCATTAATGAGCACAGTCTAAGGAAAATGAATGAGTCAAGAAAAAAATAAACAGCATTAGAGAACTTCTTAGATTGTAGAAAGAGTTATACTCTTGTGCTGTGCCATATCTTGTGCAATATGGACCAAGAGAAAGTGATGCCATCTGATGAACAAAATTTAAAGAAGGTCGATTGAGTCTTAAATTCTTTTATCAAACAATAAATGGGGAACCGACTGTCTCAATTCCACGAGACAAGATTGGGGGTGAAAGTAGCACTTTTTCCATAGAAAAGCTGAAAATAGTGGCACTTTACTGAGAGTTCAGTAACAGGAAGGAACAAAAATTTTGTTGATCACTGTATGTCAGGTAAATTAGCCATCTAGACCCCAAAGCATTTGTTGGTTGCTTTTGGAAGTGGTAAGTGTATCGTGGTCTCCATGCAATCTGTCAAGTCCTTTCTGGCCTATTTTGCTCAGTTCGTGGAATACACATTGACAAACATGCACAAACAAACGAGTTCAGTGCAAAGAATGTGGACTTGACTCTCTGTTTGCACCAATTATATCAAATGAAAGGAATAAACAATGCTTTTGTTGAAGAGAGAATATATGTAGTCTCCTTCAATGGACTTGGTAATATTCCCCCAAAAGTTTCATGTTTTTCGGATGGGTTTAGGTTATCAAAGATTATACTAGCTTGCCAACTTCTGAGTTAACATATCTTTTAGGGGAACTTCCTGCTTCTTGTTTGATGAAATATTCTATACTCCTTTAATAAAGAATTATTAAACATTCCTGTGACCTGCCTTTGTTAGAGATTTCAAGTTAGCAATGGCAAAGTAGGCTTCGGCGGTTATTTTTTTCTTTTGCATTTAATGAAACTAAAATTGCTTAGTAGGTGCTAAAATCCACCATACTTATTGCAGATATGATGCATGATTATTCTAATCTAATAAATGTTTTAGTGCGCCCTGCGTGTGCATGTCAAGTAACTTGTTTGTGGGAATTGTGATTGGCACTTAAGTTTGGGTGAAATTGCTTTCATGGAGGAAACATTGTAGTTTTCTTGGTTTACCAATTTGGGGAGAAATGTTATGCTAATACTGACCAGTTGACTAATGTTATTGGATACTTGAAATGTTTAAACTGCACTTAATTTTGTTGCAGAACGTGTTGGAGTCACTGTGGTTGAGTGTGCTTGCGTTATTGAATTGGAGGAACTGAAGGTATATGTAATTCCTTTCCAAATTTGTATTCCTTTTGCATTGTTAAGATGTTTGCTAATTGCATGGACGGGTACTGCCTAAATCTTCAATATACGTCTACCCTCTGGAAACAGTGCTCCTACTCTTTAGTTTTTACTGGTAGCTTGCATACTAAGCCATCTTAATTACTGCTAGCATGACCAGTGCAGCAAAGTATTATACCATAGCACATAAGGATATTGTCAGTGTAGCAAACAAGGAAAATATCATGTTTCCTCTTTCATTCGGTGATCCATTCTTTGCTGCTGCAGCTGGCTTTTCATTGGAAACCTTCCGGCTACCACAGAATTAGACATAATTGGACTTCAGCCCTATACACTAATAATTTAATTATGGACCTTGATCCTTTGACCATGTTAGATTTTTTTAGTGTGCAAGTTTCTTCTGCAAAATCGGACTATCTTACACAGTCAACATAACTTGCCCTCACCTTGCACCCGATTCCAGTTACCATATTGCTCTGAAACAGAGAGGCACGACAAGCTTAGGCAAATGCACAGGCAAGATGGACAATTTTGAAGGTTCTATTACGAGTACCACTGCACCAATCATTTATTTTAACCAATATGATTGAAAATGATGACACTTGCATCTGTGGCATGTTTATGGTTCATTTTTCGTTCAAGTTTTTAGTTGTAACTTGTAACTAAAATGGCTGTTTTTGGTTTTGATATGTCCATTAATGGATAGTTTCCTTGCATCAGGCTCATAGTTGTTGGTAGCAACGATGGTGTGTTACTGACTGGTTTATCTTGCTTGTAGGGTCGGGAGAAATTAGGGGGGAAGCCGCTGTTTGTTCTTGTGAGCTCAACTTGAGGAAAGAAAGAAGAATTATCCCCCACAATAATTGCTATTTTTCTGTCTTTCCTGAAAGAATTGATTGCCAACTTCTGCTTAATCCTTTCGTACCAGATGTATGCATGTATTGTACCTGTATTGCAGAGAAATGACTATTATTTGGGTTGTCGTTTAAACTTTAAACACCCCTTGAGTCAAGAAAACCAGATTTTATTTTTTGCAATCTCTCTCTCTCTCTCTCAACTATTTTACCATATTCAACTAAAACAAAAAAACAAAACTATTCTACCCTATTATATAAAGAGATGGAATTGGGTGAAGAGTTGGTCTTATCGTCTGAACTGTAACTTTTCTTTATCATAATTGTTATTTTTATTCATGATAATTATTATTCCCTCCGGCCACAAAGTGTTAATAATTTCAATTTGATACGTCCACAATGTTTGTATACTTTTTATTTTAAGACATGACCCACACTCTCTCTTTAATATTTACCCCCATTACATTTCAATATTTACAAAAAAATCCAATCCATGCCGCTCACAAAACATCAAATGGTGAGTCTCTTATTCTACTCAAAATGTTTACCTACCATTGTATTAAAACCTATGCCACTAAACGTGCTACACTCTTTGTAGATGGAGGGAGTACTTTTTATTTGTCCGCAATGTGGTGTCAACTGCATAGGGCATGGAGCTTGTTTCTCCAAAATCTTATGAAAGTTTTAATTTGTTATGCATGGGTGGTCTTTCATAAACCAGAATTTTGTTCTGATTGTTCTCAACACTGGCTAGTTCCTTAGACAAGTTGATATAATTATGTATTCCTAAATACGACTGATTTATTATCCACGACACTCTTCTTTCTTATTAGTGAAATCTCGAAATTCCCAGTAACAATTTGAAACAAACACATTGCAAGTGGAATATAGAGTTTTGGATTTTCATTTTATAGAGATTGATTTTCTTGTAGATTTTGACATGTCACTATTCATTTTTTGTTGAGGTGAGTCCTTAGTTTATCTATTGACTAGAGGTCTGAAACAAGAGCGTGGCTCCGACTAGGCCTGTACCCCACCAGACCAATATGAAAATTTGGTCCATGTCGGTCCGAAAATCAATCAGACCACTTGACGAACCGACTCGAAGTCATTAGGGCCAAGCATGGAACTAAGGCCTGTCAAGAGCGACATATATCGAACCTATAAAAACATGACCCAAGCATGGCACTAGCGGTCTTGATATTACTATTTGTACTCTTCCATTCATGTACTAAAATGCCTTCTCTAATGTTGTTGATTGGGTGAAAATATTGATCATATTTTCCTACTAATGTAATAAATCCGAATTTAACCAAATACTGGCAAACTCAAGCTCATTAAAAAAATTGAAACTTAAACTTGAAACCCGGTCGATCTTAATCTCTCGATTATAACTCAATTTAATGTCACTCTTGAATGAAATTAGAGGTCAAATAAAGAAAGTAATAATAATTGCATTGTCGGTCTTCTGTCTATAAACTATACTCCCTCCGTTCTTTTATAAGTATCCCCCACCGTCAAATTACACATACCAAGGAAATAAAGAAATTTACCTATGTAACCTTATTAATTACCATCATTAATGTAGAACCCCAAAAATTCGGGCCTAAAATCTCGTTCTAAGAATAATAGAACCAAATAAAAATTAGTGTGAATAATAGGATGGTCACTTATTCCCGGAAGTTAAAAATATAAAAACGTCTTTCTTTAGAGAAGATGAAGACTTTATGCATAAGATTTAAAATGATCTCGAGTTTAAAACATGGATTTTAACTTGTTTGATCATCACATTTTGCACGAGCATGACTGCATGAGCATAGCACGTTATATGTTTGCGTGTAAAATTCACATGTGCTTGTTTATTTAATTCGAGCATAGTATATTTTTGCTAATTAAATTCTTAGCTCGAATTATCGGTAATTAATTTACGTAACGACCAAGAGGGTTAATACCCGGATAAATGATACGTATTAGACGATACGTATAGTATGTATGTATGTGTGTGACGTGTATGCATGTATGTATGTGTAGGTTAGTGATGACCTACTAACTAGCTAGGATTTAGTTAAGATCTTATTAGCTAATTAATCCAACACTAGTATCCTAGATTTTATGCTATTTAGATGCATGCAAAACTAGATTAATGGGAGAGATAGAGAGAGGGTCGAAAGAGAGAGAGGAAGAGAGAGGAGAGTGAGACACAATCTAACTAGTATCTCATACCAAATCCTCATGATAACCTAGAAATCCTCCACCTCCCCTCTTGGCCAATGCATGGACTTGCTTTTCTTACACACACATTGTGCCATGCAAGTAACAATGATTACACCCCCTCAATACCCCCAAAATCAGCAGCACCTCCCACTCTCACCACCATTTCATTTCATCTTCCACAACCCACCATTTGAGCTCTCAAACACCACCACTACAACTCCTCCTTCCACTGCCACCTTCACCGCCGTTTTCCACCACTACCACGACCAACCAAGCTCCAAGAAGGCGGAGAACGAGGACGTACAGCAGCTAGGAGGTAAGAGAGAGAGGAGATCGAGAGAGGAGAGAGTGTCGAGAGAGAGAGAAAGGAGAGAAGGGCTAGGTATAAACTTAACTCCATTCTTTTGCTTTAACTCTTAGATTTCTTCTAGGATCCTTATGATAAGAAGTTATATAGGTTATGAGCATGCTATGAAAGAAGATATATGATTTCTATGGCTAAATATGAAGATCTATGGTTAAGATTGAAGATCTATGGCTATATATGCGTTCTTGAGGAACTATGAGTTTTGCTTGATGATCTAAATGATTTGATATGAAAGCATGCTAGAATATTATTTGGTATGAATGATAAGTATGGTATATGAGTATATCTATGGATTTTAAGGTTGTTTTGTGAAGCATGATGTATGAAAATGTTAAATCTATGAGAGTTGCAAATTTCCAGCTTGTTTTTAAGAAAAATTGTCACACCCCAGCCGGTAAAAACGCTATCAAATGAACTCCGATTGCTATGAAATTTTATTATGTTATAGCCTTAGATGTCCGTTATAACATATCCAAAATTCAGAATTTTTCATCAGACCGAAATCGTTTTATGGCCAGATCTGTCCTCTGCCCCGTTTTTGAAATCCTAATCTGGGCAGTTTCCAAAACTTCATGAATAACTCTTTGGTTATTTGGATTCAATGCAAAATGGTCTTCTGGAAAAATGAAGTAGACATCCTAAGCTTTCCATAGCCATAAAGAACACGAAAATCGGACGTGTGGTTTGTCCGTAGTAAATTTATTTGTCTGACCCTTGTGCAAAGATTTTCTGGAAAACTGGACAGTTTAGGTTCTGTCCTTTTTGCTCGTTTTTGATGCACTTATGATTGATGAAAATGTGTTCTAACACTTGAATATGCAAATTAGGTCAGTATTAAGGGTTGTGTTAAAAGGGCAACTCGATCGAAGATCGTTTGCTATTTTTCATTGAATTAAAGAAGTTATGGGCCGAATAGTAAGTTATAAAGAATGGCTTAATTAATTTTATTAAACTAAAATAAGTTTCTTAATTTTAATGCCTAAACTAATCATAGTAAGTATATTAATTTTAATCATAGTAGTAATATATATGTTATCATGATAATAGTTAATTAATTAAATGGGTCATTTAATTAATTAAAATGGGCCATGAGTCCTAAGGAAGAATTATGAGCCTAATTGGATTATTGGACTATGTTATGTATGTTGGGCTTAGGAAAGAAATTACTAATTAATCTTTAATAATTAATTAAATTTATATTCTTTATTTATAAATTGAATTTCTTAAATTAAATAAATAATAATTATTTATTTAATAATAATTATTAATTGATTAATTAATTAGAAATTAATTAATTTAATTCTTATTTAATTAATTAAATATCCTTAATTAATTAATTAAATATTCCTTAATGATTAATTAACTACTCATTAATAATTAATTAATTCTTAATTAATTAATTATATGTCTGTAATTAATTAACCCTTTATTAATTAATTATCATGGTCGAAGTAAATTGAATAATTAAATAGTAGTTAATAATTAATTAATTATATGTCCTTAATTAGTTAATTAATTCTTTGATGATTAATTAACATGGTCTAATTATTTATGCAAGAACTTTATGCTTGTTTGTCTTATGTGTTTAATTATAAATGTGATTTATAATTGTAAGAGATTCCCAAAGTGATGAAATATAGTGATCATGATGTGAAGCATGCAATCGTTTATAATATGCATGACAAGTATGACATGATATGCATGACAAGCATAGAGCATAGCATGACACGTCATGATGCGAAAGCATGGTGATACTAGATAACACACAAATACATGACATGATCATATGATCTCATTCCCTATTAATAATTAACTAAGAGGCAATGCCTCAACAAGATTGTATGACGTAGGAAACGGGAACAAGCTTGACCTAAGATGTTAAGGCCTTAGATGATTATGAACTTATGAACCTAAGTGTGTAAAGATAACTCTTGTAGGACCAAACAACTGTTAAAAGTACCTCGAGGACGATATCAGTATACCGGATTCGAGGTGGGTTTCTATTTTCAGCTGTGGGATTACAAATTCCCACCTAGGTAACTTTAGGGTTATTAAACCCAACGCTTTCAAAATGTGATATGCATGCTTAAAATATTTTATGCTTGAGGTTTACCGAGTTATGTTACAAAATTGGCTTTGCCAATTAATTACGATCGGTCTTGGGCTCCGTACAAGCCAAGGTAGTGTACACAGGGAAGCTATGACGGTTCGAATGGAGGGAGTGACTCCTCTCTATTTGAACCGGGAGGTTAACCCAAGAATGTGAGAAGTTTTGGTGCTAGCACATATATGTTTACTTTAAATTGTTTTGATTATGTGAAGGTGTTTTTACTAAAGTGGTCCTCCCATAAGAATTAAAGCATGCTATGTCTTTATAAAACGTTTTCAAAGAGGGGCACGGAATTCACTGAGTGCTTTTGTACTCAGCCCCCTGCATTGTTTTCCCTAATGCAGGTTGAACGACATGGTGATGGAGGAGGGGGTGTTCATGTTATCCAATAACTCACGGGTGACGTTTTCACTTAGCGTCATCCTGTTTTCCCTTCTATGTATTGTTGGTCTTTACGACCCTTATGTCATTCCAATTAAGGCTTAAGACTTTGAACTCAAGTTACCTCACTATGTTCTCTCGTCTATTTCTTAGACGGTTATCTTTTAAGACGCTTCCGCAGTGCGGGGCCGGTGTCCTCATACATCATCCCCAAGTTATGTTATGGTAGGGCAAATGTTGACTTTATGATTTACCCACCTCAACTCTTTTATCTAAACATGTATCATTCAGTTATTCTTATGATTAAGTTCTATCCTCACTCATGTTATGATCATTATGGTTTCACCCCACTACCCCCGCTGTGGCGGCTCGGACGGATCCGCATAGGCCTGGGTCGCAGGTCGCCACAATTAATGTATACATATAACTAATTAACAAATTACGATAAACATTAAATAAGGATAAAATAGGAAGAATGTCATTATTTTACTCTCAAATTTTGAAATAGGACACTTATTTGAAAATAAAAATTGAGCTAAATATGACACTTAAAAAAGAACGGATGGAGTACTTGAGCAAAACCCAGCAATATTATCATCATAATTAACCTATAAATTAAATAATTATGAATAAAGAAATAAATTAGTATCATTATCTCCTCAGTATTAGACCTTTGAGTGAATTAGTAATACATGTTTAGTTGTTGGATTGGTCTATACAAGTCAGCCGACAGCAAAGAAGAAGTGATATTTTATATTATTTCATCTACCGCCATAATTTTAAATATAGAACAGGAATGACCCTTTTCATGGCTTTTGGATGTTATATTGATTTATTAATTAATAATCAGCATTGTCAATTGGCTTTTTCCTCTTCCCAATAGATATATTCGAGAAGAAACATTTTAGACAAGGCTTGAACTTGTAGTTAATAAATAAATCTTTCTCAGCAAGAAAGGAAAATATATTCAACAAATAATTTGTATGGCTAATAAACTAATAATAATGGTTATAAATAATATTAATTTTTATTGTAATAATAACAGAAGAAATTTCTAAGATATAATTCTTATAATTTTCACACATATAACTTATTTGAAAAGAAATATTCTTCTTTGATAATTTCCGTAAAATATACAAATTTTGAACTATTTTTAATTTTGCACCCGACTTTTAAATGTGGCTACTAATGCATGAACTTTTAAACTTTACAATTATAATAGGACTCACATTTTCGGGCAACTAAAAATGAAGAGGAGGAAATGCTCATATGAATATATGTATCGTTTTGTAGTGTCTATGTGATAAACAAGTATTGCCATAAAAAACATATTTTTTTTTGAAATAAAAAATATTATTTATATATAGATAAGCATGGGTTCCCGTATTACGACACGGAGAGAGTTTCTACTGGAACCCATATGTGCGAAAAAGATTAATAAATCTAATTGAAACTATCTTTTACTAATCAATATACAGAATTTAAAAGCTCAATATTAGCATGTACATCTTATAATTAATTTGTTAGCCAATACATCTTAGAATAAAATATTGAACTAACCTGTTTATAAGAGGATAAATTATTTTTTGCACCACCTAATCTTAAAATTATTATTTTAATTATGATGTCTAAGAAATTAATGGCCATGCTGAGTATATAACTACTATGTAGAAGGTAGGTGCCAAAAGATAAAGGTGCCCAACTAAGCATAATTAAAAAGTCATAAACTGAGTTCAAAAAATAAATTTAAAAAAATTAATTAATTTTTGTTACAATCATAATGTAGTTTATATTAACACTACAATGTTTTAAAAAATCAAAAGTTAAAAAAAAATTACCAAATAAATTTTGTAATAAAAAAATTAAGTAGAAATAATTGTTCATAATTATTTCTTTTCCTTATATGCATTAACGTTATATTCTGAAAAAAGTAAATGTTATTTAATAATGTAATACATTTATCGAAAAATTAGCTATAAAAGTAAAAATAAATAAACATAAAAACTAAATTATAAATGTCCATGTGCAGAGAAAATTACCTTTCCAAACTCAAATTTTTATTTAACTGTCTCCACATCTACAATGAAACTTATTAAATTCTAGAATGAGAGATAAATATATCATGAAATAAGACTAGCAATAAGCAGTACTTTTTAAATTGAGAATTTCTAAATTCTAAAAAAATAGAGAAAAAAAAAAGGAAAGGAAAAAAAGAGGGGCCACAGTATTGGGCATTCTCATTATCGGGCCGTGAGCGAAAGAGCAAAATTCTTTTTTATATAACAAATAATGAAATTACTGAAATACCCTTAATTTTTTCTTTTAAATACATAGGTCGAATAATATATTTGTTACCAATTACAAGTAACAAAATTATAAGAAATCATGCCAATATTTTTATATTTTCGTGCCTAGCTCACCAAATTCATAGCTGGAATTTCCAAATAAATGACGTCAATATTTCCTTTCTAAATACTCAAAATAAGTATTGCATAAATCGTTTTATACCATATAGAAGATTAACTTTTGCTTTAGTGTTGCGTCAATTAGAAGTTGAAAGGCCACAATAAAACATGATTTTTCCAACATTTGCAGAATATTTAATTAAGAAAATTTTTCATTTTTTCGGACAGCCGTATAATTTTATATTTTTCCTTCCATTAGTTGATACAGTACTAATTAATTATCATGGAAGACACATGTCGTAATTAACAAGGGATATAATAATGAATAATCTTTATTTAAATAATTAAGTGGTTCCATTAAAGGCAAGAAGATCGAAATAGAGTGGTAATATGATTTTTCTTTATATATATATATATATATATATATATATTATGTTCGTGTGATGTATTAAAATTATATGAATTATAGTATCAGATTCACGTTATTGTTCCTTAGAAGAAAAAAAATTATTTTGAGTATTATAATAGATAGTGAGCCGAAAAATTTCAAAACAGTATGGACAATACGAAGTATGAGATATATAATTAAATGAATGACCACATATTATCTCCATATACATTATCATCACAATAACTGGAAATCAAATCCAGAATCATAAATTATGAACCATGACCATACACTATTTCTAAACATCGAGGCCTTGGAAATGACCTAATTGGTGTAGGCAATCTCATGATCGAAATATCTTGGATTCACTTGAATACCGATAATGTCTTTTATATTGAATTACCCAAAATTAAGCGCACCCATAATTAGTAGTTGCATGTAACTCTCTTTCTAAATATTGAATTATATTTATGACACAATATAATTGTACCAAATTATTAAAGGACATAAATTAACAGACACATGGTGGTTAGAGAACATTATTCAAAATAGAAAAATAATTTATACATATTTCTAAATTTGGTGATCTCATCGTTCTCATACTTCATATTTGAATTTTCCAAAAATATGTATAATGTTATCTACACTTGTATATAAATCTAGAAATTAACATAAAATTTTGGCTATACACCAATATTATCAAATTATCAAAGCAAAAAAAGAATAGCCTGATCCTTTTTCTTCAAATAGGAACTCAAGTTTATTAATTGGCGAGGCCGTAACTAGAACAAAAACTAAATATAAAAAGTGGCAAAAACAAATACTTTACGTGGCAAGAAGTCATGAGTTCACGTGGCATATTAAGTGCTATGAAGAAGGTATATAGTTTGGTAGTTTGATAAGACAAAAGTTTGCTGTCATTCTTCTTTTAAATTTTATGCTATTCAACATTTAAATATAATTTGAGATGCTAATTAATCTGGGATCTAATATATATATATAGGGTTGGTTCACGTACAAAATTCCTTTTCAGTAAAAAATAATAATAATATATTTTATGTACTAAAATAATGTATTTTATGTATTATTACAATTCACTGTCATAATAATGCATTTTTTATTTACTAAAATGCATTGTTACAATCCATAAAAACAAAATGCATTGTAAGATAATGCATTTTATGTACAATCATAATGTACCGGTCAATAACAACCGTACATCTACAAAAATCAATGGTCTGGATCGCTTCTTATTTCTTACGGGAAAAGACTTTTACATATGATATCTTCCCTATATATATATATATATATATATATATATAATGCACCGGTCAATGACAACCGTAGATATACGAAGATCAATGGTCTAGATCGCTTTTTATTTCTTACGGGAAAATGTTTTTGCATATGATCTCTTCCATATATAGGAATTGGTTCGCATACAAAATATTTTTTCCGTAAGAAATAATAATAATGCATTTTATGTACTAAAATAATGTATTTTATGTATTATTACAATGCGCTGTCATAATAATGCATTTTTTATTTATTACAACCGTATATTTACGAAGATCAATAGTGCAGACCACTTCTTATTTCTTACGGAAAAAGACTTTTACATGTGATCTTTTACTTATATATATCTATATATATATATATATATATATATATATATATATATATATATATATATATATGGGAATGGGAACCGCCGACAACACTCTAAAAATAATAATTTGATGGCTTAAAAACCCAGTCGTGCAAGCCAGGCCGTAATCCAGTTGTTTGCTCTTTTCTTAATTTCTTTATTCTCTCTCTATAAACCTTCAGAATTTCAAGACAGAATAAAATCTGATTTTGAAAGTTTTTAAATCTCTTCTTTGATTGGACATACAGTAATAGATTGTGTAAAGATAAATTAAAAAATATTATGAATAAGAACAAAATGATTATAGAAATTAATATAAAAGAAATCTTCGTTGCCAAATTACGGATTATATTTAAGTCCAAAATAAACAATATAATACGTACTAATGTGAAGATGCAACAAATCAAACCGATTAATTACAGCTACGTGGAGTCATTGACATCGTGCAATATCTGAGAAATTCCTTATGCATCATTATTTGATTTCATTAAGGTTAATGATATAGCTAGATTAGTAAGGTTTGCATGTTGAATATTAATCTTAATTTACTTGCACTGGGTTTGCATTTTATAGCCAATCCAATAAATATAAAAGTAAATTATGGTTTGTGGTATATTTTTAACGATATTTTAAAAAATGGCCGAACATTCATTTTTCATTTAAATTAAAAACATTGACCGTTGAATTTTTCAACAACTAATCCAACATACAATTTTTTTTTGTCAAAAAAAAAAACATACTCTTTCCATTCATTTTGCATATTCCACGCGAGAATCTAGAGAACAATATCAGATTTTGGAGGTGAAAATATGGACACGGGCCATTTTGAAATTAAGAAAAAAAATTGAAGTATAGCTTCGCATTTCCCCTTTTTAAAGAAACATTACCTATTAGTTGCTTCCATTTACAAAAGATGGAATAATGAAGAAAAAAAAATAGTGATCCTAATAATGAGATTTGGTATAAGATTGAGGAAACTATTAAGTTGAGTGAAACAATAAATCAGATATAATTTTATAAAATTAATTCCCACATGACATTGCGATTTTTTTTATGAAGAATATCTGATATGTTCATTATAATGCTAAAATATATTTATAAAAAATATATTCTATATATATATACGAACAAAAAGAATCCTGGCACGTACTACTAGGCTATCTTAAGAATAATTAAAAGCAAGTAACTAGAACATTAGCCACGTATTAACAAGGATATTATACTTAATGAATAACTATAACTAAAAAGAAAAAGAAGAAAAAAAACTCACATGATATATTGATGCATTTAGGGGACGTTTACTTTGAGTGATACGATAGATTGATAAAACATGTGATTGACTATATGAAGAATTAGATGATCAAACAAATTCAAAAGTAATCAATCTATTAAAGTAAATAATAGATCAACCTATTCTATTTTTAACTATCTATTCTATCACCCAAAATAAACACTCCCTTAAAATATTGGAGTCTGGAGATCCAGTATGCCGCGGACCAGAGTAGCTAACGCGAGCACGCTAATGTACCGTCCATATTTTGCATTTTTCTTTCATTTTTTCGTTTTACCTTTTCCCTTCCCCTTTATCTTCACAATTTTCGTTTCTCAAGAATTCTTTTCCTTCTCCGTATCGTACAAAGAAAAACTATCACTTATCGTCCTAACATTTAATCGATAATCTTCATAATCTATAATTGTGAAGGAGAAGGAGAAATGTATAACGAAAAGGAATAGAAATAATAAGGAAAAATGTTGAACGTAGACAACGTCAGAAGCAGAGACGGAGCTAGGGGGTGGCTGGTGGTGGCGGTCGCCTCCCTCAAATTTTTTGATTTACTTATATATATGTACATATTATAAATATTTATAAATTTGTGTAATTAAAAATATATATTTATATATTTATATATATATTATAAGATTAATTATAAAGAAATTTCTAAGTTCATTATTCAAGCTCAATCTCAAAATGATTTAAAATTTCTAATTTAAATAAATTGGGTTTTACTTAATTAAATAACATATTATATATTTGGATAGATAGAATCAACAATAAGATTTAATTTGGAGGAGGACAAGTGTTTTTGTTTGGAACTTTTTGTATGTGATTGAATATGGCGGAGGGCGGCAATGGTGTTGAATTGATTAAGTGAGAAATGCATGTTTATTATCTAAAATTATATTGTCAAATTTGAAATTAGTTTCAGAAGTCTAAACTAGAATATTAACCTTATGTATTTACTCCGCTATTTCTGTATAATTGGTCAGATTTGGAATTAGTTATTTTTATTAATTATTACTCCCTCTGTCCCAATAGCACAGACCCATTTCTTTTGGGTACGGTTATTAAGAAACAAGAGTAAAAAGATAAAAAGTGGTAGGTCTCAACTCTTTTGAAGAGTTAGAGGGTGTTTGGCTGAGCTTATAAGCTCCTTAAAATAGCTTATAAGCTCTTGCAAAGTGTTTGACAAAAGAAGCTTTTCAAGAGCTTATAAGCTCCAAAAAAAAGCTCTAAGAGCTTATAAGCTCCTAAAAAAAAGTACATCTACCCCAACTTTTTTTTGTAAAGATGTTATGAACAATACTCAATTTCCTTATTTTCACCATTTTTCATTTTATTTTATTTTTTTAATTTATAATATAAAATAAATAAAAAATCACTTTTTTTTCTAAATTATACCTATATTTTTTTTTCTCTCTCCTCTCCCTTATCCAAACACTTTAATAGCTTACAAAAGCTCTTGAGACAAAACATCTTATAAGCTCCTTGAAGAGCTTATAAGCTTCAAGAGCTTATAAGCTCTTTAAAATAAGCTTAGCCAAAAACCCTCTTAATTATTTTCATTTTTTGAGTAGACCTTGCTATTGGGACACACGAAAAAGGAAAGTCAGATCTTGCTATTGGGAAGGAGGGAGTACTAGGTAATTTATCTTTATAATATTTTTTGAATGCTTATGTATAAAATAGAGTTAATAGGGTGGAATAGCCACATCACTTAGTGAAACTCAATAGTTGTCAAGCAAACTTAGTTTACACAAATTTTAGCAATCTTTTGCCTTTTCGGACCCTTTTACCCATACTTTTGACTTTTCCTACCTAACTTTACATTCTCTCTCATCCTTCATCTTTTACATTCAACACCTCAAATTCCTACAAGTGTACCGGCGTACCGCCGGCGCCACCACCACCGCCGCCATGAGGTATAATTTTAGCATTTTTATACCAGCGTACCACTGTCTGCCTCCCATTCCGCCACCGCGCACTGCCGCGGCGGCGAGGTACGATTTCTGTGTTTTCGTACCAGCGTACCACCGTCCGCCTCCAAATTCGCCATCACCATCGCGGCAGCGAGGTACGATTTTTGTGTTTTTGTACCAGCGTACCATCGTCCACCTTCCAATCCACCACCACCGCGGCGGCGAGGTATGATTTTTGTGTTTTCGTACCAGCGTACCACCGTCCGCCTCCCAATCTGCCACCACCACCGCCGTCCCTGCCGCCACCATCGCGGCAGCGAGGTACGATTTTTATGTTTTCGTACCAGCGTACCACCGTCCGCCTCCCAATCCGCCACCGCCGCGGCGGCGAGGTACGATTTTTATGTTTTCGTACCAGCGTACCACCGTTTGCCTCCTAATTCGCCACCACGACTGCCGTCGCCGTCGTCACCATCGCGGCAGCGAGGTACGATTTTTATGTTCTCGTACCAGCGTACCACTGTCTGCCTTCCAATCCGCCAACGCCGTCGCCGCCACCATCGCAGTAGCGAGGTACGATTTTTGTGTTTTCGTACCAGCGTACCACCGTCCGCCTCCCAATCCGCCACCACCGCGGAGGTGAGGTACGATTTTTGTGATTTCGTACCCGCGTACCACCGTCCGCTTCCCAATCCGCCGCCGCCACTGCCACCATCGTGGCAGCGAGGTACGGTTTTTGTGTTTTCGTACCCGCGTACCACCGTCCGCCTTCCAATCCGCCACCACCGCCGCCGCCGTCGCCACCATCGCGGCAGCGAGGTACGATTTTTGTGTTTTCGTACCAGCGTATCATATAGGCGTGGCGCGCTGTATTGGAATGTTGGTACGAATATGGTATATTCGCACCAGCATACCATGCATGCGCGAGACTCAAATTTGATACGTCGGTACGAAAGCAGAGAGTTCGTACTAGAGTTCATTGGTATAATAGTACGATTATTGTATTTTCATACCAGCGTACCACTATGTTACCATGTTAGCAAGGTGTGCTGCATTGATATGACTGGCACGAATTGGTGTATTTTACCAGTCGTCCCACGTACGCTGGAACGAATGATTTATATTAGTACCATATTCTAATTTTTTTTGTTTTAGTTTTGAAGGTACAATGGACAACTTGTATTTTTAACTTTTATTTTTCTGATATATTCGTCGCGGTGGTGGCGGCGGTGGTGGAGGTGGTGGTGATAGATTGGAAGGTGGACGGTGGTATGCTGGTCCGAAAACACAAAAATTGTACCTCGCCGCCGCCGTGGTGGTGGCGGATTGGGAGGCGGACGGTGGTACGCTGGTACGAAAACACAAAAATCGTACCTCGCTGGCGCGATGGTGGATGCGGCGGTGGTGGTGGCGGATTGAGAGGCGAACGGTGGTACCCTGGTACGAAAATACAAAAATCGTACCTCGTCGCCGCGACTGTGGTGGTGGTAGTGGCGGAATGGGAGGCAGACAATGGTACGCTGGTACGAAAATACTAAAAGTGAACGGTGGTACGCTAGTACGAAAACACAAAAATCGTACCTCGCCGCCTCGGCGGTGGCGGTGGCGAACGGTGGTACGCTGGAACGAAAACACAAAAATCGTACCTCGCTGCCGCGATGGTGGCGGCGGCGGTGTTGGCGGATTGGGAGGCGGACGGTGGAACGCTGGTATGAAAATACAAAAATGGTACCTCACCGCCGCGGCGGTGGTGGTGGCGGCGACGGCGGATTGGGAGGCAGATAGTGGTACGCTGGTACGAAAATACTAAAATCGTACCTCGTGGCAGCGGTGGTGGTGGCGGCGGCGGTACGCTGGTATGAATTTGAGTTAGGTAGGAAAAATCAAAAGTAAGGGTAAAAAGGTCCGAAAAGATAAAAGATTGCTAGAATTTGTGTAAACTAAGTTTGGTGACAACTATTGATTTTTACTAAGTGATTTGGCTATTCTAGTTTTTGCCTCTATAAAATATGTATAATATTGTGTGGAAAATTTCTGGCTCCGTCCCTGGTCAGAAGTGCTCACGCTAGGCACTTGCAGACGGTGCGTGTCATATATATATATATATATATATATATATATATATTATTAACATAGACAAAAAATTGTATCCAGAACTTAGGAATAATTATGGGATAATTAAGATTTTAATTAGAATTTGTATATTTCATATTAGAATTTATTAATTAAAAATTGAAATTTATTAATTCATAATTAAATTCTAATTGATTATATGGGTGTTTAGAGTATGATTTAAACCGTATACAAAAATCGATCAAATCGTATTTGCGCGGTTTGATTTGATTTGTGGTTTAATAAAAATATTTTGTTAAAAAAAATCACAAATCATGTTTTGATGGTTTTTTTAACTTGTTTTAAATATAAATCAAACCAAATCGTAAACTGTAAAATTGCAATACAATTATAGTAAATATTAATTTTATATGTCATTTTAAAATAATTAAGTTGGCATACTTTTTTAAACTTCCCACGTTCGGGAGCTAAATGAAGATTAATTAAGGAAGAATAAGCGAATGCCATTTAAATTGGTTCGATTTTAGTACTACTACAGTTTGATTTGGTTCAAAAAAAAAATGAAAGATACTATATATTACTCTCTCTCCGTCCTAGTGTAGTTCAATTAATATTTTATACCTTACAACAAATCAAATATGAACCACACTTTTGGGGGATTGAGGGAGTACGATTTAGTTTGTTTTGATGTCAAATTGTTCCTAATCAGACCATGTACACTCCAAGTCCGCACTGTGAGGACGTCTGCACGGAAGGCCACCTCATTAACATACTTGTATTTGTTTGTATTTGGTACGGTACAAAAACGAAAAGAGTCAAAGCTACGCGTGGGCGTAAAGCGGGAGTAACGGCGGAAACAAAGGTGAGAAAATTAGGTTTCAAAATGGCTAAGTTCAAATAACCGAGATTGAAATTAATTTCAAATTAATCTTAAAACCAAGAAAAATAAGATCTCACAGCTGGGAATTGTTTCTTATCATAGATATTGTTTGTACTTCCCCCCCAAAAGATATATGATTAGTTCACTCAGTCATATGATTAATTATATATAAACAAAAATAATCTATCTTTTCTTCTAATTATACACACATCTAATATATATGTCGCGCCACCGATTTAATATTTGCATGACTACTTGCGAAAATCTTATAAACAAGTATAGAAGATAATAATCTTGTCATGGAATATGATTATATGAGGCAACAGTGTGCGTGTGAGAGAGAGAGAGAAAGTTAACACAAAATTATCACTAATTCCTATTTTATTTGGCATATATGGTATTTATTTTTTTTAAATTTCTCAAGCCTACTAGTCCAAACGTTTTAATTTGTTTGCAAGAATTATATGTTTGAGCTGTACTTTTCAAATCACTAATTTTTTTTAATACTCCAATCCTACTATACTAGCTATGTGCAAAAATGTTGCACGTTCCTATGACATAAAAAAAAATGTCAATCCATAAAAAATAGGCATTTTGCTTTTACAAAAATGAAAAATACACACTCAAAATAGAACAAATGAAATTTGAGCATTTGATGTGCATGGACGAATTTAATCCTTGATTGCGATATATTCCCATCAATTATTAGTAAAGTCTTAAACATCTCTTACTCATGTGAAACAGATGTGTCAGAGATGTGTACTTGTTTCTTGAAATTAACTGTCGAAATATACTAATTCCTAAAAGGGCTTCGTCCCTATAAACTTAATGAAGATCCCATTCGGAAAATTGAAGATTCCTCTCGAGAGGGATCTGAAAAATGAGACATAAATTGGGCTATGTCAAGGAGATGATTGTTGCGTATAATAAATTTGTTTGAACTAGGTGTGTATTTTTTATTTTTGCAAAAGCAAAGTGTGTATAATAAATTTTTAATTTTTTTAGAATGTAAGAAAATGATCATATTGTGTAATTGACAAACAAATAAGCCCACAACATATCCAAAAACCCTAGCTTAAGAAAATATGAACACAAGTACTCCCTCCGTCCCGTCATAAGTGGCCACATTTTCTTATTGGGTTGTCCCATCATAAGTGGCCACTTTCCTAATATGGAAATCCCTCTCTCACACAAAAGATGTGGGCTCCACCACTTTTTATCTTTTTACCCTTTAAACACTCTACTCATAAATACCCGTGCCCAAAAGAAAGTAGCCACTTATCATGGGACGGAGGTAGTAGCTATTAATATAATCTATTTATTATTTATTACAAGTAAAAAAAATGTAAGTCCATATATATATATATATCCTATTAAAATTTGAGCGAATTAATTAGGCCGAGTTTAGCCGACAAAGAGCGAGTTTATCGGTTGAAACTGTCGATTTTTTTAGGCAATGAGAATGCTATCTATATTAATTCATCCTCACGATCACAACATTGCCGCCTTTCTCATTCATCCTCTTTATCCATATATTTACACAACATAATTAATCCCACGTTCTCCCATTTCTTCACTACTTAATTTTTCTTATCTTTCTTTCAACAACAACAACAAAAGAAGAAAAAAAATCAACTTTTTTTGTTTAGGAAAATATCAAGTATTGTCCAAACATTTAAGTGTATTTCTGAAAATATCCACACGTTCAAAACGTAACATTTTGGTATCTAACATGTAGGCATTCATCTACGTGTCACGTGTCTGAAGCTAGAAATCAGACTGACATTTAAGGAATATTGCAAGGAGCGTATTTATGGTGTGACGTGTCAATATTTTGAGACCAAAAAATATGATTCCAAACCATTTTTTCAAAACACGGTCTAAACGTCAGATATCAATATTGAGATATTTTTTAGAATACACTTAAACGTTGGTGATAGTATCTTATATTTTTTCCTTCTATTTTCACCATCTCACCAAACAATTTTATCGTGTTAATTGACAACTTACATGAATCCTTGTTCGTCATCATCACAATGATTGGGTGTGGAGAGTAAACATTTTCGTGCAAGTTTAATTATATTAACATTTTTTTTTTCTATTGACGAGTAGTTTTGAGAGGTGACGGATGAAGGTTATTTTCGAGATTCTTCATTTCTCGAATAAATTAGAGATATGATTATAATTTATTCAACAATGGAGGGATATTCAAACTTTAACTTTAGTACCATGATATGGGTGGCTTGCTTTTTAATTAGAGGAGACTTTAATTAATACCGTCTTCCACATGAAAATGTATTTATCTATACATTGCATTCTTCAAGGTATTTTTAATTAAGTACTACAATTTAACTCTTAGTATTGTTTATATACATATATACATATAATTGTACTTAATTAAAAATAACTTCAAGAATGCAAAGATATTTATAATTATATATAGAGCGGAAGATATGTGGGGGAAACATATTGATGCACCCACATTAAACAAATCGTGAAAATTTAGAATTTTCAAATAACAGCCAAAAAAAGAAACATATCTGGTGAACTTCATCGCAGTGCATCGTGGGATCTGTAGAAGAAAAATTATTTTTAGATATATTGTTGAAATTGATAAGAAAACATTACATAAAAACTAAACTTCGTGATTTTATTTAAATTTTGAAAGAAACATCAAAGATGTATAGAAGTTCTTTCTTTTATTTTAATTTAGTTGATTTTTTTATGTATATATTATTTAATGTAGTTTAGTCACCCTTATGAGTTGTCTTGGCCTGTTTGGCCCCACCGTGGACTCTTGAGGTTTAGTTACAAAGAACTCGGACCAAACTCCTTTATCTAATTTGCTACAAATAAATCAATTAATCAAATACAAAATTGAAGTCGTATCTTCAGTTACATTCTTTTCTCATGGCTTCTCCATATATAAATATGATGCTGAGCCATGTGTATCACCACAGAGCTAATTAGTTATCAACTTTAATTACTCCCACTTTAATAGTACTTCTCTCATCTCTCTCTCTCTCTCTCCATGGAGGCTGTTGAGGCTTTTCTTGACGGAGAATGGGAGTCATTGAGCAAACTGTTTTCATGTGAGGATTCAGATCTTCTGCCGCATTGCAACAGCAGCAATTTGGTGTCATACAATGGCGAAATCCCTTGGAATCTCTCTCATGGTAGTGAGAATGTAGGTGCAAATTTGTTGCTGCCTTCTAATAACCTTATTGCTACTAGCTTTTATTCCGTTGCACAAGAAAGCAGCCATAGCAGCAGTGAGATTGAGAGCTCCCTCTTCGCCTTGTTGGGAGACGAGGATCGCCCCGTTGCTGCTAATGCTGGTGGCTTCACCAACACATTTGATCATCAGTCCATGTTTACTGATGATCTCATGGAAGAAATTCTCCAATTAAAAGCCTCCATATTGTGCAATGATGAGTTGCAAAATGGAGGAATGTTAATCCGGCCTAAAGAGAGCGACGAGGATTCTTGCAAGAAGAGGCCTAGACAAGTAGGCCTAATTAAATTTTTTGCTATTACTTTGTCTAGCATAGCAATGTTTAGTGATCTGTATCTGATAGATTATGAATTGTTGATGCGGATGCAGGCAAGCAAGAGGAATGCAGAGGCGAAGAAGGCGAAAAGGGGTGCTAAAACCAGTAATAACATTGAAGAAGAAATGAAGAATAATGGAAGCTCAAGCAGCTGCTGCTCTGAGGGGGATGATTGTAATGCTTCAGAAGAACTGAATGGAGGGTCCACTTCTGAATCGACCACGACAAAGAAGAAGGCTAGTAAGAGTCCTGCAACTGATCCCCAAAGCCTTTATGCAAGGGTAAAAAAATGCTTACCATTATCATCTTTTAAAGTTTGTTTTGTACAAAAAAAAAAAGAAGTCTGTTATGTGAAATATTTCACTTTGTAGTCTAATCTGGTGCAATATTGTTGTTTTGCATTATACAGAAAAGAAGAGAAAGAATTAATGAGAGATTGAGAATCTTGCAGAATCTTGTTCCCAATGGAACAAAGGTAGATATATAAATTATGATATAGTACATATTATTGTACATTTCAGTTTGAATATGTTATGTTGCATGATTTTTTTTTATTTGTTTTATTTTTGTTTTACTTGATGATAACAGAATTTTGTGATGGTTTGTACTAGGTTGATATTAGCACAATGCTGGAAGAGGCCGTCGACTACGTGAAGTTTTTGCAGCTCCAGATCAAGGTAAATTTTCTGTTTGGAGAAAAAAAATAAATAATATGAATTTATACAATGAAATATATATATATATATAATTAAATCTAATTAATTAAAATATATATTTGTTTGGTTTTTGCAGTTGCTAAGCTCTGATGATCTATGGATGTATGCTCCTATTGCTTACAATGGGATGGACATGGGCCTTTATCAGAGGATTATTCCAAATCTATGACCTAAGTCTCATAATTAATCTCAAGATTATTTAATAATTAATCACTATTTGACATTCTATTCTCTGCTAATAACAAGGGGAATTTACTGCTGACTATTTTGTGCATAGTTGAACAAGGATATATAGAGCCCTAGTGGGAGTCTTGCCTTTTGTCCGAAATACGCTACCTACGCTAGTTTAGTTACTACATGAACAAGATTGTTACAAGTACACGCACGTATTGTACGAAAATTTGGTGAAGGCTGAAGGGACGTATTATAGAGCCTGTAATTCTTTCATGTGCGGTTGTTATGATGATAATTGAGAATGTTTCTTTTTAATTAATCTATTTATTTTTGTGTTTTGGCCGGCACATATGTTGTTAATGGAAAATCCATATATGTTATATACAAATATAGCTGCAAACCCGCCCGAGTCCATTGAGCCAGAGGCTAAAATTAATAATAAATGGCCCGGCCCAATCGTGTCTCGGTCCCCTCAAAGTAAATCTCAGCCCTACACGGCCCAACAGACGGGAGGCCCAAATGAACTCTTTCCTTTATATACAAACACTAATATAAAATGTACTTTTTCCTATAAAAAATATTTTATTTTATAAAATTTGAATCGGTTATTCTCTGTATAGTTAATTTAAAGATAATAGTGTAAATTATGTAATATGATACATTATATTTATCAGAAATATAACAATTAAGTAGAAATCAATATTATTATTATACAAGTGTGCATTTTAAATTTATATTTACTTGTTCTAGGGCCTGAGGCCCTGAGGCTATTGAACGAATTTCCTAGTCTCACATTTTGCCGGCCAGGGATCGCATCCACACCAAGCAAACTGTTCCCTAAATTAATTACACGACGTAAATACCAAATTATTGGCTTTAAATATAGAATTAATATATTAACCGAAAGAATTAAAAAAAAACTAATTTAAGTTTAATTTTAAACCAAAAAAACCTTATCTAAGTTACCACGTAAAAATAAAGAAGGTAATTAAAAGAGAAAATGTAAAACCCTCGGGAAATAGGGGGCCCTATCTCGATTCTCGACTGACGCATCAACACAGTCACAGACTCTCTCTCTCTCTCTCTCACTTCTCCCAGAAATCAATCGTCCACAGCTTCTTCAAATTCAGCTGCTATCCCTTCTTCTAAACCTTTATATACAAATTGGTATACATATATATATACACATACGCGTTCGCGCGCCCACACACACATATATCGCACATAAGAAATAACCGATCTTCCATAATGTCGAATCGATTCGTTAACCAGAACAAGAATGATTACAAAAGTTCCGCAAAACCTCAGAAGAAATTTGTTCCGAAGAGGGATTTCCAGAATCCCAACTCTCATCAAACCCTCTCTAACACCCTCCGAGCCACCTCAGCCGCCGCCACAAACACCCCTAGCGGTGGAGGACGCGATGCTGTGGCGGCGCCGGCGAGCAGAGTACGAATGGGGGAGGATGGGGAGTGGGTAAATAGAGCCTCCACGAGTGGCAATTTTGTAATTTACTTGCCCCAGGATGAAGCCATGGCGGCTGGGCTTGGGTCGGAGGGCGGATTGGATCCTGTGGAGTCTCAGCGTGTTGTTGATTTGCTAAATAGGGAGTTGTCTCGTTTGTTGAAGCTGCGTCCTAGAGATTTCTGGAGAGAAGGTTGTTAATTCTTTCGTTACTGCTGATACTTTGCGGTTGTGATGGGTTATTGAAGCTGTATGAAGAAAATGTTGATATTGGTTGGTTCTGTTCAATTGCAATTTACTGCTTGATCAATCTGCTTCTGAGCTGATGCGTGTTGCTGATTAGATGAAAATCTTGCTCTTTGTCTACGAATAAAATGATTTTGGGAAGGATGTTAGTATCACTATGAAGTATTGGATGTGATGTGTTTTAAGTCTCAAGATGTAGTCAATGCTTCCAGATTCATGAGCGCAACTTATGTAATACAAAAATTGATGCTTGTTGATTGTATTCTGCAGTGGCCACTGACGAATCACTGAATGCCTTCCTCGAAAGTTTTCTGAAATTCAGAAGTAGGTGGTATGATTTCCCACACCGTGGAGCCCGAGGAATAGTTGCTGGAGTAATTGTTGGTGAGTTTGAGCTGTGTCGGCGTGTCTTCATGGTCTTGTATCGCTTGTAAGCCAACAAGGAAACTCTTTATTTTTTTCTGTTGTTCTGTTCTTTGTCTCTGGTTTAGTAACAAATGTGAAACTTCTTACTACAGATCATCCAACCGGGATCCTGGGGCTAAGGCTGCTGACTCATTGAGTCCAAAAGATCATGAGGGTGTGTGGTTTTTTTTAATTCCATCAATTACAATGCAGTGTGTAGTTTATGCTATTTCCCTTTGCTGTTTTCATTAGACCTTAGTGTGCGTATGCATCCCCCAGAGGCTGACTGGTTTATTTCTGCAGTCTTACCATTTAAAAGTTGCTATAATACTTGCTGATGCACCCTTTCTACATCTAACTTGATTCATAAGCTATTTATTGCTTTAGCTTGATTTATGTAAATAATTTCTGACATATAGCTTGGGTTCCATCCTGTACTTTTGATCTTGAAATATGAAACCTGGCCTTGTAGAAAGGACATCTACATATCTACAATATTTCACCACAAAAGTGCATACAGATGAGGTCATGAAGTAAAAAAGAAAAAGCATCTGATGATGACCTTACTCCCTGTCAATATACCATTAACAATTACATTTATACATAACCATGGCCGCCAATTGTGCCTAATTTCCTCCTAAGGTGAAAGGGATGGAGTTCGTTACCTAAGACAGTGTTTCCATCAAAGGTACTAATAGTGAGCTTATAGTTAGGCTTCCCTATGTTCTTTCCGATTTCATCAGGTTTATGATGGATGAAATGGTTGTCAGAAGTTGTAATTCCTGGTGGATGGTTATACGCTATGATTATGACCTCTAAGCATTGTGTTTTCGCATAGGAAACAGCAGAATGAAATCAGGATAACACTCCAGACATAGTTATATAATCATATATGGCTTGCCCACTTTTGAGAAATGGCTATCTTGATAGCTTTTATACGTTGGGTTTGTCTTCTTTGTGTTGACTTACTACCCTTTATTTTGGATGACCAACAGCTGCCCGAAGATTTAGATGGGAGAGGTTATGTGCATCTCATAGAGGCAGGTTATGGATGCTATTCCCGAGATTTAAAAGTGCAGGATTGTGGCAGGGGTAGTAACCTAAGAGTTTTCCGTAACAGATCAAGAAGTTGTCCATTCATATCTATAAATTATTTCTCGATGTGCCCCAGGATATCCTGCTTAATTCCAAGAGGATTATTTGTGGTCATCTATTGACAAAGCCCTTTCTGTGCATTCTTTCATCTGTTAGTGTCATCTCTCCTTTAATGTGATATTCACACATGATAACAAACCCAGGCAGCACACTTCATCAAATTTTCTGCAAGAATTAGTGACATCTCTGTTACAAAAGATTTGTATAACAGTATAACTGGGATCATTCTACTCCACTAAAGAAAATAACAAAGTGTACCTGTAGCATATGCTAAGTCGATATGAAATAACGCAGATTGAACCTTTCAGAAATTTGACAGCTCGCTATAAGTGAAGACCTATTAAATGAAAATGGATAAGCTGCATATGGTACCAGCTATTAAGTATTTGAAGAATATTTTGTTTGAACAATCTATTACTTGTATACTCCTTTTACGAGTTGTATGTGATAGCCCTTCTGCAGGAAAAGAAGTTGCTCGACTTGCCAAAACTGTTAGATATATGTGCCATATATGGTCATGAAAATGAAGAATTGTCCCAAAAACTGGTATGTATGTATAAACAGATTTGCTGCTAAAGGGTCTTGGGCACTCTCATCCATTCTCCCTTTCCCAAGCCTCTTCTTTCTGTCACTCTGAGATATGATACTTTCATTTCAGGTGACAAATGCAATTATGGTTCAACCATATATCCAGGATGGCTTTCCTGCTCTAGTATCGCACTTTGTTAGCATTGTCCAGACCATGTATCAACGGTGCAGCTCAACTTTAGAGGTGCCTTTTCTATTGTTGGAATTTTTCCTTGTTGGTGTTGCTTTATTTAGAAATTTATACGAGAACTTGATAGTAGATACAGTTCCTAATTAGGCTTGTTATACTAATCTTACATTTATAGTTCAGGAGAGTGATGGAATGATTTGGTATGAGTTCGTAGAGTCATTACATCTTTGATGTGTCCATTAAATCGATTTTTCCAGCTTTGACATTCATACTGAGCAAGTATAAGGACATTAATTAGCAAATTTGTCCTATGGATATATCTGTCTTAGTGCTTGCAATTTGCATCCTGCAACTTACAAGTGAGTAGTTGAAGCTTGGAATTGTCAGGCTACATTAATTTTCATTGACCTGATGTAATGTGGGGATATGGCAAAAATAAGCATTTTGTTTCAGAAGTTATTG
Organism: Agastache rugosa; assembly: GCA_031470985.1. Lineage (NCBI taxonomy): Eukaryota > Viridiplantae > Streptophyta > Magnoliopsida > Lamiales > Lamiaceae > Agastache > Agastache rugosa. The sequence continues at coordinate 5,842,435 of CM062601.1, read as the reverse complement.
TTTGCTGCTTTGGTCAATCTAATGGTTTCTTGGTTTCAGATTCAGTGAGCGAACTGAAAATGGTGAAAGATGCTAAAATGTTGTGCTGTTTTGAATTTAGCAGACTACTGAAGTGTTTTCCACATTTAAATGTATGCTGCTAATTTTTTATGTGGGGCTTGGTACACAGGGTTTGCTAAGTTCCGGTGGCCACCAAGACCAAGGATCCAGCCGTCTTCATCTTGACTATCTGGAGGTACTGTTAACTCTTTTTGTATTACCTCCTCTGTCTCCCTCGCTTTCAGTCATCATTACGTGAAACAATTAACTTGATAGAATCCTTTGTTCTGGAAAGGGGCAAATTATTCCATCAAAACTCTTTTGAAGGGAACTTGACGTCTATTACCATTTTGATACATGGAAATTGGAATTATGTGTGCAGCTGTCAGAACTCTGTCTTAACAAATTTTGGCTGCAGTTTGTGTTTCAGGCCTGATAGATGTCTCTATTTTATTCTCTGTGACTCCCCTTTTATTCTTTATTTCATAGGTTATGGACTTCATAAATGATTCAGTTGTATCGTTGGACTTATTTGTTAATGCATATAAACATGCAGCTGTTTTCTTCTCTTCCCCGGTTGAACTGAGGTACTACACTTGCTACCTGGTAATTTAATTGGTTCGCAAGTATTAGATAATTTTCTTACAGAACTTCTATTTATGAGAATCAAGGTTTATGCCATATCACCGTTTTCACCTTTTACTAGAGTTTTCAAATGCACAGCACTATTAACAACTATAAGAGCTGGGGACTGATAATGTTTCAAACTTGAGGTGCTTAATTGGATTGCATGTACTGTAAATAAAAGAACTCCAAGACCAAGAGAATCTAGGTAAATTAAAGGGTTTACAGCCATTGAGTATATTTCATGTACTTTCTAGGACAGTTTCTTTTTCTGATCTTTCTCTTAGGGTCATGATCTCAAATTGATCTACTGCAGTATGAAACAACTGTCAAAGCTTATCATAAAAAATGATTAATTAACCATTCCCTTTAGCCCATGTTTAGTTAGATATTTTTTGGGTATGGAAAGGGATTCAATTAATTGAATCCATTACTCTTTGTTTGGTTTGGGTAGTGGATTAACAATTACCCTTACTTGAGGGTAACCCAATCCCCCAAAATGTTACCCTCCAAACTAGAGCACAAAATCCTTTCCTCTACGGAATCATTTCACAAGGTGATTCCTTTCCATTATTGAACCAAACACTCAATAAAAGTAACAGTTATTGTTACCATTCCACCCCTCTACCTGATTCCATTCCCTTTCCATTCCTCTACTCGAACCAAACGAGCACTTAGTATATGTGCATATCTTGACCTCCTTAAAATAATTTAGAATTACTTCAATTTCAGACCACATCCTCGTTTGAATCAAAGACGATTAGTAAGCAAGGAGTAGCACTAGGAATCACGAAACTCAACTTCATGGTTGCAATCGAGCTGCCACCAGAACAGCAGCCGCACAACAGCAATATTCCACATAAACAAGCCTGCAACAAAGCTAGGCTGCTGATCCATAACCTAGCTCTTTGATTTGATAAATTTGACATTAGAAATTGTCATGTCTTCTGGTACTTCTAAAACAGATTGCTTGTTTCATATTAGAAATATGGTGTTTTTATTTTCTTCCAACGTACATATCCTTACCTTTAAGGATAATATATATATATATATGTGTGTGTGTGTGTGTGTACATATATATAAAGAAAATTTAACAGATACAAATAGGAAAATTGCACTTATATTATTATTATTATCTAATTCAGTATATCAAGCTGCTGCTATTTCGTTTGAGGTATCTTGTTGTAAACTTTAATTATTCATTTGAGCAACATGGGTGGATTTTTCAAACGGATCTTGTAAATTTTGATGCTACATGCCAGCTGTCAGGCTTATGGAAATAACTTAGCCTAGAAACTATACAACTGCAATTGGATTGCTGAAACTTTTAAGTGGGGTGTTTGACTATAGGTAATGACTAAATCATGTAGTCTTTTTATAATTGTAGAAGGAACCAGGAATTTGAGGCATTTCCACTTCTTGGCTCGCTGTCCTTTTTCAGTGATCATGCTTCATTAGAGGGTACAGTTAAGATTTTGTTGTCTCTGCAGTTATGGGAATGAAGAATTGCTCACCACCCTTGCAAGGCTACATGACTCATTTCTTCCGTCATTGCTCAGAGGCTTCAGTATTATATCGGGTGTAGCTGAAGATAGAAACAAGGAAATATCGAGTGATTTGCTTTCGAATGCTTTTACTAGTCTGAAGATATTGTCAACGAGGATTGCAAAATTTGGATGGAGATTACTTTATTTCTGCTATCTTAGTGATGATGCATTTGAAAATAGTTATTCTCTTCCAGTATCAATGAAGATGTTTCCAGCAAATGTGGAGGACCCTGTTGTTAGGGCTGACATTCTAATACAAACGATAAGAGATCTCACTATTGATCAAACCGATGGTCCTGGGGGCCGAACATGGGGAACATTTATTCAGGAAATTGAGAAGAATCACAAAATGATGAGCAGGATTCAACTTTTGCAGAGAACAGGTAAGAGTTTATGTTAAAGTATAATTTCCATTTGCCTTCTAGTTATTATATGTAATCTTTGGATTTCCTTGTCTCACTAAGAAAACTCAGTTCCTTCAAGGATCACGTGTGCATTACTACATGACTGTGTGCATGTCTATCTGAATGAAGGACTGCCGATATTTTTTTATATTGTATTCATGCTGCTTCCTACTTGAAAAAGCAGAAACTGTCTGCTATTGGTTTTTGATTGATCTTTGATTTCTTAATCGTCATTGGAGTATCCAACTAAGGTTACTATCGCAGTTGCAAGTTTTATCTTTCAAAAGCTCTCGGTGCTTTACTGTTATGCTGCGTCTTTATTTCCCCCTTGTACTTGCTGTCAATGAATTCCAGATCAACTAACGTTTTTGTATCTGGGTTGAAGGTTGGTTATCAATGGATGATGAACAGTTTAAATTTCTTGCTATGATCATGAAGACTTCAACACAAGCTGATATCAAGCAGAAATCCTCTGCATCATTCCCAGCCAGTAGCCACAAATCCCAGACAGATGAAGATGTGGCGATTGTAGAGTCGAAAATTAGTCAAATCAAGGAACTCTTTCCGGATTATGGTAGAGGCTTCCTAGTAGCATGTCTCGAAGCCTACAACCAAGATACAGAAGAGGTGATTCAGAGAATCCTTGAGGGAACTCTTCATGAAGAGCTGCAATCTCTCGACATTTCATTGGAAACAAAACCGCCTTCAAAGTCCACACCTACAGTGAATAGTCATGACAAGGGTAAGGGGAAACTAGTGGAGTCTGGAATATCTCCTCCGGAAGTTGTGGTAGCCACTTCTGCGAGACACCAAGCTGGAGCTTCCTTAGGTTCGTCTTCTTCAATTGGGAGGTTCACGCGGAAGAATATGAATGACTTGTCTGATTCTGAGACCCTAAATGCCAAAAATGACAAGGCACTAGCAAAAACTGCAGCTCTTGCATCTCAGCTTGAGTACGAAGATGAGTATGACGACTCTTTTGATGATCTGGGTTTGAGTGTTGGTGATTCAGGGTTAGAGGAGTCTGAGACCCTCCAGGAAAGACATTCTCGCAGAGGAAGAAATGCAGAAGCTGACACAGGCAGCTCGACTTCAAACCCTGCAGACAGTTCAAAGTGGGGCTCACGTAAAAAGCCCCAATTTTATGTAAAAGATGGCAAGAACTACAGCTATAAAGTCGATGGTTCTGTTGCTGTGGCCAATCAAAATGAAGCAAAATTGGTTAACCTAGCACAAAAGGAACTAATCCATGGCCTCGGACAAGGTGGAAACCTCCCCTTGGGTGCTGTCAAAAGTTTAGCAGATTCGAAAGAGGAGCAGAATGATGAACAGAATGGTGATGAAGGTGGAAGACGAGGAGGACGAGGAACTTACAGGGGTAGAGGAAGGAGAGGTTTTTATTCTAGTACAGTGAACAGGTCACCTGAATCAAATGAGCAGCAAGAAGGACAAGAAAACGAGGAAGTTGGAGGAAGGGTAGGGTACGGGAGAGGAGGCGGAGGAGGGAGGAGAGGCCGGGGAAGGAACAACAACTTCAGGAAAGATAGAGCAATGAGTAAGCATCTTGGTGGGTTACCCAGTCATTACAACTAATGACATCTTATTTTCTTGTTATTGCTCAGTTTAATATACTAATCGACGTCGTATTTTATGCTATTTCAGCATGTCATTAGACCCTCTTTTTGTATAGACTTCGCCCAGCTTTGTAGCTTTTGGTGCGACCAAAATTTGTATTTTGAGTGTTAGTTAAGTTCCTAGCATGATTGCATCTTCAATTTGTTATACTAATATTACATGGCAAGATATACTCCCTTCGGCTCACTTTTTGGGCACAGGTATTTAGAAAGAGGATGATTAAAGGAGGATGATTAAAGGGTAAAAAGATAGAAATAGTAGGATTTATATTTTTTTTGTAAGAGAAAATGCTTTCCCTCTTGGGTGTGGGACACTTATAATAATAATAATAATAAATTCTTTAGGATGTTTTACCATGAAAATAAGTTTTTTCTTAATGCTCAAAAATATTATAATAATAATAATAATAATAAATTCTTTTTTTTCTTAGTTGCACATTCACCTCTCTTTTCTTCAAAGCAATCATTGAACAGCAGCAGATATACCTCAAGCCTCTTAGACTTGTTTGTTGATTACTTCTTATATAGAATTAGTCTTTGTATCTTCAAAGTTCCACCATTAGGCCATCTCCTGCAGTTCGCATCAAAATACAACAATTTCAGGACAAAAATACAGTAAAATCAGTAAGTCATTTCCAACAGTCTGCTCTATATTTGTACACAAAAATAGAATATTCTACTTTTGGCCACGGTTGATGATCCTGAAACATGTGATTACTTCTAATTAGAGCAACAAGATATTATTCGAAAGCTGAAACAAGCCAAAGAAGCCAACACTAGTACTTCTGATATATTCTAGAATTTATTTTCAGATGAAGTGAGACGTTCCGGAGATCGCCTTTATTAGAAATTAAATGTATCGACTTTGTTTTTATGCTTCTATTATGTAATTGTATTTTATTTAGTTTATCTTGTATTTTATGTAATTGTGTTTTTTAAATAATTTTATGTAATTTTAATGTTGGTATAATATGTTTAGAAATATAACTATAATATAATATTCTTGAACAAAATAATTAAAGAACACAAAAATAATAAATATAACAAGGAATAATAATTATAACAAGAAAATTAATTGCAAAAAGAATAGGGCAATGAATAGTGTTGCTCCAAGTTTGGAACAACACTATTCAATTCTGTATAATAGAGCATGATTTTTGTGCTGGGCTAGAGAATGAATTGCTTTAGATTTGGAAATATGTAAAATATAGAACATGGAGATGCCCTTAGAGTTTAGACTTTAGACTCGTCAACAAAATTAAAAATTTAATCTTACCCAATATTTTAGACTTTCTATGACAGAAATCCAAACATTAAGAGGTTAAGAGATTGTGAAATACAATGAGTGACAAAAATCAAGACTTCATTTCCCTCGATCCTCAAAAGAAATAGGTATATAAGTCGCGAAAATTTCAGATATAGCATGTAATATATAGGATTGATTGCCATTGATTAAGATTCTGATCAATAAATTGAGTAAAATTTCAATGGGTACGATACAAATATAACAGAGAATAAATATCCTTTGAATGTGTGTTGTGTTTCTATGGCACAACCGAGAGGGCATGCGCCTGTTTTACTCGTTCGCAAGATCAAATGCAAAGTGGCCCGCGTTCTTACCCTGCAGCCAACAAAGACGAATGTCAAACTCAACCCCGAGATGAACGCATGATTGGACAAGGAAGATCAAAAGTGCACAATAATCAGAAGAATGACTTGCTACTTCTCCCTTCCGTAGCTAGAGAAAAGAAAATAATATCGAAGTAAAGGAGATGAAGAACCAACCTGGGCCAACGTCCGTTGTTTGTTCAGTTGCTGCGTTCGTGCCTTGTTGAGAGCTGAGTTAGGTGACTTGTACATCCTCTGTCAACAAAGAGGGAAACAAAGGACATATAAGCAAAAACAACATGAAATCACGACAATCGTACATCTCAACTCCCAATACTAAATTTGAGACTGCACCTAACATACTTTAGTCCAATCAAGATGCACCAAGTACTTGGAAATCTAACTTCAAAGAATGTTCATATCTAACTAACCTTCTCTCTCCCAGACAAACGATGATCGGCCCCTGCTAGCAACTTCTTGGGCATGAAATCAAACACATCATGAAGAAAATGGTTCTCCTGCAAAACACATTATAAATAACAGATAATGATAACCCATTAAATAAATTTCAACAGCCAATTTTAGCAGGGCCCGGAGGCAAAATAGTACCTGCATGTGCTTCACGAATCCTCCTCCAAGGAAATGTTTCAGGAAGTTCAACTATAATCCACAAAAATCAGAAAATGTTAGTGAAAGCCAATACACTACAGTGCTAGAATATATATGAAGATAACATATACCTGTATCATTTGAGCCCATGAGCTTGTGTTCAGAGGATCTCCACCTATCTTCGTCAAGGTCTCCGGTGTAGAACCGCTCTGTTATTTAATATTAATAAATTCTGAGCTGTCTAGAAACCAAATCAATGTAGATTGAACTAATAGAAGCATACCTCAAGGAAGTCGAGGATATCCCGAAATGTGTTTCTCTGGCTATTGAGATCTTTCTTAGCAGAACCTTTACCACCAGCCTCAGCAGAGAGGACTCGCACTTGACCAACTACTTTAGTCCTCAATCCATGTAAGTATATCAATTTTCGGGAATCCTTCCCTTCAACATTAGAGGGGTCCGAAGAGTCCTTCGTTTCTCCACAGAATTTTTCCAGGCTTCCCATCTCAAAAATTAAAGCTAGTGCTTCACCAGCTGCCATGCGTAGTGCTCTATCATCCTTGTCCAACAAGGTAGAGAAGTAGGAGATTGATCTGCATTATTTTGGATCACTCATAAAAATCATATGGTTCACACTTCTTGAACTAATTACTGAATGTCACGAAAAATCAAGCTCAGTTAAATATCCACTGCTAATGATACTTACTCTTGCCAACTCTTAGGGTTCAGCGCCCAGCCATTCATAGTAGTGAGTAAAAACGACCAGGCAGAGACCACCATTGCTATCACTGCTGGCGAAGGTTTAGATGTAGCCACCTGAATTAGTGAGAACATTTTAAAACACATGATTGGACAGCACGGACTAAAAGAAGCATTAAATATGATAGCTAACACACTCACACTCGAATTTCCAAGGCTCAACGGAACTGCAATAGTAAGTATATGTACCACTTAACATTGCATGTTTAAAGAGAGGGAAAAAGAAACATATGACCAAACTGATAAGAAGATACAAGATCACAAACTAGATGGTATTTAATGGTATATGTGCTGGGGTGTTGGAGTGCTTACAGACACAGATGTATTCATATTTACATACAAATAAAAAGATAAACATCTTAAATCAAACTGATAGCAAGGATGCATACATTGGGACCCAATTTTGGATGAGCCACTTGCCACGTTATCTGCATTGATTTTTCTGTTTGTTCTGGATCTTCACCACCAACAAAAGTAATAACAGCCAAACATTGGAGTAACTGCGATCACATCATAGCAATATCCAGCATCAGATTAGGCATCCACAAAGGACAATACAACTTGCAATTGGAACTGAACCATCGAAAAGTGACGTACCGACAAAGTCTTAGATGTCTCAGACCGAATTCTAAGAGCATCTGATATAGGGGTGAGAGATTCTTCCAAGATCTCTTGAGCCTTCTCACCAGGACCCACGGTCAGAGCTAAAAGTCCTGCAAAAGAGTGCAGATGTGTTTAGTTCACCCAAACACTAACTAAACATTGAAAGGCTAGATACAGCATCTCTAAGGCAGGGTAAAACCTATTGCATGAGAGGCCAAAGCAATCTCTTTCGCAGAACCCTTTTTAATTGAATTGAGGCACTGCTGCAGCAAAGTAGCAAACCTAAATGGAGAAATAGAAGACTATTATTGAACCTAAACTTTAGAACATAATACTGAAGAAGCTATAAACTTCAATGTGCAACTAAAATTTAAAAAAGCCCATCTAAATAAAAACATTTAATATACAGCAAAAGATACTTGAAAATGGACAGATATAAAAAGCTTAACTACTTAGTTGCAAAAAATATTTGTAACGCCAAAATAATGCTATCGCAACCCCCCCCCCCCCACACACACACACCAACAACACACACAAAAACCCTCAATACATGTGCCAACTAAAAGAACTTCCATCTTTAAGAAATCTAGGCAGAAGAGTTTAAAATGGGACCAGAAAAATAACTGAATCCTTACTTTGTTTCAATAAAATCATGCTGCAAACTGCTATTGAAGGACTCAATAATAGATGCCAAAGCCTTCTCTCTAGTGGACCCCCTGCGTGAAAAAAATATGCCAAAATAGTATTAAAATAATAGGTAAATAAAATCAAAATCCATTAGAAGTCTTTACACCCTCTTCAAGAGAAATTCAAGGTTTAGAATCAGAGTATCTTATAGAGCAAGAATGGAACAAAAAGGATAACCTCTTCTCGTATAAATCATCCAAGCACTGATCAAGCAAAGCATCCTTTTCAACCTCAACTTCACCGGCATCATTCTCTGTCATATTATCGAAGAGCATAGAAGATGAAGATGAGGTCATACTATCTGTATCATCACTATCCAGCATTGCAGCAGTTTTCTTTCGAGAACTTCCTAAAATGCAGAGAACAATATTATTCAGTAATTATTTCCAAATTCAATATGAAGTATATACAATATAATTAACCTTGTTACGTTAGAAGTAAAAGAATTTTATTTGAGGCATTAATTAGCAAGAATGACAGTATTAAGACTACTCAGAGTTGAGCATAGAAAATAAATTAGCGCTTCTAATCAAAACAGTTCAGATGGTAAGTGTAATACCACAAGGTGCTTGCTCACACAAGAAACATACAGTCATACAGACACCATACACAAAGTCAGCAGCATAAGAATACCTTAAAATAAATCTATAACTTCACTATAGAAAAATTAAAGAGGCACTATACTGAAAGAAGAGTGGAAAGAGAAGTTGCTGAGTACAAATTAGAGAAAGAGTAAATCAAAACTAAGTGTGTTTATAAAAATAAAGACTAAGAGAAACAATCATATATAGGTGGTCTTCAAAATCGTTGAAAACCTAAGGTAAGGGTTGTAGGGAGTTCTATTTGACAAAATAACCCTCAATCATTCAGTGTTAAATTTTTTGGAGAAAAGAAAGGTTTGACTTTCATATCTATTGGAGTTAGCTTTTCCTGCAAGCACTTTACATTGCCACTCAATAAGAGTAATAAACAGATAACGAGATAAATTTAGAATACCTATTCAATTTAGATTCTATCTTCACATTCTAAGTTAACCAATGTTATCCTCTAAAAATTAAATTATATTCCGAGTGAACTTCACGTCTTCAATAATGTAATATACTAATTTTCGTGCATAAATATGATATCAAAAATCATACTGTTGTTCAGCTTAATAAAAACATGATTAAATGGTCCTAGATTGGTCATATCGATTTTTCAAAGATAAAATTATTAAATATTCTAGGTCCCCAAAAAATAGATATAATTTAAGAGATTAGTTTTCATGAAGTATATCAACTAGGCTCTTCCATGAATCTAAAGTGAAGAGAACCATAAAACTATGAAACTTGCACAGCCTGACCCAACATGCATTCTGTAGCATAAATGTTGGACATGGAACTAGCTAAAAGTAATCCTTATCTAAATTGAGTAGCAAAGTGCGATTACTGAAAGGTTCCATTGAATTCGAAATAAACTCCCCATTGCTGTTAGTACAAGAGGAGTTGTATATTTTATTGGAGAGATGTGGTTATATTTATATACATATATACACACTCAAACAGAAGATTCCTGAATGGATAATTAACGCTTCTAATGATAAAAAAATATGAGTACACATCAACATTGGCACTTAATAACTTTTTTAGTTGGCTCAACATTCTAGTATTTAGTTAGTTAAAATATTGCAATTTACATACTTGCAACTCTTTAAATCTAAAATAACCCCCCCCCCCCAACCCCCAACCCCACCCCACCGCTCACCCTCAATAAACATTTTAACATAAATGGATTGTCTGTAATCGGCTCTCAAATTGTTCAAACATCTCATAAAACTTGGATCAAACCATTCACTAAAACATGTAGGGGATTAAACTAATCAAACCATCCATAAATTCGGATATTCCCATTGATAAAGGATCTTCGCAAGGAAAAGCACTTGCTATTCTCATGGGCCAGCACCAAAACAGTGCTTTACCCTAGATGTCGAGTCAACAGCTGCGCCTCATCGCAGTTCGGGGGATCCTTTTTGTGGATTTTCATTTGAGATTAGGAATAGATGAACAAGCAATACTTTTATTAAGTTAAAATTTTAAAACTTTTAGCTTGTATAATCAAATAATCAAGCTGAACTTCACAAAATTTTACCAAATTGAACATTATCATTCATACTTATTAAGTTTTTGTTTTTTGTTTTTTTTTTATATGCGAATTAATGATTCACCATCTGGTCAGAGTCAAAGTATTGGCCATTATTATTAAATGAAAAGGGGTTTAATCTCGATTGCTATAGCTAAAAAAAATTTGAAGCTCGAACAATAAGTCAATAAATAGTGATCACACGGTAAAGTTTTGATTTTTCTGTTCTGGTTCACGCGTGCATTATACAAGAAAATAACAACTACTCGAGAAAACTAACTTAGCGCAATAATTTTCAAGTTTTCGAAAAAAAAAAAACAGTGGAAGAATGAATTAATTGAAAATTCTCGGGAAAAATCGAACGAATACACTGCAAAAACACTAGAGTTAAGAAAAGGGAACTTACTTTTACCCATGATGAGAGGCAAATCTATCCAAATCCAAATCCAAATCCAAATCCGAAAGCTTTAAACGCTGTAACTCAGTTATTAAGAAAAAATACAGGGACGACTAAAATCTGAATTATGAAAACAAGCAACTAAAAAGGAATAATCTTGAATTGAATACGAATTTAGCTGGGAACTCAATAACTCAATTGAATCGATAAAGGGAGTATCCATGAAAAGAATTGGGGAGATTTTGGGGAGGGAGAAGAGAGAGAAACTTGTAGGGCTAAACTTCTGTGGAGGAAAAAATAGAGGCAAATTGCCAGAGTTCGTAAAAACAGCTTATAATTGCGTATATATATAAATCAGCGATTACGTATTGATAGATATCATTAAAATATATATTAAAATAAGGGCTCGTTTGGCATGCCCTATTTCTGAGTTTCTATGTTATTCTCATTCACAAGGATCTCATTTTAGCAATTAGCATATTCCTTTGGCAAAACATATCTTAAAATCTTCTATATTTTTAGACAAAGATTTGGATGCAGTTAATCGTACGCTGCCGCAGGGTAAGATTAATCGTGCTTAAGTTCACCTAATTTCTTTTAAGTTTCTCTTATTGCGTGCCTATACAATAAAATATAGGAAAATAATTTTTTGACATAATAATATCCTAGATATAAGAGGGTTATATTAGATATTGTACAATTTTTGAAAAATATGATTTATTTAGATGATTTATTTGAAATTTCAAAAATCAAATCAAATCAAATCTAGCTATTCCATACTTAATCTCAACCATATTCATAATTATTTTCCTAAATTGTGGTATAATTAAGAAAATGAATCGAAATAAAATCATAAATATTAATATTTATGAGCAATTTTGAATATTGATTTTTATACACATCATAATCAAAAATTCACTTTAATCCGTTAGAACCCTGAAAGAAGAAAATTAAAACAAATACACAAAATAATCTGATAGAACAACAATTCTTCATTACTAAATAAATAATGGCATTTCCAATTTCCAAGATATAAGGGGAAAAAAAAGAGGATTTTAAAAATTTTAATATCACGTTTCTTGCTTGCTCCCATCTAAATTATTGCATTTTAATTAATTTTGCTTCTAAATAATTATCCATATACAATAATTATTAAATTAAATAATATAAAACGCCATCGAATTTTTGTCATATGTTTTTAATTTATAATTAATTCAAAAAAAGTCTTCAGCAAAAATCAAATTATTTTTTTAATGGATTTATATTAACTATATGTATAGGAAACTTTGCCTACATTAAAAAAACTAAAAAAAAGGAACAAATACGAATTGATGCGAAAATAAATAATTTTTCATATAAAAAACATATTTTATTTTTATATTAAAAACACATTCTAATATAAATTTGAATTGAAAAAACAAACTTATAGACCAACTTTTTTACTTGTTGGCCATTACAGATATGAACGAAAATAACATAAAACTAATTGAATTCAAACTATGCATGATTGTGATCCTCCCATACCAAGGACACTTTCCAATAACCATTATCTTGTTTAATTGCATTAATACGTGCATGACATCGATGTCTGTCCTCTCTAGAGCATGCAGTCACACAATATTTATCGTCAATTACACAACGAAATACAACAACTAATTCTTTATTCTGTAAATACGTGTTGTATGCTCCAAAAAGGTCTTCTTTGGAAATGAACTCCATATCCGGCTGCGGACCGATATCAATTTCTTCCACCATCTTCAACGGGAGATTTTGAATCCAATTGTTTAGGGTTTGAGATTTTGATTTGTACCTTTATAGTAGTATTTATTTGTTATGGATCTACTTAAAATATTTATTTGATATAAAAAATCTAGCTATTTTTTTAAAAAAAAAATCTCGGATTATTTTGAAATCACAAAGATTTTTATGTAATATATTATACAACAAATTTCATATTAAATTCCTACAATCTTGAAATAATTTTTTTCCAAGCTCAAAATATAATAATTATATTAAAGCACAATATTATTGAATAAAATATACATATAGGCTAATTAAATATATTGACTTTATAATGTCATTTACAAAAAATATAGTGTATTATATTCAATTATAATTGTTTTCCGTTTAAAACATATATATATGTATATCAGAAAAATATAGGTAAATTGAAAAATGAAAAATGATAAATTTTTAAATAGAAAAACAAATTGAAACAAGATTATGTCAAGTTATTTGGTTAGCTAATTTTAAGGGATCAAATTATATATACCTAATTAAGATTATGGTGATAATTAAAACATTCCAAAAATACACAAGGGTAAATTAGATAAATGTGTAAACCAGAAAACCGGAAATTAATGAACCAGTTTTGGGAAAACCGATTTTTAAAATATATAGGCAAAATAAACCAGTTATGTCTAGGACATTATGTCTCATTATCACTACCCTAAAATATATGGATTTAATTAACTACTTCAGTGGCACAATTTTTTTTTAAGGCAAGACCAAATAGCAAAACTACTTTCCAGTCCAAACTACTGTACTGATTATAACAAATATTTTGTTATTTATTGCTCATTTAATTGAAAGTAAAATACTCTATGCACTCTATACACAATCATACTTTCTTCTTGATAACAAATACTTGAAATTCAAAATAATTTACTTTAAGTTATTTCCAATTTCATATGAGACATTTCCTCTATAAATACGAAGTTGATCTTTAACAATTTGTTTATCTTCTTTGTATCCAAGCTTTAAGATTTTAGCAGTTGTTATTAAACTACCTTTTTAATTATTTGAATTTTAAGAATTATATGTAAAAATTAGATTGGTCGCATAAAATATAAACATTGCTTGTTCCCTCCCAAATCACATAACTAACTCTAAAATTATATTGTATTTTATAACCAGCTCAACTGTAATTATTCATACTTACTTAATATATATACACAATTACAATTTTATATCAAAAAGCGGAAAAATATATCAGATAGTAACCATATTATACATCCGTATGTTTCAAAAAAACCATATTATGTATCCGTAGCTATTTTTTATTTATGTTTACAGATCAAATATACTTAGATTGAATATATTTTAGGTTATAGAATATAATGTAGTAATACTTTACGGTGGAAGCTAATTAAAATTAGAAAAGGACGTAAACCTAAAAAAGTTTCTCCAGCAAAATATAATAGAGATACCAATCCAACTCAAAAACATTTTAATCTTGATTAGTAGCCAAATTATATACCACATTAATTTTGTTGAATCATATTGGCACCTCGCAAAGGCGGATATCCTACTCCAAACACGGCCTTGAATATTTCTAATTAATTTTAGTTTATGTCGGAATTGAAAAAGAAAACAAGAAAATGATTGGAGGAGAATGGTTGTGTGATTCTTGGGGAATAATCGTAGGGTGTGGCGAGGAGCACAGATGGCTTGATGAGGAAGATGACGTGGATGGTTTAAAACCGTTGATGAATCAATGAAGCGGTGATGGCTGAGCGTTATCGATGGTGACATAAACAGGGTGCACGTGGACTCACAAAACAGCTGACGTGGCAGGTCCAGGAAGACAAGCCGACATAGTCGTCAACACTTGGAATGAATGAGACCTTTATATCAAAGTCAAACTCCACCAAGAAAAAAAAAACGTGTTCTGCCCTTTTCCTCTTTGTCATTAATGAATAATAATGATGCTTATTAGTTTTATTTTTATTTGTTCTAGAGTTTTCGTCTTATCTTTTTAGAAAATGCATTTTAAATTATTAATATTTTCACATTCCTCTATGTATATGTTTTCACCTTGATTTTTTTTTCATTAACAACAAAACGACGTCATTTTTGTGCCAATTTTTAGAATCACCAGAAAAAAAAATTGGGAATACAAATTTACTACAATTAAAAAAATTATAATATTATTAAATTATTTTTAAAATTGCGGTTCCGCTCCCCTATCCACTGTGGGCACAGTTAACGTGCCCACCGATGATGTGGCAATGGCACTTGGATTGGGGAGTCAACCATTTAAATATTAACTCTTAATTAATCTATTAAATAATCCACAATTTATGAAAACCAAATCTCCTAACAAATCATAAACTAATAAATTAAGAGAAATTGGACGAAAAAATACCAAAACTTAATAAGCATAAGTTTTTTAACCTCATTCATAAAACTATAAGTTTTCTATACCAAAATCATTTAAAAGACTAAAGTGTCCTCCCTTTTACAAAAACTAATAAATAAATAATACATCTATGAATTAAAAAAAAAATAATCTGAAAAAACAACCTCAATCTCTCTCAATTCTCTCCCGTCGTCGGCCAGATTTCTTCTGGACACGATGGGAGGACACGATGGGAGGACACGATGGGGCAACTGGACACGATGGCTGGGCACGATGGGTGGACACGATGGATGGACACGATGGAAAGTAATATTTAATGCAGATTCTGTCGCGTTTCATTTATTGAACCCTACCAAATCCGATTCTCTGAAGATTTTCGGATGAAACTAGGGTTTCATTTATTGAACCCTACCAAATCCGATTCTCTGAAGATTTTCGGATGAAACTAGGATTTAATGAAGGTAGTTCATTAAAGTTTGCGTAAGAGAGGTTGTTGACAAGGTTTAGAACTCCTAGTTAGGTTCGAATTAATCACAACACTACAATTGAAAACACCAAAAACCACAAAACCCTAAAAAGAAAGAAGAAGAAAAAGAAGAGAAAAAAGCTACTCCAATCTATCGAAACGTGAATTCAAAGAAGAAAAAGATATCAAGAAAAGCCGGCATCGCGTTTCTGGCCTCATAAAGAAGGTATACACCCGAAATCTCCGTCCGAAAAGCATATACTAGTGCGTGTTATTTAACTCACGATGGCAAGGCACGATCGTGACCAAGTAAACACGATCGTGCCTTGACCATCGTGTCCCAAAATTGTCTTCGATTTGCATGGAATATGTAGATGTTAAGTGATATTTGTTTAAATTCGAATATAACTTGAAGTTTAGTAATATGTTTAGGAGAAAAAATAGTTGAAATAACTCGCCTTGTGTGATTTGTAAGGGGTTGGAAACTATGAATTTTTTTTCTGTCGGGGGCGATGGGTTTCTCCCCACGATGGCACGATGTAGAAGGCACGATCGTGCCACGATCGTGCCCATGATCGTGCCCACGATCGTGCCCACGATAGACACGATGGGCACGATGGGCACGATGGCCAACTCGATGACCATCGTGCCACGGCGATTGTGATGTAAATTTACGTTTTTCGTATTGTAACCCTAATCTCTCTTCTTTCTTTGATTTTTAGATGGGGCGGCGGCGTGTTATTGTACGTTTTGGAGGTCGGTGGGAGGGATTGGCTTACTTAGGCGGGAGTCTTGTTGTTGTGCACATGGACGATACGAATGATGATCGAGATCATCTCATGAATACGATTAAAGATGCTTTGTGTGGTCGAAGAGATTCCGAGTATGTGCTATCCTATTTAACTTGTTTTGAGGGATGGGAGCGATGTAGAGTTTTATTAAATAGTGATACGATTTACTTCGATTGCTAGTGCAAGAGAAAAGGTCGGATCCGATGGTTTATGTCTTTGAAAGAGACAGTATTTTGCCACGAGGTGTACGTGGAAGGCGGTGGACGACGGGATCTATTTAAGGATGATGATGATAGAATGCCACCGAAGCGAGAGGGTGCTCGCATCTCCGACGACGAAGAAGATGAACGCCGTAAGAATATAATTGAATGCGTTACTGCGAGTTTCTTGCTTGGATTAGACGGCCGAACAAGTAAACGGGATCTTCGGCACCGAATTTCACATCCGAGCATCGGATTGGTCGTGATGATGATGAACTACGCGGCGGCCTAGGCAATTGGAGCATTCCACTGGTCGAGTGTGACGGCGCGTTGCCACTTGGGTGGGTTGAGCGGCCGGACCGTTCACTAGTCAACTTGTAGTGGGGGCTACGTTTCGGTCCAAGTATGAATTGAAGATGGGCGTGGGAATGTATCACACGGAGCACATGCTAGAGTATGTCATTGATCGTTCCGCCGTAAATCGTATAGTCTTTCTCTGCAAGCACGGTAGGAATAATTGCACGTTTAGGTTGTGTGCTCGGGGGCCAAAAGATGAGGGCAACTCGATTTGGTACATTACGAAGTTGACTTTGGATCACGGTTGCCACTTGAACGTGATCCGTCTTGCGCCGAGCGGACGGTGATGCTAAAGTTGCGGCCGTGTACTTTGCTCGTAGGTTGGTTTGCGAGGTGTGTATTTGAAGCCGAGAGAGATGATGGAAGAGATGCGCGAGAGTTTGGTGTTCACATGTTGTACGGCCTCGCTCTAGAAACGAGGAATATAGCGATAGAGAAGACATACGGTGACTTTGACAAGTCGTATCGGATGGTCGGTCGTATCTACATTTTTTGAGCGGCGTAATCCGTGCGAGTACAACGTACGGATCGGTAGTGAGGGAGTATTTTGTCACATGTTTCTCGCCTTAGGACAGTGTATTCGTGCCTTCGAGCGCTATACGGGGCCGATGATTGTGTTGGACGGGACCCAGCCTAAGGGAAGGAACAAGGGAGTTCTTTTGTCGGTAGCAAAGATGGGAATGAGCGGCTCTTTCCTATAGCTATTGGAATTGGTCCGATAGAGAACGATGAGTCGTGGACTTGGTTTCTTTCAAATCCGCGGGTGTTTCTACCCTCCGGATGAGTTGTTGATCGTCTCTGACCAACATAAGAGCATTGCAAATGCCGTGAAAGCCATCTATCCGATTGCAGCGCACGGATTGTGCTTTCACCACATGCAGAAGAATCTGACGCGATACGGCCGTCGAGCTCTTGCCATCTTCCAAAATGCAGCGTATGCTTATCGTGTTGAATAGTTCGAGAAGAATTTTTCTGCCTTGAAAGCTTCATGTGAGGGTGCTCACACACGACTTTCCGAAATTGGTGTTCATAGGTGCTCTAGGTCGCATTGCCCGGTTCGACGGTACGGTTCATGACCTCCAATGCCGCCGAAAGCTTGAACTCTAGGCTACGTGGGCTAGACGTTTACCTATTTGCTCGTTACTTGAGGTGTATCGTTGCATTGTCGAGAAATGGTTCGACGAGAAGAGGGCATTAGCTAGGGAGAGAGAGCATGAGATTACACTCGAGGCCTTCAACAAGCTTTGTGACGGTGGAAGCAAGTCATCGGCTCGTTGCTCAACCTACCACCGACAATGTTTATAAAGTGAAAGACAAGAAGATGGTCTTCGAGGTGGACCTTGGGAATTGGACATGTGAGTGTCGTGAGTTCGATCGGGATAAGATGCCATGTCGTCATGCCGCCTCGGTATGTACAAGCGTAAATTTGTTTGATTTCGTAAGTCGGTATTACATTTGTATTTTCATGGCTCAATATTTCTAACTTTTGTTCGTTACGGGACCCGGAAACACCGTCAATTTGTTTGATTTCGTAAGTCGGTATTACAAGCAACACGACTTGCGCGAGACTTACGAGAGAATCCGTTAGTAGTGCCGGTACCACATCCCAGGAGTGGAATGTCCCGCCGATGTGCAAGAATCGTTTGCTTGCCACCGGTGGAGTTCGTCAAGCCGGCCGTCGAGGACACGGCGTGTTCGTTCGGCGATTGAAGGTGCGCCCACAACACGCCGTGTAGCCAAAAATGCTCTAAGTGTAAGGGGACCGGCCACAATAGAAAGAATTGCACCGAACCACTCGCTTTAGATGTCGATATAAATATTACCCCGGAGGGAGAACCATCGAGTCGAGACGGCGACGAAAGAAAAATGCGACAATTGTGGTAGTGAAGAACACACAATCGAGAAAATGTCCGATGCACTTGTGATTTATGATTTTTTGCACGATTGACAATGCCAGGCTAACATTTATAATATGTGGTTCATTTGTCCTAATTTTATTTATTTGTTGAGCTTCGTTGTGTTTAGAAATTGGAAAATGTAAAAAACGGGGCCGAAGCGGGTTTCGCTGTAGCGGGTGCGCACCCGGCGGCTTCGCCAGCCTCGGCGGGGTACACGAGCCGCGCCCATCGAGCCCATCGCCGCGATTGGGAGACCCCATCGCCCCATCACCCCCATCGCGTCGCCCGCCTTACATCGTGCCCATCGCTTCGTGCCCATCCCCATCGTGCCCATCGCCCCATCGTGCCCATCGCCCCGTCGCCCCCATCGTGCCCATCGCCCCTCACCCCATCGCCAATCGTTCGCATCGTGGCCATCGCCCTCACGATGCATGTCATCCGCCCCGCTCGAAATTTTGATTTTATAGACATTTTTGGACTTTATGTTGATGTGGTGCTTGATATATTGATTTGTAATTGCTTATTTAAGAATTTCATAAGTAAAAACGAACATTTGAAATAATTTAAATGTAGTCTTTAATATGATTATGAATCATATCATATCTTAAGAATGAAAAGGATCTCAATGAATATTTACATCAAATTCTCAAATTATATGTTGTATATGATCGATGTTGCAAAAAACATTCAGATTGATCATAAGTATGTATGTAAGGTATAAAAAAGTATTTATATGATATAAAAAATACTATGGAATAACATTAAGGTATTAAAAATACTTATTGATGCACGTTCTTACAGGGACGATGGGGACTTCATCGTGAGCACGATGGGGCGATGGGCACGATGGGGGCGATGGGCACGATGGGGGCACGATGGGGGCGATGGGCACGATGGGGGCGATGGGGGCGATGGGCACGATGGGGGCGATGGGGGCGATGGGCACGATGGGGGTGATGGGGGCGATGGGGTCTCCCGTCGTGGGCGATGGGCGCGATGGGCGAGCTCGTGTACCCGCCGAGGCGGGTGAGCCGCCGGCGGGTGCGCACCCGCTACAAAAGCCCGCTTCGGCCTGTTTTTACATTTTCCAATTTCTAAACACAACGAAGCTCAAATAAATAAAATTAGAACAAATGAACCACGTATTATAAATAAGAGTGGCATGGTCAATCGTACAAAAAATCACAAATCAAAAGACAAGCTACGTATCCTAGCACCTATCTCTTTACGATAGCTCACAATGTATCTCACGTCAATATTCGCTTGTATGCCTTTTTTGTTGGATGTTTGGACACCATAGGATCTAGATACATGCAACAAAAACGCATGCTGACACATCGGTACGGCGAACCGCTCGCTAGGTGGCATTATGATCAATGGCATGAAGTCTTCTCTTCTTGTCTTGCGGGGTTATTCATCCAAGTAATTCCCCGGAGTTAGTAGCCCTAGGAACGAGACAAGTGAGGGGCCTCATCTGCTTTATCCGAGGAGATTTATTGGCGTCGTGTTGGTGTGACAATGAGTCATTACAATTCGATGCACCAATCATCTATTTTGATCTTCGCGGTGACCCGTGCTCAAATCAAGACAACAAAAGGCAATAATCTATTCAAATAACAAATATTAGTACAATAACCGCAAATCAAGAATATTGACAATTTGAAAGAAAAAGCAACTTATAATCAATTTAACATCACTTATCGTGTTGCGGTTTAACCACGGGATCCGTTCGGTGTGTCCATGCCATGAAAGAGATCCGGTATAGGTTGTGGCAATATCCATTTGTTTCCCTTCACTTGGTTGCCCTTTGGACTTAGCTCGTGGAACTCTTTAAGCATCGGTCCTAAAAAAGTAAAACAAGTTAAAAATATTTTTTTGTAAACCATTAATACAACAAAATAAAAGTCGAAACAAAAACTTACAAAAAACGTAGACCCTTGAACAATAGTGGTCAACTGCGCAACTCAACTCCTGCAACCCCCATTTCGCTTCTGGCACCTAGTGAAGAGCACGTACAAATCCATGACTGTATTCAAAAAATTTACATTACATGACGATATATAAATCAATGTAAATAATTAAAATATGTGAAGACGTTAAATTGCAAGAAATGTTACCTCTGCGGTGAAGCACTCGTCCGCATTCTCCACAAGGTCGAAAAATGCATGCGTCGCCGTGTGGTCAATCTCTTTTATCACGCGAGCCGGTGTTGTCGCCCATATGTACGAAGGAGCGTCGCGGCGATACGTGCACGGGCGGGGCGTCTCACCAACATATGGCGTACGTGGCGCAGCGGACGGCCTAGGGTGTCTCGGAGGAGGACTACTCTCGCAAACTCACCATGCTCCTCCTCTTCTCTCTCGGCGCGGCTACGAGCGCCGGCTGGCAAACCGCAGGTGAGGTACGTAGGAAGCGAGCGCTGGAAGGGCTGGTGGTGTAGCGGATCTCTGCGCACAATCACGATCCACCTCGAAGTCGTGGTAGCTAGTAGTAGCGACGGCGGAGTGGCGTGGCTGGTCACGCCGAGACCCGTGGCTAGCCGCGGAGTGGTGACTAGGGCTGCGGCGGCGGGTGGCGGGCTGGTCACGCCGCGACTCGCTGCTAGTCGCGAGTGCCGCCGATAACTCCGCTCCGTCTAGTGACCGAAGTAGTCCACGATCTTAGTGAAGACACATCATTTCTTTCGAGCGAGGAAGCACGTAGCTTGAGTCGTCGTGCAAGATCGCCTTCAACCGGCGATCGACGACGTCGTCGATGCTTGACTACGTGTTCCGGACAAGCATCCGTGCAAACAACACACCTGTCCTCGGCCTCTCCAGTACACTCGCTCCGTCGTCCGAGGACGGGTGAGAGGACTACTCTCTCGGCGACGCTTCGACACGCTTTCCAAGGTCGCCTTCATCTTCTCCATTGTCGTAACTTTGATCTTGCCCTTGTTCTTGATGGGCCCCGCAAACACAACCTGATGCCCTACCCCGACCAGCCAATTCGGACCGGCTTCGGGTACACGCATCAAACGGATCCCGTTCTCAAAGCTAAGGAAGTAGTACTCGGCTACCTCTTCCTCCATCGGGACCAACGGGACATCATTCATTTCGTTTGTAATGAAATACGTATAAAATAACAATTATATATCGATAAAATTTTGAAATTTTAAAAAATTCATAAAAAATAAAGTGATTTACGTACCGGTTGGTCAAAAAAGGTAGTGAAGTCCGCCTTCAGCGGTGCCGTCTCCCACATCAAGCATCGGGGGCACCTTATCACTTCATCTCTCGTTCCGCGATGGCGTCCCAAACGAGAAAATGCCTCGTACATCCAAAGGCTGCGGGACCCGAGCCCGGGCCAAGTAGAAGTGGTAGTCAATCTCTTCTGCGGGAGTAAGAGCCACGGTGTCGATGTAGTGAGTCAACACGCAGTACGTGTAAAGACACCCCGGAAAACTGTCCCATCGCTCAAAGTCCTGCACCGGTGCCCGTACCCGGTTCTCGACCGACATCTTGTCCCGGCGCAAGAGAAGTAGTAGTAAACCGACAAGTTCGCGGCACTTCAAATGTCTTCCATTTCATCTCCTAACTTGCGTTCCTTGAACTTGTTGCGCGGCTCGCTCATGGCCTTTGTTTCTTTGGCATGAAAATGCCGGTGAAATAAGCTGTCGGGACGGATCGGGTGAGTCTCGGTAGTGTCGAACTCCGTGTTTCAAAGTGAAGTCCGTGATTAGGGCATAATCACGGGGTGTACGGACGGTCCAGGCCCGACCCTGGAAACCACGACTCATGCGGGGGTATGTGGTCGCCACTGCGGCTATCTGGGTATAAGGTGGTGAAGGGCACCGTGCTTGCCGTCGCCCGTCCGCCTAACTCTAATCGATACGCCACGACCGGAGGTAAAGTGCTCTATCGCACGCCCTCCCGTGTCTAGGCCGCCAATGCGACGCACGTGGAAAGTATCTCTTTAAACACGTCACAACGCGTATACAAATTGATTCGTGTCAGCCCGTAACGTGGGCCTTTTCCATACACAACCCTCCTACAATAACAAAACGGGCAACCATAAGCAATAAATTCACGAGCAAATTCAAAAAAACAAGACAAAACACAAAAAAATGAAAACCGGCTTTGTCCCGAGCACGATGGCAAAGTCACGATGGACGCCATCGCCCCCCGCCCATCGTGTCCCGGCCCCGTCGTGTCCGGCCCGTCGCCCCGGCCATCGCCCCCGCCCATCGACCCCAACCCCATCGCCCCCCCCCCTTCGTGCCGCCCATCGCCCCGCCCATCGACCCGAACCCCATCGCCCCCAACCCCAATCGTGCCTCGTCGTGCCAGCCCCATCGACCGACACACCATCGCCTCAATCCCATCGTGCCCCCATCGTGCCCATATAAATTCAGCCCAAATTCACACCAAAAATCAACATTTAAACGCATAGAACATGTACATTTCTTCGCAACTTAACTTTAGCATGAATACCCATGAATTAAACATCGAAATTTGCCAAAAAATTTCAATTTATTTCGAAAATTAGGGCGCACTAACCGGCGGCTCGGTTAGGAACTCTTCCTCTTCGTGAATCTTGGCCGGCGACGACGACGCCTCTCCATCGTGGTTAGATTGTGTCTCGGACGAACTCATCGTGCCCGCAAGTCTTCCGTCGAGAGCGTGCTTCTTCTTCGTGCTTAACTTCTTCGTGGTTTCGGTCGAGAGAGATAAGAGAGAGAATGTGGGTTTGTGGTGGGGGACCGATAGATGGAGAGAGAGACAAAATTTAAAATAGTAAAGGGTATTTTAGTCTTTTAATCAATTTTGGTATAGAAAACTTGTAGTTTTAAGTTTAGGGTTAAAAAACTTATCCTCTTTAAATTTTGGTACCAAATTATTTGGACCTCATAAATTAATATTGTCCAATTAATTTGAGAAACTAACAATTAATAATTCAGCTGCCGATTAAGAACACTTAGCGCCAACCTTCAGAGCTCCTTGGCGCCACCACTTTTCTGGTCTTCATCAAATTGCAGGTATCTCATCTTCCATTTTTTATATATTTTTTATAATACTTTAATTTAGAGTAGTAGTATCAATATCTGAGACATGAATAATGTAACTTTTCATGATATACAATTATTTTATAATAGTTCACATGCTTAACCTAGTTGGTTTTTATCAATTTTGTAAATTGTCGTTCAACATATTGATTGGTGATAATGATTAATTTTATAAATGTATTCTCGAAAACAATATTTAGTTAGAGAAATATTAATTTTCCATGAAAAAAACTCATACGATGAAAAAAACTTATAATTTATTAGTTTATGATTTGTTAGGAGATTTGGTTTCCATAAATTATGGATTATTTAGATTAATTAAGAGTTAATTATTTAAATGGTTGACTCCAATCCAAGTAACATTGCCACATTATTGGTGGGCACGTTAATAGTGCCCACGGTGGGTAGGGGAGCGGAACCGTTTAAAATTGAGCCTAATTACAAGACCGAAAGGTTGACATTTAAATAACAATTAGAAAATCAGTTTTTTTTTTTTATATTTAGTAAAAAATTAATGGGCTTAGGAATATTAGGCCATAGAGGAGGTGGGCTCAGAAGAAAAATAAAATTTGGGTCAACAAATTTAAGTTAACTCTGGGACTTAAGCTTACTTTAGAATAATTTTGGGCTTAAGTAAATTGTTGATTTACTTGTTACAAATTCACACACGCACGTGATTTATCATTCGCCATGATAGCAGAGTAACTAATGGTTTTAATTAATTGATCTTATAGAGCACAATATGCGACTAATTAATTAGAATCTACAAACAATTAGGAGCAGTAGATCTATAACTATCCTATTCATTTTTTAAGAATTTAATTCGTTAGAAAGAAATATAGAATCACCTGAGTTTATGAAATATGATTAAAGAGTTGGAACTTAGTAATTAAATAATTTCATTAGAAATTTTTTACGAAATAAAAGTGTATTTTCGAATCATGAAAGGGGTGAATTTAAGCCCACAAGTAAAAGCCTTTTTAGACAAAGCCCAGTAAGCTGACTAAGTTACTCTTGATTATTTTTTTTAGATACAGCATTGAAAAAATTGAACATTTGTGATTGGTAACAATTTAAGCATGGTTTTTGGATCTCCAATGCGAGATTTATTTAATATTTATTTGCAGGAAATGAGTTTCATAGCCTCCCTATTGTAATTGTATAATAAAATTAGATTTCTGGTGTTAATTTAAATTGACCTTTATAAGATTAAATTAATTAGATCTTAGGGAAATTAAATAAACATAAGTTTTGGTGGTTGCACTTAAATGCTACTCCACGACGCAATAACTAATTAGAATTTGGACCAACTCTATAGTCTCTCGTGATAGTCGCAGTATGAGCACATGACAATCAAGTATTAACAATCACAACCTATATATTTAGAATCAAAATTAATGGACTGAAATTTGAAAGGAAGTGCTATAAAATAATTAACTCCTGATGGTCTAATTCAACCCTAACTTTATGTTTGTCGAAATTCTCCGAAATATCAACGTTAAAAATTTATCATTTTAATACCCAACATTTAAATATCATGATAAAAATGTTCCGAGTTTGATTTTTTAGAATTGAAAAATCGATGTGTGAAGGCGGAAATAGATGTAGATTTATCAACTCGCCACATATTTAGTGAATGATTTCAATATTTGACTTCACACGTCAATTTTCAAACTTGAAAAAATCGGACTCCGGACATTTTAGTTTCAATATTTAAGCCTTGTGTACTAAATGAAATTTCTTTAACCTTGGTTCGAATTTACATGATTTTAATATCAAATCAAAACAAAGGTTCAATTTAAAACAATTTTTAATTCATAATTTATTTAAATTTTTAGCAGCCCTCTACAGTAGCAGAAGAACCTTTTAAGAAAACAAATTCCAAATGTAATGAAGGCCATGAGTGGAAATAAGGGCATATAGTTGAAATTGGAACTTATTTGTAGCTAGCTAGTCTATAAGCTCTAGTGGTTATATTCCATGTATTTTGTCATAAAGTCTTTGTATCTTTGCTTTTATACAGATAAAGTTGCAGTAATGCAAATTCTCTCTGTATATTCTTGAGCTAGCCCATTCTGAAGGGGCAGGCAGGCAGGAGGAGGAGGAGGAGGAGCGAGAGAGAGAATATGAGAACAAGAGTTGGCTCTAGATGAGTGGGGTACTAATAGTAATAAATCGAAATAAAGGGGCATGTGAGTTGTGATGTGAGCACTGCACGCTGCTGCCCCCAGAGAGAGAGAGAGAGAGAGAGAGCGTTTGAATTAAGAGGCCCCAATGAAACTGCAGTTGAGTCAAAACTTTGGGAATCCAACTTGTTATTTTACTAGAGTGCACTTGTCTTTTATTTCTTAATTGTTTTCATCTAATTTATAAAATTAAATTATAATGTTTGCTGTACATATGTACGCACTAAATTAGAAATCAGTAGTACAAGGTAAGATTAATGGCGGAGGATCGGAGATGGGCATGGGAGTTAGTGTGTTATACTATTTTCTGTCAGGAAATTAATTTCAAGGGATCTAACCAAAACCATATTTATAAATATAAATTATATATGTATATAATTTGCTGTAACTTGCTGCTATTGTGTTCCCCCACCTGCAGCCTTCAGCTTATTATCACCAGAGTACTATTCTAGTTTTTGTGGGCCTCCAAGATTTCATCACATATAAATTACAATTCCAGGAAAAAAATTAAAAAAAGAAAAGAAAAGAAAATGATGATACCTAATTAATAGGCATTGGAAAATTGGTTTCTCTTGGTCGCCTCAATACATATGCTTATGCAATTGTTTGATGGATACAAATTTTTGTAAAGGATCACTCAAGATTAGAACCACAAACCAACAAGTAATATTACATCAAGTAGTATCATCGTTAACATGTAAACTTGATGCAGCTCGCCAACACAATCAAACAATAACAAGGAATAATTATGACCATATTATTCAAATCAAATTACAATCACACGAAGGATATTGTTTTACAGGCCGGATCGAATTTACCTAATCCATAGTATGTAGCCATGTAGGTGAGCAAAATGAAGTGAGCTGAGTGCACGGAAAACAACTTCTCATTTTCCCATATCAAAACATGTTTCTTTACTAACAATGATTCTTTCTTTTCAAGTTCCAAAGGGGCTGGACCTTACTGGCTACTATAAAAATTAAATAACAAAAAAATACTTTTGTTTGCTGTTTTTTGGCAGTTGTAATTCCCATAAAGACTTTGACGTCTGAGAATTTGCATGAGATCTTCATTTCCCTTTATATATATATATATATATATATAGGGGTTAGTTCATGTACAAAATAATTTTTCCGTAAAAAAAATAATAATGCATTTATGACTAAAATAATGTATTTTATGTGTTATTACAATGTATTTTTTATTTATTATAATACATTGTTACGATAATGCATTTCATTGACAACCGTAGATCTAAGAAGATCAATGGTCCATATCGCTTTTTATTTCTTACAGGAAAAGACTTTTACATATGATCACTTCCATATATATATATATATATATATATATATATATATATATATATTGATGATCTTCGTAGTTAATTTGTGACTATTATACGGAATTATAGTAAAAAAAACTACATTTCTTTGATATAAAGATCTTGTTAGAAACTGGGGTGTGAATGAACGAAAAATAAAAAATAATAATACTAAACCGAGGCTAGAGTTAGACTTTATCTCCGTAAAGCAATTTGCACCGTTATTTCTGTGCTGGCGGAACTTCTGCAATTACTTCCAAGATACAACGGTTTAACAAGATAAACTAGGGATGACAATTTTCCCCACGGGTTCGGGTCCCCGCCCCTAATGGGCCGGGTTCGGGTGAAGTTTTTCGGGGTCGGGGTCGGGGTCAGGGACGGGTTTGAATTATAATACCCGAATCGGGTTTGGGTCGGGTACGGGGATATAGATCCCCGCCCCGAACCCGACCCGATTATTTTTTTTATTATTTTGTATTTTTTTTTTTTTTTAATTTTTTTTAATTTTTTGTAAGTAGATATTTTATTACCAAATGGTATGGAAAATAACTTCATAAGTATTAAAAATAAATTATTAACAAATTTTTAATAAGTATTAAAAATAAATTATTAATAAATTACTAATAAATTATTTTTTTGTTATAATAAATTATTAAAAATAAAATAAATTATCTAACGGGTACCCGATGGAGATCCTTTTTCCGACGGGTAATCCCCGTCCCGTCCCCCGCCCCGATTTAAACGTGGATGGGGACGGAATTCTGAAGCGGGAATAGGGATGGGGAAGCAATACCCGGCCCCGCCCCGACCTGTTTACATCCCTAAGATGAACCACTGCACAAAGAGGTTCGATCTTTCGGCAAACAGACGGATACTCGGGATGAGTATTCTATTCCTAGACTCGATTCTATATGAGATGTATATATGCAATGGAACTGTACTCGTGTTTGAATGTCTCGAAAAATATGTCCACTGTTTTTGAAATCGATCAAATGTGGGTCCCATTTATAGATTGAAGGTGACCGTTCCGAAGAGATGCGATGGTGCGATTTTGATGAGTAGCCCATGGTGGAGTGACACGTGTCTACACCGAAGAGTCACATTTTCTCGGTGCGACATGTGGCAAGGCGATAATGCCCTGAGCCCAACCGCAAGAAACCGCAACCGCACTGTGTGACCGACCGTACCGTACGACACACACTTAGGCCTTCCACATCCATACGAACCGCCACGTCAACTGCAACCCAAGTGCCAAGTGCGCCTCAAACGCCCATTGCGACGTGCACGTGCTCGTCAAAGTCGGACTCGGACTCGGACGGTGCTATCTTCGTATGAATCATGGTTAAGCCCAAAAGAGCTAACACTTGAGCCACTAAGATGTACCACAAGGTTTCATACTTGATGGCTCCCTTATAAATGCTCTTCCTTATATATAGCTCTAAACTTTCTTTCCCAACCAATGTGGGACAAAGTTTTGCACAAGAACTAACTTTATTTCTTAAATATCAATCTTTAATCATTAATTGCTCATTCACAGCTAAATGGTTTTGGACAATTAAATACATTAAATGATAGTGCTCAAGATGTAGATTAAGAATCTACCATTAGTTTTCTCAACAAATAAATTAATTAACATTTAATTAATTAAGTTGGAGAGCTATAATAACTATTTTTCCAACAATCCCCCACATGAATGATGATTAATGCAAATGCAAAAACTACTACGTCCCGACAAACTATTATTCCATTGGGATAGGTAGTTTTTTGCTTTGAACCTTCCTTAGTGTAATGTGATCGGATTTACTCGCAGCTCGATGAACACGATGTCTTGAACCCGTCTGCTTTTGTGTAAACCAAGACAATCACATACACACAATGATAGATCTGATATCTTTTTGTTCTCACGTTGTGTCCATTTCGGCCTTGGACCAAATCTTGGATTAATAAGTGTTGTAGTTTGAAGCGGCCTCACTTCACACTTATATGGATGATCTCCTATTGAAGTATCATGCCATACTTTGTCTTTCTTTAAGACTTTAGGAATCATTAAAAGCTTATCCTTACCACCTTCAGCATGTTTTTGCACTTAGGCAGTTTCGAGAATAGATTTCAAATTGTGTTTTTTCCAAGTGCACAACTGAACATTCATAATTTAGTTGTCTCATTGAACCAAATTCTTGGGATCTCCAGTCATCAAGGTTGAGTTACTACTATGAATATTCTTTATTTGTGGATTTCCATCTTATTCCCCTTACTGCATAATTGATAAATTTTTTTTTTCAATTTTGTGAGTGACTACTCTTAATGTATTTTTGACATTCTCATTGTCAATGTACATTGTACTGAGTAACCATTCTTAATGTATTTTGACTTTTCCATACTCAATATACATTGTACTTATGATCAATTATTTACTCAAGGAATAATATAAAGTCTGTATGACGTTTTCCTGGATATTCACATATTAGATGGTCTTATCTGTCATAGTAACATTTCACAATTTATGTTTACTATACGACACATTTATGTCTTGGATATATTTCCAGCAGACATAAATACTAGAAGATATTGAATCATTCTAGTTTCACCATCTAAAGAAGAACAAAGTTCTTTTCCTTAATAAAGTTTTTCCTTATCTACTAAAATTTATCTTAGTATTTCTTGAAGGAAATTATTGTTTTGACATCTTATTTGTCTTTTAACAACCTTACCAATTGAACAAGTTTACTAGACGACTTAATCATCTTAGTAATACTTTTCAAACCGGAAGTTTTAACAAGACAATGTGCCATAGTGATTTTTCCAACGAAGAGTTTACTCAAGATATTCTCATTTGATTCTAGTAACCAAACTTTATTTTCTCAAATTTTGACTCTTTAGTCAAATATCTGAAGTATTGATTTACTTCATGATTTGTATCATTTTGATACCCCACATTTCAATGTTTGTTGTGTATCTATTTTAGATACGTAGTCAGCTTTTATAACGTATCAGTCCATTTCTATGAACATACATTATAGCGACTATGTTTTATAATGTAGACTATCTCTTTGCACTTGATAGATTTTCTTCTTTTATAAAGGCTAAGTTAACTTTATAAAAGGTTTTTTCCGAGATAAAAAGTAGACATTTTATTTTCTCTATACTTTAATGGTTAAAAAACCATTAGTTTGTATACTTGTAGTAAATATTAAACATCATTCTTATACATTGTCTTGATTTTGTTTCTATTAGAAGTAGACTTGAATCAAGTTGTTTCATTTACAATAAAATGAACAAGCAAAGCTTCTAAGAACATGTACGTACCATTTATTTATTTACAAGTACACGAAGCTTTACAACATGATATAATCTATATATATGCTTAGCTTTCACTTGAAGGCTTTATCTATATAATGCATTCTATTACATATTTACAATATGTACATAACAAAGAAGCCTCATATAGGCCTTCTTTCGTCTATACAGACTAATCATACATATCATCCTTGATCTTGAAGCGTTTTGCAAGTAAACGCGCTTTGTACTTGTCAATCGAACCATCGGCATTGAACTTCCTTGAGAAGCTCCACTCGTATCCCAAAGGAAAGGCATGAATAGTGTCATCAATTAATTCTCATGTGCAATTCTTCAAAATTGCATCCATGTTGTCAATGATGTGACTCATTTCATCGTAGATGACTTCTCTCCAAAATGGAGCATCAGGCCTAGACAGAGCTTCCGTCAGAGTTTTGGGTTCATCGTTCATATTGAACCCCTCGATACTTTGGCCTTTGATTATTCTCCTTCTTTTTGGATTGAAACGTTTGGAAGCATACAGAGCTTCCAACGTATTCCAAATGTCTCGAGCATTTTGAAAATGAGAGACGATAGAATAAATTGAAGGAGTAAGTCGATCAAGAAGAATGTACCGACATTTGAAGTTGTTGTCGATCCACTCGTGAGTTTGCTTTCTCCTCAACTCCTCCGATGCATTCTTGTCCACTGTTGGCGCGGATTGGGATACCAAGTTTGCCAATTGAATGACGACTAGAAAAACCATCATCTTCTCCAACCATTCTTTGAAAAAATCTCCATCGAACATGGAAACATGGAGCTAGACATTTTTTTAGGACACCAGCTTTTAGCGTTTTGCAAAAGTAAGACAAATTTTTTCGAGCTTGCAAAAGTAGGACAAAATCTTGAAGTTATTGCATCTGCAGGACAAATTTGGACCCGATCGTACAAAAGCGCACGTGACCCTCCAGGTGGAGCCCGAAATGTGATGTGGTGCACACATCATCACTCTCATTTAATAAAAAATAAAATAAAATGAAATTATTAAGTCTCTCTCTCCTCAATTTCTCTCTCTCGTCTCCTCCACCCTCTCCATCTCGTCTCTTTCTCTCGTCAATGCCCACCGCCACTGCCGCCTCTTGCCACTACCGCCGTGCCATACCACCATCGTCGTTCCATGTGAAAACCATCCAAACCAACACACAATATTCATCCCTAACCACCCAAAAAATTCAATGGACTCCTACTTCAACACCAAAAAATCGACACCGTCTAGAAAAATCGGCCACATTTCCAATTCCAAAACCACCACCACCAAACACGGCGGCGTTAGCACATCGCCGCCCCAGCAACCCAATCCTCGAATAAAAAAAATAAAAATAAAAATTTCATCCATATTTTCTCTCTCCTGCCCCACACTCTCTCTATCGTATGTTCCATCTTGTCTCCCACTTCTCTTCTCCGACCACCACCACCACCACCCCTCTTGTCTGACCACCATCACCACCACCCCTCTGGTTCAGCGGTGATGACGAGTATAACCTGTGTAATCTGCAAACCAAACTGAAATTGAACCTCTATAATCTGTAAAATCAAGATAATTAGCTCTCTGCTCAATATTCCTAATTGTATATAAATCAACAAGAATCACTCAACGGGAGATGAATGACGACAACGACGACAGTCTTCCAGGCTGCTGGTTGTTCAGTCGTAAGAGTCAACGAGAGAAAGGTATAGGTGTATCTATGTCTGTATATTGAGAACATACCCGCATTTAGTTTCTTACACGACCCGTACCAGCATCCGGGAGAAGGTCGAGGTCGTCGATGATGTGCCCAGAGCCGGTTCTTGGGCTGGTAACTTGAGGGTGGTTGTGGGCGGCGACGGCTGTGGACAGTAGCGAGAGAAAGAGACGTGAGAGGGGGAGGAGGTGAGAGAGAGAAAGTGAGGAGAGAGAGGTGATATTTTTATTTGATTTTTTATTTTATATTAATTGAGTGATGATGTGTGCGCCACATCATGCCACGGGCTCCACCTAGAGGGTCATGCTCGACTCACGTGCGCTTTAGCCCGATCTGGCCTAAATTTGTCCCGTGAACGCAAGAACTTACAAGATTTTGTTCTACTTTTGCAAGCCCAAAAAAATTTGTCTTACTTTTGCAAAACGCTAAAAGCTGGTGTCCTAAAAATATCTAGCTCTAGAAACATGAACATCTTGCGTCTTACGACGAGTCAACATTTTCGAACATAACACACATTAAAAATAGATTGTTTTA
Organism: Agastache rugosa; assembly: GCA_031470985.1. NCBI lineage: Eukaryota > Viridiplantae > Streptophyta > Magnoliopsida > Lamiales > Lamiaceae > Agastache > Agastache rugosa. The sequence continues at coordinate 5,809,450 of CM062601.1, read as the reverse complement.
CGATTGTTAGAAACTGGGGTGTGAATGAACAAAAAATAAAAAACAATAATACTAAACCGAGGCTAGAGTTAGACTCTATCTCCGTAAAACAATTTGCAGCGCTATTTCTGTGCTGGCGGAACTTCTGCAATTGCTTCCAAGATACAACGGTTTAACAAGATGAACGACTGTACAAAGAGGTTCGGTCTTTCGACGAATAGACGGATACTCGGGACGAGTATTCTATTTCTAGACTCGATTCTATATGAGATGTATATATGCAATCGAACTGTACTCGTGTTCGAATGTCTCAAAAAATGTGTCGACTGTTTTTAAAATCGATCAAATGTGGGTCCCATTTATAGATTGGAGGTGACCGTTCCGAAGGGGTGCGTATGGTGCGGTTTTGACAAGTAGCCCATGGTGGAGTGACACGTGTCTAAACCGAAGAGGCGCCTCCTCCTCAAAGCGCCCATTGCGACGTGCTCGTCGAAGTCGGACTCGGACGGTGCTATCTTCGTAGGAATCATGGTTAATCCCAAAAGAACTAACACTTGAGCCACTAAGATGTACCACAAGGTTTCATACTTGATGACTCCCTTATAAATGCTCTTCCTTATATATAGCTCTAAACTTCCTTTCCCAACCAATGTGGGACAAAGTTTTGCACAAGAACTAACTTTCTTTCTTAAACATCAATATTTAATCATTAATTGCTCATTCACCACTAAATGGTTTTGGACAATTAAATACATTAAATGATAGTGCTCAAGATGTAGATTAAGAATCTACCATTAGTTTTCTCAACAAATAAATTAATTAACATTTAATTAATTAATTTGGAGAGCTATAATAACCATTTTTCCAACAGATCTCTCATGTTCAATTATTTTCTGCCAATTTCCCTCGAAAGCAAAAGTCGCTGAAAATAAAGGAAGAAAAAAGGTTTCTTAGACAAATATAGTCTATGGAAGGGAGAAGAGAAATGGTTTAGAAAGAAAAGAACTTTGACAATTGGTACTTCAAAAGGGTACACTATAATTTGAAGTCGACTGATAGTCTGATATATTTATTTATAGGTTTATTGTTCAAATGAGACCCAATTAAATTTCAATGTGGCTAAATATAGCTGAATAAACACCAATCAAATTTATTAGAATTATTTGAAATTACTTTTCACCCTTTCTGTAGTGTATATATATATATTTTTGAGAAGTCTGTAGCATATACTTCATCCGTCCACGATAAATTTGCCACAATTTCCTTTTTGGTCCGTCCACAAAAAATTTGCCACATTCATTTATGGTAATAAACTCCACACACCTCACTTACTTTTCCACTCACAACACAATTTAAAACTATATAAAAGTGGACCCTTATTCTACTCACAATACAATCAACCAACAAATTATTAAAACTCGTGTCATCCACAATGTGGTAAATTTATTGTAGACGGATGGAGTATTTAAAAAACCAGTAAACTAGTTCTTTCTAAATAAAAAATTACTGTGTAACTTTTAAATGTAAAAGGTAAGTACTACTATAAAATATAAATTAGGAAAAAGGAACGGGTTCTGATAAATATATTGAAAAAAGAATGAGCAGATAAATATTAGTAATTAATTAAAATGAAAAGTGGGAATTCAGTCAAAGATGTTGACTGGCACAGAATTCATGGGTCTTTATTCCATCTTGTCTTCTCTGCTTCTTGTATTCTCATTTTAAGTTTTTAACCAGAATTCTTTTGCAGGAACGAGGTGCCAAGCCACTTTTCTAATTAAAATAAATAATCCCAATTTTCCTTTTTAATTTTATTTCTCTTTTGAAAATTTAATTTTTGCAGGAAAGATGTGACGAGCCACTTTTTTTTTCCTCCTTTTATTTTCTCTTTTGAATATACACACACACACACACATATATTTGCAGCAACTTTAGGAGTTGTTTTGGACAGTTCCTGCAAAGAGAAAATAATGTACCTTTTTTCTAATTTAGGTCTTTAAAAGCAATAAGTGGGCTTCACGTATGTAACGACAGAATTTCGTTATAGAACATTAATTTAATTAGAGAAATAAAATAGTACTAATTAATAAATTATGAATCTCTTGTAACCTTTCATCAAAGAGGTCAAAAGGGAAAGTGTTTTTAGGGAGAGAAGGAATTTCTCTAGGGAACAAGGATGAATATGTGAACTAAGGTTTAATTGATATAATCTTTTTTTTTTCTTTTGGTCATGAGAAACTAAAATTAATAAAAATTAAGAATTTATCTAAACGGAAACATAAAAATAAGGGACATTATATTATTGGGATAAAACAATATATTATCCCTAAATGTAACCATAGTTCAAAAGTTTCACCACTCGGCTTCAGTGATTTGTTTAATTGATTAACTAGTTCAGTACCATCTGCACTCAATGCATAGCGACACTAGATTTATGAAAAATGTCTTGTGAATTAAAGATAATAAGTATTATTCAATGGTATAAACTTTGTCGTGATAACTTGGCTAATACGATAAGGCAAGTCGGGTCGTCTACTGTATAATTGTGCAACATTTCCTATTGCATCTATGAATGATAGTTACACGTCATAGGAAAAGACGAATTTATTAAATTTTGTTAAGAATATTAACAACGGTAAACCCAAAAAAGGGATTCTTCTCATGCCACATGAGCTAATGAGGTTCCTATTTCAAAAACCACCTACAATGATCACATGTTCTTAGCAAGTTTCCTTACTATTTATGTTCAACAGAACGAAATGACATTATATCTAAAATTTGCTGTGGATTCCTTACTTGCCTCAACACGTGGCAACCATCGATACAGTAGGAAATATTAAATGATTATGCAGTAGAGAATTTAGCTTGATAATCCGCATGACACCCATCTTGATGAAGCTTAAATTTTATCCAACTTTTTCCTTACAGTGCTCTGACTATTATATCGATCATTTGCTTGAATGAACAATTTATATTCCAAACATTTTTCCTATATTTGACACACAAAAAAAAAGCTTTGAAATTGTTCCATGGGATCTTATGTTCCACCTTTGAAATTAAGTTTGATTGTTTTATGTATATTTGACAACTGAATGAGAGAACAAAGATGGTCATTTTTAGATTCGGTAAAAAAGTTAAAAAGGAAAAATGGAAAAGGGTAAGGCTGATGAAATAACTTTTCCTATGCCATGCACGTATTCTACATGAAAAGATCATATATAAGCGAATATCAACTTAATTTTTATTTATTTATGTTAGGCCCCAAAAATTCCAGAAAAAGAAACCAAAAAGCTAAATGAGATGGCATTGCGAATTTTTCACCTTTTCATGCACACTCATCAAATAGAGTTTTTCCAACCAAATTAAAGAATTAATTAATTAATTAATGGACCACTTGCAACTCATTAATCTAATATATAAACTTAACAGAATAACCGTGGAGATCAACGAATCAGGTCATAATAAAATATCATTTTAATTTGTCATTTTTCTTTTTTTGTTTTCTTCTCCTCTACTAATTTCTACTCCTTCCATCCCCAAATAAGTATCACGGACCACCAAAATGGGTATATCAAGATAGGGGACAAAATAATTCTTTTTACACTAATTAATTATTGCATGTAAAGTTGAAAAAATAATCTTTTTTGCCTTAAGTCAATGAGTAAATATGGAATTTGACATAATTTTTACATAAAGTATTGTGATATGATCCTTATTCAAGGATAAAAATTTTAACGGCTCGTGATGATTATTTGGGTGCCGAATCAGTAAATTCTGATCAAATAGGGCGGCCATGGCCAAGGTTTTGAGGTGCGATGGGTTTTGTGGACTGGAGTACCCTGAAGAATTTTGATACTTCAGAGAAAAACAGTAGTCGGTCACTATCATTTTTTTGCGAGAGAGAGAGAGAGAGAGAGAGGGAGAGAGAAAAGCGAGACAATATCAATTATCAGCAATAGATGGTTAGGGTTTGATGAGTAAGTAGTGTGCCCATTTCCTGTGCACAAATTGACAAATGCTGAGATACAGACTTTCTTTCTGAGCTACTCATATTATTTGTACCATCCCATTGTGCACTCATATCATACCTGAGTGTTTTCCAAATATGAATGTACTTACGCATATAATATTAATCATTTCACTTTTTCACTTCAAAATTCAATAACGAAATATATAATAATCTGATACACTACAAATTATTTAACACGCTATTGATTTGAACCAAAAATAAAATAAAAATTGATGTAAGATTGGGCCGACAATGACTTGATAATAGTCCCAAGAAAAAGTATTTATTTTTTAGCCCGATTCTCATGTCAATAATTTGAAAATAGTCTATTAAATAGTAGAATTGAGTTATCATTTCTTATAAGATCTTGTTAAGGGAGAGTTATCCCACTCATAAGTTAACCACATATATAATCACTACCAAGTCGATATGGACAAACGAAGAATTTCAACACGCCCCCTCATGTGTTGACCGATATAACATGCACCGATCCCTTAAATAACCTTATTAAGGATGGAGGGTGATCCAACTTATATGTTGAATTCAAGATCTTTCTCTAAGTCCAAAACTAACGTATTTCAACAAATAAATAATGTATTATAATATATAAGGGTAGTATTTTATAATTCTATTTCAATTATGAAAATAAATACTAGTAAATCATAATTTGATGATAATGTAGATCTTGTATACTAGAACTAGTAAAAATCCTTTTTTTTGGGTAATGGCATGTAAATTCCTCAACTTTCATTAATTTCTGGTTTTGCTCTCCAACTAAAGATTATGCCTGTAAATTCCTCAACTTTCAATTGTTTCTGATTTTGCTTCCGGTGATGGAATCCGGCAAGAACAATTTTGGGGATTTATAGACGTGGCTTAAATTATTAATCTATGTGGCACTCTCGTGGCATATATGTATATTAAAAAAATAAAAAATATTTCATGTCATCATCCCACCCCTCTCTCAGTCTCGTTCTTCCCTGGTTTTTTTCATCCTCCGCAGAGATAATTCAATCGAGAAAATACAGATCATGCGCTAGAAGGCACCCATAAAACCACAAGAATTTTAAATCCTACTCACACACATATAATCTTGAATTCATCAAATTTCTAAATAGCCATAACAATAATTTTCACATCCATACGAAGCAAAAATACTGACAAATCTAGCAAACTAATCTTGGGGGGAGAGAGAGAGAGAGTGGGTGGCTCGACCTGGTTCACCAATCCCGATGAGGAGTATCGGATCGAATGCTCCTTTGCCTGCTAGAACTGCAAGGTGGACGTAACCAACAACGTCATGCTCGGAGAAGGATGTCTTCGATCTGGGGCAATTTCACGATGGTATTCTTGGTGAGGGGTTTGGGGGCAGTTTTTGTGTCGAAGAAGGTGATTGTGGCGACGACAATGAAAGGAGCAGAGTGTGGTGACGGTGAAGGAAATTTGGATGGGAATGGAGAGAGAGAGAGGATAGAGATAAAGAGTGAAAAAATCTGGCAAGAAATCTAATTTATTATTTTTTATTAAATAAATTTCAAAACGACGACGTTTTGTTCATCGACCGAATTGGCCTACTCAAATTTTTCGGCGGCCATGTCAGCATTAATTTGGGAAAAATTTGATCTCGGATGCAAAATCAGAAACAATTGAAAGTTAAGGAATTTACACGCAGAATCTTTAGGTGGAGAGCAAAACCAGAAATTGCTGAAAGTTGAGTAATTTACATGCCATTAACCCTTTTTTTTTTCTACAAAGATGAAAGGTTTTGTTTGTTAATCCATCAATGCGAATTACAAATTAGCCAATAGACAATAAAAGAAGATGCCATTTCACTACTGAAAAAATCAGAACAAACTTAATTATACCAATTTGGCATACTAGTATACAGAATAGCCCATTCAAATTCACAGACAACTGTATTTCGCAAGATCCAATACTTAAATTTTATGTTAATTAAAGACTTGAGTTTTAATTAAAGATTAGGATTTTAATCAATTACTAGTTAAAATTTAAAGGGACAGTCAATCTTTTATGTGCACTAAACTTATTTTAGTCACCTAATTTGTCTATATTATCTCATTAAGAATTCTCCGACCAATCCTAAGGAGTAGGTTAAATTATTGATTTCAGCATTGTACTTTATAATTGAATAGAACCCACATCCTGCTGCAATGGGTCGATCCAAAAACAAATGAGTATATTATTAAAATCCTCATTCTTTTAATATAACTCTCAATTAATCAAATATAGTAGAAGAAATCCTGTATATTGTGAGTAGTCTATATATATAAAATCTTGGCGAATACTTTTGATCATCATCCCTTGGATCTTGTACTTTTGTGAGGTTTTATATATATATTCGAGCATTCCAAGACCCATTTTTATTTAATTTTCTTTGAGGGGTGGAGAAAATTCATGTCATGCTCCTTCCGTCCCATTGAATTTGTTTTCCTTTCTTTTTTGGACTATCCCATTGAACTTGTCTTTGTTTTTGTATAAAGAAATAATTAACTCTTCAAAAGTAGTAGAACCTACCTACTTTCTAATTATTTATCCTTCTCCTTAATACTCGTGTCGAACAGTAACATGACATGTTTAGTGGGACGAAGGGAGTACAACTTAAGCCTAATCTAAGCAGTAAATTTAAGGCACCATAAAGTCTTTCCTTAGCAAGAGATATTTGATTTGATTATTCTCACTAAAGTGTGAATTGTCTTCTAGTTTATACTAATTTGATGAATGTTGTGATTTATAATATCATTATTTTTTTTTTGAGGAAATAACATCATTAAATTACGTTCCTCAAAAAATAACATCATTAAATTATAAATCGGTAATATATCTAGTATCTAGAAAAGGGCTTACATGGCCCACCAATTACTCATTTTTTATAGAATTGAACCTCTCTTCTTTTGCTAAATATGTTCTTATATATAAAAAAAAAGTATAAAGAAAAGCAAAAAGCAAAGAGACTTGGAGGTAACATGCTACCCCCAAATTAAGGCCTCAAGAAAACCATACGAGGCAGAGGAGCTTAAGACTCTAACAAACCAGAATCAGAGGAAAACAAAGCTCGTCATCATAAAAATATGGAAGTCTTTGTTTGCTATTAAAATAGAAAATAAAATACCATTATTACATTCATGGCCGAGAACTTAAATATTTTGTTAGATTACATTACTCTATTTGTTCACAATTTTGTCGAAATTACAAATAGATCCAATGCCTAACGAGACGACCACTAAATTCATGAGAAAAAAAAATCTAATATTATATTTTATGAATTAAAATTATTTAGGATTTGTTTGGTTGACAAGAAAGTAAAGTTATCTACAAATATAGGTTCGTTTGGTTGATAAGAGAGTAAAGTTGTCTAGAAATATAATTTCTATATTTAATTTTTATAGAATACATTGTATACACTCACATGACATTAACCCCCACCCGAAAATAAAAAGAAAAAGAAAAAGAAAAACTCATTAGCTGTTGTGAAGCTAATAGTCTAATATAGCAGCTCATGAATTAGCCGTTTTAGCAAAGTCTGTAGCCATCTCTGTTTTGTGACATGATGGTTGATTTTCTCATGAATATTGTTTCTTCTGATTCCTCTTGATTAATGAAATTATATTTTTCACTTAAAAAAAAAAGAAAAACTCATTATCATTAGTTTAGTCGGTCAAAAGGTTCGTTTCCGATTTTCCACAAACTTCGAATCAACAATTTTACCAAATTTGAAGAGAGTTAGACGTTTCCCTATAAAAACAAAAAAAAAATAGTTGGACGTGATTTTTATAAGAGTGATGCTATTCGGACATAAATGTCCGGACATAAATTTTGTAATTAAAAGAAAATATGAAAAAGAAAATAATAATAATAAGTAATATGAAAAAAAAATTGGGTAGATGCATATTAGAGAATTTTGTCAGTGGTAATAAATTAATAATATTAAAAAAGATTAATCGTGAAATAAGGTAAAAAGTTGCATACTTTTGAGTAGAAAACGAAGCGGCAATAATGTAAAATGATTAATGATAAAAGGTATTTATGAAAATATTAGATAAAATGATTGATGATAAAAGGTATTTATGAAAATATTGCATAAAATGATTGATTAAAATGATTTTATTAGATAAATCTTAAATTAAAATTATTAATATACCCTTTTATGTCCGGACATATATGTCCAAAAAGTATTATTGTTTTTATAATCTTGAGATTATTTGGTAATTACTACGATCTCGAAACACATTGATCTTGTTTCTTCTTTTTTTCCTCTTCTTCTTTTTTATTATCTGAACTTGAACTAGACGTATTTCAACTTTTGTTGGATTAGATATCCTTTAGATTTATTTGCTTCCATGTATTTTTTTTTTCCTCAAACTCTTTTAGTATTACTTTCAATTAGATTTTTATCATTCATTTTTCACACCATTAATTTGCTTCAAGCATTTTAGAGTAATAATTAATTGTCGTTTTACGAGCCTATAATGAGTTTTTTAGATAACATCTTGTTGGTCCAAGTCCGAAACAATATTAAACCAAACTTATCCTTAAAAAAATAAAAAGTCTTATCCTTCACACAAATCATTAAGCTGAAGTATATCTTTTTATGAGTAAAAATTTGAAATAGCCACTATGAATAGTGAAAAATAAAAGTTGTCCAAAACTTAATTTAACATAAATTCTGTCAGATTTTGGAATTTTGGGACAAATTTGCTCCTACCCACAGTTTCAATTTTACCGTCTTTCTATCATTTTATTTTCCATTTTCTTTCTCTCTCTTCTCCTTCATCTCTCTTGCCAAATCCTCACGGTCTCTCTTCCACTGTCGTCTACCATCCACCGCATCATTGACCACTGCCGTTCCAGTCACCAATCACCGATTTAATAGCATTCGACAACAAATCCATAACTTCCGACAACAGCACCGACTCAGAAAATGGAAATAACGCTGAATCTCAACATCTAAACAGTAAATCTGGTCGCGATTCAGAAGATGAGAAAATTATAGACGAACCACAGCGGCGATGGCGCTGAATATTCTAGATCCAGAAGTGCATCGATTCACAAAACAGAGAGCCGAAATCGTGGTACGATTAGTACGAATGGATTCATTCGTACCAATCGTACCAAGTTATGATGCGCCACTGGTTGGCACGAATAATACAAATGAGCTCATTCGTACCAAATTATGGTGCGCCACTAGGTGGTACGAATAGGACGAATAATTTCATTCGTACCACTCGTATCAAGTTATGGTGCGCCATTAGATGGCACGAATGGGACGAATGAGTTCATTCGTACCAGTCGTACACAGTTATGGACCACAACTAGTTGGTACGAATGGGACAAATGGATTCATTCATACCAGTCGTACCAAGTTATGGCAATGCCCGTGGTACACTAAGGACGAATGAGATCCATTCGTACCACAGTTGCTGTAGAGATGAAAAAAATCACGCCGGAGAAGATGATCGGAGACAACCAGAGAACAGATTTAGATAAAAATTTGAACGAAAAATACATATAAATGTGAAGCATCATCATTGGATTCTTTAGATCTGAAATAACAGAGCAGATTGAAGTCGGAATAAATCTGAAAATAGATCTGAAAAAATACATCTGAATGACTGAGAAAATGACGATGGCGAAGGCGGCGGCGGCGATGGCGGTGGTGGTGGTAGAAAACATCGAAGAAGATCGGTGGTGGCACTGGAAAATAGAGAGAGAGAGAGAGAGAGAATGACAATGGCGAAGGTGGCAGCGGCGACGATGATGGCGATGACGGCAGTGGTGGCAGCGGCAGAAAGCAGCGAAGAAGATCTGTGGTGCAATGGAAAATAGAGAGAGAGAGAGAGAGTACATAGATTTAAATCACGGTGAAGAAGAATGATGTATATGAGAGAGAAAAGTGCAGCGGAAGAGTTTATTTCTTTAGTTAAGGTTGTTGTCTCATCACTTTAAAATTTGCTAAAGTTTATAATAAATTAAGTTTTTGACAATTTTTATTTTCCACTATCCATAGTGGCTATTTTATATGATAAACTCTCTTTTTATTGTGAATTAATGAACGACTATTACAAGGCTTCGATTTAATGATAACATGTTATTTTTATAGAGTTAATTGCATTTAAATACATAAATTATTATTGAATTTCAATTTTAATTTATTACAATATATATAATTAAAATTTGGAGAAAAATACTTGGATTTTTTAAATGTTTGGAATTTAATCCAAATTAAAATTACGACCAAAATATAAGGTGTGTCATGACATCAACTTTTAGGCCATTATCTGTCATCTTCAGTAACCAAAATCCAACAATATGGGCACCATTAGATAGCTTTCTAGAGGTACCTTCGAATTGCACCGGACTTCGAACGACAAAATTATTAGCAGACGAACTTTGAGTGGTAGAGTTGGGCGTGTGAGTTCAATGCGTATTTAGAGTCTAATTTTCAATGTCCTTTCGACACCAAAATTAAAATGTATTTAAGGACTTTTGAAGTCATCGCGTGTAACCATGTTTTCAATTTCACTGTCAGATATTTGATAACAAAGTAATTGAGTAAGGAAGTTGGCATGCAGAACTAGGGTTTGCACATTTAAATTGGAATTCCGGCATCAAATCGACATTGAATCGAAACATTCATTTGGTTGTTCGATAGTACAAGCCGAGGAGAGTCCAACATGGTCTCAATTCTTACCATGTCGATCTCAATTTAGCCAAAATTTTAATTCAGACGAAATTCCAGATATTTGAAAGGTTTGTGTATCTTTTCGCCAATTTTTGAATTATGTTGAAAATTGAATTTGATCATAATTTGTGTATTTATACAGAATTTACTGTTTGTATTCAATGATGTTTAGAGTTGGGTCCTTTTTCTCAATAAAAACAAAAATGCATTATGAATGAAAATCAATATGAAAATGGTTACTCATACTCATATCAAATGGAAAAAAGATGTGCTGGATAATCCAGAAATAAATTTAAATACTATTCTCTGCTTATGTATGTGAAGTGACGCCATGATGTCCAACCCACGTTCTTCTTTGACCAGTCAGGCTTATTGTAGCTCCAGTTAATAATTCAATGCCCAATTAAAAGAGGACACGTATTTTCTTTTATATATCGTATAAAATATACTCCTCAGATATATATATATATATATATATATATATATTCATGTTTCACTTTATTTTTTTTTCCTAGTTTTCTCTCATCTTTTCCTTCAATTTAATTTTGTTGTATTTTGTTTAATTTTATAATTCTTAATTTATGGTTGATTATACCCAATTAAACTACATTACTATTTTCCCAGTAATTAATTTCAATATTATAGTTAATAATTAATCAATAAAATTGATTATTCTATAATTGAAGTAGTATAATTTTTTAAAACTTCAATTGAAGTTATAAATATTAATGAGAAATTGGACGAAAAAATACCAAAACTTAATAAGCATAAGTTTTTTAACCCCATTCATAAAACTATAAGTTTTCTATACCAAAATCATTTAAAAGACTAAAGTGCCCTCCATTTTACAAAAACTAATAAATAAATAATACACCTATGAATTAAAAAAAAAATCTGAAAAAACAACCTCAATCTCTCTCAATTCTCTCCTGTCGTCGGCCAGATTTCTTCTGGACACGATGGGAGGACACGATGGGGCCACTGGACACGATGGCTGGGCACGATGGGTGGACACGATGGATGGATACGATGGTGCTATTGGACACGATGGAAAGTAATATTTAATGCAGATTCTGTCGCGTTTCATTTATTGAACCCTACCAAATCCGATTCTCTGAAGATTTTCGGATGAAGCTAGGGTTTCATTTATTGAACCCTACCAAATCCGATTCTCTGAAGATTTTCGGATGAAACTAAGGATTTAATGAAGGTAGTTCATTAAAGTTTGCGTAAGAGAGGTTGTTGACAAGGTTTAGAACTCCTAGTTAGGTTCGAATTAATCACAACACTACAATTGAAAACACCAAAAACCACAAAACCCTAAAAAGAAATAAGAAGAAAAAGAAGAGAAAAAAGGTACTCCAATCTATCGAAACGTGAATTCAAAGAAGAAAAAGATATCAAGAAAGGCCGGCATCGCGTTTCTGGCTTCATAAAGAAGGTATACACCCGAAATCTCCGTCCGAAAAGCATATACTAGTGCGTGTTATTTAACTCACGATGGCAAGGCACGATCGTGACCAAGTAAACACGATCGTGCCTTGACCATCGTGTCCCAAAATTGTCTTCGATTTGCATGGAATATGTAGATGTTAAGTGATATTTGTTTAAATTCGAATATAACTTGAAGTTTAGTAATATGTTTAGGAGAAAAAATAGTTGAAATAACTCGCCTTGTGTGATTTGTAAGGGGTTGGAAACTATGAATTTTTTTTTGTCGGGGGCGAAGGGTTTCTCCCCACGATGGCACGATGTAGAAGGCACGATCGTGCCCACGATCGTGCCCACGATGGACACGATGGGCACGATGGGCACGATGGCCAACTCGATGACCATCGTGCCCTGGCAGTTTGTGATGTAAATTTCTGTTTTTCGTATTGTAACCCTAATCTCTCTTCTTTCTTTGATTTTTAGATGGGGCGGCGGCGTGTTATTGTACGTTTTGGAGGTCAGTGGGAGGGATTGGCTTACTTAGGCGGGAGTACTGTTGTTGTGCACATGGACGATACGAATGATGATCGAGATCATCTCATGAATCTGATTAAAGATGCTTTGTGTGGTCGAAGAGATTCCGAGTATGTGCTATCCTATTTGACTGTTTTGAGGGATGGGAGCAGATGTAGAGTTTTATTAAATAGTGATACAGATTTACTTCGATTGCTAGTGCAAGAGAAAAGGTCGGATCCGATGGTTTATGTCTTTGAAAGAGACAATATTTTTGCCCCTGAGGTGTACGTGGAAGGCAGTGGACGACGGGATCTATTTAAGGATGATGATGATAGAATGCCACCAGAAGCAGAGGGTGCTCACATCTCCGACGACGAAGAAGATGAACACCGTAAGAATATAATTGAATCTGTGACTACTGAGTTTCTTGCTTGGATTAGACAGCCAGAACAAGTAAACAGGATCTTCGGGCACCAGAATTTCACATCTGAGCATCAGATTGGTCGTGATGATGATGAACTACGCAGCAGCCTAGGCAATTGGAGCATTCCATCGGTCGAGTGTGACAGCGCCGCCGCCACTTGGGTGGGTTGAGCAGCCCGGACCGTTCACTAGTCAACTTGTAGTGGGGGCTACGTTTCAGTCCAAGTATGAATTGAAGATGGCTGTGGGAATGTATCACCTGGAGCACATGCTAGAGTATGTCATTGATCGTTCCGCCAGAAATCGTATAGTCTTTCTCTGCAAGCACGGTAGGAATAATTGCACGTTTAGGTTGTGTGCTCAGGGGCCAAAAGATGAGGGCGACTCGATTTGGTACATTACGAAGTTGACTTTAAATCACAGCTGCCACTTGAACGTGATCCGTACTGCCGAGCGGACGATGACTGCTAAAGTTGCAGCCGTGTACTTTGCTCGTAGGTTGGTTTGCGAGGGTGTGTATTTGAAGCCGAGAGAGATGATGAAAGAGATGCGCAGAGAGTTTGGTGTTCACATGTTGTACAGCCTCGCTCTAGAAACGAGGAATATAGCGATAGAGAAGACATACGGTGACTTTGACAAGTCGTATCAGATGGTCCCGTCGTATCTACATTTTTTGAGGCAGCGTAATCCCGGTACTGAGTACAACATGCAGATCAGTAGTGAGGGAGTATTTTGTCACATGTTTCTAGCCTTAGGACAGTGTATTCGTGCTTCTTCTTCTTCTTCGTGGTTTCGGTCGAGAGAGATAAGAGAGAGATGTGGGTTTGTGGTGGGGGACCGATAGATGGAGATAGAGACAAAATTTAAAATAGTAAAGGGTATTTTAGTCTTTTAATCAATTTTGGTATAGAAAACTTGTAGTTTTAAGTTTATGGTTAAAAAACTTATCCTTTTTAAATTTTGGTACCAAATTATTTGGACCTCATAATTTTATTTTTATAATAAATATTATCAACTAATAGTTCAACAAACACGATGCGAATCGTTCCCAAAGTAGGTACTGGATAAACATTATATATTTAAATATTAAATAAAATATAAAAATATTTAAATATTTAAAAAGTAATTCGGTATTATCAGGTATACGTCAAAACTGAAAATCAATACCCATGTACCAACCCGTACCGCAAATCATTACCCACCCACCGGGTCGGCACTGGGTACACCCGTTACCCGGATCACGTTTCTACAAGCCTACTCTCTACAACTTCCATTAGATATTTGTTTTTTCTTTCCTTTTCACGATTGTTAAAAACACTTTAATAAAAGATACTAAAACTTGAAATAAATTGTGCTACAAATTTTTTGATGAGAAAGAAGCACCAAAATGTGTAGGAACTTGGAAATATAGTGAATTTCAGTCTAAAATAAGTATTTAATTAATAAAATAAAATTTAAGATAATCATATTTTTATATCATGAGGACTCCAGTGCTACTTTCGGTGCGCATTGGTTAAATTCTATTCACATGCAAGAGCATGTTCAAACATGAAATTTTTGACATTATGAACAAATCTAACTGCTAGACCATTTACCATGAACAAATCTAAAACAATGTTTAATCTCTCTCTTTATATATATACACACACACTAAAACAAAATAGTGGAATTACAAATCAATTGCAATTCAATTTTGATGGCAATTTTGTTAATTATATAAAATTGAAGATAACGAATTCTACACAATATTTTGTACTCCCTCCGTCCCGCTCATATTGTATTCTTTTTCTTATTGGGATGTCTCACTCAAATTATCTTGTTCCAAATAAGAAAAGAATTAACCCTTCAAAAGTGATGAGACCTATCCACTTTCTATCCTTACCCTTATTCTTAATCTATGTGCTGAATTAAAGTCAAGAAATATAAATTTCTATTTCTAAGCTCATTTTCACTTGAAATTGAAAATAACCAAGTAAATC
This sequence comes from Agastache rugosa, assembly GCA_031470985.1. Classification (NCBI taxonomy): domain Eukaryota; kingdom Viridiplantae; phylum Streptophyta; class Magnoliopsida; order Lamiales; family Lamiaceae; genus Agastache; species Agastache rugosa. Next base: position 5,794,413 of record CM062601.1, on the reverse strand, counting down.
CCCACTCCCCCACTTTCCATTCACCACTCCCTCTCTTCTCTCTCTCTATCTCCCCTTTACCACCCCACGAGGCACGAGCCACGAGCCACCACCACTCTAATTCAAAGCCACATTTTAAAGATTGCTTATGGATATAGCAAAACCCCATTTACTTCCCCTTATATAAATATTGTTTGAGAATGAGATGCACAACGTTTTATTGCAGAAAAATAATACTAGTGTGGTAGTTACAGTTCGCTCATCACATGCCTAATTAGAAGACACGACCATAATCAGATACCCGCTAGTTTTGGCGGCACAAATTTCTCCCACGCCATTCATACATATCCTAGATTCTCTCCCCTCTTTATTTAGATGCAGATTACATATATGGAGGAGTAAAAGAAAAGTAAAACATACACACATACTGACACAAAAGGAAAGCAACAGCAAAGCAATGGAGAATTCTCTTCTGTGTGAAGAGAACTTGGGCAGTTTAGACTGTGAAGATGAAGAAATTGTAGCAGATGACAATGATGATGATGGGTACATTCAAACCCTTCTTGATAGAGAAATCACAAATGGTGGGACCCAAATGCAAGAGTTTCTCCAGAATTCTTGGATTCAAAGGGCTCGTTTGGAAGGGATTCATTATATTTGCAGAGTTTGTTCCAAAACCCATTTTGTTTGTTTGTGTGTGTGTGTGTGTGTGTGTGTTTCAGTGTAGAATGTGTATGATGTTCTTGACGATTTATTGCCAAAGAATTGAAGCTTTTGGCATTTCTTTTGATGCAGAAAAGGGAAGTTCTTGGATTCGCAGTCCAAACTGCATATGCATCAGTTACATATCTTGATAGATTTCTTTCAAGAAGATCTATTGATGTGAGTTTAACAATTTTTATTTTCTTTTCCTGGGATTTTCGCCCAAAGATTCAATTTTGATATTGTGATATCATTTTCTTGATTGTATTTTTGATAAATGTAGGTAGAGAAATCTTGGGCCGTAAGAATTTTGTCCATGGCTTGTCTATCACTGGCTGCAAAAATGGAAGAAATTAGTGTGCCTGCATTATCAGAATTTTGCGATGAACATTACAATTTTGAGAGCAGTGTTATACAGAGGATGGAGCTTTTGGTTTTGAATACATTGGGATGGGAAATGGGATCTCTCTCCCCTTTCAATTTCATTAAATTCTTTGCAAACAAGTTTTGTGACAACCCTTTCCCAGAAAACTGGTTTTCAAGAATTGTGCAAGTCATTTTAAGCTCAATGAGAGGTAATTTGGAAGTTTTGATTAATTTGGGATTTCTTTGATAGATTGATCTCGATTGATTGTAAGCCGTTGATTGACCAAAATGCTGAATGTAGATGCAAAAATAATGTGTTTGGGGCCATCTGTGATAGCAGCAGCTGCCACATTGTTTGTATTGGATCAAGGTTTGACAAAAGATGCCTTGCACCTTAAAATTGGTTGCTTACCTTCTTCTCAATCTCTCAAAACTGTGAGTCATTTTTCTTGAAAATTGATGGATATTTTGATGACTTTTTCACATCCCATTTTTGGATTGGTATAGTGGAATAAGATTTCAAGATCTTATGTAATGCTTATATACCTGCAGGAGAGCATCATTTCCTGCTACAACTCATTCCAAGAAATGGATATTGAAAGATTGAATCTAAGCAGAGGCACTGGATCTCCTGTTCTATCGCCTAATCAGTTACAACATTATGGAAGTTCTTCGGTAAATTCCGCGAAACGAAAGCGGCTTGTGTTTGAGATTGGTGAATGTAGCAATGCTGCTGAGAAGAAGCCAAAGCCTTGAAAGCAAAGCATCACTTTCTTGGGTGAGAATTATGCTTACACTGGCCTAATGAGTAATAATCATGCTAATTTTTATGTTTAGTACTAGCTACTTGTATATGATTTTTGGGGGAGAAAAGAAAAAAGAAGCAATAAAGAAGCAGAAGTTTGGTAGGAAGAAAGAAAGCTACAATTTGGCTCCATGAAAAAGGTGATGATTCATAAGGAGGGGAAAAGGCAAAGGAAATGAAGGCCACAAAGATGACTTTCACACAGTTTAACAACTATTGTTTTTCTTCATACTTGTTCCATTTGTTTGATTATTTTTTTTAACTATATACTTCATCCTCTTCTGTTTATAGCTCACCATAGCCATATGCAGCCCTAGATTTTAGAGGGTGCGCTTTTTTTTCCCCCTTCCTTTTGTTCTTTTTAGTCTTTGAAAAGGTGAAAAAAAATGTGATTGAAGAAGAGGGTGTCTGCTGTCTCTTTGATTTGATACAATTGTGTTGCAAGATTTCCCATCAGAAATGGAGTTTATAAAAGAGTTTTAAGTGTGATTGGGGATTGGATTGAAATGTGGGAGCTCATGTTTTTGCCCATATTATATGTTGAGGAATGAGGGGACCTCAGATTTTGCTAGAGAGGGACCTGTTTTGCTTAGTGTCCCAGATGGATTGTACTCTTAGCATTCCTGCTTGTACTTTCCTTTTTTTTAATTTGCATCAATGTATAAATATTCAAGAATAGGAAAGGCCAAATTGGATACTATTTCAGCACAGTAATGTTATAGGGCCGAGCAGTGTGAATTAGGAAGGCATTTGCAAATTTAAGGATTAATTTCTAATTAAATCTAACTTTTCCACCTTGCTACAAATGAGATCTAATTTTTAATATGTTTTAATTATGTTCAAACATTTTGATTTATAGCAAGTTCATTTCTCTCACTTTAATGCCCGTTATTGCTCAAGTTAGTCGGTTGGTCTAGAGGGTAAGAAGTAAGAACCTTGTCCACTTTCAAGAGGTCACAGGTTCGAACTCCATGCCTGTTATTGCTTGTTTGGAGTTGATATTTTTAAACATCTCTCCGACGTCAAAATTCAAAATTGAGACTTGTGAGTTTTGAAATTCATTATCTGGACCGTCCTCCTTTGTTGTCAGTCTCATCATTAGATGTGCGGAATAGAAAAGCCCTAATTCTACCGTGCTAACTCCCGGTTCGATTACTCAGCTGTTGAACGTCTGACGATGAAATTGACAATATTGAAAGACAATACGAATAATGAATTTTAAAAAGCATCGATCAATTTTGAGTTTTGGCACTCGCAAAACAATGCTGCACAAGTGACTTATAATTTGGGCATAAACATGACCATATTGGAAATGGGAATCATGAAATTTTATTTTTTTTTGCTACAAGGGAATCATGAAATATTATTAGTGAAAGAAAAAGCTGCACAAGTGCTTCAGTAGTCAAATTGAAAACTTGTCAAAAATTATTTGATGGTACCTCTCTGTCCAATCTCTGATACCTCCCAGCTTGGTTTTCAGATATGAATTAGTTTGCCCATACTCATTCCCACTCCTACTTTCTCATTTTCGAAATATTAATATTCTCCTTTTTTTTTTATAGAACAGGCTTTCTCCATTATAAAAATAAACAGACAATAGATGGCAAATCAAAAGTAAAGGGTTAATATAAATCTCAATTGGATGAATTAACCCTAGTTAATAAATATAAAATTAAACTAAAGTACAAGAGATTGTAATTGAAGAAAAAACATTTAAAATACTTTAAAAAATTTAAAAGTGAGACACGAAAAGCGGAATAGAGGGGCCTAAGTGGTGTTTTGGGGGGCTATACATTTTCAGATTTATGGAACAATAGTGATGAAGTTATTGGAGAATTTAATGTAGGAGCTATAGAAGTAAAATAGTGTATCTATTAATAGTTTTCAATTTATTTTTTGTTTTTTAAATAAGAGATTGTGTAGGCTATACATAGAATGATAGAAATATTGGGTGGACTTGTTGCGGCCCATTGATTTTACTTCTCTCTCTAAGGCCCAATCTCCCTGACAATGTCGATGACAAAGGCCGTGCATGCTTAAAGAATAGGAAATATTTTCAGAAATGCGACAAAAATGAAGGTTAGTTTAGTTGGATAATAATTGGGGTATTTTGGATCCATAACTTGAAATAAAGAAGGAATGTATGTGACATAGAGAATATAAATATTTTGAAGGAAAAGAGAGATTTATAATTTTTGTAAAAGTATAGCAAAATGGAGTTATTTTTATAGAGAATTTTCTTTTACGAATTTTGGTATAATTACTTATTATATTTGCTGAAAATTATCAACATTTAATCAAGCGGCATCCAATGAAAGGGTGCCACATGTCTCTTAACATCCGATGGCTCACTTGGTGGCTACCAACCTAATGTCACAGATTTGTATTTACTTTTGATTTTTCTTTTGTATTTATTTATTGTCTTATGCGATGACATTGGTACACGATGTCACCGTTGGAGTAGTCTAAACGGTGGCTTATTATTTTTCTTAAATCTGCAAAAATGAAATGACATCGTTTTATGTGGGGTTGTAAGTAAATTCCACATCATTTATCCGGCACATTGAGTCACCATTCCATTTGTCGAAATTGAAAGCGCACGCCTTATTTAAACAATTTTGCATGGTTGACGGTTTTTAAAAATAAATTGAAATTACGACCACAAATTGAAAAAGCTTGATAGATTGGATCATAAACCGTAAATAACCCTTGTAAAATTGATAGTCTCGGTAATAATTTTTAATATATTAAAAATAAAAACAATATTTAAAGGAAAAATTAAAACCTACATAGACTAAATGTCAACAATGCTATTGAAATGTGCTCACAAGCTACATGTGAATATCATATTATGGACAAAACATGAACTCCCATTCACCGACGTATTTGTCACATTCTAACTGACACAAGTTTTAATAATTTGGTTGATTTAGTTGGTAGGATGTATTGTAATTGAAATAAGGGTTCCACTTGTGAAATACTCCATCCCACTCATTTTGTCATCACGGTTATTAAGGAGAAAGGTAAAATGCAATGTTTTAAAAACCGGACCGGACCGACCGGTCGTGGTGCCGGTCCGGTCAACCCCTTAAAATTCGCTGTGGGTCAAAACCGGTCGGGTCATAGAACCTGCGCTAGTTTTAGAGAACCGACCGGTTCATTTTTTTTTTCTTTTAATGTGCAAAAATTTGTGTTTTTTATGAGATTTGAACCTTGGGCCTCTTCAATATTAGTCTAAGGTCTCAACCAACTCTACTAACCCACACACTTGGTTAATATTCAACATTTATTATTATTATTATTATTATTATTATTATTATTATTATTATTATTATTATTAATATTAATTCAGAATACTATAAAAGTATGTCTAAATTTCAATTATAGTTTTTTTCGATTATCAATTACTTTAGATACCAAATATATTTTTAATGTATAAATTTTGAATATATTTATTAAGAATATCTACACTTGAAAAATATAAATATATTTATGATGGATTTTAATATGTATTTCTTATAAAATCATGAATATTTTAACATTTTATTATTTATTTAATTATTATTTTTATTTATTTATTGAACGGTTCGATTAAAACGGTTTAAACACGGTTGAATTATGACCCGGAGGCCTTACCGGTTCGATCTCCGGTCCGGTTTTTAAACATTGGTAAAATGAGATTAAATGGGTAGGTTCCATCACTTTTGAAGGGTTAATTATTTTCTTTTTAGGAAACAAGACAATTTAATTGGGACAACAAAAAAGGAAATGAAGACAATTTCAATGAGACAGAGGGAGTAGTTGTGAGTGAAATAAAATTAAAAGTAAAGTGGAATGTATGTAAACTATTACTACAAATGAAAGTAACAAATGATTTGTGAACGATCAAAAAAAGAAATTGTGGTAAATGGGTGGGGAAGATTATTAATTATACTGGTATAAAAGAGGTGCCAGTTTGTACATTATTTAGTGAAGTATGTATATGTAGAAACTTATTTAGGAAATATTTCCACCATAGTGGAGTAATATTTTATTGAGAAGGTAAATTGCAGATGTAACTCGTGCGCTAGAGTTGAAAGTTTGTTTGTATACTATATTTGGACGCAAGAGATAAAATGAAATCCAAATCAGCGTCAACGGAAACATCATCACATGGCTTTTAGATAACATCACCCAAACCATCACACCAAGTGAACTATGCCCAATGGCCACACAAACTTATAAACATCAATTAACGAATAAATTGCTACTATTAGAAAAGAATTTCGATTCACACCACTTTGGGAAAGGAAAAAAAAAAAAAAAAAAACACTCCCCACCTAAATCTAGTGGGAACTAAAAGTGATAGTCGAAATGACCTCTTTCACCATGCCACACAAATGAAATACTACTAAAACTTACTACATAAATAATTTCTATTATCTTTAATTCCTCAGGTGTTATCGCCAATATATATGGTACGAACGAGGGGGAGAAAATCAAAACTCAAATCAACTCGTGGGTGGGGACCCAAAAGTATGGATAATTTCAACTTCAACTGCAACAAAAAAAAGTTCACTAGATTCTCATTCTCCCCAATCCATGCCATGCGGCGACGTTTCCGTTCCATCCCCAAATAATGATTTCTTTCTTTTCAACTCCAACCACACAAACCAAAAATTAAAACACTTCAAAAAGACAAAAAATAAAAATAAAAATAAAAATAAAAATAAAAAAGAAGAACAAAAAAAGTTACACGAGACATCACGTGACAGTCACGCGGGTATTCTTATCCTCTCCTAAGAAAAAAAAGAGCAAGAAAGCAAAACGAAAAGCTCCTCCCCTCGGCCCTTGGCCTTGATTAGAAAGACAAAATTCTTCCAGTCCACTATTATTCGCCACGTGTCCCCCATTAATTTATTCCTCCCAAATTACAAGTGGTGGTGATGGATGGATCTATCTGGGCAGCGCACGGCGCAGCTCCTGCGCCAGCAGATTGGGGGCGGAGAGGTGGGGCAGGTGGCCCTCCACGTTGAGCATGTGCACCGTGCTCCGCCCCCCCAGGTGGGCCCTGACGTAGGCGGCGACGGAGGCCGGCACGGAGACGTCCTTGGCCGTCTGGATGATGGAGCAGGGGACCCTGACCATCCCCAGCACCCCCCGCAGGTCGCTGTTGAACACCGTCCGCGACACGAACAGCGTTATGTCCGGCCGCATGTTGAACAGCGTCCGGCTGAACTCCCGCACCGCCTCCGGCACGTCCGCCCCCACCGCCAGCGGCGCGAACCCGCTCACCCACGCCTCGTAGTTCGCCTCCATTGCCGAGAACACCTGCTCGATCTCCCCCTGCTCGAACCCCCCGTGGTAATTGTGATCGTTCAGGAACCTGCACCCACAAACCCTAGCTATGAATCATTTCATTTCATTCCAAATTATTAATTGAAATTGAATAATTAATAACTAATTACCTGGGTGAGAAGCCGACGAGGATGAGCTTAGTGAAGAGTTGGGGGCGTTTGATGGAAGCGAGGATTCCGATGGTGGCGGAGACGGAGTGGCCGACGTAGGTGCAGCGGTCGATGCGGAGGGCGTCGAGGATGTAGAGGAGGTCGTCCACGTAGGCGTCGAGGGTGGTGTAGCGGCGGAAGTCAAAGTAATCGGGGTTGACCGTGCCGGCGCAGACAAGGTCAAAGAGGACAATCCGGTGATCGTGGCGGAAGAAGGGGAGAATGCGCTGCCACGCCGACTGATCGGTGCCGAAGCCATGGGCTAGAACCAGAATTTTCTCGCCGGAGCCCACCACTCGCACGTTCAGCGCCTCCAGCAAACTATGCCCCATTATCTTCTTCTTTTTCTTTTCTTGTAAAGGTAAGGAACTTATTTAATCATATCCAGTATAATAGAGAATAATTAATATAAAAAAAAAGAAAGAAAAAGAAATTGGAGAGTGGTGGTTGAGAATTGAAAGTTGTGTGTGAATAATAAATAAATAAATGGGAAATGGATATGTAGTGTAGTTATGGAGTGTGAGAGAGGGTTTGGTATGGGGGTATTTATATATATTGGGTGATAGCTAAGAGTATCTGGTCTAGTCTCATAGCTCTCTCTCTCTCTCTCTCTCTCTCTCTCTCTATTTTGTTTGGATCAGTTTTTAATTTTTCTTTAGTTTTATTAGTGGCTAAAGTGACTTGGAATTTTCTTCTGTACAGAAAGGTGACAGACAGGTGAATCTGAAGTGTCCTTTTTTTTTTTTCTTTTTTGTGGTTAATAAGTTGTAGTATTGTTTGGATATAGAGCTTATTGGTGGGGGCCGGGGGGAGCTTGGAGTTTTGGACCCATTCACTTATGTTTACACACACACACACACACAGAAACGGAAGGGACAAAATGAATACATTAGTTGGCTCCTAGGTTTTGTAGTCTTTCTAGTATTTAATGTATTATTAAAGTGGCGTGTGTAATGTGTGGATGAAAAACGTTCGTTAGGATTTATATCGCGAAATGTTAGAGCTAACAGTCAAATTACCCATTTTATATAGGGAAAAATGAAATATACTCACAAATTTTAAAATTATAAAAGTAAATCATTGTGCACGAACAATATTCATTTGGTGATGAACTAGTACATCAGTTCAAATTTCAATAACAGATCTATTCGTATAAATGAAGAACAAATTTACAAAGGATGAATATTTTTTATAGTATATTTTTAAGATTGTGGGTAGTATTAGAGACAAACTGGTATTTACTCTTTTAATAATAGAAAGACAAACAACTATACCCACATCCATAAAAATATATCAATCTATTAAATTTAATATAATAATAATAATAATAAATCAATTTTTAAATTTTTACAATGATATTTTGACATTATATATAATCAACTTTTCATCACAAAAATACAAAATTTAAAGAATTTTATTTACCATAACTTCTTAGATACCTGAGTGCTCGAATGCATGAATTTTGCATTCCAGCGTTGAGTGATTCTTCATTTTAAATCATTACACAGTTCATTAAACCCCTTATTCCCAAGCTAAAAAAACACACACACAACTTAACACTACACCAAAATCTTAATGTTTTGTTATTATGTCATTGCCAACACCATTAATTGTTACCCTCTAACTTACTTCCTCCTATTCAAAATGTAAGTCTTTTTAGAGTTGTGCACACAAATTAAGGAAATTTATTTTTATCAAATTTAACCTTGATAATTTATGAATTGAAATTAGTGAATAGTGAAAATGTGAGTTTGGGGGTGAATTAATTAGGAGTAATTATGGATTTTGAAGGTGAAAAAATGCTAGAATGACATATATTTTGCAAAAGTTATAAAAGTCTTAAAAGACTTACATTTTGAATAGAAGGGAGTATTATTTTTCCGTCATGTTGATGTGTCAACAATTGACTACTCTATTTGTTTTTTTTGAGTTACACGAGGCATATATATACTATTAAATAAATAACTGCACCACCAGATAGGTGAGACCTCTACACCACACAAAGGTGAGACCACTACACCATCAAATAAGGTAGAAAATACTACACCGCGCACTGACGAGATTAAATCTAAGACTCTAACTAAAGAGAAACTTATGGTGCCTCAATTAGCCACTTGAATTAGGCCTTATTGGCAACTGATGCTTTATTTGTTAAGAATGCTACCTTTCAATATTCACCTAATATATGTCAAAAAAGAAAATTATGTCTTTTCACAAGCCTTGCCCTCCAATATAAATCCTAATATTTATTTTCTTAACATATAAAATAATTATTGTGGTGTGGGTGTTTGTGTGGGCAGTGGCAGACCTACAGCTATGCCTCCGGGAGCCTCGGCTCCCTCACCTTTTTGTTTTTGTTTTTTATACTTGAAAAAATCACCAATTATCGGGAATTTGTAAAATGGGCCCGTCATCGTTAGAGTGTGTAGAAATATTTTTAAAAGAATTGACATTGTTTCTTATGAAAAACATAAAAAATTCAAATGCAATGTAACACGCTTATAAAAAAGAGAAATTTCGCTCCGTCAATCAACAGAAAGGCTCCCCAAGAAAAAATTTCCAGTTCCGTCCCTGTTTGTGGGACCGCCCTTTGGCTTTGGCTTTGGTGAAGAAAGTCACGTTGAATAACAGTACATATGCGGGTGCAGAGGGTGTGTACAATTACAGCCTAAGTTGGTGTTGGTGTTGGTGTTGGTGTTGGTGTGAATGTTCCATAATGTCTTTATGACTCATCCCCTTTAGCTTAACCTTATCTCTACTGTCTCACTCTTCACATCCTTTTCACTTCATTTATTTTTTCTTGTTACTTTGGAAAATAGATCAAATTTGCCTCTCCTAATCGTATACTATTCTCTCTCTCTCTCTCTTTCTTTTTGGAGTCGTATACTATTCTTATCATCATCTAACATTTCGGATAAATAGGAAAAGATTAATAGACAATAATTTTATATCACTTGTGTTGCGGTCTACTGTTTTTACGCGCAATATGTTAGGTTTTAGTTTTACAGGGTTGAACACAATGTAGGCGCAGCGGAATATTTAAAATTGAATTGCTAATAATAAATCTGGATACAATTATTAATCTTAGATATTAAACAAGTACATAATAGAATAGAGATTCTTACAGTTCTTTGATGGTAATATATCCACGACATGGAATAAATTTTAGTTAACACATAAATGCTTCTCTTAACTAAATATAAAAAGGATTATATATAGCTAATTATTTTGTTTAGACCCGTTCATAGTAAAAGAATTAATATCTTTATTCAAAAAATGGTAGTAAAATAGTTAATTTACCATTTAGGTCGTCGTGAGAGATGTTAATTAGTTGCTCAATAGAAAGAATAAGAATAATTGACTTTTTAGTATAATAATATAGAGTTAATCACAATCTCGCAAGTCCAATGATTGAAAATTGATGTTGGTCATCGTCTTTTTTTTTTTCAGGTACAAAAGGATAATTGATGGAACGATTTTTAATTTTTGGAAATAAATACTCCATATATATAGAGTGAATTTGAAAACATGAATTAATTAATGGTTGGCTATGGATATGACAGAATTAGATTAAAAAGGTAGGTAATGATAGAATTTTAGAGGTTGGAAGAGTCCCAATTATAATGATTGTTTTAATATGGGAAGAGCATCATTATAATCCATAATGCACGCGCGATATATCCATTCTTATGTCCGTTCGTTTTACAATAATTAATATTATAACGAGATCATTCCTTTTTAGATATCCAATGAAATCGATTCAACTTTAGTCTAACAATTCACATAATTACTTCATTACTTTATATTTTCAATTAATCAAATATAGTATATGTTGGGAAAATTATAAAGTTTTGATTTAATACCAAAATCCAACTGACTCCAACCGAGTAGATGATCGTATAAATCTAAGTAAGTGTTTTCCAGCTCGCCTGTTTGAGCTCTAGATTTTCTAAGTTTACAGGTTCAGGAAGCGGAAAACACCAAAAGCTCAAGACATCAGAAGATCCAGCTATGTTCACAGCAGGAGTCAACTATCAGCTGAGTTCTCCAGCTGAGCTGAGTTCAAAACAGAGCATGATTAAGCTGAAGATTAATCGAGTTGAGTTCAAGACACAGCTGGTCCAGCTGTACAGAACAAAGGGAACTAACTCTGAAGCCGTCACTTCAAGTCAGTTTACCCAAACCAACTCCAAAGGCAGAGATCCCGGTGTCAGAGGAAGTCAATATACCTCGACCAATGTGGGATTGCCAAATCAGCATCCTAGACTTCAGAACCTAGGATGTGACACTGATGAAGATGAGTGCAGAAACGCCCAACGGCAGTTTGTGAATTTAAGAAGAGTAGGTAATGTTGGGAAAATTATAAGGTTTCGATTTGATACCAAAACCCAACTGATTCTCCAACCGAATAGATGATCGCGTCAACCTAAATAGTGTTTTCCAGCTCGCCTGTTTGAGCCTTAGATGTTCTAGGATTACAGGTTAAGGAAGCGGAAGACGACGATCGACCAGTGTGTCTACGGCGAAGTCGGCTAGCGGAAGACGACGATCGACCAGTATGTGTTTGCGTGAGTCAGCTAGCAAAAGAAAACAGGCGTTAACCTTCGGTGAGTGATCCGGCGAGCTGATCAAGGCGAAGAGAATTCGAGCGAGTTCAAAACACGGTAGTCCAACAGCGAACAAAGGAACTATCTCCGAAGACTCGCGGGACGGTCCGGCTACGAATTCAAAAGCCGGCTCTAAAGGCGAAGATCCGGAATCGAGAGGAAGTCAACCTACCTCGACCAATGAGGGATTGCCGGATCGGCATCCTAGACTTCGGAACCTAGGATGTGACACAAGGAAGACAGTGCGGATACGCCCAACGGCAGATCTTGTATTTAAGAAGAGTAGGTAAGATTCAAACGGCTCCTCCAACGGCTAGTCTTGAATCTCTACCTATATAAACCCATCTTCAACCTCAGGATCAGATACGAAAAACTCTCTACAAGCTTTCATTATCTGAAATCATCATTCTTTCAAAAGCTCTCAAGCAGTTCTACATAGATCAAAGAACACTTTATCTTAAAGTGTTTCTAGTTAAGAAACTGCTTAGTGTTTCGTCTGTTCCCTAGGCCAAACTCATTGTATATCTTAAGCCTAGATTTCGAACGAGTTTATCATACTCTGAAGTTCTTAATTGTAAGAACTCGTTCATAGTTGGAACCCCATACCCAAACCCAAACCCAGAAAGGTTAGGTAAAGGTACGCTTGCTCGAAGCGCGTAATTCGAGTGGTTAGGTTCTTCGCACCGGAACCGAAGGTGTATAGGCTTGACGATTGCCCGCAACCGTTGGAACACAGCTCGGGTTAGAGTTGTGAAGTTGCTTGGTACTTGGAAACCAAGTGGTAGTGGATTACCAGTGAACCTGGTCGTGGACGTAGGAGGTGTTACTCCGAACCACGTAAAAACTCGCGTGATTCTCTCTCTCTCTCTCTTTACTATTGCTTTATATTCAGCTGTGTACTAACTCCTTCATATCATTGCATACTTGTTCAAAATCGCACACATACCGCTTTCTCCAAAGATACCGTGTCTCTCGAAAAGTTGCACAACCCGACTAAGCCGAAAACGTTAAGTTAATATTTTCAAACCGAGTTTTTCTAAGTAATCGAGCTAAGTTTTCAAACCACCACTTTCCGCATCCGCTGAGTTATTTACCCAGCTGACCCTCCCCAGCTGGATCAATAACTGAGCTCACCAACTCTGTGTTTTAACTTGAAAAAGTTTTGAAAAATCTACTTGGTGTATTCACCCCCCCTCTACACCAAGTACCCAGCTCAGGGACCATCAATTGGTATCAGAGCAATGGTTCAAAAGACCGCCGTTTCTGTATCAAGATATCTCTCTTGACACTCTGTGTCAGTGGTCAACTGAACAGATCCGTTTTTCAGAAAAACTCATCTTATTACATACTGCACATGTCTATGGATTCTTATCTTAACAGGAATCTCCCCACCTTCTCGGTAGACGACTATGCAATCTGGAAATTCAGATTGAAAAGCTTCCTTTGTGCACATCACGACATGATGTGGGACGTCATCACAGACGGACCCATCCTTATCTATAAACAAGGAAATGAACTCGTACGTGCTCATGATGGAGGACAACCAGAATACCGGCTAATTCTCAAGCCAAAGAAGGATTACTCGTCAGAAGAACGAAAGCAAGCTGGTCTGGACAGCTTCGCAAGAAACACCATCTCATCAACAGTCTCAAACGCCTACCTGAGTAAGATCATCAAGTGCGAGACAACCAAAGAGATGTGGGAAATACTTGCCAAGCTATGTGAAGGATCTGAAGAAATCAAAGAAAACAAATTCACAATAGGTTGCCAAAAATTCGACAACTTCAAGCAGCTAGCCAACGAGTCCATCGAAGCGATGGAGCTAAGGTTCTCAAACATAGTCATTGAGATAGAGACAATCAGAACTGGGAAGTATACCCAGCGGGAAAAGAATCTAAAGGTTCTTTCACTCTTTCAAATTGAATGGAACACTTACAAGGTAGTTCACCAAAGTCGAAGTGACTTGGGTGATCTATCTACGAAGGTTGTTCTCACTCTTAAAAGCCAACGAATACAACTTGAAGATCACTCGAAGAATCTTCAAGCGAGACGGAATGACGGAGAACTCACCCCAGCTCCAAAAGAAATAGCTTTCAGAGCCAACTCTGAAAAGTCAGCTCATGTCAAGTCAGCTGAGTCCTCCAAGATGAAGAAGGACAAAAAGGATATGAGCAAAGAGGAGCTACTCGAAGAAATTGCCATGATGGTGAAAAATTATAACAGACTCAACACCAGCAAGGGCAAATACAAGAAGTTCTTTAGGACTTACAGAGATAAGTACGCAGCAGCTGATGAGAAGTCAGCTGACCAACGAACAGGTGAAGGTTGCTTCAACTGCAAGGAACCAGGACACTACCGACAAGATTGTCCAAAGCTGTCCAAGAAAGACAAAGACCAATTAAAAGCTAAGGCAGCAGACAAAAGGAGAGCTTATATCGCTGATGAAGAATTAGAGTGCAAGAAAATGGATGACATGCCATTTTCAGACTCGGAAGAAGAAGCCCTGATGGCCCATGATGAACCTGATTGGGATACATGCTTCATGGGACAAACAGACGGCATCGATGAAGATGAGGTAACGTCTCGAACTCTAAATCTATCTAACATCTCACCATCACACGATCACTCTACACAGGACTCAGAATCTGGACTACCTGATTGGAGTCTAGTAGAGAAAGTAATGAACGATTCCAAGGAGCTTCAAGAGATCCTTGACGTCATTATGTGTGAGAATGCCGAGCTGAAGGCGGAACTGGAAAAGACAAAAGTATCAGACACAGCTGATACAACTCAGCTCCAACAGGAAGTCGTTTCACTAAAAGACAAAATAGTGAAACAAGATCAGCTGATGAAGAAATTCAACGCTGAGAAGAAACAGCTGATAGAAGATGTGGAAAAGATCACAGCTGAATCGGAAAGGAAGTCAGCTGAGATCATTGAGCTGAAAAGCACCGAAGAGGTACTATCTAAAAAGATAGTAGCTCTCATCAAAGCCACGTCAACAATGGACGAGATCATTAGTGCTCAGCGTCCAGCAGCACTCAAAGCGGGACTGGGATACAACGAATCAAATGATGCCTCAAACATTGCCTCCACAAGTGGAACAAAGGTTATGTTTGTACGTGCAAATGAACCTTCAATCCCAGCAGCTCAGCATCAACAGTTGAGGACACAGCAGGCGTCAAGAACATGTGAAACATTCTCAAGCTCCGTCGAGGACACGACGGACGTCAAGAAGAACAACTGTGAAACAGTCTCAAACTCCGTCGAGAACACAGCAGTCATCAAGAAGGTCAGCTGTGCGACAACCTCAAGCCCAACTCAGACAGCAACGTGCTCAACCTCAACGAAGACCACAGTGGATTTTACGTATACCAGCCACAACACCAGCACGTTGATCGATATCAACCAAGATATCAGAGATACCCAGCTGGATACCACTCATACGAGTATCAGCTGGATAATCATTTCCAGCCACAGTATCACATGAGACAGCAGAGACTAAAGAACGTCTCAGCTAGGCACACAGCTGGAAACCAAAAGAATTCCAGACAACAAAACAAGAAGACACGGAGATCAAGACCCCGCCAGCAACAACAGAAGAACACAATGAATGTGTACATCGACTCAGCTGGGAGAATTATCAGATCAAATGACCCAATTCGAGTCATCAAGCGTATCCGGGTCGTCAAAGGATCTATGTCTAACCCACAAGGACCCAATTAAAACTGGGTACCTGAATTTTAACTTTTTGTTTAGGTTGCAAGGAATCGACGCATCTCTGAGGAGTCGATGAGAACGCTTTGGTACTTGGATAGTGGATGTTCCAAGCACATGACGCACCTAAAGCATCTACTCCAGGAGTATATTGAGCGTACAGGTCCACAAGTAACATTTGGTGACAACTCCAAAGGCCTAACCAAAGGTTATGGTACATTTAAAACTAGAAATGTTATAATCCCAAATGTTTCTTATGTACAAGGATTGCAACACAACTTGCTTTCCATTAGCCAATTCTGCGACAACGGTTTTTCTGTCAAGTTTGATGCACAGGGATGCACAGTGAACCACAGGGAAACCAAGCAGATACTCCTAAGAGGGAAAAGAGAAGGAAATATGTACTTCGCTGACTGGAACAGCAGCCCTCCGGAGACTTGTCTTGTATCAAAAAGCATGAAGTCACCGTCGTGGCACGTACGGCCGAATCATCTCAACTTCAAGACAATCAACAACCGGCTAGGAACCGGCTCGCTAATGGAATTCCAGATCAAGTATATGACAAAAGTCATATGTGCAGCGCGTGTCAACAAGGAAAGCAAACAAGAATTTCATTCTCTCTCAAGCCACTACTAACCGATCGAGTTCTTCAACTTCTTCACATGGATCTTTTTGGTCCAGTTACTCCAGCAAGCTTCAATGGTAGAAAATATACTCTGGTCGTTGTGGATGATTTCTCAAGATTCACATGGGTATCATTCTTATACCAGAAGAGCGAAACCAGAACTAAGCTGTCTATCCTGCTGGAAAGACTATCAACACAGAAGGAGTGCAAGATAATGTCAATAAGATCAGATCGTAGAACGGAGTTTCTAAATGAAACTATTTATGATTACTGCGAGAAGAACGGAGTTCAACACCAGACATCTGCAGCTCGCACACCTCAGCAGAATGGTGTAGCAGAAAGAAGAAACAGAACCCTCAAGGAAGCAGCTACCTCAATGCTAGCTAGCTCTGCCATTCCAAAGAAGTTCTGGGCTGAAGCAATCAACACAGCTTGCTTCACTCAGAATCGCTCCCTACTCACATCAAGGCAAGGAAAGACACCGTACGAACTATGGAACAACAGAATACCATACATTGGATATTTCAAGGTATTCGGATCCAAATGTCACATCCTCAATAATGGGAAGACACAGCTCAAGACGTTCGATGAAAAGACAGACCGAGGAGTATTCCTTGGTTACTCCGCTGTGAGTAAAGCATACAGAGTCTTCAACAGAAGAACTCAAATAGTCGAAGTAACTCCACATGTTACCTTTGACGAATCCTCCTTCGAATATAGAGATTTTATCAAACGAAGAAGCGAATGAGAATCTTCAAGATTGATTCAGACAAGGGCTCAAGAGAATAGAATCAGGAATCTGGCCGAACCATTAATTTGGGACAATGAGCCAGAGGAGGAAATTCAAATCAACCAAGAAGCTCCACCAGCTGGAAATCGAGAAGAAGCTTCAACGCCAAATCAAGGGGGAACATCATCAGCTGGGAATCCAAACACAGCTGAGTCCCCAGCTCCTTCTCCAGCTGAACCTTTACAGAAGTCACCTCAAAATCCAAATCAAGGAGAATCAATCTCTCAAGACTTAACTCTAGAGCAACTCCAAGACAGACGAAATTTAGCCACTTCAAGCATCAATCAACTGGAAGAAGAAATTCGTAAGAGGAGAAGATGGATTGAAGATCATCCATCATCAGCAATCATTGGAGAACCATCTGACCAAGTCAAAACCAGAAGCTCAGCTGCTCAAGCTTCATCGGATCATCAAGAGGCAGCTGACACAGCTCAACTCTCAGTAGAGCTAGAACTGACGGTCTATGATGAAGACACAGCTCTAATGGCGTGTTACGTAGCTCAAGTGCTAGAGCCTCAATCAATTCTTGAAGCTTTGAAGAGTGTGCCTTGGACAAATGCCATGCAAGAAGAGCTGAACGAATTCCTCAGAAATTGTGTTTGGGAATTAGTCGACAGACCTCAAGAAGTCAAAGTCATAGGACTCAAATGGATATTCAAGAACAAGATGGATACCCTGGGAGTCGTCATCAGAAACAAAGCTCGACTCGTTGCCAAGGGCTACACTCAGCAGGAACAAGGGCTACACTCAGCAGGAAGGAATTGACTTCGAAGAATCTTTTGCTCCAGTAGCACGATTGGAAGCAATCAGACTATTTCTCGCCTTTGCAGCACATCACAAATTCAAGGTCTATCAAATGGATGTGAAGTGTGCATTCTTAAATGGAGAAATCTAAGAAGATATTTACGTTGAACAACCTCTAGGATTCGAAGTAGAAGGAAATAAAGTCTACAAACTAAAGAAGGCTCTTTATGGATTAAAGCAAGCACCTCGAGCTTGGTATGACACTCTGTCAAATTTTCTCATATCCAAAGGATTCAAGAAGGGCTCAGTAGACAGAACTCTCTTCACCATCAAGTCAGGAGAAGATATCCTGGTTGTTCAAATTTACGTAGACGACATCATCTTTGGATCAAGATCAAGCTTCTTATGCCAAAGATTTGGAGAGATAATGTCCGAGAAGTTCCAAATGTCCATGATGGGAGAAATGAGTTTCTTCCTAGGACTTCAAGTCAAGCAATCTTCAGAAGGGATCTTCATAAATCAATCCAAATACGTGAAACATTTGATCGCCAAGTATGGAGTTCAATCCAGCAGAACTGTAAAGATTCCAATGAACACCAACTCGGAAGATTGAACCAGAATCGAAGGGAAGTCGGTTGATTCCAAAGCAAATACGGAGGATAATAGGATCCCCGTTGTATCTAACAAAGAAGTCGTCCAGACATCTCTTTCGCAGTCGGAGTGTGTGCCAGATTTCAAGTTGATCCAAAGGAAGCACACATGCAAGCAGCCAAGAACATTCTCAAATATCACAAAGGAACTCAGAATGTTGGGTTGTGGTACCCAGCTGAAGACAATCTACGATCGGATACTCAGATTCAGACTTCGCTGGAGATCGATTGGATAGAAAATCAACTTCAGGAACTTGTCAGTTCTTAGGAAGTAAGTTGATTTCATGGTTTTCAAAGAAACAAACGTGCGTCGCAACTTCCACGACAGAAGCAGAATATATGGCCGCTGGAAGCTGCTGCTCGCAAATTCTCTGGCTGAAACATCAGCTGGATGACTATGAAGTAAAAACTGGACAGGTTCCAATTTTCTGTGATAGCTCAAGTGCGATTGCCATTTCAGAGAATCCGATTTCACACAAGATGCAAGCATGTAGACGTACGACATCATTTCATCAGAGATCACGTAGAAAAGAAGGATGTGATTGTTGAGAAAATTCACACAGACATACAGCGGGCTGATATTCTCACAAAACCGCTGATAGAAGCAAGATTCAAAATGCTGTGCGGATTACTTGGACTTCTCAATCCAGACGATGCTTCACCCAGCCGAACGGAAGCAGACTCCAAATCGAATCCAAATTGAATGGAAGAGACAAATTGAATACAAGCAAAATAACCGAAATTCGAATCAATGTCACCGATATCACCGAGAAAGAATTCACTAAACCAGATGCCGAAAGGAATGGATTATTCAAATTGAGAACCACTGGAACCACGATGACCCAAAGACACCCACTCAACCGAGGTATCACCGACTACAATGATCACCGAGAGGTTTGCAACAACATTAATTACTCCTACTCAACTGCTTTTCCGTCAACTCACATCTTGTCATTTCTAATCAATCTTAATTAAAAGTCTGCAAAGAATTGAATAATGGGAGTTTCGAGGCAAAAGTCAAAACGCCTCAACCGTTCTCTCTCGCGCATTAACTCACATCCTCTAATCAAGAAATTGACATGACGCGAGAATCACTCCTGCCGTAGATCTTCTTATCAATAGACAAATCTTGATCGTCCATTCATCAAGAAAACTCTTTAAATATGCTAGAAGATATACGCATCAACCCTAGAAAGTTTTTCAAAGACTCTTTCTTATTTCCATCAATTGGTATTGTTTGTTTCTACTAACAAAAGATGCGAGAAGAAGAACATGGAATCCGTAAAGATATCTCCGAAGCCGATCAAACTTGAAGAATCCGTCAAAGCTTCAAGATAAGAGTTGCTTAACTCTCGGGAACCTCAAAGAAGACGGAAGTCCGGAAGAAGGTGAAGCCCATCGACGTAACTAGGCCAACAAGAAGAGAGATCGCAAAGCTCAAGAACGTCATCCACCAGAAGGTGCGTAAAACTTTCGGGAATGACAAAGGAAAAAGACCTCCTCACCCCATCGTTTCTCTCAACATAATAAAAAAAAAAAGAGAACGGGACACACAACTCCCTGGGATGCAAAAATCAACGTCAACAGACCTAGACCAGATGTTGATAAAACCGGAGTATTCAAGAGCAGTCATGTCAAAGCTCTTGCTCCGCCACAGGAGGCATAGAAAAAGATGCAGGAGACAAAGCAGCATGCATCTAACTCCGTCTCAGCTGGGAATCGGAGACAACTTGAGGAGACAAAATATACTGAAGCACTGTCTTCAAACCGAAGACTCAAGTCAAAGGTGCTCGCCACACAGAGAAGCCACCGACATTATGAGAGAATTCGTAATCACTCTCCGAGGAGCAGAAGGCCCACAAGCGGTCGTTTCTTTCGGTGGAAGAAAAGTTCACATCCCTGCGTGAACATAATCATCACCAACACCGCAACGGAGTATTCCAAATCGAACAACCAAGCTTAAACCCCAAGACGGATGGGATACTTCAACCGCCTTCTCCTCGCTTCCTTCACTCCACAGGACACCTTCTTCGAGATCTTTCAATAAAAGATGCTCAAGTCCCCGCACCAAGCTCAATGAGAAACATCACCCACCCAACGATCACCCGCATTGGATGATGATGATATGAGCCGAATACAAGTCACTCAAGTGCCGAATCGACTTTCTCATTCAATCTAAGAAGTCCGAAGAAGCAAAATTGCAAGGAATGAAGTTATGCCCGACTCGTAAGATGCTATCTCCCGTGCTAACTCATCCCTCCAAGCACTCACCGGACCGCCCTACCGAATCAGCCAAGGACGCCGTGTCCGCAATCACACTCGAGGCTAATGCAACCGAAGAAGAGCGCCTAATACAAAGAATTCGAGCCACTAAGACTCTAATCCTCGCCGCTCAGAGCTGAAAACCACAGTTTCGCCAAACTAAAACATCGCAACAGCCGATGGTGTATATCTCCCACCCTGTTTTGATCATGCCAAAAAGGGGGAAGTAAGGGAGAAGAGAGACAAGTTAATGAAGAGGCAAACTGTTGAGCTAGAGGAACCACCGAATCGAATCACCGAAGAAGAGACGAGTCAAAAGAAAGAAGCAACGGATGCGAGAAGAGAAGACCCAACCAACCGGGATCGAAGATCAAGGATTGAAGATCGAAGATTTGAAGATTTTTTTTCCTTCTTTCTTTTTCCTGTGTTATAATGTATTTTCTTACATTAATAAAACACAAGTTTCTCTGCATCATAAATTGTCTCAGTTAGGTTTTGGCATTATCAAAAAGGGGGAAATTATTGGGAAAATTATAAGGTTTCGATTTGATACCAAAACCCAACTGATTCTCCAACCGAATAGATGATCGCGCCAACCTAAATAGTGTTTTCCAAATCGCCCGTTTGAGCCTTAGATGTTCTAGGATTACGAGTTAAGGAAGCGGAAGACAAGAAGCCGACCTACCGTGTCTACAAGCATGAGTCGGCTAGCGGAAGACAAGAATCGACCTACTGTGTTAATGAGTCACTAGCAAAAGAAAGAGCGTCAACCTTCACTGAGTGATCCACAGAGCTCGATCAAGCCGAAGAGAATTCGAGCCGAGTTCAAAACATACTGGTCCAACAGAACAAATGAACTATCTCCGAAGACTCCACTTCAGACATACGACTCCGAATTCAAAAGCCACTCTAAAGGCGAAGATCCCGGAATCGAGGAAGTCAACCTACCTCGACCAATGAGGGATTGCCAGATCGCATCCTAGACTTCGTAACCTAGGATGTGACACAAAGGAAGACAGTGCAGATACGCCCAACGGCAGATCTTGTATTTAAGAAGAGTAGGTAAGATTCAAACGGCTCCTCCAACGGCTAGTCTTGAATCTCTACCTATATAAACCCGTCTTCAACCTCGTGATCGATACGAAAAACTCTCTACAAGCTTTCATTATCCGAAATCATCATTCTTTCAAAAGCTCTCAAGCAGCTTCTACATAGATCAAAGAACACTTTATCTTAAAGTGTTTCTAGTTAAGAACCGCTTAGTTTTTCGTCCGTTCCCTAGGCCAAACTCATTGTATATCTTAAGCCTAGATTTCGAACGAGTTTATCATACTCGAAGTTCTTAATTGTAAGAACTCGTTCATAGTTGGAACCCCATACCCAAACCCAAACCCGCAAAGGTTAGGTAAAGGTACGCTTGCTCGAAGCGCGTAATTCGAGTGGTTAGGTTCTTCGCACCCGGAAACCGAAGGTGTATAGGCTTGATGGTGCCCGCAAACTGTTGGAACACAGCTCGGGTTAGAGTTGTGAAGTTGCTTGGTACTTGGAAACCAAGTGGTAGTGGATTACCAGTGAACCTGGTCGTGGACGTAGGAGGTGTTACTCCGAACCACGTAAAAACTCGCGTGATTCTCTCTCTCTCTCTTTACTATTGCTTTATATTCAGCTGTGTACTAACTCCTTCATATCATTGCATACTTGTTCAAAACCGCACACACAGCTGCTCTCCAAAGACAGTTGTGTCTCTCGAAAAGTTGCACAACCTGACTAAGCTGAAAACGTTAAGTTAATATTTTCAAACTGAATTTTTCTAAGTAACTGAGCTAAGTTTTCAAACCACCACTTTCCGCACCGCCAGCTGAGTTATTTACCCAGCTGACCCTCCCCAGCTGGATCAATAACTGAGCTCACCAACTCTGTGTTTTAACTTGAAAAAGTTTCGAAAAATCTACTTGGTGTATTCACCCCCCCTCTACACCAAGTACCCAGCTCAGGGACCATCAGGTAAGATTCAAACGGCTCCTCCAACCGCTAGTCTTGAATCTCTACCTATATATACCCGTCTTCAACCTCAGGATCAGATACGAAAAACTCTCTACAAGCTTTCATTTTCTGAATTCTTCAAAAGCTCTTAAGCAGTTCTAAATAGTTCAAAGAACACTTTATCTTAAAGTGTTTCTAGTGCAGAAACTGCTCTATTTTTCGTCTAATTCCTAGGCATAAATCATTGTATATCTTAAGCCTAGATTTTGAACGAGTTCATCTAACTCTAAGTTCTTCATTGTAAGAACTCGTCCATAGTTGGAACCCCAAACCAAATCTCTCTTTACCCAGAAAGGTTAGGTCAAGGGCACGCTTGCTTGAAGCGCGAATTCAGGTGGTTGTAAGATTTTTTCAATACCCGCAAACTGAAAGGTCAGACTTGACAGTGCCCGTAAACTGTTGGAACACAGCTCGGGTTAGAGTTGTGAAGTTGCTTGGTACTTGGAATCCACATGGTAGTGAATTACCAGTAAATCTGGTCGTGGACGTAGGAGGTGTTACTCCGAACCACGTAAAATCTCGTGTTATTTTATTTCTCGTTATTTTCAATTATCGTACTAACTCCATTGACACATTGCATTTTTATTGAATCTGCATACTCAACTGCTCTTCAAAGACAGCTGTGTTTTTTTGAAAATTGCACAACTTGATTAAACTGAAAACGTAAAGATAATATTTTCAAGCTGAGTTTTTCTAAGCAAACGAGCTAAGTTTTTAAACCACCACTTTCCGCACATCCAGCTGAGTTATTAGCCCAGCTGACTTTCCTCAGCTGGATTCATAACTGAGCTCACGCACTCTGTTTTTAAACTTGTCAAAAAGTTTTAAAAGTCTATCTTTGGTGTATTCACCCCCTCCCCTCTACGCCAAACACACAGCTCAAGAACCATCAGTATATAATATAAACTAAATGTCTCAGTTTATTTTAAGATACTGAATCAACAAAATAAGGAAAAATAAAATCAAATTAATTTAGGAAATTGAGCGTGACTCGACTTTGAATTCTTTTTAAAGTACATTACATGAACTTGGTAAATTATGGGGAAAAATAAAAAGGTTACTTATACCACATATCCCTACTGTTAGCGTTTTTTTCAGAAATAGTACGACTTGAGAAATAGTTTGATTTTTTAATTTATTTTTAATTCTATTATCCGAGCATACATTGATGTTTAAAATAGAACTTACTACCCTAAGGGGCGTTTACTTTGGGTGATAGGATAGATAGATAAAAATAGTATAGGTTAATCCACCGTTTACTTTGATGGATTGATTACTTTTGAACTTGTTTGATCATCTAATCCTTCATATAGTCAATCCTATATTTTATCAGTCTATCCTATCACGCAAAGTAAACGCTCCCTAAAAGACAAATTAACAATCAACAAAATTTTTTTTCAATCAACCAACAAAAAGACCAACCAATTCACCTTTCTGGTGCTAGAAGCTGCTGTAATGATAAAATCAAAGATCGAACTTTTTTTTAAAGCACAAAAATATTAGGTATAATTGAAAAAAAATGCATGTGACATTAATATATATAAATTTACATAGTAAATTCAAAAAACAATAATAAATTGATGATATAAAACATTAATCTGTACATCATTGCACTAAGAATGCATCTATCATTTGGCTATCCTAAATAAATATTGATGATATAAAACATTGTTGTTTGAAACAGTACGAAATTAGAAAATTAAATTCATTCTAGCCTAGGGACAGACCCACCCTTTAGCATAAGGGAGCTTCGGCCCATTTTGTTTAACCCTTGAAAAAATCGTGATATGCCGAAATGTTGTACCACAGGTCTATCGCAGTTAAACTATGGAGATTTTTTTTTTCAAAAATAACGACTTCGTCTTTTAAGGGTAAAAAAAGTAAATGTTGATGTAATACATCTATATAAAAGAGAAACGTCGCCCCGTCACAGAGTAATTCCCCACCACCACCCCCAGACCATTTTTTTAGTCTGCCCATGTTCTAGCCTAAAATATATACTGTAGTACGCTTGGGTATGTTTAAAAAAACTTGTTATAGACGTTTTTAATAATAAACAATTAAAAATTCTAATATATTATTATCTCTTTTAGCTTATAATAAAAAAACATAAAGTACAATGGATAAAAAGTGTGACTTAATTGACAAAAAACGTCATGTGATAAGATATTGTATTTTCCTAAAAAGAAAAGCACTAATATGAATGGGGCTAATTCATAGTTGGATTTATCCCAAAAAAAAAAAAAAACGCTATGGGCTTTGTTAATAAGAGGATGGGCCTCTTTAATTCAAAGAAGGCCCAAAGTAATTTTCAATCACATTTTTTTTCTTTAAATTACAATCAATATAAATTATCAAATAAACCACTATATCACGATATGGAGGTGAGATCACTACACCATATAAAAATGGAACAACCGTTTCACATAAAGTGAAAAAATACACTACACTGCATACAAGTGGGACTAAAATTCAAAACCTCTCGCTAAAAAGAAACTTATAGTACCTCAGCTAGTCAGTTACATTCTAAAATATAAGTTATTATAAGATTAATTTTATTTTAAATTGGAACACTTATTCGAAAGCTATCGCTAAGTAGAAACTTGTGGTGATTAATACTTTGAACATGACGTGCGCAAACTATTGAAAGCCACCGCGTACCACGATGGCCGATCCGTACCACCCTATAATTCCATCTATTTTCATACTATTATTATACTAGTAAGTAGCCCGTCGAGACTCGACGGAAAATAACTTTATGTTTTAATTTACGTGTATACATTTTAAAAATAATTTTATATCTTATTTAAAAGTTGTGATATTGTCCGCGTTAATTATTAATCAAACTTAGAAAATTAATTTTATTTCACGTATCTAAATTTATTATTAGGAATGACAATGGATCGGGTATACTCATTCATTATGTATTTTCTAAATCTAAATTTGTTAAGAATTTTTCTACATGCTCGTCCTAATCTCGGTTAAAATAGTGACTTTACTGTACATACGCGTCTCAAATCCGTTAAGTAATACTCAATAAAAATATGAACACTCCAAGTAAAATTAATTAAAATTAGTAAAAATCATTATTTCTATGTTATTCGAATTGTCTCGTTGCTATATGCTAAATTACTCGATAAAAATCTAAATAAAGTTAATATTAATTAAAATTTATAAAAATTCTTCTTTTTAAGTATATTTGAACCGTCTCGTTGGTTCATGCTAAATCGATCTCTAATCTTTGCCAAAATGCAGAAAAAAATGTTTGCATCTTCAAAGTAATATTATTTAAAATTAGTAAATTCGACGGGAAATAACTTTTATGTTTTAATTTATATGTATATATTTTAAAAATAAGTTTATATCTTATTTAAAAGTTGTGATATTGTTCGCGTTAATTATTAATCAAACTTAGAAAATTAATTTTATTTCACATATCTAAATTTATAATTAGGAATGATAATGGATCGAGTATACTCATTCATTATGTTTTTTTAAATCTAAATTTGTTTAGAATTATTGTACATGTTCGTCCGAATCTCGGTTAAAATAGTGACTTTACTGTACATACTCGTCTCAAACCCGTTGAGTAATACTCGATAAAAATATGAACACTCCAAGTAAAATTAATTAAAATTAGTAAAAATCCTTCTTTCTATGTTATTTGAACCGTCTTGTTGGTTTATACTAAATTACTCGATAAAAATCTAAACAAGTGAATATTAATTAAAATTTATAAAAATTCTTCTTTTTAAGTATATTTGATCCGTCTTGTTGGTTCATGTTAAATCGATATCTCTAATCTTTGCCAAAATACGGAAAAAAATGTTTACATCTTCAAAGTAATATTAATTAAAATTAGTAAAAATCATTCTTTCTATGTTATTTGAACCGTCTCGTTGGTTTATGCTAAATTATTCGATAAAAATCTAAACAAAGTTAATATTAATTAAAATTAGTAAAATCCTACTTTTAAAGTATATTTGAACCGTCTCGTTAGTTCTTGTTAAATCGATATCTCAAATCTTTGCCAAAATGCGGAAAAAATATGTTTACATCTTCAAGTGTTCTTTTCTTTAGCTACATATCCCACACTTGATTCAATGTATATATAATCTAGAAAGCACTAATAGAAGTTTTTAGAAAAACATGAATGAAAAATGAAAAGGATTCCATATAGACATATTGATTAAATATATTTATTTAGTCTTCATAGAGATTTTCATTTATAAATTTTCTATAGATTATTATATACTCCATCCGTCCCACCATAAGTGGCTACATTCTTTTCGGCACGGAAATTAAGAAGAATGGTGTTTAAAGGGTAAAAAGATAGAAAGTGGTGGGACCCATAAATTTTTGTGAGAGGGGTATATTTCCTTATAAGAAAAGTAGCTACTTATCCTGGGACAACCCAAAAAGAAAATGTGGCCACTTATCACGGGACAGAGGGAGTATGAATTAATAATGTATAAAATAATGATTTATAAGAATACATTCCGAAATTGTTATTATTTTAATATGCATAATAGAATAATTAATTAATTAGAGGGAAAGATAAATATGAGATGTGATTAATAGATAAACATGTGATATTTCAAGAATATGAAATTAATAAAATTTTAATTAATAAAAATAAAAATTAGAATATATATGAATTAAAATTAGAGAAATTACCAGAATAAAGGAAAATCTGAACGGAGCACTGTGGATGGGACAACTTTATTTTCGTATTAGTAATAGAAACAGGTGCTATCTAAAACCACCTATTGAATTAGATCTTTTATTTAATAGTGTACGTATATGAATATCTCCGACTAAACTATATAAACTCACTCTATTAATCATGACGAGTTCTAATATTTTATATTTATTGTTACTACGGGGACACCCAAGCGGTGTGATTTCAATCTGTAAGTAATAAGGTCTCGGGTTCGAACCCCACCGCTCCCCTTTCTCCTATATCAAAAGAAAATATTCTATATTTATTTATAGGAGTGTGTGTCGAGTCAGTCGAGCCCAGTATTGTCGAGCACAATTTTAATTTCCTATACATATTCGAGGCTTACAAATTTTATCAAACCCGAGCTATCTAATTAATTTGATATTCATTGTTTATATAAATAATTTTATTTTAATAATTTGACATTTATACTGAATTCATTATTTTTTCTCATAACAAGTAAGGTTAAATAGATAATTAGTATACTTATCAATAATTAGAGCATAAAAAAGTCATACCACTTTTAAAAATTATAGCATATTTTAAACCATTCACTTAACAAGTTTATTTATGAGCAAACTAGTCAAATTGTGTCAAGCTTAAACTCGACTCAATTATGTTCACGAGATTCACTAAGCAAACTAGACCGAGCTTTTGTGGAGTCAAGATTCAATAATTTTCTGTTGCACCTAATTTGTTAAGTTCGATCTACCTCTCATGATTTGCAAATTATTATACATTAACATAATTTACAAAGTGTGCACTTTGAATAGCAGTATTATCCTCATCAATTCCAAGACATTGGGCCATCATCTCCAATGATTGTCGTACCCGAGTTTGGGTAAATTTACCTAAATTTAGGTATTTGGTTAATAAAAAGCATTCTCAACTCAACTGCACTGGCGTGCACCAAATTTTACATCAGAAAGAATATTATCTAAAAAGAATATTCTCTAGGACTGTTTTGTTTTTCTATTTCTTTAATTTTCAATATCCATAACAATTGAAATTAATATTCATATATAATAAATATACACCATTATACATTTGACTATATTTTATAATAAAATTCATTAGACATAAAAGTTTATCTTAATGCCATATATACTATACTATTACGATTAGTAAAAAAATTATTACGACAAGACAACAATCAAATAAAAGTATACATGTGTTCCATATTAATGCACGAAATTACAAAATTGTTCCTATAAATGTTAGATGGATGCATTTCAACCACTAAACATGTTTTTACTCCTACAAAAGCTCATGCTTATCCCTATCTTTTTTTTTCCCTATCAAATAAAGTGTAGGCTCCTCTTAATGTTTATCCTCCTTCACATGTTTAGCTACGTAGCAGGCCTGACCCACCTCACAATCCCAACCCATTTGGCAAGGCGGGATGGGCTAGAACAGAACGCCAGCCCAAACTACTAGCTATATTAAAATACTAATAAATATGGGCTAGCATAAATCGAAAAAAAATTAAAAGTCAGAACGAATTTTGGTTAATGTTGTAAATATATCTTTATTAGTATAAATTATATCATGTATTGAGTGAGTGATCATCAAGTAAATCTTAAAATCCTTCATCTATACCATTATAAATTTTTGGTCTCCATAATGAATACTTTCTATTTATTTTCTCTATGTATAATCTCTTTTATTCGTCTCCTTTCTCTCTAGTATAACATGTTATAAACACGTATATTGGAGGTATGCCTTAGGAAAAAATCGTGTCCTTCCAACAAGTTACATGTATATTTTTCATGAATGCATCACTAAAAAAAACCTGTCGATCATCGACGAAATTTGAGACGGAAAACATTCCGTCTCTAAT
Source organism: Agastache rugosa (assembly GCA_031470985.1). Lineage (NCBI taxonomy): Eukaryota > Viridiplantae > Streptophyta > Magnoliopsida > Lamiales > Lamiaceae > Agastache > Agastache rugosa. The sequence continues at coordinate 5,765,074 of CM062601.1, read as the reverse complement.
TGGAGACGGATTAATGTCATATAATTCGACCCTCCGGACGTACACGGTCAGAACCAAGAACAAAGAAGTGCGAAGAAGATTAAATACAAAATCATTCAAACCCATAAAGAATAAAGAAAAAATTAAAAAAGATATTGCCTTTTACATTAAAATACAAAAATTACACCTGAAGCCGGAAAAGCCAAATCAAGCAAACAAGCATGAAAGCGACGAGTATTGGAATGAAACATTTTTCTTTTTCCTTTTTTTTCCCTTTTTTTTTTTTTATTTCACCAAGACCAAAATCGAAGTGGGAGTGGGGCAAATTTACAAAGCTTCATCACAAGTCACACTGTTACAGCATTGAGTATTTACAATTTTGACCCTTAATCCCGCCCCTATCTCTTTGATATTTATGTTTTGTACCTGTATCTTTTTTTTGAACACTCTATTTTGTCCTTTTGTGGAATGGGTTTTTGTCAGGGTATGGGGGCATGTGGGAGTGGAAGAAAGCGACAGATCAAATGTCCCTCGCAGCGCCGTTGGTGGATCTCGGCTGCCGTAGAAGCCCAATCAGTGCCTCCGCCTGTCCACAATTTCACACACACAACACACACCAATGTCTCACGCCGTTAGTCACGGGCACACATATTTCAACCTTTAATTACCAAAACATACATGCATTGCGGGGGAGTCTAGTCTCGGATCGTCTCATGTTGATACATTCCGAATCCATATTAATTTATTATTACAAATATATTATAGAATATTTTTGACCCAACTTTCTGTGATTTAATATTGAATTTATAAACCTACATAGTAACGAAAAAGAGGAAGCGGTGGTGGTTAGGGCATCACTTTTAACTGTCACTTTTGGATTCTAATGCATTCATTACTTCAATATTTTCCATCTGAATAAGAATAAAAAACTGACTGTATATGACGTCAAAATAATGAAGAACAGCGGTTAGAAATCAGTAGCAATCCAAGAAGAAGTCAGCTAATTTCCTAAAATAAAAATCAAGCCAAGGCATACTACTTTTCAAGAAAGCAACAACCCGCGTTCCAGGTCCATTAAACGTACTTTTGGATTAAATGACGAATATGAATTGATTTGTTTTGGACATTTGTGCTCTTAGTCAATATATGAAGCTTTTCATCAGAAATGTTCAAGAAAGCTGGCAAGCTAAGTACGCGGCATAATAATTATTAACAAGCTAAAAAATAATATTAGTCAGACTCAAACATATATGCAATTTATTCCAATTAAGCACATAATATCCCATTTGGAAACATACAAACAAGAGGGAGATTAATTTAATTAAATATAATTAAGGAGGGCCTTTCGATTGATCCGATTAGGTTTTAACTCGACACGCTAAACACAATAATTGGTCAAGATTTGCTGATCGTTCTTCTCCAACAAACCTTGATAAACTAATCCTACTAAGCACCACTCTTTCTTACCATAAACAAATAAATAGTGCTTCAGTGTCAACTTTTATTAATAATTGATTTTTTAGGTGATGCCAACTTGGAAGTGATTCTTTCTATCATGTAACATTTATAAACTACTAACAGCCAATACTAATTTGTTTCAATTATTTTAACCAATTATTAATCAGACCACATTCAATTCAACACCATTACTCCCATTAATATCCTAAGAACATTAATCGACAACCCACCAAAGCAGACATAATAATATTCTAATGGAGATAACTCATTCCCTAAATGCAGTCAGTTTTGTTCCACTTCTCTTAATTGATTATACCACTACAGACTGGATTTATCAATGCTAAATTATTTTTTGTACACAAATTAACACCACACTCCAACGTGCAAATGTGTAAAATTTATTTAGTATGAGAATGAGATCACCCATTACACCTTTGTTATGTTTTATCTCGTATTTTATTAATTACGACCAATAATTATAAATAATCGATACCACCATGTGTGTTGAATTTCATATTAGTGGATGACATCATAAATATAACAGTGAGGGTGAAAATCACACAGTAAATAATGGCATGATAAATGTTTTACCTTTTGTTTGGCGCGAGTGGTCCCGGTCTGCGACAGAGCCACCAGGGGGGGAATGGCTCCTTCGCGGGCCACCAGAGTACGATACGCCAAGCAGTCCTCACACAACTGCAACAGTATGGCGACGGCGATCTCCTTCTGTCGCTGCGTCCCCACCTCCACTATCTCCACCAGCACCGGTATGCCACCCTCGTCCACCAACGCCGGCCGCGCCTCCGCCACCGACATCAGCAGGCTCAACACGAACGCCGACTTGTCCACCATGTTCGACCCCAAATCCGCCATCAGCTCCACCAGCGGCTTCATTATCCCCGTCTGCACCGCCCTGATTTTATTCTCCTTCACCGTGCAAAGCGTGTACAGCGCCGTGCACGCGTCCTTCTTACCGCGGAAGTTCCCATTCTCCAGCAGATTCACCAGCGGCGGAATCGCTCCCGACCGCCCGATCGCGATCTTATTTTCCTCGATTTGCGACAGCCGGAGGAGCGCGCAGGCGGCGTTCTCCTTGGCGGTGGAGGTGCCGACCTTGAGAGCGCGGACCAACGGCTTGATCGCACCGGAGTAGGCGATCTCCTCCTTATTCTCATCGCACAACGACAGGTTTAGAACCGCCGTGACGCCGTACTCCTGCAGCTGCGGATCGTTCGATGAGATTATCGAAATCAGCGGCTTGATCGCTCCGGCTCTGGCGATTTTGATTCGGTTCTCCGGTTTATTCTTCGCCAGGAGACGCAATTCCATGGCGGCTTGCTTCTGCTCGTCGATACTGTCGGAATCGAGGTCGGAAACAAGCTGAGAGATAAGCTCGTCGGAATTATCAGAGGCGCAGGCGAGGAAGAGGCGGCGGCTCTGGGACGACGTGGTGGGGAACTCGCCGGATCTGTCGCTGTTGCAGTCGCTGAAGGCGGAGGAGGAGGAGTCGTTGATGTTGAGATCGCTGAACTTACGGCCCATGTAGGTGAAGCTCGATTTCACTGAATCAGAATCCATGATTTTTTCAATCCGCGATCATTGCCGGAAAATCGGGAGCCGATGAATTGACTAATTCCAATATTTTTATTTTCGTTGGGAAGTAAAGCCGGCGGGATTTCGGAATAGGAAACGACGGCGTATTGGAGTTGGAGGTAGAGAGGAAGGGTGTGCCTATGAAGAAATTTGAGAGTGAGAAAGAAGGAAAGAATATAAACGGAGAGGCGATAGGGGGGAGATTGAACAAGGGGCCACGTGGATAGCCGTACAGAATCCCAATCGAGACAGCACGTGTGAGGTGTCTCATCTTTTAACGCGTGCGAAGAAGGTTCGGCATTTCATACAAACTTTACACTAATACTTTTTGGACATATATGTCCGGACATAAAACGAATATATTAATAATCTTAACTTATAATTTATCAAATAAAATAATGGTGTTGGTTAGTACTCTAATGTATTTACTTAATTAATCTAAACCGCAATTTTTAGAGAGAGAAATATAAATACAAAAAATACGAAATTAGACTAATAAAGTTATTTTGTGATTTTCACTAATCTTTCGGAAATACTATTACTTAATAGATATTTATGCATTCACTTGAATTAGATTACTCACAAAATAATAAATTGAATGAATGTGGAGAAATTACAAAATTAAATAAATAAGTTAAACGGATCGAACCGATTCATTTACCTAAACGAGCTAGATTATGTCCGGACATTTATGTCCGAATAGCATTACTCCAAACTTTAACCCTTCATTTTTCTTTTCGACAATAACTCCAATGCTATTTGTTACACCATGTAGTCGGGTCTGACCCGAATCGATTCGATTCGCGTCCGATCCGCACGTGCAACACACGCTCAGTATTGACTCATAAGGGTGTCTCCAGTGGTGAAAACCAGTTTCAGCTTCCAAATCGCCACATCAGCGCCACATCAGCTTTTGGAACCCACCTACTTTTTTATCTAAACACCTTCCACAACAATGAAACCAGTTTCTACTATTTAAAGGGTCCCACTATAATACACATTATCTTTATATATCTATACATAAATTATTAGTTTTGAACTTTAAAATATCATCATTTGCTCGTTTCAAATCGGATTTTTACGATTTTTATGTCGAATAAAAGCTCTCGTCGTGATCTTTAATATAAGATATATGTTCGATATGTTTTAGACGAGCTAATAGGTCCGTATTTATGAAAAACTACAAAAAAAATTCGAAATGAAAAAGGAGAAAAACAGGAAAAAAAAAAGTCAAAAAAAGCGGCGCCCCCACGCGCGCATGAATTGCACGCGCCAACCAACGCGCGCGTGTCGCGCACGCGCCGTGGGTGACGCGCCCAGCGCCCGCGCCTTCTTCGCTTTGCACCCGGTTTCAAACCTGCTTGGCTTCAAACCGAAACCAGTTTCTTTTCTCCACAATGGTGGATTTGGTGGGTTCCAAATTTTGGAACCCACCGTTGGAGATACCCTAAGATGGATATGTCATATGTACACTGCAACCGCTAACTTGACGTGTATAGTGCAAGCGTCCGTCTTTTTTTCCCCTTATTCGTTTTGTTTTAAATTTTTGTTTTTTTATTGTTCTAATTAAGGTTTATTAATTTTTTATTAGACTTTATATTAATCTCCTAGTGTTTGGTTTGTGGGACGAAATTGACAATATATGATATAATAAGATATGATTATATACTTGATTAATAATCACCAAAAATTTTGATAAATTATCACTCAATCGATAGATATGACTAGGGCCTAATCATCAAACGAAATATGTGATTATGTTGTATTGTTTTATCAATCAAGCTAAACGCAACCCTAGAGTTTATTGATCTCAATTAGGAGTAAGATTTATGTTAAATCCCCTAGGATTTATTACTCAATGAAGGTTTATTAATCCTAAATTAGACTTCATAATATCCAATTTTTTTTAATTCCCTATTAGAGTTTATTAATTAATTAAAAACTTTAATTAAAAAAAATCAACTCAAAGTGTTGGTCAAATCGAATATAGGTTAAATCAGACCCGATTCGGATCCAGCGTGGCTAGCCACACACAAAAGTGTGCCTTCTTCTTTTCTTTTCTTTAATATTTTTCTTGAGTTAGTAGTACTCCCTCCCCTTCTGACATAAGTATTCTGTTTTGAAATAAAAACATCACACACAAATTTTTGTCAATGTTAATTGGTGAATTGTATTTTATTCTCGCCGGAGACAAATTTACCGGAAGGAAAAAAATATATTAACATGCAAGCGAGATTGATGCATTTGGTCATTATTGGTGAGAAGTTATTTTAATTAATTTGAAAACACCATTCTTAATTAACATTTAATTCCAATCATTCTTGTTAAAATTGGAGTAAATCTGATTATGTGAAGGGAAATTGGCTAGTAGACCTTAATAATGTCAGGCTGATGATTATTGAGGGCAATGCCACGTGCCATATGATCTCTCATCTCAGTTGAAAGATGGAGTAACAATTTTGTGAAGCAAAACTCCTCTTATTATTAAGAACTTGTGGTTTAAAGCCTGTCTTCCCCTGTTGGAACCCACAAAATAGTTCGTGAATCTATTTATTCATTTTTTATTTTTATTTTTTTCATAATAATGCAAGTAAAATGAATGGTGTGGTTTCGTTCGTTTAAACTTCGACCACTTCTTCAAACATATCTCAACATTTAATTAATTGCATTTTTACATCTAGCGTTTTTAAAAAAATCACAAAAATATCTCACAACGCATTTCCAAATCAATAATACTTTTTGGACATATATGTCCGGACATAAAATGAATATATTAATAATTTTAACTTATAATTTATCAAATAAAATAATGGTGTTGGTTAGTACTATAATGTATTTACTTAATTAATCTAAACCGTCATTTTTAAAGAGAGAAATATGAATACAAAAAATACGAAATTAAACTAATAAAGTTATTTTGTGATTTTTACTAATCTTTCGGAAATACTATTACTTAATAGATATTTATGCATTCACTTGAATTAGATTACTCACAAAATAATAAATTGAATAAATGTAGAGAAATTACAAAATTAAATAAATAAGTTAAACGGATCGAACCGATTCATTTACCTAAACTAGCTAGATTATGTCCGGACATTTATGTCCGAATAGCATCACTCTTTCCAAATAGTGTACAAGAAAATAAACTGTGAAGCATAATGTCCATGTGCGAGATTGAGTATGTTGGGTATACGTTAATGATTGTGTGTAAAAGAGACGAAGGGTGGATTTCAAATAACGAAAGGTCGAGACGAATTTTAAATTTAGCAAAATTGGCTAATATTTATATTCATAATCTTAATTTCAATTGATTTGAGGTGAACAAGTTGAGTGGTCCCAAATTCACCGCATCATCCCTCCATTCAAATACAAATTCCTGCTAGCTTATATATAGAAGAACACGACTGATACACGGATGTCAGCCTCGAAGGTAAACCTAGTATTACTATTAACACGAATATCATCTAGGAAGATCGATCATATCCAGATTCAGAAGTTTCCCCAGGACAGAAGGGGGTCGGGACACGGATACAAGAACAATGAGAAGCACACGAACGAGATTCTTGGACCTATTTTTTACAGGGCAAACGCTTTCTAGCCTAAAGATGATGTCAAACAAGTACAGTTTATTGAACAATGTACTTGCTAATCTTGCATCTTCTATTATATCCAACTTCCATGCTGCAGTTGCACTAGACGACATATGAAGTCGAACGGAGAAACTGAATGAAGAAGAAACATGGAAACCTTAATCACTCCAATTATCCTGGTCACTGGTTGCAGCTTGCCCATTCTTCGATTCATCCTGCATTTTGATAAAAAGTAAGGTTCAAGTAGAAGTCTTATTTTGTAATGCATACTACTGCATAACAATCAGTTTCAAAAGCTTACCTCTTCATTAGAAACGAATTTGGGTGGAGACCACACAAGAATCTGCCTATCATTACCACCAGTGTACAGCTCCTATATGAAATTAGACCAATTGATTAGCCATCTGAATAATAAAATAGTACTAGAAAGTTTCCTGAGCAACCGCCTAACCAATCAAAAATATCCCCTTCCCGCTAATTGTACTCATAAGAAATTGTCGGAATCATATTGTATAATCCCTCCAGCTTATGTTAGCTAACTTGGTTATTGCTCATTATTAACCTAACTAAAATGGCAAGCTCGTGCAGATAAGTAGAATGGTGTTTAGATCTTTGCTTTTACGAATGAAATATAGATCTAGTGGCATACATGTCTAGTCCTTTGAAGGGGCATGCAACACAAGGAACAATAAATGAGAGAGAGAGAGAGAGAGAGAGAGAGAGAGAGACCTGATCGTGTGCATTGTACCAACAGCAATTGACATTTTCATAGTGGCCACGAAAAACATACTTTGTTTGGCCAGACCAAATATCAAAGACCTATACGATTGAGAAAATAAGTACACTGCTGAGCATATATTTGAAACAAGAACTGATATGTTAAAAGTAATTAGAGAAAGTATGTACTTTCACAGTGGTCATGCAAGGTACAAAAGAAAGAGCTGAATCTTGGGATACAGCCATCTGTATGGCCTTGCTACTTTGTAGGCGTGCAGTTTCAAAGTTCACAAGTGTATTGCATCCGGATTCTATATCCCACAATCTCAACCTCGAATCAGACCCTGTGAGTCAAAGATCATAATTAATTTAATATTTTTGAATAAACAATGGTGAAAGGATGTTATAGACAGAATTTCTTCCAACCAGAGCACAAAGCTTGTAGCAACTCTGCAAAGGAAACAATCTCAACTCTAGATTCGAGAACCACTGAGAGAAGGCAAGGGCACTTCCTATATTGTAAATTGGAAAATACTCCATCCATATAACTGTGACAACCACTTAAAGGAATACTTAACTCTTGGAAATTTAACAGCATAATCTACCTGCACTTAGAAGATACATGCCATCTTCAGTCACCTTTAATCCAGTTACTACACCATAATGGCCCGTGGCACGATCATGGCTCGACAGCATTCCAGGATGTGATCTCTGCTTTGCACTTTTCATTTGACTAGGAATCCTACCAACAGCATGGGACTTTAAAGTGTTACCATTAGCTGATTTTCTTTGAGCTGGTCGGGCTTTTGCAGAAGAACTCTGATATGTTGATAATTTCTGCATAAGATTCAATAAGATTATGATATACTAACATCAAGCTCTCGTACGAGCATGTGATACCATGTACCCGTTGCCTAAAGGTGCTTAATAGCAGTCTGTTTGTGTAGCATTTTAATGCCTCCAACATGCATGGAAAGTTTCAAACCGAAGTACAGAAAACCAGACAAAAAGTGGAAATGCACTCTGTTCCACTCCATCTACAAGACAATCACTAGCTTGGGGTTCATTTTCATCAAAATAAGTCCTATATGTCATAATTACATTCCTACTTTATGAAGTTGTATACCAAAAAAAAAAAAACTTGGCCAAAGGATATTGCAATTCGAATAAAGCCACCATTAATTCTCTTCACAGTCACAGTTATTAAAACCATAGTTTTAAAAGGCGTTTTTGAGGCGGGAGTTGAGGCGGTAGGTTTTAGCCTTTGAGGCTGAGCCTAATGGACTTCCGACGAGGCTTGCGCCTTGCCTCAGTCGAGGCGCAATGAGGTGTTGAGGCGGTGCGAGGCGCACGCCTATTCAATGCGATTTTTTTTTTTTTTTTTTTTTGCAATTTTGGGCTCAATTGAGTAATAAAGTGCATGGGCTCCAATAATTTCAGCCTTATACCTTTATGGGCTTAAAAATTTAAGCCCAATTTAGAAGAAAAATTGAGAAAAAACCCTAAACATTAAGCAATTGCACTGCTGCTGCCCGTTGCGGTTTCTCTCCTCATTTCTTCTCTCTCTCCTCTCTATCGGCACTCTCTGCTGCACTGCTGAGAACTTCGCCGGCAGTTTCTCATCGGCGGCGGCGGCGGGGAAGATGCATTTGAAATGCCCCCTAAATTTAGGGACTTTTACTAAGTTTTTAGCTAATTAAGAAGGATAATGGCTATTTTGATTGAGTATTAGACTTTAATTTGGGATCTAATTCGTGTATTTATGTGATGTTTCTTACTTTCTTTCGATTTTTATGTGTTTTGCTGTTATTTTATATATTTTTGTGTATTATTATATACATTATATATTTTATATATTTTAAATTTTGAGGCTTACGCCTTGTGGTACTAGGAAAAAATGCCTCGGGGCTTAAAAACGCCTTTTAAAACCTTGATTAAAACAGATCATCAGATGGAATGTATTACTATGTTAGCAAAGCGATGCAAAGACATTAACTTAGAATCGATTTAAAAGTAAAGAATTATAGGAAACTGGAACCTTATTTGTAGTTGGACGTGCAAGGAGAGGTGGACGTCTTCCGAACTGGGTATGGGATTGATCCAAAACACGAAAACATCCAGCCCGTCTGATGTCCCAAAAACGTATTGCACCGTCACATCCTCCAGTGACCAATACCCACTCGCTAGAAGTGGACCACTCCAATGACATTACTCCATCTGTTAAAAACTCGAGATGTTAACAAAGATTTAGTACACTGTAATACAAACATGCATTTCAACAAGTCTGCGCCAAACTGTTAAGAATGACAAAAAATAAAATGATTTTCTTGTATTCCATTTGGAGGTAGTGCGATCAATCTTAATATGTTGTGTTAATAACAGAAGTAAGGCAGACAACAAGAGAGATATTAGCCTATACGAAGTGAATGGAGTAAATAAAAGATAGTAGCTCAACAAGAGAGATGAGCCCCTATTGGAGTAAAGAAAAGGCTAGATAATGTCAAGTAATTGGTCGAATCAATATTACATTTAGAAAGTATAAGGAAATACATGAGGCATTATAGAAAGAGAGAAATGAGAGAACATATGTAAAACATGTTAATTCAGATGCAATTGCCCTTGCTAGATTCAAAGAAATCCAAACACCAAACCTAGGTCTACTTATCCACTTTGCACCTAGTATAAACTCAGAATGATAAATACATTGCCCCCTAACATCTAAAGAACAGTTGAAAAACTAACATGTGTCAAAAAATAATATCTTATTTTGGAGTAATACCATTTAAAGTTGAGCTGTAACGTTGCGTAACTTAAAACATGGTTATCACTTTAATCCAAATACCATAGCGAAAAATCTTTCAAATGCTGTGCCACCTAATCAATACACACGAGTTCTTGAATTTCTGACTTATCTAATTATGAAGGGTAAATTTTGCTCACAGTTTATTGTGTGCTTACAGCTTATGTGTGCACCTAGAACAAGCATCATAAAATAGCCCGATCATTTTCTAATAATAATTGCAATAAAAGAAATCATCATGGTTAAATTTTGATCATTAAGAACAGTGCAAACTAAAGCAAAAACCATACATACATTGTAAATATGTATCACAATGCAATCGTCTATTTCAAATTTACAGTGCGAATAAGACATTTAGAAGGGAGAATTCAAGGGACAAAGACAGTATAAATCGTTTTAAGTCATTGTAGGGTACAACAAACAGAGGCATAAGTGAAATAAGTTCATGCATTGCACCACTATCACCATACCACGATGACCAGACAAAGTGTGAGCAAATGCACCGGATGAAATATCACACAATCGAACTTGGACATCTTCAGTTCCAGCAGCAATTAACATGTGAGATCTTGCTATTGGAGACATCGCAGTTCTATAAACCTTTCCAGGCATTTTAAAATTCGCTACAACCTGCAGAAGACAATTTCAGAAATATAAAATTGTAGAAAAGTGAAACATAAGAAATTAGAGCTGATGGTTATCTAAAAAAATAATAATAAATAAAATAAATAAAAAATAAAATAAAATAAAAAAATAAATAAATTAGAGCTGATGGCGGGAAATATCTCACTTGTGTAGTATTAGTATCCCAAACATTGATATGATGGTCATAAGAACCAGTTACAAACAACCCCGTGTCAATTGGATACCAGATTGCAGAGGATATGGCATATTTATGCCCATGCTCATGCTGCTTGTTGATGACAAACAATGACTTGTGCTTTGCAATGAAGCCATGGCCCTCGTGATTTGTTGCACGCTGAATATCATAAACTGCAACAGTAGCATCTGATGCACCAGCCAGTAGATATCGACCCTCTGTCAAATCAACCTGATCTTGAGATCATATTGATCCCAGAAAACCTCTTTTTAACGTTATATTACAATGAATAAACATGCTTCTGACTGAATGGCTAACACAGCAAACGCATTATAGGTAATGAAACAGTATAACTCAAGCTAAAATACAAGCGAGAGCAACTTGATCAAAACAGTCAGTGCCACCAATAACTCACTTTATTGGTTCGACGCTCTTTTCAGTCAAAAATATCAACTTCCAAATTAAAATCGGCAAACGTCACCTATTCGGGAAAAAAAAAATTCAAGAACCATTGGCAATCAGCCATAAGAAATAACTTTGACAAGGAATTACCGCAGAAGTCCTGAATAACCAAGCTAACATGCATACAACAATCATCATTACTCCCAATCTTAAACACAGTACAACATTCATTACTGCAAACACACACAGAGGCGCAAATTTCAGCATCCACGCTACCAACAAAAAAATCACCGGCAGAGCGCCAATTATACATACCCCTACCCCCCGGGGGCGCGCACACACGCAAACAAATGCATAATATATCAAAAAAATATAACATCCTTTCTAGAACAGAAAAAGAATCAGAACCGCCAAAACATAAATGCAGCAGAAATCGAAGAAGTTAAATACAGTAGGAAATAACAGGAAAATGATTTTATTTAATTTAATTTTTTTAAAATAGAAGGGAAGAGGACCTGAAGTGAGTTGACGGAACCGCGATGAGAGGAGACGACTTCCTTGGAATTGGAGAGCTGAATGGACGAAATCCTAGATTTGAAAATGCGACTGCTGAACAAATTAGGGCGCAGGTTCCCGAACTCTCTCTCTCTAGTCTCCTTCCACATCGTCCTCGCATCTTTGATCTCTCTCCTCCCACACCCCACTCCGATCAGTCCGCCTCCGATTTTCAACTCAATTCAGATAGATGCTCTCTCTACACAAGTGAAGGACGACTGATTAGGAATTTTTTTTTTCTCGTTATTATTATCTCAACTCTCTCAAAGCAGCTATTTTCTTCTTCTCTGATCTCTCTGCAAATAATCCACAATATTTTTTTTATATTTTAAGTTTAAGTACGTGGGTCGCGGGGTATCGTACGATTGGCACGCGTCAGGCCGGGCCGGACTTAACTTCTATTATCGGGGGCAAAGCCGGGCGAGAAAAATATCAGGCTATCCATACTTCCGTCTTTTTTTTATTGTACAATATTAAATTTAATAATCGTATTACGGTGAACTTGAATCTGAGACTTTTAACTTAAAAAATAATTATTCTACTGTTAGGTTAATTCACGCACACTTTTTTTTTGTTGATCGGTATCCATTCTAGTAGTTTTTTTTTTAGTTTGGAAATAGAGATTGAGTTTCGTATTTTAGTCTCTCGATTTAATAAAAGTGCATAAAGAATACTCTAAATTTTTGCATAAAGAAAATTCTTTTTTTTCCTTTCATTTTTTGAGTCAGGGTGTTGCTTGCTTGCTCTCTCAAACTTAAAATGGTGAGAAAATACCACTTAGGAAGCGGAGTACTTACGTTGAAATATTCTTCCACAAAGTGACAGATTATCTCCAATCCCATTCACTAAATATAGTAATGTGAATGTTTTTCGGTTTGTAATTAATTAAAGGTAACTTAATTTATATACACACTAAACTTATCAAATTGATGCACTACTATTTCATCAGTGGATCAAATTTTTTTTTTAAGAATTACACAATAAATTACTATATGATATCACCACAGTGGGGCATCTATATTACATAAAGATGAGACTACTACACCACCAAATAATGTGAAAAATATACTACACCGTAACGCAAGCAAGATTGAACCTAAAACATCAACAAATAAGAAGAATCTTGTAGTGCCATAACTTTACCATTGGCTCATTAGTGGATCAAACTGATATCAAAGTTTACTAAGTACAATAAATTCTCCATGATATAACTGACAAATACGATGGACCTATGGCCAATTAAAATTGCTGTTTACAAATTCACTTTATAGCTTAAACATTGATTGATTACTTTTTACCCATTATATAATTCCACTTTAAGTCACCGAACTTTACATAATACTATATTATTAAGAATTAATTGTCAATAACTTGTGATTTATCATAATTTGCAATTACAGCACAACTTCAGCTAACACCACCTTCAATTTTTTTGCAGCTACAGCATCTGCTGAAAGAACTATGTTGTAATTGCAAATCAATATTGCAATTAAAATGTTGTCATAATTAGGATAAATGTTATGTTAATTGCAGAAATTAACCCTATAATTAATAATGGATCCAAACTCAAGAATAAAAGTAATGGATCCAAACTCAAGAATAAAAGTACTGAAAATAGGATTTAAGGATGAAAGACATGAATATCCTACAGGAATGCATCAAACCAATCTTCATCAAAATGAAATAATACAGTAGAGATGAAGCAATATCATCATCAATTCATATTCTGCAGTTATGAAACAAAATATGCAACACAAATCAAAGGAAAAAAAATTCCCATAAGGGACACTGAAATAGAGAAGAAAACATTACAATGGCCAACAAAATTACATCAAAAGTGTGTTCTGCTTGAAAACGCTAACATAAGCTAAGAGCATAAGAGAGATGCGCGTTTCATCAGTAGCAGCAGAAAATGCTCTTTCTCAATGCTGCGTGTGTGTTATCCTTGTCATATAAAAAAAAAATGCTCTTTCTTGAACCTTATTGGCCGCCCTCAAATTCCACCAGCTTCAGCATGAAGGCAAACCTCCTGCAAAATAAGAGCGAGAAAGGCAATATACCCTACCCTACCCACCCCATCATCGAACAAACGCCTACAGGAGTACATGCTAACAAGCTGTCTCACGCTAAGCCTACCAGATTATTATCTTGAAACAATGGCTCGAACACAAATTGAAGTTCCAACCAGTACTTTTCATGGATGAGAGCTAAGTAAAGAATGCTACAAGAGAAGGAAAAAGAAAAAGGGAAAGATGCAAAGTGTGTCTGCTCAACTCTTTTTTTCTTTTTTCGGTAAGACAATGTAAATAACACAGTCCACTACTCATGTACACATTTCCTGGCAGGCTACAAGATATAGAAAAATGAAACAATATTTATAACTCAATGTGAAGTTACAAGTGACCTGCAAGCCAATCTCAAGAATGTCAACTCCACGGTTTTTTCGTTTTACTACCTTCCTCGGTTGATTCCTGCACATGGAAAGCAATAAGAGGGTTGATATTTGGCTATCATCAGCGGAAATCAAGCATTCTGGCTATCATCAGCGGAAATCACCACATAAGGAAAGAAAATTCTAGGAACTAATATAAGCAAGGCAGTAAATGTATCTATGATTCAAGAAAGATAAGCAGAAAAAAAGGCATACCGTTTCATCCTTCTTATAATCTTCCGATGAAAACCCATGTGAGTCAGACCTACATTTAGCATGCACTATAGGACCTAACTCCGACCTGTCCATTCCAACTGTCAACACAGCTGGTGCATTCATGTACACGGCTCCCCTATACATCCATTCTTCCATATCATCACTGTAAAAATCATCAAAGGTCTCTCCACATAATGCGCAAGCCTTCTGGTTATCGTCAGCAGGAACAGCCATTTCTTCATCCTCCTCCTTTTCCACACTATTCTCAACGGGCAAAAAACCAGGAGCCGATTCAGTTCCCATGGCTTCTGTGCCACTGAGCCACATGTTAACACTTACAAACCACTTCGGAGAAGGTTTATTCTTGCGGTTTTTTAGTGTTCGGTTCTTGTTTACATGCCAATCCATATGTTTGCTGTGCTCTTCTTGGCCTTTAAATCGAAGGCCACATGTTCTGCATTGCCTTGGAAGATCAGCATATAAAGATGTAATTGCACTTTCATGACGCACCTTAAGACGGTCTTGATCAAACTCCATTCCATCAGAATCCTGACACTGTATATAGTGAAAAAGAAGAAAAATCAACATCAAATAGCTAATGATTGAAAAACAGGACACAACAAAGGGAACACACAAATACCTGCTTTAATGGAGGTATTAAACCTTTGGCCATCAAAGAAGTCAATAACCCTGACAATTCACTCCCCTCAGGGGCGTTAGGAGCAACTTGCCTAATATTTTGACCAATAGGTAATGCCTGAGTTGTGCTGGGAAAAGGACCCCTGGGAAAGGTTGCCCCAGGTACTTGAAATGGCATATTAGGGGCATTGAGAATTGGCAGGGAAGATTGCACCCCCGGAACTAAACTATGTGTAGTGCCAGCAGGGACCTGCCCTTGTGCTAAGTATCCATAGCTCATAGGTGGTGCCATTGTATTTGATGAAATGGGTGCTGAATAATGCATGGGTAAATTTTGTCTGGCGTCTCGAGCCATTAAAAAGTTTGGCTGTGCTGCATTACGCAAATTCATGGGAACCATTCCAGGGCGCATATTAGAAATTTGGGGCAAGTTCACCTGTGGCATGTTTCTAATGCTACCAGGCTCAGAATGAACTTGATCAGCAATATTAGAAGCATTCTTCATACCATATTGTCCTCTGAATTGCATTTGCTGAGGGAGACTAGAGTGTGATGGCAAAGTCTGAGAGTTCTGAAAATTTGCAGGATTCCATGAATTTGTTAAAGCAGCACCATCGCCCAATCGAATCTCAGAAGCTAGAGAGTCATAGGTGGAATTAAATGTTGAAACAGCACCAGCAGGCCCACCAGTCTTTCCATCTATATGTGCGAAATGGCCAAGTAGGGGCTTTTGCTCAGAAGCAGTTAAAAAGCTTCTACTTTCAGCTAGAGAACTGCCTCCTTTGTCACTAAAACTAATCTGGCTCTGAGACTGATGTGGCGGCAAAATCAAGGATTCTCGGGCAAAACTAGGAGAAATGTGGCTTGCCAAATCACTGGGCCCAGCAACGTTGTTGATAGATCCATGACCAGACTGTCAGAAAAAAACATGCATAAGGTCACGCCTGAGTCTAGAAGAAACAACCTAATAGTGCTCCCAAAACATATTCAAGTATGAGGTCTTTCTCACTAAAGATTAGGCAAGAAATAAATTGCAAAATCAAGTGTTTTTTTTTTTACTGGTTATACAGATCCACCAATTTACAGATTTTACTTGTCACTGCAGATGCTTAATCATAAAAATGAGATCAAAATAATATGTGAATGGTTAATTAGCAATAACTTCAAAATTTTATCACAGCAGTGATGACAAATTAGATAAGGCTACAATGATTAGAAGTTAGCACCACACTTATATGAAAAAGATACTAAGCCTAAGGCGAGTTGCCCCTTAATAACTCACCAATCGAGCAGCATAGTTTGTAACAACGCTCTGTCTTCCAGTCAAATTACCCAGAGGTGGAAGAGAAGAATAACTATCAGTAGACTGCTTCCTTTCTGCTAAAGATGGGGTCATGTCTTCCCAATCAAATTCTTCCTCTTCAGTGTTTTGCCATGTCCTGATAGCTATCTTCTGCTCAGCACCATTTGAGTCCAACTCCTCAGCTTTATGATGTTTATGTTGTTTCTCTCGTTCATCCATCCCATAGGCACTTATCAATGCTCTCGATCCACGAAGATCAATACCACTGCTATATGTGTATGTAGTAGATGCCTTAACCTGTGGCTTGGGATTGCCCTGCCAATTTCTTTTTCGCCACTCACTTGTCTCCTCCTCTCTCCCAGACACTTTGCTTGGCCCATAATCAATTCCAGGACGAGATGGTGACTGCCTAACAACGACTCTCTTTGTGGAACTATCCATGCCAAACTCCTCAAGCGAAGGACCGGCAGGCGACAATGATCCCGCAGGCCCAAGTCCATAAGGAGGGGAGGACCGTGTTATCCTAGCAGCTGATGGCAAAGACTTCTTTACAGCATCAACACCAGAAGTTATAAGGCCTGCACGACCAGTTGAGCTCACTCCTTCAGTTCCAAACTGCAAAGTAAATGACTTGGAATTATGAGTAGCATACTTGCTGTGCCCCAAGAAAGGTACTTAACAGGATTTTTTTTGGATAAAGTTCCATCAACAACCAATTATATTTTTTAACTCATACAAATATGGACACATGAATATGATCTTGGGAAAGGCAAGATACATAAGATCAGTTTCTATTCTCTTGTATGAGCATGTTATCAGAAAATATACCCAATATGTCAACAAAACAAGGTAAAAGCAAGACATCTCCAAGAACCTAAGCGTGGATATGACTAGCATTATTTAAAAAAAAAAACAAACAAAAACAAAGAATGCAAACAAAACAAAATAATAGTACAAGCCAAACAAAACCAAAACCAATATATTAACAAACAAACTAATAAAACCATTATAAACATAAGTCAGCAATAAAGCTGAGTTGAGAGAAACTATAGCAGTACTTATGAATGTAAAGTTGAACAATAGCAATAAAACTATTTTTTGCCGATTTTCCTTCATTCTGAACATTTTATAGACTTAAAACTTCCATACAAGCCAAAAATTGGAGAAACATTTCCAAAGCACTAATATTCATCACACCATTTTCCAGTATCATGATAAAACAAGACATGCCAATACAGGCAGAAAAGGCTAAGGTATCTGGACTCATGGGAAACTCCATCCTACATATATTAATAAAATATTATCATGTGAGAGGTGAGAGTAGTACATGTACACCCCTAATAGAATTTCTCGTGGGTTCATATGTAGCCCACTTTACACATTGCTCATCTTCAAACCATTAAAAAACTAAGAGATCCCCTAAAAAAACTAAGAGATAAATAATGATAGCGCATTGATATCCAATTTATGACAGAGTAGGATAGTAATACAATTATTACCAACGAAATCAAACACACACACGCTTGACAAGATTGTATAGGAGCAGACGAGTGAGGGAGGCAAGATACTAATTGAAATATAAAGAATCAAGATCTTGCTGAAGCTTACAGGATCTATTGATGATTGTCCAAACTGACGTTGTGCTTCCAGATATTTTGGGTTTATGTGTATCCCATGTGCTGGTCGAGGAGATTCAGAAGCTCTTGAAGAACACAATCCAGAAGACTGACCATTAACACGAGGAGAAAACTGCAACTGTGTCTCAATCTTTTGAAGCACTGACAATGGGAATACTGCTGACCATGTACCAAACAGATGGCGCATTGATTGGTGCATACTGGGGTGGACTTGTGTGTAGGCCTCACAGAAAACCTGCAGGATCAAATTAAAATAAGCAATAACAGGCATGTTAAAACTGCTCGAGAACAATATGCAAAGGTAGCGACTAACAAGCGCTCAAATTGTTCTCACCTCAGGCAAGCTAGCACAGAAGAATTTAATGTATTCCTTGCCTATGTTCTTCACGATGCTATCCAAAAGGTACAAAGAAGGCAGTTTTTGATCAACAGGAACCTAAAAACAAATCATCTATCAGAGAATGAAATTGAAACAACTACGCATTAAATAACAACTCGAAGTGATACTATATCTTATGCCAAGATTTAGAAAAAGAAATATTACACAAAATATAAAAAGCAACACAGTACAATGGATAAAAAATAATGAATGCACAAAGTATTTATTTACAATATAGCAATTCTATTGCAAATAAAGAACATTTAAAAAAATATAAGGCTAGTTAGTAAGAAACTATCAGCAAAGAGTCATGATGAAAACAGATTTTTGAATCAATTCATTTTATACCGACATTAAACAACATACTGCCACAGGTAGAATGTGGGCAGAAAAGTAAAAATAGCTCAAATTCAAGCCCCAAATAGCAAAAACCATCAGATAGTCAACAGTGCACCAAAATATATGGAGAGATGAATCAAATTCATTGCTCCTTTCTTCAACCAGCGGAGAAGACGTGCAGCTTTTAAGCTATAAGATGAAGTATTGAAATTTAACACATTTATGCAACACTTGTGAATAACAAAGATTTAAATTTACAAGATCTAGCCTAGGTTAAATGTTTCGCCATTAAGTGACATTACAAATGTGCTGTTCTTCTTTTTATTCAGCCAAGAATCAAGATCTATAAGTCAATGAAAATGGAGCCATTTTAAGCATAGAAATGTAGGATACAATAGCAAGATATCACAAAGAACACACCATTAGAGAAACCATTTTTTCCAACTAAATAAACTCTCGAATAAGAGTACACCTATCTCTAGTCAGATGAGAAAATTCAGGACCACTTACCTACAAATTATATTAATAGAAAACAGAAAGCATTTTCTTGATTACTTTGCACTTCAACAATCTTCTTGTCCAATTGAGAAGATCAAACATGATTTTCCCAACCACAAATTCCAAAATACATAAGGGTGTATTCATCTTAAAATTGCACAAGTCTGTTGTAACCAAGTTCTGTGATTCGAATATGTGCAGCTTGATTTGTGTTTTCTTTAGGAGTGCACTTCACATTAACTGAGACTCATCGCCACTTTCGTATTATTGCAGCAGTACTTAACCAGAAATTTCAAATCTGTCAGATACTTTAATCTGTGTGATCACCATACTTGTAATTTGTTTAAACATCCAGATTATAGGAAATAATTATATAAATTGAAAAACTTAGAATATGAGAAGGGAAAAAAAGATAAAAAGAAGAAGAAGGCACGTCCACGTCAATCAAATTTCAGCACTACAATTCCATTTGCAACAACTACAATACACTGGGAAATTTTGAAGTTGCAACTCGAAAGATTACAAGAACTACCAAAACTGTCGGATCCTAAGTGCTATACCTCAAGAATCCGGGAACAAATGGCACCAGCAATGCCCTCGCCGTGCGCCCGCTGCTCTCCGGCAATTATAGTGAGATCAGTAATGATTGGCTTCGAATTGATAGTGAGCTCCGACAACACAATCTCATAAAGCCGAACAATTTCGTCACTGCTCAACGGCAAAACTGCAGCACCACCAAAAACCCTAAGTTCTTCCTCCCTCTCCTTCACCATGGCCCTAAACCTATCAATAAGCAACGGCGGAAGTGGCTTTATCCCAACGCCATCGCTTTGGATTGGTGGGGGCTTGCTAAAACCTCCGCTGCTCAGAGGCACGGGGTTCTGGAATCTCGAACTCCGGTCCATTGACGGATACGATTAAGGTTTTGAACCACCGAGAGGAAACAAACTACAGGAAACGCAATAGGAAAGGCGTAATTTCGAATCAAGCATAAAATTAAATAGATTACTGAATGCCCTTGCGTGTGGAGAGTATTTGGGGGGTGTTAGAGATAAATAGAAAACAGCGGAGGTCTACAGGAGATGCGAAGGGCGATGTGAGAGATGAAGAAGCGGCGTGAGTATTAATTCACGGCAGCGCCGGTGGAGAAGCGGAGGAGGAGGCTTGAGATCTGCGGCGAACCACCTTTGAAACAGAGCGAGAAAGAGGATGGTGCGCGGAAGGGGTTTGGAAGGGTAGACGATGCTCTCTTTCTTTTCAGTTTTCTTTTTTTGTTTCTCTCTCTTTTCTTCTTTCTTTTCTTTTTTTTGGACACGATCTTTTTCCTTTCTTATTTATTGCTTAATTTTTTGAGTCTCTCTCTCTCTCTCTAGCTTCTCTTATTTTCGACTTGCTCTCCTGTTGGACATCATAATTCTCAATCTTATCAAATAACGCTCGACTTTTAATAACGAGTACCTCTGCATGTAGAAAAAAAGGAGTGATGGACCTTATAAATCCTAATTATAGATAGAGCAGCCAAAACAAATGCGACCCGATTTTGGATTGGATTAGGCCTTAGAGATTTTAAGGTTGATGGAATTTTGAACGGATTCAAACCTATTCAAAAAGGATAATTTTAAACATAGTCCATAATTTCTTTTCATTATCTCATTATTTTAAAATCATAAAAATATTAAAAGATGTACCGATTTATCCGCATAGCCCCCAAATAAAACTCCTATTACTGTAGCTAGAAATGAAGAAAACCCTGAAATTTAAGCGTAAGTTTTTTCCTTCAATTCTCCTCAACTCTTCCATGTCTAAGTCTCTCTCTCTCCCTCTTTGATTTTGATTTCATCGGACATTAAATACAATGCAATAATTATGAATATGCATAGCATCTAAATTTTCCATCATCACCAAGGCCACAAAAAAAAAAAAAAACACACACACACACACACTAACGTAGCAGTTCATTTTGTATAGTGTGCAACTTATACTCTCTTTTAATATTATAATCGACAAGCAAGCTGCCATCTACCAATTCCTTCAGCAAAAATTCAGACTCCGACGACTGACGGGATTCTTTCTTAATCTTGAATTTTGGCCTTTGAAATTGTCAATGGTGTCACAAGATTTCACCTCCGAGTGTAATTATTTTTCCAATTAGGGTTTACATGAAGATTCAATTCGCTCAAAAACAAGTCTGCATCGTTGTTCTCTCTATTCCTTTTCTGTTGGGGGCTATAAAGTGTTTCTGATTTTAGATTTGTGGGGTTGTGGCTATTAGTTTATTGATTATTAAATTTATTTGGGGCTATAAGGACAAAATAGTAAAATTATAATAATTTTATTATTTTTAAATAATGGGAATTATAAAGAGAAAAATGAGGGTTACATTTAGAATTACCCATTAAAAAATGAGCCAAAGTCCGATGGGTCGGTCCGATTGTCCGATTTTTTTAAACTGTGTATGATATTTTGGGCTTGATCAGGCATCAATTTTCCGACTAGACATGATTTTTGGGCCATGTTGGCACAACTTGATTTCTCCAAAAAGCTTGACGGGTTGCGGTTTTTTGACACCTCTAATTATGAACTAGGAACCCTTTCATTTTTGTATTGATATTTTCAAATTTATTTGATCACGTAATTTTGAAAATTACTACTACTACTGAGATTATTCAAATAATAATTGTATAGTCATATCATATAAATATATCTTGGAACTTTGATATTTAATTTAAGAATAAATGTATATTTTTCATACAAAATTATAGCAACTCAATGCATAATAAAATTTTAAATCATAATTCCAGATTTGTTTATGGAAAGGTGCTAATAATTTTAGGTCGAATATATTTCTATTGGAAGAAGTGATGCGGAAATAAAAGAATTATAAAATGGTTGGAATTAATGAACATGATTTGATTTTATTTGCTAACTATTTGATATAAACATGAATAAATTGATTGTGTGAGGTTGATAGATAACCAAATTGATTAATGAAACAGGAGTCAAATCGTGATCAAATGAATAAATTGTTAAATAGAATGAGATTGATATCCACATGTTATGTATGAGTATAGGCAAGAGTAATTCAAACATGATGACCGGAGATTTCAATAATTCGTTTCAATGAAAAAACTATGCAATAAAAATATGTGTCGATGCATTCGGAAAGACCGCATCTTACCATTTTCGTATAAAGCAAAGAGTGTTAATTTGAACATTGATGAGGTTAACTCTATTGACTTTTAATGATTCTCAAATGGTTTAGTATGCAATGATACATTCCAAAAACCATATTCCAAACATTTCATCCAAAATTCCTCCACCCACATCCTCGCTTTGTGCACAAACATACTAGAATGCTATAAAAATATCAAATCTTCAAGAAACGCTAGTAAGGAGATCAAGAAGACCGTACCATGGCTTTGCCGGTAAGAGTGAGGATGCAAGATTCGATGGCGGTGTTCCCGTAGTACAAGACAACCAAATTGTCACAGCCGTTGAATAGGAAATCGACAGCGGAGGTGAGTTGGACAATGAGGATCGTTGATATGAGAGATCAATATAGAAGAATTAGAGGTTTGGTCTTCTGCATGATAGAGAGAGAAATTTCGCATGGAAGAAACATTATACTTTATTTTTAATTTTGATTTTAATAGGTCATTTTGATTAATGACCACCAACTCAGCTAAATGCATAGGTTGCCACATCAATTTTCGATTTGGATGAAATTAAAATTTGGGGGGAATTTCAGAATGCACTGTAGTTCGTGTATTTATAGCATACTTTAGTTGATTCGGGAAAAAAAAAATACAAAATGAGTATAGTTTATGAATTTAGATCAAATTAATTCTATTTTTTTTTATAAATTATAAATATTAAAACTTCGATTGGTATGATTTCACTCGAATTATTTGAAATTGAACTGAATGGAAGAAAGTTTTGTTTCTACAAATTACAAACGAGCCTAAATTGAACATGCTAAAAGCTAAACCGGCCAAAATTTATCAATTTGGTTTATATATTTGATTTTTTTTTACCCCTACCTATTTGGTAAAATGTCTAACTATTTTATTTGACTATATGAGACATTTATGTAGAGACGGATAGACCAATGAATGAGCAATGAAATAGGCCTTGAATTACTTTAGTCATGATGGTTCATGTAAAACTTTGACTTAAAAATAGTGTACAGTGTGTACTCCATCTGTCCTTAAATAAGTGTTTCGAACCGTCAAAATGTGTATACCAAAGTAGTGGGCAAAACGACTCATTTTACCTCTAATTATTACTCCCTCCGTCTCAATAGCAAGGTCTCGCTTTCTTTTTTTTGTGTGTCCCAATAGCAAGGTCTCATTTCAAAAATGGAAATAATTAACTCTTCAAAAGCTGTAGGACCTACCATTTTTTCTCCTTTTACTCTTGTTTCTTAATAACCGTGTCCAAATCAAGTGAGATCTTGCTATTGGAACAGAGGGAGTATATAGGAAATTGAAAAGTAAATTTTTAGGCTTAAGTCCACGCATAAATAAGATAATTTGACATAATTTTTGTATATAAATATGTAATGAATTATTTGGAGACAAAATTTTTGAGGACTAGACTTATCCGGAGATGGAGGAAGTATATAGTTTCGTTTTGTGTGTTATTTTGAGCATGGGTAACTGTAAAATTTCAACTCCAAACAAAATACGTAAACCTTAGATTTGAATAATAGCCCTTAAAAATCCTCAACCACCGTGCTCCGACTGCGCTCCGCCATGAGCCACCGCAAACCGCTCAAAACTCTTCTCCCGACCGAACTATTCGAACTCGAATCCGGTCTCTCCCTCATCCCCCGAGTCAGACTCAACCTAACAATTTATCGCGCAGACAAATCCGTATCCCCAATCGACGAGTGGAAGCTCAAGCGCTCTTTAATCGAATATCTCAAAAAGTCACACTCGATTTCTGTTCCTGAAGAAGATATCAAGGTTTTCAAGTACAGGGACCTGAAGAAGCGGAAGCGTGAAGACCCCGTGGCGCGTGGGAGCTTGTTCGTGTTGGATTTTGAGTTTCTATTGAGGAAATTGAGGTCCAGCGGCGAGGATGAAGTGGAGGGAGAGTTCCACGAGTGGAGGAAGGGGATTTCGGCGGAGATGGATGGAATGGAGTTGAATTTGGAAGGGGTGAAGTTTAAGCTGAGTATTGAGGTGCCAAAAGGTGATGATTTTGAAGGGATGCGGAAGGAGTGGGAGGAGATTGCGGCCTTCGGTTCGAGAGGTATGTTGATTATTTTCTCATTCTTTCTGTTAGTTTGCTTCTTCTGTTTGGTTTATCAGCATAGAAGCGTGAGAATATTTGCTCGTAATGTTAGTTGATTTAAGGATTATATTTGTAATGTAAGTACGTGGATGAGGAATGTGAGAATTGAAGAGGAATATTATAAGTAGTTCAGTTCCTTTGCAAGTTGATAAGAAGTTGATTGAATATGATTTATTATCATTTCTTTGTTACTTTATTTGTTGATTTATAGTGGAAAAAACGAGCTTATTTTCTTGTAAAGAACCGGTTATGAATAGGTTGGTATCACTTTAGATATCAGAAGTCGAAAAAAGATGTGACATTTATAGCACTCAAATATGATTTGGTTATGAATAGGTTGGTATCACTTTAGATATCAGAAAAAGGATTTGACATTTATAGCACTGAAATATGATTTTAGCTGTTACTGTTAGGGAGTGGGGTTTATAAAATGTTCTGCTGCTTCACTGAGACCGGGTTGGTGTTAGTGATTACCATTTCAACTGTGACCTGTCATCGATTGGATATGATGAAATCTTCAGCCAGATATCTTGTCTTGTGGTGATTTGCGTGTTGTTTAGCATTAGAGGATAACAATAAGTTTTGGGAGTAGAGTAATTTGTTTGAGTGTGCGTGTCTAGCTTACGAGTTTTTAATTTTATGATGATAAGTTGCTTCTGAGATTTTATGTACCCAGATATTTGTCTAGCTTTTGCACTGAAGTGTTTTGGACCTTGATTTTTTTTTCTTCTTTTAACACAAATGCGAGATGCCCGTTAAAATTAACTTGCATGTAGGATATTCAAGGAGCGATAAGCAGCAGCCAGATACAATTATATTGAGAGGTGTGCCTTCTAGGTGGTTTTCGGAGCCCCGGGTTTCATCCAAACCTTCAATGCTAGTTACTCATACAATTTTTTCAGCCCTTGGAAAGATAAGGTGTGTTCTTTACTTCTTTATTAGCTTTTAGTGCCTTCCTTGGCTGTGACATCGATGATCAAATTGCTAACAAAAGGATTTAGAGGATAATTATTGTGCATTTCGTCCTCGTTTCATAAAAATGCTATGCTGAATATTTTATGTTTATATGCATTTTCATTAAATGTTTGATATAACTCAATTCTTTGAATACATAGCTACTAATTCATTATTCATAAATAAGTGAGGCGGGGCAGTGGTGGTTTTCGGCCATTTTGAAATTTGAACTGCCAAAGGCCTTGCAGTTTCCATATGGTTTTTTAAATTGTTGTTGTTTCATAGCGATTTTATGTACTAGCAGTAGGTGCAATGTGGTTCAGGTTGAACTTAATGATCGCCCTTACTATCAATATCAATCAAAGATTTGATGCCTTGCTTAATTTCCTAATGGGTAGTGAATAAAGGAAATATGTACATAAGGTATTGTACTCATGCATGGAGAGCTTAAGAGGTAAACTGTTGATGCAAGTTGGAAAAAGATTGACTCAAGTTTCTCTATGAAAAAAGCTGGTCAAATTATATGTTGTGTGCGCCATCTATTTTGATTGCAAGGTTTTCTCGGAGAAGTTATCAAACAAAATTACTGTACAAAGGTATACTTTTGATCGTAAACAAGAGGGATTCTTTTTGTTCGAAGAAATGTGACTTTGTGTTTGTGTGTGTTGTTGGGGGGAGGGGTACTCCTTTTCTCAGAACCTTGTTAACCATACTCCTTTTAATGCTCTTGCAGTACATTCTATGTGTTTCCTCATTGTTGCCCCTATAAACTCTTCTTTATCTATAGGAATCTTGATGTAGGTGAGGACAATGACATAGGTGAAGATGAGGAGGAAGATGGTGGGAACCTAATTTCAGGTCTCCATTGCAAGATTGTAGTTCAATTTGAAGGTCACGAGGATTTCTGTAATGCCTTGAAGGTTTTATGTGGCCGCTCCTTAAATAAGGTAGATGTCAATATTGTCATTTTTGGAGTTATTATCTGTTACATATGCTTCGTATTTGTTTTATTTACTTTTTACCAAATCATAATTTAATATTTTTACGTATGTCTGAACAGATTTAGTCTCCAAAATCATTGTAAAATCTCATTATGTTAGAATAATATATATGTTTGAATGATGTCTTGTGTAATATTAGTCTTTCTGGCACCTGCCAATAGATCAACGTATGCCACTAACACAGACTTTGCTGCCATCAATCTGTATTGCATTTTATTTGTGGCATGGATCAAGTATCTATTTTGTTATTAAAAAAATGTTATTAATGCAGCAAGGGTCACGGTTGAGAGCTGATTATGATGTCACCTGGGACAGAGATGGATTCTTTCGAAACCAGAGAAGCCAAGCTGGACAAGGTAAAAGATGGACAGCAGCAAGTGACGTTGTAAGTTATAGGAGTGTCTCTCGACTTAGCCCTGAGGATGCACGCAGGAAACGGTTCAGGGTAAAGGCAATTTTGAAATTTGTTTTCAATTTTATTCTTCTAAATCTTGTTTGTTTATATAGACCTCGGTGTTTATATCCTTGTTGGTTGAGATATCATTCGTGCCTTGATTTTCAATTTGGTAATTCTTTCAAATTGCAGGAATAAAGAAAAGAGCAACACTGGCCAAAATGGTTAAATGTATTCTGATAGCATCAAGCAAAGAAATTGACTACTACAGTTGGCATGAAATCTCTCTATGAATTTGGTTTGTTGATTTATGTAGACAGAAAAGAAACTTGAGAACCATTAATTCTTGTCTTTGATTTGGAGGAAATGCAAACATTTTCTAGTCATGTTTAATTCTCTTTCTTCTAAAGTTGGAAAAGGGAAATTGGGATCTTCATATAAGAGTTCAGGAAATTGATGGGCAACGAGATGGAAGACGACTAATGGCACTTGAGATTCTGATGGAGATGAGGCCGCAATAACATTCTTGGACAAGTATGATCCAGTTCGTGTGGCAAAGTCCAAGATATAATTTAATTATGTTTATTTTAGTATTATATTTTTAATGATTTTGTTTCCTTTTGGGAATAATGTCGGCCAGACTCTAGTATTTATTTGGATCTTTGTCACTTTTTGAAGAGTGGAATATATTGAAAATAATTTAGGGTTTATCTCTGTGTTCTTTCTGAAGCATTCGGCATTCTCTGTGAATCAACGATTGTTTCTTTGAAGCTTCGCTGCGTCAGTTGGTATCCAGAGTCGGTACTGTTCCGATGCCGCCTCGCCAAAACAACGACGTCAATTTGCTTCGACACCAAGTCGACACCTTGGCCAATGATTTGGAAACGTTGTATGTGCAACAGACCGAGATACGCAACGAACAGACGGAGTTTTTTGCTCGTATAGAGCGGCTGCTGCAGGCCGACCGTGATAGCCGTGATGTTCGCCATGACCATTACCGTCGAGACCGAGAACGTGAGGCGCGCCATGACCGTATCACTCGTCCGATAATGACGCCGCGATGAGGATACTCATGTAGATTGACAACCCGTTCGCGACCTTGGATCAGTGGGGCGCCCGTGGTGGCGCCAACAACTATTGGGAATCCGGTTTCCGCCTTGATCTCTCGGAATTTGCGAGTGCGAGGACGATGATGCCGTGCTTGATTGGCTTCGCTCCGTTGAAGAGTTCTTGGAGTTTAAGCGGTACTGCGGATCGTCGTGTCCGTTGGTGGCGACTCGTCTTCGGGGTCGTGCACGCCTTGGTGGTTTCAAATCTCTAGCGCGATCGAACCCGCCAACACAAGCCACCGATCGGTGCATGGGATAAATTTCGCAAGTACTTTGAGCGAGAATTTCTCCCGCATAATTATTCGCGTCTAGTTTATCAACGCCTTCAGAACCTTCGTCAAGGCACCGGCTCTGTCGGCTGCATTCTGCGATTTCTATCGAACTTCTTTCCCGAGAACGACGCCCGCGAAACGCGGGAAGCGGTTAGTTTCACGCTACATCGGTGGCCTCCGCGCGCCATTCCAAGACTCTCTCCAATCTCTTGAACCCGCAGAGCTGTCTGCGAGGCTCGTCAGCACGCTACTACCTTGGAGAAACGGTTTACGCGTAAATTTCGTGGCCGTCGTCCTCGGCGGGGGAATACGGGCGCCGCGCCACGCCTGTCGGCGACAACGGCGCGGCCGACCCATCCGCCCGTCGTCGGAAGGGGCTGGAACTTTCTCCTTCTCGACTCGCTCGCTCTAGCTGGCCGGAAAGTGTTTCCTTGCGGCGACCACAATCATCGCGTGGCCACTTTGTCCGAAGCGCGCAGGCGGGCGTGCCTTTCTTACCAATGACACCGAGGAAGGTATGTTTGATCTACCACCAGTGTTCGATGAAGAGCCTAATGATGTGCTACAGGAAACCCATTTACATGGTGATGAGGGTGTGTCGTTGGTCCTCCGCCGTGCTTGTCTTATTCCAAGATCTACTGAGGATGTTGTTCAACGTCACCTCCTCTTTCAATCCACCTGCAAAGTCAATGGTAAAATCTGTAAGTTTATGATTGATTCAGGCTCTTGTGAGAATGTTATTTCTAACGTACGGTCTCCAAGTTGACAGCACCTCTTGTTTCTCACCCCAAGCCTTATCAGTTAGCTTGGCTTAACCGCGATAATATTGTCTCTGTCGATCGTCGGGTGTTGTTAAATTTTTCTATTGGTGATACTTATATGGATTCCGTGTGGTGTGATGTTGTCCCCATGGACGCATGCCACATTTTATTTGGCCGACCTTGGCAATTTGACAGGCATGTTGTTCACGATGGCTATCATAATACTTATAGCTTTCTATTCAATGGTATCAAGTTGGTTCTTCACCCTTACATTCCCCGTGTTATCCTCCCATGGGCCCGATCCCATGATTCGATTACTCGCGCGTCTTGCCTTTGAAAAAGAACTCTCAGATGATACACCCGTATTTTTGTTGTTGGTTCGTGATATTACTCATGCGATGTGGTACGTCATAACTGCCGAATCTCTATTACTCGAATTCTTTGATTTATTTCCATCGAGTTGCCGGTCGGATTACCCGCCTCTGCGCAATATTCAACATCACATCGATTTAGTTCTGGTGCTTCTCTTCCTAATCGCCCTCATTACAGGATGAGCCCTACCGAATACGCTGAACTTCGGCGTCAAGTTGAAGAATTATTGCGCAAAGGTTTGGTCCGCGAAAGCCTTAGTCCTTGTGCCGTTCCAGCATTATTAACTCCAAAGAAAGATGGTTCTTGGCGAATGTGTGTGGATAGCAGGGCCATTAACAAAATTACTATTCGTTATCGCTTTCCTATTCCTCGCTTAGATGATCTTCTCGACCAGTTGAGTGGTGCTTCCATTTTTTCTAAGTTGGATTTGCGCAGTGGATACCACCAAATTCGTATTCGTCCCGGTGATGAGTGGAAATCGGCATTCAAAACTCGGGAAGGCCTCTTTGAATGGTTGGTCGTACCTTTCGGCCTCTCCAACGCTCCGAGTACTTTCATGCGAGTGATGAACCAAACTTTACGTTCCTTGATTGGAAAGTGTGTTGTCGTTTATTTCGACGACATTTTAGTCTATAGCAAATCTGAGGCCGAGCATAGCAAGCACCTCCGCAGCGTTTTCGTTATACTCCGGGCAGAACGTTTCTATGCTGCTCCAAACAAGTGCACCTTTTTCACCTCTTTCTCTTCGCAGGTTACAATATTTACTGTGAGGGAATTAGTGTGGATAATGGCAAGATTGCCGTTATT
The DNA here is from genome assembly GCA_031470985.1 of Agastache rugosa. Lineage (NCBI taxonomy): Eukaryota > Viridiplantae > Streptophyta > Magnoliopsida > Lamiales > Lamiaceae > Agastache > Agastache rugosa. The sequence continues at coordinate 5,734,747 of CM062601.1, read as the reverse complement.
CAAAATTGGCCGGCAGCGACGTCACATTGCCGTAGGCTTTCATGGCTTGGCCTCTTTCTACCGCCGGTTTATCCCTCACTTTAGCTCTCTCATGCTCCTATTACGGTGTATGCGTGGCAAGAATTTTGTACGGGCCTTGACCCGAAGCCGCCTTTTCAACTTATTAAAGCCAGTGACGGCGCTTTATTGGATTCTTCGGATTTTTCTCTGCCATTTGAGCTTCTTTGTGATGCGTCAAAAGTGGGTATTGGCGCTGTTTTTAAGTCAAGAAGGGGCGCCATGGCCTACTTTAGTGAAAAACTCACCGGAGCTCGAACACGCTACAGTACATATGATGTTGAATTTTATGCCGTTGTTCGCGCCGTCCGGCACTGGCGCCACTATCTTTTTCATCGCGAGTTTGTTCTCTTTACTGACCATGATGCGCTCAAATATTTATCTAGTCAAGATAATGTTTCAGCTCGTCATGCAGCCTGGACGGCCTTCTTGCAACAATTAACCTTTGTGTTGCGGCATCAATCTGGCGCCTCTAATCGTGTGGCTGATGCGCTGAGCCGCCGCCATTCCTTACTCACGGACATGCGCGTGAGTGTCATTGGATTTGATACTTTCCAAGATCTATATACCTCCGATCCGTTCTTTGAGAATGTTCTTTCTCAAGTCCAGTCCGGCACCTCTACTAATTTCTTACTCCATGATGGGTTTTTGTTTCGTGCTAACCGCCTCTGTGTGCCGGCGTGTAGTCTTCGAGCTAAAATTATCTCGGAGCTGCATGGCGCAGGCCACGTTGGTCGTGATCGCACCATCGATTTGGTCCAGCGCAAGTTTTTTTGGCCGTCTCTTTGTCGGGATGTGACTCGGCATGTCCACCGTTGCCGCGTTTGCCAACTCTCGGGGGCACCGCTTGTCTGTCTGGGTTATATCGCCCGTTGCCTGTTCCGTCTCTTCCTTGGGCTGCCGTGAGTATGGATTTTGTTCTTGGCCTTCCTCGTACTCAACTCGGGTTTGATTCTATTTTCGTTGTGGTTGATAGATTTTCCAAAATGGCTCACTTTATTCCATGTAAGCGCACATCCGATGCATTGCACGTCGCTCAGCTCTTTTTCCGGGAGGTATACCGTCTACACGGTCTGCCCACTTCTATTGTTTCTGACCGCGATACTCGTTTCTTGAGCCACTTTTGGCGAAGTCTGTGGCGCATGGTCAACACCGAATTGCATTTTAGTAGCGCCTATCACCCTCAGACAGATTGCCAATTGGCGAAGTCGTAAATCGCTCTTTGGGTAATCTTTTACGTTGTCTTGTCGGTGATAATGTGAAGTCTTGGGATATGAAGCTCGGTCAAGCGAGTTTGCTCATAACTACGCCTCAATCGGCCTCTGGGTTTTGTCCGTTCTATGTTTTGTATGGATTTGTTCCCCGTGGTCCCGTTGATTTGGTGTTGTTACCTTCTTCTGTCCATCTTGAAGATAAAGCTGTTGATTTTATGCATCACTTGAACCAGATTCATGCTTCCACTAAGGCGCGCAGGAAGCAATGCTCGCTACAAGTCTCGCACGATGCCCGCCGTCATCATGTGGAGTTTGCTGTCGGTGACTTTGTTTGGGCTATTCTTACTAAGGATCGTTTTCCCGCGCATGAGTATAACAAGCTTGCTTCACGGAAGATTGGCCCGGTGGAGATCATTGAGAAAATTAACCCCAACACTTATCGGCTTCGTCTTCCCAGTCATGTTCGTTGCTCTAATGTCTTCAATGTCCGGCATTTGGTTCCTTTTGCGGATGATTCCGGAGATGAGGCCCTAGGCGATTCGAGGGCGAATCGCTCCGAGGGGGGAGAGAATGATGGAGATGAGGCCGCAATAACATTCTTGGACAAGTATGATCCAGTTCGTGTGGCAAAGCCCAAGATATAATTTAATTATGTTTATTTTAGTATTATATTTTTAATGATTTTGTTTCCTTTTGGGATAATGTCGGCTAGACTCTAGTATTTATTTGGATCTTTGTCACTTTTTGAAGAGTGGAATATATTGAAAATAATTTAGGGTTTATCTCTGTGTTCTTTCTGAAGCATTCGGCATTCTCTGTGAATCAACGATTGTTTCTGTGAAGCTTCGCTGCGTCAGATTCTCCATCCCACTTTTTGGAATTTCACCCGTCCCATTTTCATTTTGTTAGTTCTTTAAGTTTTCATGTTTTCTTCAATTTGAATGTTTGTATTTTAATTTAATGTTATAATTATTAAGGATTGATCATACCCAATTGAAGTACATACGAGTATTATTTTTACCATTTCATTTAAATTTTTAGTTAATAATTGATTGATAGGGTCCATAATTTTCTTTAAGTTTCACTTTTTAGTAAAAAAAAAATGTTAAATAGCATCCATTATATTATAATAATAAGGAAGAATTTGATTTAAATCTATAAAGAATTCTCAAGTTTCGATATGGATACAGGTGAGACACATAAAATATTGGTCGGCAGGATCCAAACGGACTAATGGTGCGAAGCATTTTCCATAAATCGTAGCTTACATTATTTTTTCTGTCTTCGTCTTTGTCTCTAAAGCTTCTTCTGCCACAAATAAACATATCCAATTCATGTAGCTTACAACTAATTTCTTTTTCTTGTTTTGTGATGACAGATTTGTTTGGATTATATGTAGTTTTATATATTTATATTGGATTATATCATAGAAACTACACACGAGAAGGGGATTTTTTTTTTTTTTCCGATGAGAAAAAGGGACATTCCGCTCGATCAAAAAAGGAAAAGCACAAACAGGGGCATTCCGAGAATCGAACTCGGGACCTCTCGCACCCAAAGCGAGAATCATACCACTAGACCAAATGCCCTCTATGTATTAAAGATTCTGTAACAAAGTAAAAGTCTTTATCTACATAGAAAATTTTATTTAGTAGGTTTTTATTTTTATTTTTATTCTTATTTTTATTTTTATTCTTATTTTTATTTTTATTTTTATTTTTATTTTTATTTTTATTTTTATTTTTATTTTTATTTTTATTTTTATTTTTATTTTTTTTGAGATGCTTTACTTGAAAACTGATAACACCACACACCTAGAATATGTTGCTTATAGTTAATTTCATCCTGTTTGCACAAATCATGCCAAAACAACATCGGCTGATATTATCTGACACGCTCTTGGAATAATTTTGGTACTAAATATATAAAAAGTTTTCTTAAAATAAAAAATGAAGGCCAGCCAGCTAATTTTGCATTATATGTTGTTACAGTATATGTAGTTTGCCTCTCCAGTTTTTGAATTTCAGGTTATTTTTTTGGACGTTGTTGAGAAAATGAATTATAAACAATGTTATTTTGGGGGTATATCTTTGTAAATCTCTTGTTTCCTGTGTGTGTGATGAATTGTTGAGCAAAGAACAATATGATGTCACATTGCACATGAATTTTTAATTTATTTATTTGTTTTTTAACTTGTTACGGTGAGCTGAGTGATGTAATCTATAATATTGATGCCAATTCTTTATTCTTGTGTATCACACTATTGTATTAGTATATGCCATTTGATGAGAATCTGAAAATAGAGAACTAAAAATATTGCTGTGTTTTCACCTTATATTTTCTGTAGTTCTCTCTTACTGACTGTATTTTGTTTTTTGTTTCGTATTTTTGCACAGAATCACTGAAAATAAAGAATTGAATAATCTTAAGCAATTCGACAGCAATACAACTGAATATGTATGAGCACATAAATTAAATATGTACACTGTATTTCCTAAGCAAGGAAATTCTCCAATTCATACTTTTCTATTGAACTTAGAAGCAAGCCTAAGATAGGAAATTTTCCTACCATTTATTTGCTAAGGCTAAAAGCCCAGGCATACGAAGACCTGCCCGATGGTTTATGAGCTCCGATCAGCCATTGCTAGGTTCGACTGTATCAAGAAGGTCACCGTTAACGGCAATATGCTTCAGGTCAATAATGTAATTGTCTCGTAGAAAACCAAACCCGAATGTCCCATTCCTGTACTGCCAAATTCTTCCTTCTACCCGCCTAGGATTTACAGTAGTCCCGACCAAGTCTGGAATAACCAAGTCATAACTCGAGTTGATGTAAAGCAAGCGAGAGACAGCTCCATTATCCGAAGATGATGAAATGTGATCTGCTTCTTCTGCTGGTGGCCTAAGATGCAAGCGACAATTGTATATGTCGTCCTCTTCACAAGAAAAGGGAGACTCGATGAATGTCAAGCTTGAAGTCCAGAATATCGGGGCATGGTAAGTCAGAGGTCTACATGTGTCCCCAACCTTCCTGCAAGCTATACCCCCAACATCATCGTATGTCACTAAATAGAAATCCAAGCTCATGTCATCACAAATACCCTGCATCAATTAGCCCTGCTTCGTTACATTTAGATACTCCACATAGTAACGTTAAGCAGCCAAAGAAAATTACAATCTGTTCATCATCTGAGGGTAAGATCAAGATCAGGCTACTCAATCACAAAGGTTATGTTTTAAGCACAACAACCGACTAACTCCAAGCAGCATGAGAGATGATCCAAACATTGCACCAAAATCGACAGAATTCTAACATAGATGAATTGCACATATCATAACAACACGCACGCATCTAATCCAGATCGTCCTACTTTAGAGAACAGTAATGAATGCATATAACTTTGTTTTGCATACGAAGCACAGGGAGCACTGCTAATTCCACATATCCGGTTCAGACGTTACTTTACATCAGATAAACAGCATCTATGAGTGTATACCCCAGATGCATCACTAAGGATCACTTTATAGCTCGTTCTTTTGTTCGATCCTTACTTTCACATCAGATAAGCTATAGTAAGAAGTATACCCTCACATTTGGGAAGAAATCAATATAATGCCAAATGAGTACCACGCAGGTAAGCAGATATAATCATATTGTTAAGCTCTACACTGCGTAACCTAATTCAACTGAAAAATCGCAGACTAAAATGCAACTATCACAAAATTATCTTAAATAATAGGCTCGACTGACATATCACAAAGCTGCTTTAAAGGATTTAACCCAAAAATAAACAAACAGAGGAAGAACACTACTATCTAAGCAGCATAGCTTCATATCAAGAACACAGAGATTAAATTCTAATCAGATATGAATTAGAAAGAAAGAAAAAAAAAAAAAAGAGCATAAAAATGGAATCTTGATAAGATTAGAATACCTTCCATAAGCCCTGCAATGGGCGAGAAGGTTTGGGAGAGCAATTGACAATTTTGACAAAATGCTGAGGCTCCCATTTCCTCATCTTCCCCTGCCTCTCCTTCTCTCTCCTCCTCTGCCTCCTCGACGATCCATTGCCACCGGGGCTCGTTCTATTTGCGAAATACTGATAGATCTCCGTCATCATCCGATCAGGCGGCGAGCCAACAACGTTATCGCACTCCTCACCTCTCAAATTCTTAGGGCTCGAAATCGAATCCATCTTATTACTATTCACCCCAAAATTCTCCTCCACCACCACATGGCATTCCCCAATGAAACTCACATTCACCTGAATCAACTCACTCTCCGCAACCGCCGACCCCCCCATCAAATCCTCCGCCGTGAGCGCCGCCCTCCCATCCGGATCGAGATAATTCACCATCTCCCCTCTCGGCGCAATGCTCATCCACAGAAACGGCTTCTTGATCACCTCGTACCCGCTGCCCTTCGATGGCGAAACCCTAGAACCGGTGATGTAGAACGGTCCCCACTGGAAGAACACGAGCGGCGGCGCGGACGCGGCGGTGGGGGAATCGTCGCCGCAGCGGCGCCAGAATCCGATCAGGCTGTCGTACTCGTGGAGGACGCGGTAGAGGTGCTTGTAGGAGATCCTGCCGCCGCCCCATTTGTTGATGAGGGTTTTGGATCCCCATCGGCGGTGGCAGAGGGAGAACCAGAGGCGCTGGTCGTGGCGGTAGAGGGCGTCGAAGCGCTTGCAAGTGCAGGCGAACGCCGCCAGGTCGGCGGGGCGGAGGAACGACAGCACGCAGAGCTGCACGTCGTCCGGGAAATCGCCGAACGACAATGGAATCAATGTTTCAATCATATTTTTTCCTTGTTTTTTTCCCCAAGGAGGCAAAAATTGAAATTGTGAGACCGAATTGTAGGATAATAGCTGGTTTTGATTGGACGAAGAAGGCGGAAGAAGCGAAAATGGTGGAGTTTATGAAGTTATTTTTCTTTTTTTATCTGCAGAAATCTGGGAATGAGGCGTGAAGTGAAAGGGGTACGACTGTATTTTTACAGAAGCTGGAAATGTTATTCGGGGAAGCTAAGCCATGGCAGAATATTACTATATTCCTTCGGAATCGATTTTATTTTTCTTTTTCAACCAATTAATTATTTTGGAAAATACAACAAAAGAAGTTTTTTCTTCTTCTTTCATATTTTTTTTCTAGAAAAAATTTACAAAAACACTGCTGGATTTTTTTGGTTCTGAAAAGGGACACAGCCAGAAAATAATAAATCCTAATTAAAATTAATACATTTAATTGAAATTAATAAACTTTAATTAAGAATTAATAAATCTTAATTAATTGAAAAAAATGATATCATCGAACATACGGTGCGATCAACAGTATACGAGATTTTGAGTTTATGATATGTTATGTTCATATTAGCGACGCGTGGATATTGTTATTTAGAATAGTAACCGTAAACGATTTATTTTCGTTGGTTGAAAAACAAAGCAGCGAAAGATACAAAATAGTTCTTCTTTGCTGGACAAGTGGAGTTGAAAAATATTTCTCTTAAACCATATAGTATTTAATTTGAAAAGAAAAGTTATAAGAAAAAAGGAAAAATAAATTGAAAGTGGTGATAAGGTTATGCAGATTTCCATGACGTGTTGGATAGATTGGCTGTCCAACTAGATCATTCCCAAATGATCACATAATTAGTCAGATAATACAAGAAAAGTCCTTAATCGGATTCAATTAGGGGCGGAGCCAGGAATTTTATGGGGAGGGCGAACTTTCTCAAAGCATTAATAATATTTTGCACACAATATTATACATATTTTATACACAAACATTCAAAAAACATTATAAAGATAAGGGTTAATAGGTTTAAAATACATGAACTTTACATCAATTTTGGTATTTCACATGACCTTTTAAAATTGTGTCAAAATACACCAACTTAGGATCCTTTTGAAAATTTCACATGAAAATTTTTTCGGCGAAAATCAGTGCTTACATGGCAACCGGTTTCTTGACGTGGCAATGACTTGTGTTTAATTTAAATTTAAAATACACAAACTTTATACTTATTTTGGTATTTCACATAACCCTTAACATTTTTTTTGAAAATTTCACAGAAAATTTCAATTATTAAATTATGGCAATGAGATTTCAGTTGTTCAATAATCTAAGTGTTATAGGAAACATACATATATAATCTATGATTAACAAAAAATAGTGTTGGTTCAATACATCCCAAAACACACCATTACTTCAGTAGGTGAAATAAAACATTGGTTTAGTACATCCCAATAAAGCACTTTGAAATAATATGATGAATAGAACATCAACAAAAAATATCTAGGAGTCATCTAGGATCGACTCTCTTGAGTTGGCAGCTCATTTGTCGTACTAGTTCCTTGTGAAACACCTCCTTTTCCTTTCTTGCGTATCTGTTGTGCGTTGATTGTTGGCCTCGTAGAATTGGGGGTGAAATGAACTCTTTTTTCAGTACCCATCTGTTAACAATTAAATTAAATTTCCTAACATGTCTTTCCATAAGATTACTTCTGATCTCTTCTAGCATATGAATTACATGTTTTCCCCTGGCATTAAGAATGTAACCATTAAATGTCTCACTGATATTGTTGGCTTACAGAATTTTGTGGTGTCTCTGTCAATGAAAGATTGATATGCAGCTGCATCTTCATCCTTCATTGCCTGGATTGCTGCCTTGTATTCCTCTAGATAAGTACTTCTTGCTGCCCTCCAAAACATATTCTTCAGAGTGATGCCTTTGTGTTCTTTCTTCCAGTTGCAATAAACATGTCTTGCACAATTCCTGTGCTCTGCAAATGGAGATAAATCTGCAATGGCATTTGTAAGCCCCTGCACCAATGAATAACACATGAATCAGATAAATAAATTGACACAACCTTTTGTTGGTCACTGATAAAGGTTGTCCCAAGTCCATCACCAATATTCAAATCTTGAATTAAAATGGTTAAAAACCATTTCCAACACTCCTCATTTTCTGCCTCAACAACAGCCCAGGCTATTGGAAACATTTGATTAATTATTTCCATCTTTGGCAATTGCACAAAGTAATGCCCCACCTAGATATTGTGTTTTCAAAAAACACCCATCCAAGCCTACCAAAGGCCTACACCCCTTGATAAATCCCTGAAGACTTGTGCATCTCCTAGTAGAAATTCAAACCTGCCTTCTCTATCAATTCTGCAATATACCGCCTAATCTTAGCATAATGTTCAACCATTGATCCTCTCAAGCTTTCTGGCAGCATATAATCTCCATATCTAAGCCAAATGTCCTCCCCCAACTCATAGACATTCATATTTGGTCTAACTCTAAATACATTCAAATAGCGTTTGGCAATCCAAGTTGAACCACAAACTTTATTGTTCGTTGATCTAGGACATTCATGTTTACCATCTACCACCTTAATCGTGAACGTGTTCTCTGCCTTCACTATACTGCCATAACACCTCCAGGGGCAAGGGAGATTGCAATAAGCTTCAAACTCTTCGGAAATGAATATGCCAACCATTCTCAATTGCTTCACTTTTCAAAGCCTCTCTACATTGAAATCCATCTTCAAATTGCATTCCCGGCTGCACACCCAGATATTTATGATCACATTTAGGATCATAAATCAGTTTCTTTCTCTTTCTTCTGACACTTACAGATTCAGTCTCATCTTCACTTGTTTCTGATTTCACATCTCCATCTGAGACCTCATAATCAGAGATAAAACCATCATCTTCTTCATGACCAATAAGATTATCTTTTAATAGCAAGGTCTCTCTTTTCGTTTTCGTCTGTCCCAATAGCAAGGTCCCATTAAAAAAATAGAAATAATTTTTCAAAAGACTTGAGACCTACCACTTTTTATCTTTTTACTCTTGTTTCTTAATAACCTTGCCTTGCCTAAAAGAAATGAGACTGTGTTAATGGGACGGAGGGAGTAATAATTAATAAAAATAACTAATTCCAAATCTGACCAATTATACAGAAATGGCGGTGTAAACACATAAGGTTAATATTCTAGTTTAGACTTCTGTAACTAATTTCAAATTTGATAATATAATTTTAGATAATAAACGTGCATTTCTCACTTAATGAATTCCACACCATTGCCGTCATCCGACATATTCAATCACATCACATATAAAAAGTTCCAAACAAAATCATTTTTTCTCCTCCAAATTAAATCTCATTATTGATTCTATCTATCCAAAGATATAATATTATTTAATTAAGTAAAACTCAATCTATTTAAATTAGAAATTTTAAATCATTTTGAGATTGAGCTTGAATAATGAACTTAGAAATTTCTTTATAATTAGTCTTATATTTTTTTAATTACACAAATTTATAAATATTTATAATATATACATATATATAAATAAATCAGAAAATTTGAGGGGGGCGGCCGCCACCACTAGCTAGAGCTGTCAAAATACCGGCCCAACCCGAGCCCGCCGGGCCGGCCCGGCCCGAAAATCCTTTGGGCCTGAAAATGTGGTGCCCAACCCGGCCCCAAAAAACTATTTTATAGTGTAATTTTACAGGGCCGGCCCGGCCCGAGCCTACCGGACTTTTACATGTTTCGGGCAGGGCCGAGCCGAAAATCACCGGGGCCTGAAATTGTGGGGCCTAGCCCGGCCTGAAATCGAGCCGGGCCGCCTTTTTTTGACAGCTCTACCAGTAGCCACCGCCTAGCTCCGTCTCTGGACTCAATAACTTCAAATTTTGGCCATAACCACTCATACATTATACATACACCACCACATCAAGTATTAACCACATTAATGAATCCTAAGTTGACACAATACATTGGAAAACACAAATCTAATTATAGTGGAACCTCTTTAAATTAATACTCGATAAATTAATAACATATCTAAGATAATAATTTTTCCCGGTTCCAAGTTGGGCCCCAAATGTAAATTAATAATTTCGATAAATTAATAAGATAATAATTTTTCAGAAGACCCTTGTTTAAGTATATAATCCCATCAACCTTATAAATTAATAATCTCCTAAAATTATAAAGATAACTATGATAACTTAATAAGATACTCAAATGACATTTTGAGTGTGTTTGCATAAAGTAATCATTGACTAACTTTCAAATGAAAATATTGATCAAGCCAACACTAGCAATTTATTAAGGGTGCATGTATTTGGTTTGTCATATTTATTTTTTTACCTTTTAGATTACGAGTCATTAATGTATTATTGGATATGAATTTTTTTTTTTTGCTTTGAATATATAATAGTATGTTTATCAATATGCAACATTTTTTTTTACAATATCAATATGCAACACTGGACGTACATATCTAATTTGAATACATTGGATAGCTAGATTCAAGTTATTAATATTTAATATAAATGCATGTTTCTATGTATATTAAAAGTCGAGTTCGTTGAAGTATAATTCTTCAGTAACTAATTTAAATTCATTGAATGTGATGAAATACATCTTTTAATTAATAAATTATTAATTTATCAATTAATTAATACCTCTCTAAAATAATAAAATTTCCCGATCCCAACAGTACTAATTTATAGAGATTCTACCATATGTGAAACAATTAATCCACAATTAGACAAAGCTTAAAATTTTTGAATTCAAACTCATATTCCATTAGATATGAATTTAGATCCGTCTCAGCGTGAGGCTGTTTCATCACCATCAAACTTATCAGACGGCCGTCTAAAACGCGGTCGATCAACGGACCTCCTCCGCTGAATCTGACCGTCTTTTCTCCCATCAGTTCCTCCTTGATCGAAAATTTGCCTCAACAACGACTCAATCGCCGCAGGAGGCAGATAATCCTTATTCACCTGCAGCAAAACCGGCGAATACGCGTCGTAGAACTCAGTATAAGCCGGCAAAACTAGCCTCACCGCCGCCTCCTTCATTTGCTCCCTCAAATCCGCATCAGAAACGATCTTGTAGCTGCTCCTGTGCCTCTGGTACATGTCATCAAATCCAACCATAAACGCCTCCATTTTCTCTCTCACCCCTTCCTTACCGCTTCTCTCTCTCTCTAGCAACCTTGCTAGACTCCCCCACGCTTGCTTCTGGTATAGGTAAGCCGACTCCTCCGCCATATTTCTGTACCTCTTCTTAACGTACGCCTCTCCCAGCACCCTCCCCAGCTCGGTGTTCCTAGTCCGCATATATATATACCAATACGTATTCATGCAGAATATCTGCGCCGCCACTTTATCCTTGTACCTCGATTTCTTCGACTCGATGTTCCTCTGGATCGCCTCCATCACGTTCGACACCGCATCTTTCAGCAGATCTCGATCACTCTCCACATTCGAAAGGATCCCGTTCTTCCATAACTGCTCCGTTTTCAGCACCCGCGCCATTGATGAGCTGTAACTGTCCATGCAGAGGTTCTTGAGGAAGTTTATGGCGTATCTCACAAGTTTCGGAACCGATCCGTCTTGCGGCGGAGGCAAACCGTCTTGATTGCCTTCGATCTGCAACCCCAGCTCCCAGAAGACTCTAGTCGAGGAATGGACTAGAAGCTTCTCGAGTTCTCTGAAGCGGGCGCAGATGTCTGCGCCCGCTTCGCCATCCAAGACGAAGACTTCTGTGAATTCCGGTTTTAGGGTTTCGAGAGAATCGAACATGTCGAGGAGCTTGAAGAGCTTCTGGGGCTGCTTCTCGCTCCTGGCGACGCCTTCGCCGAAGCGGAAGAAGACGGCCATGATCTTGTCTGCAATCTTGATGAAGCATTCCGGCCAGATGAGGCCGTCCATGAGGTTTCCGAGGACTTGATCGCAGAGATGCTTTTCCGACACGAGAACTGTCTTGACGGCTAGCTCTAAGTGTTGCATCCAGAGAGAGATTGCTGTTTCTAGAATCTCCCATTCCATTTCGTCGATTTCTTCTGGGCTGTAGGTTTTCAGGTAATCTGGATTTAGTCTCATTAGTGCTTTTGCTGCTCTTCTGTATCTCACCTGTGTGTATGTATATTCAAGATTTCTTCATCATCTCCACATATCATATTTAAGTAGATGCATGAAATCATCAAATAGTGTGGTTTTTAATCTGTCAACCTGCACACTTTTTTCGAGTTTAATTTATTCATTGTGCTTTATAAGGTTAATTTTTAGACTGTCATTTAAAATATCATTTGTTCATGTTTGGACAGATCGGATCTTTTATTACCTAATGGTGTGAAATCTTCTATTGCATCCATTATATTAATGACATGTGTCGATTTGTAAATAATTATATATCCTAATTGGATGAAATAAGCCCTAGTTATCAATCTTAAATTTAGGAATTGTCACTTGTCATTAATCGAATATAGTACTCCCATGTGATGTTCAGAAGGACTTGATTTTAAACAAAATCATAATATAATGAATAATTGTCGTCAACGCAATATTTGACTCGATTTGTGATTTGACAACACCTTCAAAAGTTTCAAACAATTACAAAAACTCGATTTGTTGCAATTAAAACATGCCCAATTCGACGTCCACATAAACTTTTGAATGTGGACACATATGTCAAAATGCTACTCTTCTCTAGCCCGATGAAGCTCCTTTTGATTTCTCGAATCATGGGTCAAAGGCAGAATTTCATTTGAAATAGAAAGTTTAGATAAATCAATCGACATTTTTGGTGGCCAGAAATTTAGGGTGTGATATAAGAACGACAAATTAAAAATTTGTGTGTTTGTTATCGGGGCAACCGACTAGCTTATACACTACTTATCAAATGAAAAAATTGATCTGACTCGATTTTTTTTGGGCCTCTTAAAACATGGCCCATCCCTATAAAAATTTGGATCGGGCCGGACATTTTTAATAGTTTTTTTGTTTTATGAGTACAAACAGAACACTTTAGTGAAAAGAAAAGGAATTAATTTTCTCTAATTGGGAAAAATTCAAAAAGGATCATGTTGCATAAGATAAAAATCATAAAGATAGAAATTAACAACTACTCTTACCTTAACAAATATATCAATGCATATATCCAAGCAATCATTTGCAGCCAAAGTGTGAGAAATCTTCCTGAGAAGCTCAATCTCCAAATCAGTCCCCAAACCATCACCAATGGCCTCAACCTTGCTCTCACCGTCGTTGTCGTCGTCGCCGCCGCTGCCTCGCCCCCGATCATCTACCTTCCGATGCCTCAGTTTGAGCAGCAAGCCCTCATACTCATCCTGCAAATTCAACAAGGCTTCATCAAGAAGCCCATCAAATCTCATCGAATCCACCTCCGCCTCGCACAGCGCCTTGAGCGTGACCAACGTCTCCCTCAAACGCGCCGTCCGGTAAAGATCGGCGGCCTTAGTCCGGCTCAAGAACTCCACCACTTCTTGAAGCTTCTGAATCGCCGGCTCGCTCTCTCCGCTGATCGAACCGATGGCTTCGTTGAGATGATCCACGCAATCTACGTAGTTGATCAGTTTCTGCAGCCTCGTTGTTGGATTCTTCTCCGGCAGCAGGCTTGAAGCTATCTGGAGAAGGCGGCGCTGAAGAGACTCGGCCCGTTTGAAGCTGTGGAGGAGGGCGAGGGCCGGGGAGACGGCCCGGTTTATTCTTGTGTCGAGAGCTTTGTTTGCTATTGAGAGGGACTGCAATGGAGCGACTCTTTTGGAGGAGAGGTTTAGGGTTTGTTGCATGGCTTCGAAACTCTGATCCATCTTTTTGTAGCTTGTTTCTATGTCGAGAGAGTGGTTGATGATGGTTTTGAGATGGGAACACGCTGTTTGAAGATTGAGAAGAACTGGATCGTCTTCGTTTCGGAGCTCCATTCCGAGAGAGAGAGAGAGAGGTTTTGTTTTTCGGGTTGCAGAGAAAGTTAATTGGCGGAGTTATAAATTTAATTTATATGAGAGAAGAGGAGAAGGGCATGATTTTAAACGAGCATAGAGATTTTCGATGCAAACTAAGAACAAATGGCATTTGAGAATCGAATAGGACAAGCGATGAATTCGGAGAGTGCGAATATGGCAGCCGGTGAGGATTGAAGCATTCCAAATTGGTCACGTTTTGGGTGAAACATTAGAATAAAAATAATCATGTCCTAATCCATGGGCGTGGTAAAAATAGCATTAAAAATTAGAGTTAGTGGTGATTGGTGAATAATTATACACAATTTCATAAAGAAAACACAAAAACATATCAAAGGAAACATATAAAAACTACCAATTTTTTGTTGAAAAATACCGTTTTGCCCAAATTCTAGTAAAAAAAATTTAAATAAAAGAAAAGAAAATTTCCTAATTCTACCCACACCTCCTCCCATCGGAGACCGCCTAAGACTCGAGCCTTTAAAGGCCAAAAAAAAAAAAGGTTACTACCTCCTACCACCAAAAATGTGGCATATTCTTGTTGCACGAGTTTTAAAAAAGTAAGGTAAATATTATATTTAAGTGGAGAAATTGACCCATTATTTTGAATTTGTGTAAAGTTTAAAATATAAAAAAGTGATGGAGTCATGTACTAAATAAAAAATGCATATTCTATAAACGTACCAAAATATAATTATTACTATACTTTGGAGGGACCGAGTATATTTTCTGAAAAAAGATTGATGCCTTCATCAAATAAATAAAAAATTTGGGCCCGGCGGCAAGGGCCCATTATCCATATAAATTTTATCGTAATCTATATGAAAACTACCCTTCCTCCTCCTCGTCTTCATCAAAAAGTGGTTATATTTTTATAGTTGTCTATAATTTATTTTTCATTTAGTATAACTTATCGTATCGTATAAAATTATAGTTTAATAATATCGTGTCAATATGAACGAAATTGTATTATCTTCGTGTTCATGTCGTGTCTATTTTTTTTTTGAACAAACATTACAAGAAATTTTAAAGGTCGCGTGACGGTGGACTTGAACCCGTGACCTTTGGCCCGGACATTAACCACTTTACCACTAGGCTAACACACGCACACATGTCGTGTCTATTTATTGTGCAAATCGTGTCATATTCATGCATGTGTCAAGCTTATCCTTAATAGACTGTGTTCGTGTTTGGCCTTATCGTGTCGACATGTAATGATCCAACATGCACGATTTGCCCGCTCTAAAATATAGTTACAAATTTTTTACAAATTATCTCTATTATATTTGTGGCATGCATGTGGGCAGGGACGGATGTACAAATAGATCGTGATGAGGGCTATGTTTCCATATTTCGAGTTCGAGATTTCGAGAACGCAATTGTAGCCAATTCAATTCATTGATGGGAGCTTTAATTTGCACAACAATTTACACAATAATTCGCACAAAATTTTGATAATTTGACGTTTAAAAAAAAAATGGTCGGCGGTGCTTCCATTTGATATCCATTGAAATGAAAGAATATTAATCTGAAATGAGTGAGTGAGAGGGAGAGAGATTGATAGACATATATTCGTCTAAAATTAATCATCTGCGCCTAGTCATCTTCCAAGAAGGAACCAAATACCACGTAATCATGGTGCAAAGAATCGCGAAAGATCTTCCGAAAATCGCTAGAAAAAACAAAACCAACACCACCATCACAACAAAACAGTAATAGAAGCTTCTATTCCTCTTCATCACGATCACCTCCTCTTTCTTCACTTCCAAGGCTTCTTCTGTTATTGCTGCCCTACTACTTGTTAATGCGTTGTTGGGAGGAAGTTTGAGCTCGCTCTTCCTATTCTTCACTCTTACAACGATTGGCCTTACATGTTCCGAGCTTTCGGAGTAGACGAATCGAACGAAAGATACGTCCTCTGCCCCAGTCTGGCTGTAAATCTTCTGCTTCTTGTTGTCAAGATCAGCTAAAAGTGCGTAGAATTTCTCCAACCCGCGCTCTGCATAAGGGTTTCTCTTGCTGCTGTCTTTGCCTATGAATCTGCTGAGATATTTGCTCTTTTTCGATCTTTTCGAAGTCGAATGTGGGATCTTGTAGCTTCCGTTCTTGTCTTCATCTTCGTTGCTAAAGCTTTTTCTACCACAGATGAACATATGCAGATAGAGGCTAGTTGAATTTTTTCTTTTTGAACTTGTTGTTGTTGTTTTGGGGTGAGAGCTAGGTTTGTTTGGATTGTCTTATTGTATTGGATTAATTAAGAGGATTAATATTAATTTCAAAGAAATTACACATTGACATTATAAGTTTCAAGGAATGAAAAGTCTTGAGGAAAGAATCATATATAGTTCCGTGGAAGCTTCATATATATATATCATGTTTTGGGTTATGGAGGGTTGACTTTGTTGGGGAGGCTAACTTAAATTAATACAGTATTTACAAAATAATAGTATAAAATAAAATAGTGAAATAGTATTTGCTCCATAGTTGCTACTTGCTTGTCCTTAAAGGCTTCTGCATAGGTCTGATTTGGCGGTTTAATTGCCATTTTCTCAAACGCGGTTTTAGATGATAGACATATATATAGAAGTTTGAATTTTTCTACGGGCGGAAATAAACTTTTAACATGAATGACAACAATGAGGAACAATGAATGTATAATTAATCCCTTAGGCCTTAGCTTTCACCTTTCTGATGAAGGTTTTAAAGCTCGAATATCACTAGCATCTTATAGTCGAACATATAACACCATTTTTTTTTAGTATGATTTATCTTTCATATGCGGAGTTTACTCGATCAGGACCGACCCTGAATAAAGGTGAGAGGTGTGACCCTCTAAGGCCCAAGACTTTAAAGGACCCCAAATACAAATATTGCTAGTTTAGAACTTTAGATGATTTTAAACACAACCCTCATTTTTCTCATTATAACTCCTGATTTAAAATAATAATAGAAAAAATTAAATAATGAAATATTCTATACCTAAAGCCTCTAAATTAAAACTCAATACAGAATTAACTCATTTATCCTTAAATCGTAGCCCCTGCAAGAACTACAGAAGTTATAAAAAAATTCCAATTACTACCATTCACTACAATAAATTTATCTAGTAGTGATATAATTTTAGTGTCACTGAAAAAAATGTCATAAAATTTGTTACACTTTTATGTGTAACGAAATTTCGTGACATCCACACTTCTATATGTTGTACTAAATATAAAAGTGTAACTAAATTTTGTGACATTTAATTAGAAATATAATTTTATTTCTTACATAAGTGTCAAAATTACTATGGTGCTTTAATTTAAGTTTATTAATTAGGATTATATTTTATAAAAAAATCAGTAAAAATAAGGATGTGATGAACGATTTAAAAAAGAAAAATAGAATCTTTCGAAAATCTCTCAATTAACTCTGTTTTGACTGCGTGTGGGCCACATTTGTGTATATACTTTTTTTTTTTTTTTGAGGAAATTCAATTGTACATGTATGTATAGACCTTGAAGTCTAGAGAATTTAAGCCTTTATTATTATTATTATTATTATTATTATTATTATTATTATTATTATTATTATTATTATTGTGATTAAACGGAAACACATTACAGAACTTAGAGTATCTCCAAGAGAGCTCTATAATAGCTTTCATCTTTATTTTAGAGGCTCTTTTCTCTCCAAAAATATTCTATTCCTTTACTCTATGATAGATAAATGAATAGTATCTCTCTACTAGTAGAGGAACACTATTCATTTCTCTATAATTTTCTTTTTATTTTTCCTTTTCTTTTATTACATTTAGTTATAGTAGTACTTCATTAAACATATGACATTTAATTATATTTTAGATATTAAATTATACTATATAGTATATTAAAAATATTGAAACTTTTAATTTAAATAACTAAAAAATAACTAAAAAATATTATTTTAGAAATATTGAAACTTTTAATTTTAAATAACTAAAAATATTATTTTAATTTTATTTGATTTTGTGCATTTATTTTTTATTAATTTATACCTTATCATTAATATAAGATTAATATAGTGTGTAAAATTAAAGAAACAATATGATTTTTTTTAAATAGAGTAGGAAGTAGAGTAATTGTTGGAGATGGTGTGTGTTCGTTTCTCTATAATAGAGAAAAAATTTCTCTATTATAAAGAAACTCTTGGAGATGCTCTTATTTGATATTCATACATAGACGACCTGTTCTACATTTTAGTCATTAAAAATTAAAAAGAATAAAAAACACCAGTTATCATTCGAAAAAGCACCTCTTTAGTCCCGTTCTCTTCGATGAAAAATGGTTAAAAATAAATATTTTTATAATTTTTCGCTCTTTTATACTATGTTTTGTAGAGTGAACAAATTTTTCTGGGCAGAATCAAATTTTTTTTCAAGCAGCCTATTTTCTCTTTTTTTCACTCCAATTTATAATACTATCTTCATTCATGAAGATTGTAACTAGTTTTCATTTTCTATCCGTCCACAAAGATTGTAGTTAGTTTTTCTTATTTTCCAACCTTTTCTCCACTTACAATGGTGAGTCTCTTTCTCCACTCACTTAACATCTACCACACTTTTATTAAAACTCGTGCCACAAAAAATTAACTACAACCTTCGTGGACGGAGGGAGTAATATTTTCATGGGATATTAATGTGATAATATTTTTCCATATTTTAGTTAAATGCTAAAATTAAATGTGGTATGTATATAAGATAGATTTTGTTTTCCACTCTAGAGAATAACGAATAAAAAAGGCAGAGACCACTATCATGTGATAAGAATTTTCATCTTTTATTATCCTTTTTTCTTTATTGTTGTAATTTAAATCGTTACTGTATATATTAACTATTGGGCAATTATTCCAAATAAAAAATCATTTTGTGTTGATGAACAGAAGTCATTTCATGCTACAAGTACAATTGGCAATATTGCACCCAATAATCAATAAGTTAATTCTGGACCTTCTGGTCGTTTATCAAACACAGTCACCGATAAAATACATATGATAGTTTTGCTTGGAATGACATGATTAATAACATCACATGTATTTCTCGACATTTAAATTAAACTACAAATGCACTCGATTTATGTAGTCCAGAATCCGTAAGATACATACACTATATATAAAGACGATATGCTAATCATCTCACAACTCATGTGAGCATCTTTCGTGAATACCATCAATTTGTTCATATTAATATTATTTTATTTTATTTTTGATATTGTGTTTTAATATAATACTTTAAAAAATTGAAATCATTAATTCTAAAAATCACATAAAAATCAAAGGTCGATTTATTATTGATTTCTTTGACATTAAAAGGGAAAAATAACAAATCAAGATTTAATTTTTATGTGATTTTTAAATTTAATGATTACAGAAAATTCATGGAAGAGGAAGAGTGGTAAATTGCATAAGAAAAATCGATACAACACACTTGACTTGTAAAGTGTTTGAGAAATTAGAACTATATATAGAGGAGAAAGTGAGTATTGTATAAGTAAAATAAAGATGTTGATGAGATTTGACGTGTTCATGCTTGTTAGAGGCGTTGGTGAGATTTGAACGTGTGCGTTTCTACTCTAATCCACTAATAGTGTACGTATATCAATAGAGACAAAAATATTTTATAATGTAAAGAGCATCAATATATATTCCATCCATAAAATTATATGTGAATAAGAAAAATGTAAAAGTGAAATCGAGCGCAGATTAAGTAAGAACACTTTCATATATAAAAACAAATATGAATCCTGATCTTTATTAATCTACGATCTAGATTTAACCGTACATTTAGTTACTGTAATTTATGCATTTAAATGTTAATGCATTAAGTTATTATAATTTATGAATTATTTAGTTTCTATATTTTATGCATTTTCGATGTAATAAAAATGCATTGTTTTTATGCATTTTCGATGTAATAAAAATGCATTGTTTCTTACGTTCTTGTACAAAATATGTTCTTACCAGATCCACTTCCTTATATATATATATATAGATAGATATGCATGCAAATAAGTTTCAATTGCAGAGAAGAGAAAGCAGATGATATATATACTCCCTCCGTTCCATTTATATAGGCTTATTTTCCTTTCTCGGATGTTCAAAATATATAGGCTTGTTTCCATAAAAAGTAATATTTTTTAGCTCATTTACTAATATATCCCTATTTAATTCTTTGATTAACTCATAAAAAATACATAATCAAATAATAAATAGGGACATATTAAAAAATTTACTATATAATTTATTTTTCCAATAAATTTTCTTAATCCATGTCAAAATTTCAATGAGCCTTTATAAATGGGACGGAGGACCGAGGGAGTATATAATATCAATTGGACAAAACTGAATACACGATGGTAATTAAGTCTGTTAGCTCAACTCAAAGTATACATATAATATAATATATAACATCCTATATATCCTATCTATAATTATCTAATCTAATCTAGACATTAATCTAAATATACAATGTACAAGTTTCAATTGTCGGAAGCAGATTTGGAGGCATCTTGAGCCGCAGTATGAAACCTCCACAAAAACTGGTAATCTTTAGTCTGAGACACCAATTTGACAGCGCTGCATGAAGCATTCACGCTCATCTTCTTCCCCTCATTACTCTCCCACTCTATCTTCACCGAACACGTGAACGCCGCCGCCATCGTCGCCGGCTGCACCTTCGCGTCCACGAACTGCAACGACACCTCCCCACCAATCCTCTCGCCTCCTCCGCCTCCGCCTCCGCGCTTCCCGGCTGCGCAATCGAGCCAGCAGCATTCGGGTTGCCCGACCATCTCCTTGTAGGCCGAGTTGCACATCCTCACCTTGTTCTTGGAATCCGACACGATAGCCGGTACCACCTCCGCCTCCACCGCCTCCTCCACATCGTCCGCCATCGTCTGCGGCCGCGGATCGTCCGCGATGCGCTTCACGATTACACTCGACCCCACCGGTCGGACCGGTCGGGGCGAGATAACGCAGGGTTTGGCCGGCTCCTGCAGCTGCAGCTGCAGGAGCAGGTCCAATTCCTCGGGGGGCTGATCCGCCCTCATGTTCAAATCTATCCCTTTATCCTTGGGCGGCTGCGTGGTGGCGGCGCAGTAGAGGAGAGGCAGCGCCACCGAGTCGGAGAAGAGATTGGGGGCGATGGAAATCTGAGGTAGGCAGGCGTTGCCGGTGCGGGTGAAGGCGGCATGCATGGCGAGATTGTTGGTGGCGGGAGAGGAGGAGGAGGCAGAAGAGGAGGGGAGTTGATAGGGAGGAGAGAGGCCCTGAAGACAAGTCCTCGGGCGCTTGACGGAGGGCGGCGAGAAGGCGGCGGTGCGGCCGCGCTTGCGGGTCCGGGTGGGGCGGGCCTGGAGGTGGGCCCACACGTTCCTGAGATAAGGAGACTTCCGAATGCCGTTGGGGACGGCGGAGTTGTTGCTGTCGGTGTCGGCGGCGGAGTTGGCGGCGGCGGACTCGGGCTTGGGGGCAATGGGGCGATACCTCGACATGATCTCGGCCGTTCTGGCGGTGGCGTAAGGGTTGATGGTTTGGATCATTGTTTCTCTCTCTACAGTAGACAGAGTGTGGGGGTTGGGGCTGGGGAAATGAAAGGAAATTAGGAAATGGTGTGCGAGAGGTGAGGGGAGGAAGAGAAAGAATGAAGAGAGAGAATATAAGGGGGGAATGGACGAATGAGAAGGCGGCAACATGAGAGAAGAAATGACACATGGAAGAGAGGGGTGGGTACGTGTTAGTATGAGCAAGTGAGAGAGAGATGGGGACATCTGGGAATTCTACTACATTTAAACCTACATGCAACCTTACACTTCACATTTTTGACATTACCCATTACCCATTACCCACTCTCTGCTTTTCTATCCTCTTTTTCCTTTTCCTTTTTCTTATTTCCATAATTCAGTTACACATTTTACACCATTCTTATATATTACTTGGCATTGGACTCCATTTTATTGGTTCTGTTTTCATAAACTGAAATTAATTATAAGTTTAATTGCCTTCAGACCAAAATTTGATGGCATTACAAAAAATTTAATATAAATCGCAGTACTAATTAAAATTAATATAAACTACAATATACTTATATAAATGGGAAGAATCGAACTTTCACCAACATCTAGAAGTGGAGCTTGTCGCACTATATTTTCTTAGTGTAGTTTACCTTAATCTCTGCATATATAGTCTGCAGACTGTTGTTGGAACCGAGTGAAGATCCAATGCTAGGATTATTTAGGATATTAATTTAAATTAATTATCATCGATTAAATTGCATGCAAAGCCACATAGATTCAATTATGAGATTGTGGAACCATAAATCGAATCTAACCTTTTTGTGGAGAACGAACAAAACAAATCTTAGTCGGGAATGATCCACGCACTAATCTCTGCACACGAAATTAGCTCTTGTGTTAACAGCTACTTGATTCTACTGAAGAATCTTCTAAGATATACCCCCTAGATCTGACTATCGATTGGACGATAAACCGTCAAACCTTTACACTCAAAACTCACGCCAACTTTGCTTTAATTAACTTCAATATTGATTAACAATACTGCTGCAAGTCAATCAACCAAAAGTGGCGTCCCTTTTTGGAGTATAAATAGGAATAAATTAGGTGATGTTAAGGATTACTAGGAGGATTAGAACTGGGCCTCCATATTTAATTTATTTCAAGTGCTTAAACCCAAACACTTATAAATTAAATAAAATATTAATTCACTCCATTAAAAAATTAATATTGAACTACTCGTTCAATCCGATTTACGAATCGGACTCCTTCCCAATTATTCATTTCCCGTGTTTAAGATACTTACTAGCTTTATAGGCTTGCAATAAGGTACACAAAAACAGAGCTTACTCAATGCTCATCCCGAATAGCGGTTACAAATTATGTTAGGAAATCACGTCCATATCACAACTAAGGGAAAACGAAAATAGACAAGAAATAAGATGGAAAAATAAGAACAATCAACAACACAAGAATTTAACGTGGAAACTCCAAACCGAAGAAAAAACCACAACCCACCACACCAAGTAATATAAACTCGACACCCTACATTATAAGCCTTTGAATAACTCTCACCTTTTCTCACAATCCGAGTCAAGGAATTTTACCTAAAGTCAAATACAATACTAAAGTGTATAACTTGGTCACTTACATCAAAGACACATAGGCTTCTTAAATAACATTAGGAAGCTCCTATACTTTGATCATAAAACCGATGTGGGACAAAATAAAATACCTTTTATTTTAACACAAGCCCAACAATCTCCACCTTGTTAAAATAAAAGAAACACTTCATTGTCTTCACCGACAATCATGATTCTTAACCCAAAGAACCATAAACCTACTCCACCATATGAGTAGAACACTTAGAATAAACCATTCTAAGAATTTTCTTCGGCACATGCAAAAAACCTGCTGAAATTTATGGTGCAACTCCTAGCTTTTGGCCCTCCTAGAAGTTCTTCAGCCAGTGACATAACTTCCATCACACACCTTGCATCCATGCCAAACCAATGCACATGTGGTCCAACTAACATCATCACATCCTTGTCCATGTCAGTTGGACGTGCCATAAGGATGTTCATGTCCTCAACAATCAGAGGACATCATCTTCTATCACAATGTTAGCAACTTCTTCTGAGCTATTTGCCGCAACCGCTCCACCTTGAGTCATATCGCTTGGTGTAGTCCTTCTTCCTCCCAAAATCTTGTGTAATCCAGATTGTATCACCCCAACCTTAACTTGCACTTGCCACAAGCTAAAGTTAATTCTTCCATCAAATCTCTCTACATCAAACTTCATCGAACTTGACCTTGACATCTCGTTTCTCCACCCCTAGTTGAATAGCCGCCGGACAAAAGATTTCCGAACCTCTCCCTGAACCCAACCGGGCTCTGATACCAGTTGTTAGGAAATCACGTCCATATCACAACTAAGGAAAAATGAAAATAGACAAGAAATCAGATGGAAAAATAAGAACAATCAACAACACAAGAATTTAACGTGGAAACTCCAAAACCAGAGAAAAAACCAAGACCCACCACACCAAGTAATATAAACTCGACACCCTACACTATTATAAGCCTTTGAATAACTCTCACCTTTTCTCACAACCCGAGACAAGGAATTTTACCTAAAGTCAAATACAAGACTAAAGTATATAACTTGGTGCACTTACATCAAAGACACATAGGCTTCTTAAATAACATTAGGAAGCTCCTATACTTTGATCATAAAACCGATGTGGGACAAAACAAAATACATTTTATTTTAACACAAGCCCAACAAATTATCCTGTCTAATGTTCGGGAAACTAAAATACTACTCAATATTTCTTCTCTTTTGTAAGAAGTACAAGTCTTGAGTATAAAAAGGTTCTATTATGATATTTTAAGATGTAGATAGAGTATAAATTTAAGGGAAGAAATGTAAAACACTCATACATCTATAAAAACATTAAACAGGCAACGAAATAATCTAAGTATATCAAAAATAAAGAGAGGGTCAAATATACCCGAAGTGTTGATATTAGTCTTACATTTCTACATTCTTAAATTTAATAATAACGCATGCGTATAATTTTCCTACTGATTGAGCAACAGCGAAGTAAATGCATATTCTGTCTTGACTTTTTCTTCTTGTCCCTTAAGTAACACTCTAAATGTCAAATGAAAATTAAATAAGCAAAAAAAAAAAATAATAAATAAAAAGTCAAATGAAAACGAGAGTGAGTGTTGGGTGATGTTTTACATCGTTAATTCTATATTTATGCCTCAACATAGTCAAAACATAATTATTTATGCCGCTAAAATAGATGACGGAGATTTTCACTTAAATTAAGAAAAACGTATTGTATATATTTAAAATTTTAAATATATTCTCATTTTTTAGAATATTAATTACTAGATCTTGCAATAAATAATATATAAATTAATTAAATAAATATCACATTAAAACCATTCTTCCCTAATAATGTTATCTCAGTCAAGTGATCAGCAGCTACTATTAATCAAATCGTACATTGAACATTTCAATTTGAACCATGAATCGTCTTATGTATATGCTCTTTGACCGTACTCTACTTCAGAGTATAGTGGTTTGATACTTTGATAGAGTATCACAATTTTGAATAATGATATTATATATCTATAAGGATGCATATAAATGTACTAGGTACTTTCAAAAAATTAAATTAGGTATCCCTCTACTTTCATTTCTAAGCATTGGGTCCATGAACTTTAGTTTATATAAAAATTAAATTCTTTTTGTTCAGTTATATTGAAATTAGTTCCTTATTTTTCCCAAAAAGTATATGTCCTGACTTATTTTAATATTAATAACAAGTGTAGAGACTCCAATTTTATACGGAGGACTTAATATTAGCATAAATAAAAGTACATGGCTAAATTTTCATAAATTAAATTGGAGGGAACAAGGCCTAATGCAATCCTTATTCAAAACTCTAGACCATGTATTTACCATTTTTAAATATATATGATAATTATTACTCCCTCTGTCTTATAATTAAGTGTTCAACTTTCCTTTTTGGATTGTACCACCCAAATATCCAATTTCCTTTTTTTGAAAATCACGTTCTCTCATATAAAGGTGTGGGCTTCACCACTTCTCTTTTAAATTACTCTTCTTCTAATTAATTCTCGTACACAAAAGAAACGTCCCATTGTGGGACGGAGGGAGTATTATGCATTAATCCAACAAACGATTGATTATAGTATGTCCAAGAAGAATAAACATGCATTATGCAGTTTGAACACTTTTATATTTAGTTGCTTAATTAATATATTTTATTAGTTTACTAATTTACTTAGATATTTAGACATTTCATAGTGATTTCATATTATATTAAAAATTATAAAAGAATAAAAAATGAGTAAAACGTAAAATACTATGTAGATATTGGAGAATTATTTAATACTCCATTTGTCTACAAAGAAACGTAACACATTTTTTGTGTCACGAGTTTTAAAAAATGTTTAGTCGATGTTTGTTGAGCGGAGAAATGGATCCACCATTTTAAAAAGTGCGTCGTAGATGTTTGTAAGGAGATGTGTGAAGTAATATACAAAAATGAAAGTGATATACTTTTCATGGACGAACGAAAATACACTTAATGATACTGTTTTTGTGAATGGAGGGAGTAGAATATAAAAATATGCATATTTAGTAGACAGAGAGTATTGTAAAATAGAATTGCGGATTGAAAGGATAAAAAATAGTCAATGTTAATAATAAATTTTTAGGCTATGCAGATTATGACAATATTAATGAGTTTGGAGTTTTGTTGATAAATAAAAGAATTGAAAAAGAGAAGGGAAAAGGTTAGAAAGTTGTAGAAATGTGATTGGGTGAGGGTGTAGCAAATCAGCAACGCGTGTGGAGTAGAGGTGCATGCATGCCTACACCTATCAGGAATCCCTTTGCCGACTTATTCGCTATTACTACTCCCATTTATATAGGTTTGTTTTCTTTTTTCGAATGTCCTAAATATATAGGTTTGTTTTCATAAAAAAAAGTAATATTTTTTAGCTCATTTACTTATATATCCCTATTTAATTTTTTGATTAACTCATAAAAAATACATAGTCAAATAATAAATAGATGCATATTAAGAAATTTACTATATAATTTACTTTTCCAATAAATTTTCTTAATCCATGTGAAAATTTCAATCCGTCCATATAAATGGGACGGAGGGAGTATTATTCTTTCTACCTTAATCTCTCTCTCGCGTGCATTCAAATCTTCCATTTTTTTTTCACTCCATCACGCACTGCTTGGTGAGCGAGTCTCGATTTAAACTGTCTGACGAGTTAATTAAGATTATTCACAATATAAGTTATAAAGTTAAATCTGGACGATGAATAAAAAAATAATGATTAATCTTTATTCTTATTTCATATGTAAAGATATATTATTTTTTTTCAATTATTATAGAATCTTCAGATTATCGAAATTCTGAGCAAAAGCTCCCATGCATCAACTGAATCCTCTTAAAAGTATATTCTATAAGGAATCTTAGGAAATATAGCTACCACGACGTATCTTTTATATATAGCACAAGTTACTATTGTTTTAAAATAATTTTTCATTTTTATCTTACCCGTGACAATATTTTTACATTATTATAACTATATCGTACACCATTTGTGAGCACCTCTAATTTATAGTCTACGTTTCAAATTTTTTCTTTATTATTTTTAATTTTTTAACGAGGATTGGGAATAAAAAGGGAAAAGGGTATTTAAAAATAATAAATAAAAATATTAAACATCAACTACATATTAATGATTCTCATGATAGTAGGTTCTCACTAATAATATAGCGCCATATCCAATTTCCTTCTCCACATATACATACAAACGCTCATTGATAATCCCTTTGTCTTCATACTTCGAATTTCGATACAATTGATGTGAATCTGCCTAACTATATTTTATTGGTATCGCAGAAATTACGTGCATTCGCAGGTAAACGAACAACCGCATTATAGATGAATTCTTCATTTTATTTGTATAGTAATATTTCTATCTTTCTTGATATCTTTTTTGAATCAACGATTTTAAAATCGCTTCATATGTTCATAGGAATGTAATTAATTAATTATAAAATTTATAGAGTATTTTTATAATCTCTTTATTTTATATCCCAATTTTTTTTAAATCCTTAATTGCTCTTAAAAAGTGATTTGTCTTGTTGAAGTATTAAAACAATTGATCAAAATCACAATATGCAAACGTCAAAATAAGTTAATTGAGAAATCATCAATAAAATATTTTAGTCCAACATACACTATATATTGCTTGAACAAAGAAGAAGAAGAATGACACGAATAGTACATTAATAAGGGTAATTAATCCTTGTAAAATATACCAATCAAGTACAATTAGTAAAAAAAAATTAATTAAGATGATACGTATTAAATTAGTCATGTAAGTATAGTTTATTTACTGAAAAGACCAAAATATTATTTAGAAACAGAGGTCACATATCATTCAAGGAATGAAAGTTAAATAGTATTTAGTTGTAATTTTTTTAGTTTACATATAAGGATATCAATGAAATTGTATTTGCCTAGGATTTTAATACAATTAAACCCTTCTTTAAAAAATGATGAATCGTATGGATGAAATATTCTGATGGATGGAAAAGAAATTATAGGGTGTAAAAAGGATAATGATGATTTTTTACCTTATAACATACTTCTAATGATTTTTTATTAAAATAATATATTAAATTGCACTATTGTCCTAAATTTTAATATATATTAAGGATATAATAGATTAATCATACTCCCTCAATCCAATTCCGTTTTGGTACTTCCACAAAGAGTGTGCACTTTCTATTTTATTAAATGACCTCACTACTGTCTTAATATTTTAAACCTCACATAAATTCAAAATAATGGATCTCTTTCTCCACTCAAATAACTTTTATTTTTTTTTAAGTCGTACCACTAACAATGTGCCACACTCTTAATAAACGGATGAAATATTTTGTGAACAAAACACTTTTATAATAAGTATAAATTGCAATGTAAATTTTGCTTTTATCCACATTTTGAAATTGAAGTTAGCAGAATTTGCAACAGATGCCAAAAAAATCCGTTGATACTCCTCGCGTAAAATAGTACTCTACTACTCCACATTTGTAACTTAATAATATAATACTAACTAATCGATAAACTTATTTTTCATATATATTAGAAAAATAGTACTCACAACGTGCTAAGATATAGCAATATTCAACTAAAGCTGCGTTTATTTTGATGGTAAGGTAAAAGGAGATATTTTTTTTTTCCCTTTAAATATCCCATTTCTTATCCTTCTTTTTCTATAAATTAGAATTTCACCCTTCATTCCTTCTTTTCACTTCAAGGAAGGAAAATATTATTACACCAAATACCTCATAATAATATTTTTCCTTCTTGAAGTGAAAAGAAGGAATAAGAAAGAGT
Source organism: Agastache rugosa (assembly GCA_031470985.1). Taxonomy (NCBI): domain Eukaryota; kingdom Viridiplantae; phylum Streptophyta; class Magnoliopsida; order Lamiales; family Lamiaceae; genus Agastache; species Agastache rugosa. The sequence continues at coordinate 5,705,681 of CM062601.1, read as the reverse complement.
GTCATTCTAATTTATAAAAAAGGAAGGATAAGAAATGAGAAATTTAAACAGATAAAATTTTCTTTTCCTTTATTTTACCTTACAAACGCACTCTAAAGTATTATAATATCTAAAAAAGTAGAAAAAAAAAAAGAGGAAAAGTTTGTGTTGGTGTTGGTGAACCTATTACAGAGTAGAATATCTCAAAGCACAAAGGATGAATTTGGATGATTCGATTTAAAGCATAAAAAAACGTGCCGAGAGAGAAAGAGAGAGAGAACACGTGGGGTACGCGTGGAGCAAATACGTTTCTGAGTAAAAAGCGCGCCTGCTTTTCCAGCCAATCTCCCTTCAAAACAAACCACAACTGCAATTGGATGCTTTTTCTAAGCTGATAAAATAGGTTGGTTCTCTGCATTTAATGAGAGGCAAACAAATTTGTTTCTTTTTGAATTTTGATGTAGGAATTTGTTTGCCCTCTACACAGGATTTTTTATTTATTTTTTATCATTTCTTTCTTTTTTTCCTTCCTAAGTTTATAATAAATGTAATGTTGGTGAAAATATATTTTATTTTAATTACTTAATTAGTTGGCTCAAAAGAGATTTAGTTTCTATATCCTTTCTTGATATGCAATATTTAAATCAGGAAAATTATTTTATTATACTTATTTATATTATGATATATTTCATATTTACGTCGCGATCTGAAGAAAATAATAATAAAATATTTGAATTATCAATTTTTTCATAATTATATCTCGATTCGATTTTCGATGACACAAATCATATATGGCATGTCAAAAGTTGAGCTACATTTTAACATAGAAATTAAAAGTTAATTGGCACAACCAAACCCTAAACCCTAAAACAAAGTTGTTTTAATGCTAAAAATATGAATAAAATGAAGATAGAATCCAGCTCATCACCGACATCCCAAGTTAATTGAATGAGCCACTCAGTGACATGTAGTTTAGTAATTTTACTCAACCATTTAAAGGTGAGAGCTCAAGATTTAATCCTCTTTTCCCTCTTCCGACTTTTTTAATAATTAGTACAAAAAATCAAAACAACAAAACTCAGCATGATGAGACAATTTAGCCCGACTAAAACTATTACTATATTAAAACAGAACAATTGCAATGCATTTTCCGTCTAAATAATATTTTTTTCCCGCCAAACATTGCATGCGCCATGCAAAATTTTCTCACTACCTCATCACACATGACAAATATTTTTTCTCGAGATGACTTTCTGCTTTCTCAAAGACAACTGTACAATGTTACTCCTCATTGGTTTTTTTTGTTTTTTTTTTGAACAAACATTACAAGAAATTTTAAAGGCCGCGAGTGACGGTGGACTTGAACCCGTGAGCTTTGGCCCGAGTATTAACCACTCTACCACTAGGCTAACACACGCACACACTCCTCATTTCTTTTTTTTTTTAGGGGTAATGGCCTGTAAATTCCTCAACTTTCAGCAATAATTGTTTCTGATTTTGCTTCCAGTGATGGGATCGAGCAAGAATAATTTTGGAAATTTATAGACGTGGCTTAAATTAATCTATGTGGCACTCTCGTGGCATATATGTAAATTAAAAAAAAAATTAAAAAAATTTCATGTCACCATTCATCCCTCTCTCAGTCTCGTTCTCCCCTGCTTTCTTTCATTCTCGCAGAGATAATTCAACCGAGAAAATACAAATCATGCGCAAGAAGGCACCCATAAAATCACAAGAATTTTAAATCCTACTCACACCCATACAATCTTGAGCATGATCTGTATTTTCTCGGTTGAATTATCTCTGCGAGAATGAAAGAAAATATGGGAGAACGAGACTGAGAGAGGGGTGTGGATGATGACATGAAATATTTTTTAATTTTTTTAATTTACATATACGCCACATGAGTGCCACATAGATTAAAATTTAAGCCACGTCTATAAATTTTCAAAACTATTCTTGCCGGATCCCATCGCTGGAAGCAAAATCAGAAACAATTGAAAGTTGAGGAATTTACAGGCAAAATCCTTAGGTGGAGAGCAAAACTAGAAATTGCTGAAAGTTGAGGAATTTACAGGCAGAATCTTTAGGTGGAGAGCAAAACCAGAAATTGCTGAAAGTTGAGGAATTTACAGGCAGAATCTTTAGGTGGAGAGCAAAACCAGAAATTGTTGAAAGTTGAGGAATTTACATGCCATTAACCCTTTTTTTTAATATCATTACACATATTAATACTCACACACCCCACCTATGGTTTTTTTGTGGCCAAGAGTACTCGAACCTCTGACCTATTGAACAACAGGCAACCACTCCACCACTAGGTCATCCCCATTGGGACCTCCTCATTTCTTTTTGTATTAACTTTCCGTCTTCCCTAAAACCTTCTGCTATTTCCAATGTACATTTACTTTTTTAATAATCATTCCACGCGCAAATTGGGTAAGCATTATATTTCTTCTCTATTTTATTTTTCTTCATAATTAATTAAGAAAGCTTAAGAAAGCAAATTCACATTTTACCAACAATTTCGAGACCTGCAAATTCGAGAGCTCAGTGATAGACAAACAGAAAAGCTTCAAAACATTGGGTAAACATTAGATTTCTTGAGTGTCAATTTATAAATATCAAATCAAGAATCTTATTAATTATATGAGTGTCAATTTATTGTATAGATTATCTTGCTGGTACAACTTAAAATATTTTTATAAATATCAAATCAATAATCTTAGTAATTACAAATGAAAATTAACACAGAAGATATTTTTTTCAGAAAAAAAGAAAAAAGAAAAACTCTCCCATTGCATCGCACGGTTTAGATTTTTTTTTTGGGGGGCTGGTCTTGAACCAGCATATACTAGACTTGGACCTGGCTGGGTTGGCCCAAACCATTTAATAACTACAAAATGAGTTTACCCGAATGCATCCTTTTATTTTCCATACCACAAATAAGCAAAACAAGAAAATATGACAATAAATTCCCAGCGAGCGGTGTAGATTTTCCATCTTATTTGGTGTTGTAGTGGTCTCACCTTTATGTAATGCAGAGGTTCAGCATGTGTGGTGGTGTAATGTTTTATTTAATTAGTACATATACCGTGTGTAATTATCTGGAAAAAAATCCATATTCATAATTTGTATTTCAATTGGATTTTAAATGAAAACTTCCAATACTTTATCACAACCGTGTATTTATTTAAATTTATATATTATTTGGTGGGTTTTAGCTTCGTCAGGAATAGGATTGACATTGTCAGCCTAATAATACCGGTTTTAGCATATTCCAACATGTATAAAATGTGTTGGAATTTTTTCCTAAAGAAAAAATTTTCTTAGAAAAAATTCTCTCCAACGGGATTTTGAAGTGCATTGAATTTTAAAAAAAAAATCCACTATCGCTTAAAAAACACGTTGGAGCTTTGTTAAATCTTTTCAATATTCTAACGGGCTTTTTCGGCCCGTATGGATTTTTTGTGCACATTTCTTCATAATTAATTGTTTTCTTTCTTTCGTGATAAGAGGCATTCAAATCTAGCCCGTTTGCACGGGCCGCAATATTATTTAATTTCTTGCTAATAATTTGAATCTCTAAAACAAATAACTCCAGCCTAAATGAAAAAAAGAAGAAGATATATGTACAAGATAGATCCAGACATCAAATGAAAGGAAAATACAAATATACACATATATGCTTCTATGACTGTGCTATTTATTTCATGCAGCGCAAGTATACAACTACAATTGTGTACATGAGTGAACAAAGTCGCATTTCAAGAAGTTTGAAGAATTAAAAGTCGCGAATAATGATAGGAAACCATTCTACACTATTTATGTTATGTACGTAGGTATTACTTATGGTTCCTTGTTGAATATCCTCAAGAATATTTGTGACAAAATACGTCAAGTTCAAATATTACCAACACTTTATAAATTAAGTCGGTTACACTAAATTTTTCTAATGTGGTTTATTTTTATTGTGTGGTATGGTATATGTAGATTATTGATTGAAGATGTTTATCTCATGTAGATCTTAAGTAAACGATGCGGGCTACTCTACAGGCCCGGCCCTGATGGTAGGCCCAAGGGGCAAAGGCCTAGGGCCCCCAAATTTGAGGGGCCCCAAAATATGAAAAATATATTAGTATTAAGAAAAAAAAATTCTTAACGGTAAAATGCATATCTGAAACGGGAAAAAAAATTAGACATCTCTCTCTCTCACAATTACACACGCTGTGGTGTTACTCTCTGTCTCTAATTCTCTCTCTCTCATTTTCATTCATCCATGGAGTTGCTCACCCTCTAAGTCTCTAATTTTAGGTGGGAATCAATTTTTAACATATAAGAACGCACTAACTTGGAAGCCTGGAACAAAGGAGGTGCAAATAAAGTTGTAGGTGTTTATTGGATCATTGATCGAATGTGTGATAATTTTCTTTAATTTAATGAATTATTGATTGAATTTGTAATAATTTGAGGGTATAAATGTTGCCAAGAAAATATGCCTCCGGATGTGGAAAAAAGAAGAAAAGAAAATGAATTGAGGAGATTAAAACTTAAATTAAAGAAGGGCTCTTCATAAGTTTCTTGTATCTAGCCCTAGAGTTCTTCGGTGAAAAAAATGTAATTAAGTATGAAGAAATTGATGCTTTGAATGAAGTAGTTGATGTTAAATCCTAAACCCTAAAAACGCTCTAATTAACTTGAAAGTCTGGAACAAAGGAGATTAAAACCCAAATCAAAGAGGGGCTCTTCATAAGTTTCTAGCTCTAGAGTTCTTCGGTGAAAAAAAATGTGATTGAGAATGAAGATCCTTATGTTTTGAATGAAGTAGTTGATGTTAATAAGAATGAAACTAATAATATTGTAATTTGCAGCCGCAGAAGCATGTAAGAATAAAAACACGTTGAAGGGCCCCATTTTTTCTTTTCGCCTAGGGCCCCCGAAATGTCAGGGTCGGCCCTGCTACTCTATCAAGAAAAAAGAAATTATGAAATCAGAACTTGAAAATAGAAGGTGGTGGAAATTGCTTTCAACGCAAGGGAAAAAATACATAAAAATAAAATTTGCTTTCATTGAGAGTTGAACTCAAGACCTCCCGCTTACTAAACGGGTGCTCTAACCAACTGAGCTATGAAAGCCTGATGTTATGGATGTTAATTTAAAATTAAATAACGTAACTATAGTACAAGTGTAATAAAATAACATACAGCTGAAAGAAATAAATGCAGTTCTATTTTATTGCATTTGTCCTTTTGTTATTCTTTCTTTGGAGTACTTTTTTTGTTTGGCACTTAGCGAGGTGTGAATTTTGTTAAGGAAGTAATTATTAAATTAAATTAATTGATGGAAAACAAAAATAAAATAAAGGAAGGGGACAAAAATCAGAAGCACATGGGATGGAACAACACACGTGTGGTACTTGACTAAACCTATTCCCGAAAGGCTCGATGCTGGTCCACGTGAGTTTTTGACATTTCCAATTTTTTAATCAAAATTCCCAAACACTAATTTATATGATGCAAATAATAACAAAAGAGTAAAACAAACCAATTACTATTTTTGTTTAAGGAAAAATAGGACTGGTCAGTGGTCACTCATTTGATAAAGGACGAATTTGCACGAATTCACGCACATAAAACTCAGATTGCTGCAATAAATGTTTTCACAATTGGAGCAAAATCTTCAAGTCTAATTAATTACTAAACACTTTGATCAAAGAATTTCATTTTGGATAAAATTATCATAAAATTTTCCCAGTGGAGTAATCTTTTGAAAAGTTTTTTTTTGTAAGGAAAATCTTTTGCAAAATTTAAATAATCTATATTATAAAAAATAGAATCTCCCACCTCATCCGTCCAGTTGAGAGTTTTGGCAATAGAATAAATGAGTAAAAAAATTAGAATACATTTTTTTTTATGAGCATAATTTTTTTTTTTTTAGAATACTTAGTTGAAGGTTGAAATCTTAATTTTCAGATTATTACTTGAGATGGGACAAAATTAGTCTAAAAACTTAAGATAGGAAACAGTTAGGACTTAGGACACAAGTCCAAATTTTTTTGCACCTTTACAAAAAATTTGGTCTTTCATCGGATCCCGACAAGCGAAGAGAAAGATATTTATATAATTATAAAATTTAAAATTTCCTATTCATAAACTGCATTATAGGGGTTAGCATGAAAAGTAGTAGCACTATAAGGGCCAAGAAAGAGAGAAGGCAGTAGTACTATAACACAAATTGCTAGCTAGGTCACATTTCAGTGTTGTCAGTTTGAAACTGACAGGGACTTGGATTGGCTCATCAACATATATATAAACAAATTATCAAAATTAATCAAACGAATCGAACATATTAAGTTCGAATTTCACTGAGACTAAGAATGTACATATATGATTGAGTCTTGAAAGATGGGACTAATTAATTCTCGAGTGAAGGAAGTTGTAATTGCATCATCTTGATACATCCAAACACTAAAAGAAGTTAATATATCAAAAGGAAAAATGGGAAAAAAAAAAGAAAAAGAAAAATGTCTCTCTAACTTTCTCTATCTTAATGTGTGTGTATGGATGCAAATTGGCTGTCAACTCTGAGAATGATAGTCCTCTATTTTGTGTGGTGTGTTTGTGTTAGGTCCACTGATACATTTATTGTTCAGATGAGTTTGAATTATTGAGAGAGATAGGGATTTTTTTTTAAAGAAAAAATAATCCGTGAATGGCTATGGAATTTACTCTAAAAAATCCAATGGAGTGGTTTAAAGCCATTTGGTACACATCAAAGGGTACAGTTTAGATTTGAGACTTCACCACCAAAAATATTTGTTGTTATTGAGATTTTATAATCTCATGTGACCTATATTATTTGTTGCTTTCATTTGGTTAGATTTGACACATTGACTCTCACATATCCAAGCATAGTATATATATTGATGGTGTTTTCGGACATCTAGTGTTGCATTATTAATGTACTAGCCATCCTTCCCATTCCGAAAGAAAAGTTTGATTGAATAAAACAGTTGAATATTTTAAAAAATTTGTACTACATGTTTAAGTTGAATTAAATCAAAGAAGTTAAGAATAAGGCAACGATTGGGGGTCCCACGACGTAATAAAAAAAAATTCTTAAATTTTCAAAAGAGATCAAGCGTGTTAAGGTAATTTAAGTTTAATGAGAGAGATTTACACTAGAGATTGAGTATTTTAATTGGTTTTTTTATTATTATTTTTGGTAAAAATAAGAGTGAGAAATAAAAGGTAAGGTAACTTTCAGAATATAATGAAGAAAGAAGACTTTTCGTGGGAGATAGGGATTTGGGAGTCAATTGATGTAGACTTAATTGGTTCTTGTTCTTGACTCAATTCAAATCAAAGAAAACGATGGAAAATAATAAAAATAATAAATAAATAAATATCCCATTTTGTGAAAAGAAACTAATGGAAACCCTTGGAACTTTTAAAGCTAATTCGAAGTTGCATTAGACATTACAATTTCTGCAAAGGGACCATTTTACACAGTTATTTCCACACCTTTTTTTATTTTTATTTTTTTGTTGAGCCCATACTCATAAATATTAATTACTCCATATTCAACTTTGAGTCAATGTCAACTAATGGTGACAACTATACAGTCTATCAAACTTCTACTTCATCAAATTTGGATCATTAAATTACTATCGATATTCTCATCTCTTCTTTTATAATGAGCACAATGATATTACAATAATAGATAAAATGTCAATTGCTCTCTCCGCCTACTCATCCCTACAGTAAAATGTTGTCTTCTACACGCTTCACCAATAAGAGAGTCTAAGACCATCTCCATCAATTTGTATACTATTATTTTACAACAGCTTCAGTACTAAAATAACATAAAAAAAAGGTACTCAGCCTCTACTCTCTAGCAGTCTACCCTATACTACAACAGAAAATGAATATTCCATAATTTTCCATTTTAATTCATTTTTTTTATAATATGTAAAATTTAATTAGAATAATAAAAAAAATATGCAATACTTATATGTTTAATCTTAAAAAAATTAATTTTTAATCTTTAGTTATTTTATATAACTTTGTTGGCCATAATCAAATTAACTTTAATTATAAACCTGAGCCCAACCAACTTATCGAAGCTGACAAATATGAGCTCTATTCTCATTCAAACCCTAAAAATAAATATCAGCGTCGAATTAAAGGTAAGAATAATGAAAATCACCATTTTCGAGCACCGTTATAGAGATGGTCTAATATAATAACTCTCGAAATAAATCACCGTATATTTTTCCAATGTATATATGTATGTTACCTTTATCTCCCATGCACGTGTCAATGAAAGGTACTCCCTCCGTTTTTTTTAAGTGTCCTATTGAGAAAAAATTCTTGTTCCTTTTTAAGTGTCCTATTGCGGAATTTGAGATTAAAATAATGACAAAACTCCTATTTTACCCTCAAAAAAGTTATTGGAAAATGTAATTATTAGACTTTGAAAATAATAAATATGGGTATAAAAGTAATATATCATGTTTCCTTGATTTTTGTAATTTTTCTCAATAGGACACTTAAAAAAAACAGAGGGAGTAAGAATTAAGAACATGGAGCCTAACACGTGCAACCTATATATAGTTTAAAACGTTTAGTACATGTTGTATTATGAACATTGATTAATTGTGTCAAACCACATGCGAAATCAAGAAGATGTAAGCTTAAAAAAGAGATGATATTGAAATGTAACATTTTTAGTGGCATATTGAGATTTTGCCTAAGTGATGAAATATTGTGACAAATAAAGTTGAAATAGAGATAGGTTTTGGGTAAGGGCGTGCAAGTAGGCAGCATATGGCATGTGCAATTTCAATTAGGCTACGTTAACGGGACCAGCTGACTCGCAATGCTACCTCATACATATGGCAATTTCCCTCAAACTCCTATACTAAAAAATTTTAGAAATTATATACAATATTCATGATTGATTTATTATCTCTTTGTCCCATGCATCATAATCAAAGTAAATTAATTAATAAGTAGTAGTAAATATAGAGTGGCTTCTTAATTATAACTTTATGTACGACACTTCTTGATTCAAAAGCTAGGTTAATTTGAGCTAGCTTTTAAAATTTATGTAGTAACAAGCAGGATATATATTTCCTCCATTAAGAACCCCAATTGGGATGGAGAACATGAATTAATATGGGTTAAATTGCATCTATTAACACGACTTTTACATGTTTTTCGGTTTACATGACTATTAAATTATTTCCAAAAAGACAAACATGATCTTCAAAATTCGTGTAATTTCCGACACCGATTCAATTAATTTCGGGTTGAGACAAACTGGCATGACCTAAATTTATTGATTATCATACCTTATTTTCTCAAATTTCAGCCTAATCAACGGAAAAAAAAATCTTATGCCACGTCAGTTTGGCCCATGGAAGTTCGAGTAGAACAAGACTTTTAATTTGCACTTGGTGAGTACTGGTAAATATGGCTTGGGATATTATACATTTTGTAAATTTAAATTAATTTAGTGGTGTGATGAGTTTGATATATATATATATATATATATATATATATATATTAATTTAAATTAATTTAGCACTATGCTACTAGTGTATGTGTATCTATCACAACCTACCTGTGCATGTTAGCAGAAGCACATGATGGGCCTATGATCATATGTACCCTTTAGTCTTGGCTGGCTTCTGCACATCCGATCCTTCCCGTTCACAATTAAATGGGCCAATCCTGCATTTATTCATTTTTGACACCATCTACTACTACTCCTCTTCATTTCATTCAACAATATACAATATATGCATGAGATGAGAGAGAGGAATCTATAATTAAGAGAGAGAAAGAGAGAGTTGAAGAAGAAAACGAAGCTAGGTCGATCGCTTTTTTCTATTAAAAGTTTGTGTGTGTGTAAACTATTCTGGTGAAGATAATAAGACAAACTTTACATGCTAATCAAGATGAGGACAGTCCCTCTCCGTCTTATGTTTCACTTTTAACAAATCAGCTGATCGATCGAGCTACGCTACGTACCTCTGTCAAAAGTTGACAAATTATTTATTTCATTTGCTGCAAGATTATTACTACTAGTAGTTGGTTTAGAGATCAGAGACGACAACATAATTAATAAGCACTTTATGTAAATTCTTGTTGGTATGAAGCTGACCAAAAACTGATTATTAAAGCTCTTTAATTTCCTCTTTCCTAATCATTAATATCTCTCTCTCTCTCTCTAATTATATTAATTTCTTGTAAATCCCAAGAACACTAGTTTCTTCTGTCCTTTGAAAGCAGGACAGTTTAAGTTGAAAATGAAAGATAAAATCAATAATTAAAGTCACAGCCTGTGGTACCAATTACCAAATACCAGTAGTCTAGCTACTAGCTAGTCATTTAATATATATAGGATAGTAACTTAATAGGTGGAATATATATGGACTATGGTGAATTGGGATATATATACTCCTATTTAATTAGTTAATTATAATTATATGGAAGGAATGACATTTGATGTAAGTAAGGTAGGACTCACATTTTCTTGGCTCTTTTATGTGAATGAATCGGTTAGGCAGCAATAGGAGCAACAACTTTTCTCCCCTGCTAGTCACAAATATGGTACATTTTCACGCGTTTTCGCAATAATTATATCATTCAATTTTTGGCTCTCTCTCTCTAAGCCCTAAATATAATTACATAACACCCCTCCCTCCCTATATCTATATATATTCTGAAAAATAATTATGTCTGTTTGCTCTCCAAATATTTACCATGTCTTAGTCTTACCTCTCTCCCCCCCCCCCCCCCCCCCCACAATGAGCAGGACAACTGGCAAGTTTGATTCTTCTGGAAACTGATATATAATATTGAGGTAAAGGATAGAGGCAAGGACAAAAAATAGTCTAGGATTTGAGCGTGATTTATTTGGTCTCACATACCTCTCTCTCTCTCTCTCTTAGTTTCTGGCCCCTTATAAATAGATAGAAAGAAGAGGAAAAGAGGCCTTATATAGAATCTATCTTCTTCTCACTCTAGAAGAGAAGATTGAGAAATTAAGATCAATCGCACACAATGAATGCATCAACTTCAGATTACAGCAGCGGCTGCGAATCCGGGTGGACTACGTACTTGGATCAAATCTCTAATTCAGATCCATACAGCAGCAGATCAGCTTTCTACGCCAACAATTATCAACAAAAAGGCGTTAATGATCATGTTGATGATGACGAACAGGAAGAAGAAGAAGAAGATCTATCCATGGTTTCCGATGCATCCTCAGCTCCCCCCAATTATACCTATAATTATACCTACGGCTACCACTACGCTTCTGAAGATAAGCAGCAGAAGCAGAAGAAGAAAAGCAATAATAAGAGTAGGAAAGAGCCCAAGCAGCACCAGAATCTCTGCCTCGACGTTGACGACACGGCTAGCTCTTCAATCTTTCATTTCTCTCAGGTAATTCATTCATTCATTCTACTATATACTTGAACAAATTAATTAATTAAACCTAATGTCAAATATAGTATAATATATCTGCAGTTTTTGTTGATTTATGTTATTGTTGTTGAATTCTAGGACAATGTACCTCCTCCTGATGATCCTAATTCGGTCGGACATGTCTATTCCGCCGCGCATTTTCAGGTACTACGCCCCCCGCTTCTCTCTCTCTCTCTCTCTCTCTCTCTCTCTCTCTCTCATGTCTTAATTAATTATATGTGTGTTATTGAGTAGGGTGAAACGGTAACGAAGAAGCGTCTGAGTTTCTTCAAATCTTCGACGAAAGGGAAATCATCAGGTGAGTTTTGGGAGATATTAATTAATTTGTATTGATGATGCATAATTATACCGAATTATTATTAATTGAAAATATATAATGGATTATTATATATATATATAAGAGGTCTGATTTTGGTGTTCAATTCCTACGACACAATCTTGTCAGGAAGTGTGGTGGGAAGAAAGAGGCAGTAACAGTAAGAGTATATATATATATATATTCTGCGCCAAATTGCTCAACAAGTAAAAGGGGGATGGCATGGCATCGGAATTTCCAAGATTAATGTTGTCTCTATCTTTTTTCAATTCATTTCTTTAATCTTTTCTACCTATGTTATTTCTTCCTGTCCATGCACTAGGGAACAACGCCCTCAAATCATAAATGTAAAAATTTAAGTTAAAAAAAAAAAAAGAAGAAAAAGAAAGTTTAGATAAGAATAATCTATTATTCTTTTTTCCTTGTTATGAGCATCATTCTTGAGCATAAGCGAATTAAGCTCCGTTGCATGTGGTTAGAGCCCTAGCTCGCCCTCAATAGCGGACGCAGAAAATTTCATTCAAGATTATTGTTAAAGCTTCTTGATAAATCAACCACATACAAGTACAAGAAAAAGAACAAAATAATTAATTGGTTTGGGGAGGGCTTTGAATTCGCCCAACTAATTCACACGGGCCGGATTTTAACCTTCTTCAATCATCCAAGATCAAGAGATGGAACTTCGAAACAAATTGGTAAAATAAATTCGGAGAGACGGTACCTATATTCAAATTCAAACACATCCAAGTCATTAATAAAATTACAAATATATCAACGGATTCAAGCATGGACTATAAATCCAAATGTAAGTATATTATTTGACAGATCTTGACATGTGACACTATTTTTGTGAAACAAAATTAATAAAACAAGCCCACAAATAATTATGCGTGTGTTAAGAGCATGGCTAAGTGAGTGGGTGCATATATTTAATTATGTAGAGTAGTGAGAATATATATGCCAGCCTAGACAAGAAGTAGTTGAGCGGACTAAAGTGAATAATTCTGGTAGTATCATCTGTTGTAAAATACAAAGACGACAATATCTATGATGAAAATTTGGTGTTTTTTTTTTTTTTTTTTTGGTTATTTTCGCACCAGAAAGTCCAAAAGGGACATCCCACCACTTATGACAGCTACATGTATATAATGAAATTTTGTGATCCCCATAAATATAATTTCATTTGATGCAATTATTGAAATTTGTTGAGATTGTATTGTTCCAGATTAAATCTGCATAAAAGTGCTTGTGATCCTCAGCCCATATCTCGGGAAATGAGAGAGAGAGTTTAGGAAAAGGACAACCCCTCCTTGCACACTCTCCCTTATTTCAACCTAAGGAGTAATGTGTATAGTTAATTATGCTCTACATTTAAGGTTTACTATTCAAAATATTTCCCTCGAGCAATGAGTAAATTAAATCTATTTCATATCGAAAGAAACCTGTTAAATTTGGAGAATTGCATACTGCATGGTATGATTTAAATCGTGACCGCAGTCAAAATTCATTTGAATTATAAACCAAATAAAGAAAGCTTGAAAGTATTTTTCGTTTTCAAAATTTTCTGTTTACTTCTCTTATTTCAACCAAATTAAAGCTTTTCCGAAGTCGGAAAATGGATTACGAGCCATATTTAAATTTTGTCCAACTGTATGGGTTTTTATAAAATAAACTAAAAGTCAGTCACTTCTTTGAAAATTGCTCTTAAGGTCGGTCATTTTTGCAACTCGCTTTAAAGATTAAACTATAAAGTATGATTTACCCTAAAGTATTTATATTTTTATTTTTATTTCAAATATCCACATTGATTTCGGGCCTCTCACATCAGCATTTCAAACCTGAAAATATAGGCTCAAACAATGTTTGTAACTTTCTCGAAAGGTCAAGATTTCTTTTCAACATTCAAATTCTCGTCATTTAAGCCCTTAATTTGAAAAATTAAAGATTTGTCATGATGGAATTTGTGACGGTATATTTTAATGATGAATTATTATTTTTAAATATTTTTTATTACTTTAGCTACACATAGCTTAATTATAAAAAATAACATATATATGCATATATCCTATTGTATTTTAACTACTATTTACAATATAAGTATTTATGCATGTGGAATATAAGATAATTAGTATTTGTGTGCTGGATATTTTATTTAATTTTGTCTATGTAGTTTATTGGGAGACTGCACTTTTTTAGTTACATTGTAGTTAGCTTATTTTAGATTTATTACAGAAATAATATTTTAGCTTATTTGTCTTTATATATTATTTCTTGAACTTTTTTATACTATTTTTTTTGGAACAATTTATTGCTCCAATATATATTAAGTGCATGTGCATAGAAGTTAGGGAGTAATTGTGGTTTATTAGTGTGGGCTGTAATCAACTAAAATTAGCATGCTTTGTTTATCAATGGTGGGTTTTCTTTATCAATTGTTTTGTTGCTAGTCAAATGCATGTCCCTTTGTTTGATTGAAATATTTGTCCACATTGTATATAAAAACCAGAATTTGGCCTCGCGATTGCCCCCATTATTCTTTTTCCTACTTCTTTTTTCATCAATTATTGAATAAAATTCCGGCACACGCGTGCAGTTTACATGCATGTAGACACAAAAGAAATTCAGACAAAACATTATTAAATAAATAAATAAAAAGGCATCGAGCAGCTAACTAAAATTTTTCAAATAAGGATAAACATCCACGTGTGCTCACTCTTAGACAATTAAAAAAGTTATATATGTGCCCACTTTCAAGAACAAAATTAAAAGAAAGAAAGAACGTCCAAATCCAGCTCAATTTGAATAGACATGTTCAATTCATATAATTTTGAGAATCCGATATTTACTGTAAGCTTTTCTGCCAATAAACTATTTTGGCTTTTCGAATTATTTAATTAAAACAAATTATTATCAACCCCAATGATACGAAAGAAAAATAAGCCTAAGCAAATGATTAAGAAGTAGATAAAGTAGTTTAGAAAAAATAAACATTAAAGAGCAAGTTGTGCGCATCCAAACAAAACTTAATAACATAATTCAAACGCACTGTGTCCCTCTCGTTAGGTTTAGTTTAAGATACCATAGAAATGGAATCTTACTACCTTCTATTTCATTTAATAAATTAAAGACCCCATGAAAATTAAATATTATTTAAACTTCTTCATGTTGAGTCATTCTCCATCTATCTGATGAAATTATAAATATTTAATTGGAAAAATATCATATTTTTTTCAAAATATTTTGAATTTTTTTTTTGTTGCCCTTCTTAATTTTTAAAAAATTGTTACACAGCGCTTCGACATTTTTCAAGCCCAAATTCCAGCATTGAAAGTTTCACACGGCACACCGAATCTAACACATGAAAAATTTTCACATAATTAAATTTCTATATTATTACACATGAAATCTACATCAGAGCCGACGCGCAGTGTTGATTTGTCAAATCCAGAATTTGACTTCGCCAAAAATTAGAAAACGTGAAATTATTAAAGAAAAAAATGTCAAACATTATTACAGTATACTCTCTCTGTCCACGAAAAGTGTACACATTTTTTGTGGCACGAGTTTTAAAAAATATTTGATAGTTATTTGTTGAGTGGAGAAATGGACCCACCATTACTCTTCTAAATGAATAAATCTATGAGGCCACATTATGGCTAGCCATAATTTCATTTAATAACAAAAAAAATTGATTTATTTAAATTTTTTTGTTCTAAATGACTTCTAATATTTACAATATTTAATTTATACAAATTTATCTTGATATATTTGGATTTGGATGTAACATAAATCTCGATAGATATAATAAAGGTAATACAATGATTTTTCGAAAAAATAAGAAAGAAATATATTTACACTAATTAAGATAGAATTTAAGTCAAAAATATAAACACTAACATAAAATATATAATCATACTTTTTATATGAATCAAATATCTAACAAAATTGATCTATTTTTACTTAATCGGCCAAATTATGGCTAGCCACATTATGGCTAAATAGCATCACTCTTTTGTAGACGGACAAAATTGAAATTAATGCTACACTGTTCGTAGACGGAGGGAGTATGATATTTTCTCCATATATATAAATTGTCACCCACATTCCACAAGTGTGCATGGAGTTATTTCATAAAACACATAGATTAATGGGCTTGAAGATTGCAATATCGGATTCAATTGATTGATTGATGTTATAGACTTCATAGCCCAGTCGATTCCGGGCCCTTTTTCTTTTTTATCAGACAATAATTACTTAGATCATCCTTCTTTATTTCATGCTTTTCAATGTTAGATTTATGTTCAGACTTTCTTTTTTTTTCCACAATTTTTGTTTGACTTGTAGCTTCATAACTTGCACAATATGTTGATCTTTCATATTCTGCCGGATCAAAAATTGCTTCCGAAATGTATCGGGAAGAAAAAGGATTTCCTTTCAGAACAAAACTACGTAATACGAAAAGAATGCATAGAAGCAGTGATCATTAATGAGTAATTTGAAAGAGATGAATAAAACAATACTTAAAAATAAATTATTTTTAGATTTTTCGTCTGATGAGTTGAAGTATTGGTGAAGCCAATCTCACAAGAGCAATGTTTGTCTGTATGAGAGAGAGAGAGAAGAAATCTTGATGAGCTTGAGATACATTATTATAACTCCGTATATCAGCTACTTTAAAAGCAACTGCTGGAAGAGAGCCACAAATAATAATTAGATACTCCCTCCGTCCCGCCATAAGTGGCCACATTTTCTTATTGGGCTGTCCCATCATAAGTGGCCACTTTCCTAATATGAAAACACCCTCTCTCACACAAAAGATGTGGGCTCCACCACTTTTTATCTTTTTACTCTTTAAACACTCTTCTCCTAAATACCCGTGCCCAAAAGAAATCCTAAATACCCGTGCCCAAAAGAAAGTAGCCACTTATCATGGGACGGAGGGAGTACTTTATTATATTGCTATGCATATCCATTGCAATATAAACACAGATAAAGCATCTTAAACGTATACTTGGATTAACAAAGAAAATTACAAAACAACGAACAAAAGAAGAGAATAATTGAATAGAAATGTTGAAACAATAAATACTTTGGAAATCGGATATTGTATAAAACATTGAATAACTAACTTGTTAACAGAGCTATAAAAAGATACATTGCACAACATGGTCAAGACAGCCTACTCCCATCTCCACCTCAAGAAAAAGCACAAAGAGAAGTAAGATCAAAAATGATGGAAGGCAACATTTGCTACCTTCGCGCCTAATACGCTGAAAGAAGCCTGCTCGTAAAAGTATTATGTTCCATAAATATGTCTATGGACAGGCTGGGCATCAAATGTGTCAACCACTTTCATCCATGGTTTGTCTATGACCAAGAGTGAGTTTTTAGATAGATGTTCAACAAATAAAACAGGATCTCTGAATGCACAAAACTCAAAGTTCTTTCTACCACCGTGTTTAGTTTCTAATTCCTGCAGTTTCCGTTTAAGCACTCCACAATCTCCATTGCTGTGTACCTTTTTTGTTGATCCCCGACCATTTTCCATGTCAGTATCCTCATCCATATCAACAGGCATCCCAAAATCAATCAAGCACATGGCCCTGGAACATCAGAACTGTCAACTTCAGAAATGGAAATACAGAAAGCAGAAACTAAAAAATTTCAATAAACAGTCATAAAGGCAAAAAAAAAAAACAGTGGGTTTTTTGTTGACATTCTTCCGGTCGTGGATACAGACAGGAAAATTCAGCATGATTTATCAACTCTCAGTATTGAAATTTCTAGCAAGAAATTGTGCATCACTCACAAACATGCTAGATAGTTGTACCATCTTCTATAAGCTTTAGTCAATAATAACTTCACACAATCCATAAGGTGATTTTAATAAGTCAAGACTGTAATTTGTCTAATACATATCCAGAATAGTATAACACAACTATTTATGAAGCTTCCCTTCATCAACTATGTCTATCACATAAAACTAAATGTGCAACTTCTTTGCAGGCAGGATCAATTGTCTGAAACCTTCTCTGGTTATCATGAAATCTAGAGCACTAAAGTGTGTGGTATAAGT
This sequence comes from Agastache rugosa, assembly GCA_031470985.1. Classification (NCBI taxonomy): domain Eukaryota; kingdom Viridiplantae; phylum Streptophyta; class Magnoliopsida; order Lamiales; family Lamiaceae; genus Agastache; species Agastache rugosa. The sequence goes on along the minus strand of CM062601.1, from coordinate 5,687,812 downwards.
CCAGAAAATCTTAGAATAAGACTGATAAGAGAAAGTAAACTAGAAAAGTACCAACTAATCATAATTGGTTTTAGGAGATATACAGTAAAGCATGGTAGCTTACAGCTCTACAGAAAATAAAAAGAATTTAGTTTCTTCCAGTGATTAGGTTATGGAAGAAGGAATTCAGAAGATTTCTATAGCTCGAGTCATCCAACCATGTTACCCCTATATGGGGCCACTGTCATAATACAGAATATTGTGTCCCCCAAGAACAAGTGTAAGGTTTCTAGCCTCTACAACTATCATCTAATAGATGAAGTCATCCCTTCGTCACTAAGCTCTGTTCTGGCACATCTGTATTATGGTAGCTTTAGTTTCGTCATTATCTAAATAGTTGGTTTATTTTCCTGGTCCCCTTAAACCAGCCTGAGTTCCACAATACAGTCCACAGTTTCATACTATTGTATCTTCACCATTGCAATAAGAAGTCCAAAATGATATTCAGTCAGCAAAATTACCTGGGACTATAGACAAAAACAGAAGATGATGTTGAGGATGGCTGGAATGAAAGACCAATAACTTCTCCAGGAAATTCTTGATATCTCCTTGGCAGAGAAAACGTATGATGCAAGGACCACTCCCCCATTTGTTTAGCCTCCACATCTAATGCATACACCTGATTTGAAGAGGTGGAGATAATGAGAATGTTGCTATTTTTAGGTGTAAAGCCGCCAGCTGTAACCGAAGCTCCGTCCAATCTTGATATGAACCAGTGTTGCCTGTATTAAAAAAATTATATTAAAGCAAAGAATGCAAGAAAAGTTCAACAGTAGTACTTCTGAGAAAAACTTCAGTAAATTTAGATTCAGAGTTCCTGTCAGGTACAAATAAACCTCTTATAAATTTCTTTCCTGTTTATTTTGCTTTAACCAATACTTATCTTGACAGAAACAATGGGGGTATGCTTGTACCCAAAATTACTTGAGAGAGTCATTTATACCTTTGAGGAAAACAGAGGGTGTATTTAACCCTTTTACTAATAAAATATCAAATAGTTTTTTATATGCCACTTCTAAATAAGCTTCTATGAGTCTATCCTAATAATACAATTCAAAGTTTCAAACTAGATTTATGTGTCAGCCTTAGGGCCAGTAGCCAATTCCATAAGAGCAATAGATAGACATCGGTATGAATTTAACAGGATTACATAGGTATTGATAAACTAACACGCAAGAAACCTATTAAACTAAGATCCAGACATCTTTTATACACCCAGTAGCAAGCTAAAAACACAAATTCACTTTGATTGATATTCAATTAATACCATAGCATGAGAGAACTTGATTCAGATCCAATAAATCAAGTATAGAAGACATAGTATCCACCATACCTTAGTGTCTCGAGATTAAATATATAGACATCCCCGTAGCAGTTGACTGCAGCTAACCACTGGCCGTCATTACTTGTGAACATTTTTGTGATGGGGGGTTCGGTGGGCGGTAAACCATCGACATTTTCTTTCCTGCAAGGAGTGAAAGCGTGGAGTAGTTCCGGGCTTCCAACATCGACAACCTACAACATAATTACAAGCTTTCAGCGTAATAATAGAAAAAACAATTCAGCTATTAAAAACTGGGAACTTCAAGTCACATAAAGAGACATTCATTTAAAATTGACTTTTCAAATCACGTCTCTTTTACTTGATTCTAGCATAACATGTTGAGCCCCAACATAATTTAAACACTCCACATCATCTTCTTATAAAACTCATCATGAAGTACTCTAAACATTAATCCTTCAGCGCAAACTTTAAAAAAAAATAAATAAATAAAGTGACAATAAATAATTCAAAAAAATTAATTACTATCCAGCCCCGAACTCAAAGGCATTCATCATAAACAAGCAAGCAATGAACTAAAATCGAAAATGTTGTTAAAAATGAGACGGGACAACAAAGGAAGTGAATATGAAACATGAAGTCACAAAATCTCAACATCCTGTTCATGCCCCTAAATCAGAAAAATATTTTTGCAATGTCATGGGGACAGTGGAGTTTGCCATTGGGTTAAATGCATATGCTTTGTATTAGCATAATCTTTTCACGGCAGCTAACGGGATACCATCCCCTCGAAACAGTTAGTTCTCATATGATCTCATATCGAGTCACCACAACCTACACATAATAATATAAGGATGCAAGCACACAAATGAGCATAAACAAGAAAAAGGATATAATACATACATAAATCCTTCTGTCCTGCCCAGCTAATATTAATCTTGAGGAATCAGAGCTGAAAACCATGAAATGGGCGAATGGCAATCCCTGAGGGAGCTGCCTTTTTTTTACAGACCAACTGTTGCCTGAATTGTTTCTTTTTAACTCAAATAAATTAGGTTTGACGTGATCAGAGTAGGCAAATAGTGCTCCTGATGAAGAGATTGTACTGCAGATGATCTTCCGAGAATCCTTGCATTTTATTCGGGCCACTAAATCAGTACTCGCAGACCCACCAGATGAGCTAGGACGGATATCAGTTGCACCACCATTTTTCAATCGTACACAAAAGATGTCTAAGAAACGTGCAGACTGAATCAAAAGCAATGGAGTCTGATTGAAAAGTGTTTTAAGCACAAGTTGCATTGGCATTCTCTGTGGTGCAGGGCATATGTCATGAGGAGAAAACTTGGTAAACTCCTTTACAGAATATGCAAAAAGTTTAGTGTCATCGCCTGCTGAGATAAGCATGGGCACGCCCAAATGAGCCCATTTATGGTAACTAAATTCAAGGGGCTTCTCTGGACCTCGTAACCTCTTTCCCCTTTCATCAGGAGGCAGATCTGCCAATAGAAGAATAGGTAAGTTAGGCATCAATGAAAAAGAATAATGGAAGAAGATAGAAGGTGGTATATGAAAGAAGCATTTCTATCACCAACTTAAGCAAAATTAGGATTATCCAAACCACCCAGAGCACAAACCTACCTTCATGGCTGATAGGTACAGCTAAGGTCAACGCCCTTACATCATGTGTATGAGCTCTTACATAGCCAACATAAATCCATTTCTTGATAGCTGGGACAAATTTTTCATCACCAGAACCAACAGACTCACTAGAAAGTTTGTACAGTATGATCTACAAAATAGCAATCATCATAAATTATAGTTTAACCATATTACAGTGTCAAAAGCATAGATCATTAGCAAATATCATTTCCACTAAGGAACGATCATGTCTTAGCAAAATAAAGCACAGAAGATTGTAAGATTGAACATCCAATAACCAGTTCCCAAGGCAAAAGTAGCTATAACTTAAACCATGAAGAAAGAGTAGAGACTTGCCGAAACCATAGAACAGACATAAAAACCGTATGAGCAAACCAGAATATGAATATACCTGACCATCAGAACCAGTAGAAAACACTCTGTTATGGCTGGGAGACGCAGCTAAAGCATTTACATCACCCTTGTGACACGAATGTGCCTGCATAAGTGTTCCAAACTGACCATCCCAGAACTTCACATTACCAGAACTATCCCCACTGACTATTGTCCCACACCTGATACCACAAAATGTAAAAAAGAAATGGGCATTCAAAAAGTTAACAATCTGATTTCAACATGCAAATATCAGACCCACCAGCAGAAATACAAAATGAGAAATTTGAACCAGCTCCTACCTCAATGCAAGTAATGACCATATGCAAAGATCATTTCCACTAGCTCGACCTTCATGACCAACAGTTATTCTGTATATCTCCTGAGCCAACTTGACATCCCAACACCTTATGAACCTAAAAATGAAATAAAATTAAATAAAAAATAGAAAATTATCAGAAACCTTAAAAACACTAAACTTTATTTAACAGTCTCATGGAAGCCCATCTACAAGCTAAGAGAAATGCTATATGCATTTCAGATTTACTCAATGTTCATGAACATCAGTATCACATTGACACATTGTATTAAAATAAACTAGCATACCCGTCACTACTCCCTGAATAAATCCGATTTCCATCTGAACTCCAGGTTACACTAAGTGTACGCCCTGAAAAACAAAAACAAAGAAAAAGAAATAACAATAAGCGTTTTATACTACAAAACGAGGTTGACCAAAACACTTCTCAAATATGTAGGGATGATGTCTCACCACTGACCCTAGGCAACGTTCTATTATAAATAAGTTTTTCACCATCAGACACGCTGTATATTCGGACACAGCCATCATCACAGGCAATTGCTAGCCGGGTACTTTGACCATAACTTTGCTCGTGCAGAACTGCATGTTTATTATCATCATCATCTTCGCTTTCACTATTCTCCTCATCCTCAACATCACTGGTAATTGAAGGGCTAATGTGACCATTCTCATAAGGTTTCATTTCCTGCCTCCCATTTAACTGCAAATCATTGCATGGCTCTGCAGCAATCTGCCAAATCGACACACCGATAGAATCTACAACCTTCTGCAGAAGTACAAAGCAACAAAAGCAGTAGCCCCATCAATAACTTGACCAAAATGCCAAAAGCTCATATCTTGACCAAAAAAGTTCCTTCTTAGTACATATGCTTTTGTAATAGTATATATTTTATGAGATCTACCTGATTCTGATAGATATAATATATTAAAGTATCAACTGTAATTGAGTATACTGAGCTCATTGGAGTGCTTTGAAAATTCCAGATCCTAGCTATTAGCTCTTATTATTAAGAAGCATGCTAGTTTATGGTATCATGCATGAAAGTAACAAATGGAAGACAATGCATCACAACACAAAACCTTCGCATGCTTCCATATTCCAGTAACATCAAACTCTCCCAATTTGTAAAACTAAGCTCCTAAACAATGTTGTTGATGCACCATATTAAAAATACAGGGAAACAAAAAAAAAATGTAGCGTGATTTAGTTAGAGTACTGACCTTTTCTTTCAAATCGAACAAATCCCACTCCGAAATCGACCCATCAATGCTGGAAGATAACAATCGGCCCAACGGTCCACCCCTCGGCCCGGACTGACACCAAACCAGCGAAGACACTCTCGAATTAGGGTCCCCATGTATTGTCTACACACGAAACCCCAAAAAACAAAAATTTCAGAATTCGCTCTCTTTCATATAAAATTAAAGTAAAACATGAGAAAAACAATAATCAGAGAGTGGCGCAGCCTACAAGCTGACAGTGCCAGCCAACGGAGCCGGGAGAGACGAGCCAAATCTCGAGCGAGCCGTCGGCGCGGGCGGCGCCGACCTGTGAGCTGTCAGCGCTGGTGGCTAGGGCTACGACGGCTGATGGATTCCACTCCACCGAGTTGATTCTGTGAACTTTGGGCATTTTCTCTTCTCTAGATTTCTAGGGATTTTGATTCGGAGGTGCGCGACGGAGGAGAGAAGAAGCATGAGAGAGAGTGAGGGGGGACGAAGTGGGCGAAGAGAAATAAAAGTAGGTTTTTGAGTTGAGGGTTTAAGGGCACACCGGTCTGACCCGACTGGACCGTCTATGGTTTTCCGGGTCGGGTTGGATCGGGATTAGTCCTGTTGTAATTTGTGTTTAAGCCCATCTTCTAATAATCTGCATTTTGTGATATTATCGTTTTAAGCCCATTTGCATATGTTATTTGGGCTCGTATAAAAATATTATAATTTCACCGCTGGTCAGGATATCCTTTACATTTTAGCTAGTATCTCGTGCGTTGCACGGTAGAATATATTATAAAAATATGTAATATATAAATTATCAAATTACAAGAATAAAGGAGAAAAATATAATAATTATAAAAATTCTTTTAGCAAAGGAGAATAATAATATTTATATATTAGATTTTCAGTACAGAAATAACGATATTTTTGGTAATAACAATAACAAATACTACAACATATTACATTTCGAAAAACTTCTTTGTACACAACATATTCAGTAACTGTTGAGGACCGCTTATCATTAACATCCTTGCGTTGCATGGAAGGAAAGCATTATAAATTTATATAATATCAAATTACGGGATTAAAAGATAATAAAAAAATATTTGTATTACATTAATATATATATATATATATATATATTTACTAAAACAAAGGAATGAAACAAATCAATATTCTTCATTGTCGAATCATTCGAGAAATTAGAAACACGACATCCATAGTCTGACAAAAAAAATTTAATTTTAGTATATCAAATATTTTAATAAGTAAACATAAAGACACTATAATTATAGATACAATTATAACTTAAAAAACTTACTATTAGTTTTCTCACACTTTTGATAGAGAACGATCTAAACATCTCTACACAACTATTTTTTTTATATATTTGAAAATACAATTTCGATTAAAATCCATTTCAAAATGCCATTAGAATTAAAGATGAACAATCATCATAATTATTTTAACCAATTTTAGCATTTTTAACAATTCTTAATTTTTGATAACTTCTAAACATATCGAAATATATTTTTTACCTATCTTTTAAATATTTTTTCATTATTATATTTTTAAAATATTTAGGAATCTAAATAATGAAAATACTAAAATTATATTGGCAACTATTCATTGCACTAATCTTTTTTTTTTCAAAATTGCATATCTTAGTCAAAACAGTGTTGTTAAATTAGAACATTTATAATATAAATAATAAATATAAAAAGTAGAAAATTCAATTACATAATCCCAAAAATTCAATTAAATAAGCAAAATCTATAACCATTCAATTTTATTAAACAATTCAATTTTTTAAGCCAAAAAATGATAATCAAGAAAGGAGGTGTATAGTAATTAACCAACATATATTATTCATTACCTATAAAATGACTTAAAGTCAATACCTATTATCCACTAAATTGGATTGAGGGGGAAAAGAGCAAATATGTTAATAAAGCCACAATTCTCTCTTTTAGTATTAAATAGAAATATAGAAAATTGATTGACCATAATATAATATGCATTAATCCCAAAATAATATATAGTTAGCACTATTAACCACTAAATTGGTTTTGGAAGGAAAAGGGTAAACTTGTTAATAAAGCTACAACTCTCTTATTTAGTATTAGTATAGATTCCATAATTTGAAAGAAGATTCGATGAAACTTGCACAGTTTGATAATATCGTACTTTGTTTTTGTAAATTGATTGTACGATGTTTTCATAAATTTTTAAGATTATTGTTTACATTAGTAATATTGTTCAAATCTTAAAAAAGAAAAAGGGAACAACAAAAATCATCATATTTTTCAAATTGTGCGGACACCGGCAGCTCAGCTTGCATGGAATCTTCTAAATTTGAATTTTGTACAATATACTTGTCCAACTAAATTATGTTTGCGATGAAGAACGAAGTCCTGAAATTATTTCTCTTAGGGAAGAGTTTTGAATGTTTAAGAATTATATTTATACATTTTTTTTCTAAGCAAACTTTTACTTTTCCAATAACTTGATTTATTTTTAAAGTAACTTTACTTTCGTTTGAATTGGCATGAAATTAGAGTCGTCATGAAATGTGATTTTGCGAAATATTATTCCAATGAAAATTAAGCTGTAAAGTAAAAGTTTATAAGGAATGTAAATACTAACAAGTAAATGCTAACAAGTTTCTTATTGAAAAATACCAAGAAAGTAAATACTAATTATAATTATAATTATAAAGAAAACAAATACTAACAAGTTTCTTATTGAAAAATACCAAGAAAATTGTTTTGATTTTGATTTTTTTTTTCGGGGTTCAAAATCATCAACTAAGGAATGTAAAATTAAATTTTTTTTTTTTTGAACAATGTGTTTTATCAATTTTATAATATCAAATAAATGTTTATTATTTTTAAGAATCTAAGCTTCGTACAATATATTTTGTAATTTTATATTTACTTTTAATAAATTAGTAAATTGAGAACACATGTAAAGATAAAAAAAATTGTATAAAAGACACACAAAATAATACTATACTTCTATATTTCATTTTATGCAAATTTTCATGCAAGTGTTCTTCTATCTACTTATGCAACTTAATCAATGATTTAGAAACCACCAACTAAAGTTTATCGGCTAATCGATATACATATTCACAAAAAATATACTAATATATTTATTGAAATACATTATTTTCTTATAGCAAATAAATTTTATTGGCTAATTAATATACCTATAACAAATTAATGTATAAGTTAAATATCAAATTAATAATTTCATATTTCAATACAGCCTAACAATTTACTAATTAATACGCTCATTTGCAAGCCTTTGTATTAAATTTAACTTGTCTCATTGCTATAACAGACTCCATTAAACGAGCTATAATGAATTTTTCTCGAATCAAAATGTAAATAGTCCGACTCATTTATATTTTTAATAAATTATTAGGGACAACTATAATATATATATATAGGATTAGGTGAAAACCAAGCCTTATGTAGAATCTAGAAACTAATCTAGACCATTAACTCTTGTATAATCAATGGCCAATATTCTAAATACACAAATTTGTATTTTTATTAAAGAAATTACATAAAATACGAAAAGGACAAATTTGTAAACCCATTTTAACATATTTAACTCTCTTCCATAATTCATGCCATCAATTTCTAACCTACCCCATTTAATTTAACACGATTAAAACATTAAAAATAGAAAATAATTAAATCACAAATGCATAATTCCCTTCGTCAACCTCTGTCGTCTTTGAAGCCAAAAAGGTGAAAACCCAAATTCACCCAAACCCCACACTCTGCAAATTTAATCTCTTGAAGCATTAATTTAAGATTTCAAAAACATTAAATGGGACATATTAAAACATTAATAATACATGTTTTAAAACATTAATAATACGTTTTAAGAAAAATTATGTGGTTCTAAAAATATTATACTGGTAGTGATGAATCATTATATAAAGGACATTGAAGCATTTTGCCGAGGATACTGAAACATTATATTGGATGTATGTGGTTCCCGAATATGATGTACGTGGTCTATAGAATATAGAAAAACATTAAATATAGGTTTCACAAACATTATATTGAATATAGAAAAACATTAATAATTTATATTAATAAATGTTTTAGATCATGTCAAGGATCAGAGAACATTATTACATGTTTTGAAGAACATTATACCATGAACAAATAATCATCAAATGATCAATTATGTATCGTATATTTTTTTTTCTCAAAATCTCTAAGCAAAAATATGAAGTAAAATTCAATAGAATAGAGAATACGTAAAAATTACATAGAATAATAAAAAATTATCACTTTTGTAAAAATTTGGAATAATACAAGGAACAAAAAAAAGAACAACAATAATTAAAAATATAAATATAACTATATAATATTAAAGAGGCAAAACCCTATAATTTATTTTAGATACCTAGATTAGTTGTCGTGTGAACAATGAATATATATGTTAAAAATATATTCAATAAACGTGGGTAAAATGAAAAAAAAATAAACAAAAAATATAAAAGATACACAAAATATTCGTAATATTAAAAACGTTTTAGATTTGATGAAAATAAAATAAAAATAAAAAATATCGTATCGCTGATGTGGGAAATATGGCTGCATTTAATTCAGTAGATTGCTCCAAACAATCACCCATTATTTTAGTAAATTACAGTTACTAACAAAAACAAAAAAGACAAAAAAAACCTTAAACAAAATAAACGCATATAAAATTAGCACATCAATCAAATTGAATCTCAACCATCAATGTAACTAAATCAAGGATCAATATAAGTTTCTAGTTTCTACATAAGGCATGGTTTCTATTTGATCCATCCCCTATATATATATATATATATATATATATATATATATATGTCTCTCAAAATTTTTAGAAAGGATAATTTCTTTATTCTTGTAGTTCTCTGAACTACTTGAAGATGATTTCTTCATTGAGAATGTTCGTAATAATTGGATTAAAACCGTTAACAAGAGATGGATTAAATGTTAGTGCTTTAATTATGGTAAGAGACCAAAGGCATCTACAACTAGAAGATTCTTTATTAGGAATTGTTGAATCATCACTTTGTGATGGCCCAATATTTTTTAGTTGTTTTCCAAATTATACAGTTTCTCTTTCAGATCCACATATTATGGATACTCTTACTCTAAATATAAAAACAGAAGGATTTAAAATGAAATCCCTTTCTGAAAACACTGTTCTTATTTATAGAATCTGCTATAAAGTTATGAACACTACTATTTCTAATTATAATATTAATGTTGATCTAATGAGATCTAAAAAAGGAGAAACAACTCTTTTTCTTACGGATACTGCTAAAGGAAATATAGTTGTACCAAAAACTATACAGTGGAATCAGGTTACTCTTCCAGAAACCTGGATGCTTGAAAATGTAACCCCACCTGTAAAAGAAGAAAATAGAAAACTTGAAAGCATCATTCAGTATGTTGATGGTGATGTTGAAATCAAGTTTGAATCTAGAAAATTTCGTCTAAAATTAGATGAAAACTCTTCTAGAGCTTCTACATCTTCTATTCCTTTATCTGATTTTGAAAAAATAAGTATTTATGGGATTAATAAAACTCCAGAACAAATATCTCAACCTGAATATAAGGTTGAAATGCCAGAGAGTAGGAATTCTAGGAGAAATCCTGGATCCCCAACTCTTTCTGATATGGGATATAGTAGTAATGTTTTTATGATTAAAAATAATATTTCTTTTTCAAAAAGAATTGAAAAAAGTCTTAATAAGACTAAAAATGTTGAAAAAAGAAAATGGTTTCTTTGTTCCTTATCATTAGGACAAAAATCTCTTTATACAAAGAGATATGATGAATGGAATATAATAAATAATTATAACCTAGGTTTTTTCCTTTGGTTAGAAAATTTATATTTCCCTCAAAGAGAAAAGGAATTTCCTGATTTTACTAGTAAAATCTTTTTATCTGTTTTAGAGAAAAAATATAAAATTTACATTCATGAAACAGGTGAAGAAATAGAAGAAATTCATCCACCCTTTTCAACTCTTGTTTTGAAAACAGGAGAAAAAGAAATCTATGCTACTCCTAATAAAATCTAATCTGGAAAAGGAGATTTTGATAATTTAATACAGCAAAATAATTTTACTAATCTTGCTTTACATTCATTAGGTAATCAAACTAATAGGATTGAAGAACTACTTTGTCCTAAACCTATTAAAAAATGTAATAATAATTCTCTCATGATTAAACCTCCACCGAATCTTAAAAAAGAAAATTTCTTATTAAGTTCTAAAAAAGATAATGATTTTCTAGATGGTTTAATCAATAGACTTCAAAAAATTAGTGTAACTGAAAAAGGTGAGAGTAGTTCTAAAATCATCTCAGTTATTACTAAAGAAGAAAATTCTTCAATAGAAACTTCTGATGAAGAAATGCAAGTTAATAAAATTGTTAAAGTTTCTAATGTTAAACCGTATTATACAAAAGCTACACCAATTGATCTTCAAATTGAAGAAGGTAAGGATTTTGCTCAATTCAATGGCGAATCTATTACAGAATAGAATATTGATGGAAAATCTGAATATCAGATTAAAACTATTGTCAAGCAAATGCTTATTTATTCCTCTGCTGCTAAAATTAAAGGTAATAATGATAGGCAAATTGCTCAAGCTATTATTACTGGTTTTACTGGTCGCCTACAAGGTTGGTGGGATTTTTATATCTCAAAAGAAGCTAAGAATAAAATTCTTAGTGCCAGTATTAATGATCCTATCTCTAATAGAGAAGAATCTGATGTTGTTAATACATTAATTTATACTATTTTATCTAATTTTGTTGGAGGTAATGAACTTCAACTAGATAGATCTCAAAAACAGCTTATGAACCTTAGATGTTCAACACTATCTGATTTTAGATGGTATAAAGATGTTTTTACGTCTAAAGTTCTAACTCGCAATGATTGTGGTATGAATTTCTGGAAAAAAAATTTTATTTCAGGACTTCCTCCACTCTTTGCAGAAAGAGTTTCTAATAAACTTAAAACTAAATTTTCTAATGGAAAAATTGAGTGGAAAAACTCACTTATGGAGACATATCTGCAAAAATTACTGCAGAAGGAATTGTTCTCTGCAATGATATCAAGCTAAAAAGACAGCTTAAATTGCAAAAGAATGAAAATAGAAATATAATTGGAAATTTCTGTGATCAAATTGGATTACAATCTGAAAATTTTCCTAATAGAAAAAAGAAAAAACATAAGTTTAGAAATAAACAAAAATTTTATCCAAAAGATTCTTCTAAACAGTCTGTTAAAAGAGGATATCCTAAAAGGATAAAAAAGGCTAAAAAAGATGATGATGTTAAGCCTGTTTGCTGGAAATGTGGCAAAATTGATCACAAAGCAAATAAATGTTATGTTAAAAAGAAAATTAATAATCTTAATATTGATAGAGATTTAAAAGAATCTTTATGTAGTATTCTTCTCAATGAAGAAGAACAAGATGATATTTTTGTTAATATTATTAAAGATTATTCTTCTGTTGAATCTTCTGAAAATGAATCAGAAGAAGAACAATCAACACCACGGGACTGTGGTGAATATTGTGATTGTAATGTTTGTCTTATAAAATTTATGGGTCTTGAAATTAATGTTATTTCAAACGAAGAAAACTTTATTCTTGATCTAATAGATCAAATCATAGATCCTATAGAAAAAAGAAAAGCTATAGAACATTATCTTACTTTATCATCTAGTTCTAATCAAGAACAAAGACAAACTAAACTAACTAAACAAGTTAGTCAAGAAAGAGAATTATACTCTTATCAAAAAATATTAGATAAGGCTAATTTTAGTGAAAGAGAACCCACAATTTCTGAATTAAAAGCAGAAATTAATCAGATAAAATCTGAAGTCAAAAACCTTAATGAAAGGTTTGATCTTCTCAAAATCAACAATTGGAAGAATGATTCATCATCATCAGATGAAGAAGATGATGTCATCTCCAATAGAGAAGAAGATTCTAAAATTAATCAAATTATTTTTAAGGATTTAATTTGGGTCAATAAAATTGATCAAACCCGATCTCATAAATGGTATTCTAAAGTTACTTTGATTATTAACAAAGAATTTACTATTACTATTAATGCACTCCTTGATATAGGAGCAGATGTTAATTGTATTAGCGAAGGAATTATCCCTTCAAAATATTATTAAAAAACTACTCAATTTATTACTGCGGCTAATAAGCAACCACTCATCGTAAATTACAAACTATCAGATGTTGCTATTTGTAACTCAGGAGTTTGTCTTAACACATCTTTTATTTTAATAAAAAATATTTCTACTCCAGTTATTTTAGGAAAAAATTTACATTTTCCTTTTTCATCGGTTCCTATTACTAAATCTATTAATTTAATTCAAAAAGTTATTAATAATAAAAATAAATTTATTTATTCTCTTAAAGAAGAGATAAATTTTAGAAATATTAAAGAAAAAATTAATTCTGAAAAAATTCAGAATAAAATAAAAAATATTTTTCAACAAATGAATGATGAAATTTGTGCAGAAGTTCCAAATGCTTTTTGGAATAGAAAAAGACATGAAGTTAGTCTTCCCTATATAGATGGCTTTGATGAAAATAATATTTCCACTAAAGCTAGACCTATTGCTATGAATGAAAGATTATTAAAATATTGTAAAGAAGAAATTGATAGTCTTCTTAAAAAGGGTTTAATAAGACCTAGTAAAAGTCTATGGAGTTGTCCAGCATTTTATGTTGAAAATGCTGCTGAAATCGAAAGAGGAGCTCCAAGACTAGTTATTAATTATAAACCGCTTAATAAAGCTCTTAAATGGATAAAACATCCATTACCAAATAAAAGAGATTTAATTAATCGAATGTTTAAAGGAAATATATTTTCTTCATTCGATCTTAAATCTGATTTTATCAAATTCTTCTAAAAGAAGAAGATAAATATAAAACTGCTTTTACAGTTCCTTTTGGGCATTTTGAATGGAATGTTATGCCATTTGGTTTAAAAAATGCTCCAATGGAATTTCAAAATATTATGAATCAAATTTATAATCCTCATATGGATTTTATTTTAGTTTATATTGATGACGTTCTAATATTTTCAGAAAATATAGAACAACATTTTAAGCATCTCAATATATTTATACAAACTACTAAAAGAGCTGGTTTTGCTATAAATATTAAAAAGGTTAAACTTTTTCAGACTAAAATTAAATTCCTTGGTCATTATATTGAGAATAAAATTATTATTCCAATTGAACGGGTAATTTTATTTGCAGATAAATTTCCTGATAAAATAATTGATCTTAATCAATTACAACGTTTCCTTGGTTGCCTAAATTATATAGGTGATTTTTACCAAGATCTTGCACAAGATTGTAAGTTATTATTCCAAAGGTTAAAGAAAAACCCTTTTACCTTGGACTAATAAGCATCTGTGTCGTTTTAAGAATTAAAGAAAGAGTTAAAGAACTCCCATGTTTGTCTATTGCTAATCCCGAAGCATTTAAAATAATTGAAACCGATGCATTCGAAATCGGATATGGTGAAATCCTTAAACAAAAGAATTCCAACAGTTCTAAAGAAGAACTAGTCAGATTTACTTCTGGAAATTGGAATGACTCTCAAAAGAATTATTCTACTATTAAAAAAGAATTACTTGCCATTGTCAAATGTGTCACTAAATTTGAAAGTGATATTTTAAATAAAAAAATTTTAATTAGAGTTGATTGTAAATCAGCTAAAGATATTCTTTTAAAAGATGTTAAGAATATTGCATCAAAACAAATTTTTGCTAGATGGCAATCCATTCTTGCATGTTTTGATTTTGATATTGAGCATATTGCTGGAAAATCTAATTCATTACCAGATTTTCTAACTAGAGAATTCTTGCAGGGCAGAAGCTTGGAACACCATGGTAAAACAACGGTCCATGGGCAAAAGACCAATGGTTAATTTGACTAAAAAGTCAACTTCATCAAATATGGCTAAAAAGCCTTCTCAACATAAATCAAATGATCAACAAAAATCAGATGATGATTTTCTTGATCTAAAAGATTTTCCGAAATTTAATCCTAACAAAGAATTTGAAGAAGATGAAATGGCATATGAAATTCAATATTATCAAAACGCCATCTTCCTTCAAAAGGGTTCAAAAGAAGAAATTAGATACCCATATATTATTTTGGGATATATTAATTGTTTTCCAATTGAAAAAGATCTAAAAGGTCTTTCTTCAAATCAATTGGCACAAAGCTATCTTAATAAAGATATGCTACCAATATTTGGAAAGAAAAGTCGAGAATATTTTGAAGCAATTCTTACTGAAACCGCAGTAAAGAATACGCTTATTCTAAATGTATTATTAAGAAAATTCTTTCTTCCTCAGATTGGGGATTGCCTCTTTATCAAAGCAGACAATTTGAAAATTATAAAGCACTCCCAAATTTTTATAGTTTTTTTGATTATATTAAAGCTTGGGATAATTTGTTTATTTATGAAAATAATGCTAAAAAGCATTCGTGGTGGATTAAATTTGATATTGATGATGTTACACAATACATCCTCATTTGGTTTTCAACATTTTTCTTTTCATGGGGGGTATCACCTTGTATATTTCCTAAGAAAATAAAAATGATTTGGAAAAAATTTCAACAGGTTAATGACAACCTTGAAAGTCTTAATGCAGTTTTGCAATTTGCAAACTATTACTCTGTTCCATGGATTTTAAGATGGGACTATGGTTTGCAAGAGCAAAAAATAGAAAAGAATGAAATTCAATTCACTCCAACAATTTTAGTTAGGAGAATTCTTATCAAATGATGGCCCAAAGAAGATTTCTTTGGCGAAGGAAAAACTTATGATAGACGAGGAGTTTTGGCTATCAAACCATCTCAACAAATTTACAGAAGTCTCAATGCACAGACTCCTTACTTAAAGAACTTTTCCAGAAAATGGATAAAGACTCCATTAATAATATGTGGAAAGAAGTTTTTGGAAAAGACAATCCAGAAATTACTAAAGCAAGTTCCTCCTCTTCTTCAGTAGAGAAAAATATCTCAGATACTGAAATGAAAGAAATTGAAAATTTTGAAGAAGCCCAAGATCCCTACGAAGATTTAGACTGCATGAGTTTTCTTCTTGAAGGAGAACTACAAAAATAATAACTGCGAAATACGCATATCATCATAGGTTTAGTAGGTTTTTCTTTTTAGATTGTAGGTTCATATTCATGAATAGTTTGTTACTATTTATGAATAGTATGTTTACTTTTTGTTTTGTCGTTTCTTTTTCTTTTGGCTATTTAATAGCCCGTCCTCAGATGTTTTGAGGACACGCCTTTCTCTGCTTTCTCTGTTTTCTCTGATTTCCTTTCTCTTGTAATATTCTCTTTTCCTCACTACTTTCCTCTCTTCGTATTGTAATAATTCCAGTGTAACGCTCCCCAAAAATTAATGTAAGTTCTTGTTTTATGAATCTTCCTTGCAATTCATATGAATTTTGGAATGCACCGCATGATTATGATTATGTTCATTATAAAAATTATAAATTAATTGTTAGAGATAAACTATCTTCTATTAGAAATTTTATTTCTTATTTAATTGAATATATTGAAGACTCTGAAATTCCAGAGGTTTCAAAAAGGATATATTTTTATCCTACTCTTAAATCCACTAAACGAAGCTTAAGACTCTTTGAACAACAAGGGTCTTTATTATCTGCTTAAATTAAGCACTCTGATTAAATATCCTTAATTTTAAGGAGATACCACGCTAAGTGGTATCAGAGAGATGTATATATATATATATATTAAAACAAGATAGTAGCAATTTTACCGCCAAAATCAATCTAAATTCCATAATTTTCGGCAAATTTATATTGCAGTTGAGAAAATCATGGTGATTTTTATTAAATCTATTATAATAAAGGCGAAGGGTATTTGGGTCGCTTTAAGAAATAACTGTTGCACCAAGCACTTTTGATCAGTTTTTCAATAAAATTAGTTTTCTGATAGACACGATGAGAGAGAGAGTGGAGTGCTGAAAATCACATGCAACCAATCATCCCCCAAAATCCTACCACCATGACTCCTCCGCCAAATTATCCCGCAAATAGCAAGCAAGTGCATTGAATAGTTGAAGAATTTTCCTTCGGGTTTATCGATTTCGACCAACGGAAAAAGAGATTATCTTTCAATATCTGATGATATAGTTTAATTATATGCTTTCACTCTTACAAACTTTCTGGTAAAATTCTATATTTCATTTTAAAGTTCTTTTTTCTTTCCTGATCCTTGACAATTGATAACTACACATATATAATGAGTGTATTGCTTATGATTTGAATTCTCGAAAAAGCCATGTATCTTTTTGCCATACATAGTTCCTTTAAGATATTTGAATTGTATGTTAATTAAATGGAATTATGGTTTGAAATTAAGGTAAATGTTTGTATCTTGCTCCACTTCTTTGGGTTGGTGAGTTCGTGACAAAGAGCAACCATAACTGAATTCTGCAAAATGCATCACTAATAATTGTGTAGATGTGTTGTACAAGTATGTCTTGATTGTAACCCTTGCGATGAACAATTATAATAACTTTGATTTGTTGAGAGGCAAAGCAAGGGTGAATAAGAAAAAAAAATGTGTAGTAATTTTATATCAATATATATGGGTGGCAAAAGGATGCGATCTCCTGTCATTAATGTGAAATTATATATTATGATATTCTTGCATTTATCTAACTATACTTTGTTGACACGCTGTTCACGATATTCGACATAATACCTGAATCAATAGATTGGTTAATGAGGCAAGGCAACATAAAGTATTGTTTTGTTTATCAGTAATTTGGGTCTTTTTTTGCAGGAAACGAATAAAATAACAGTAGATGCAGGATGTTTCCCGTCTCTCTGCCCAGATAACATGCATCAATCTCCGACTGATCGACGGAATAATAGAGTGGTTACAATGGGATCGAAAATCGTGTGGCCTGCATTTACTTTGGTTCAAATTAGGCCCACAAAAAGCCACGTTTGGATGCGTCGATCTATCATGAGCAGTCTTCACTTGAGAGAGTGATATAGAGTATATATGCAGAATTCAATGGAAGACGTAAGCTTCAATAGAACCAATTGGAAGGCAAGTGCAGAAAAAGCCCGTCATCAGTAAGCATCGATTTGAAACAAAGAATCTAACTATGGTCGGGTAGATATGGTAAATTTGAATTTTCCACAACCGCAATAACTACAAATCTGTGAATTCCCTCTCATCATGATATGAATTGCATCAATTTGTTGATGTTGAAGCCGCATGTTAATTTTATGAATTAATTCAAATTTTATAGTATTATGATATTATGATTTAATAAAAATAATTTACTCTTACCACATGGTTTAAAGGATCATATTTATGATGTCTACATATGTCTAAGTACCTACGACACCTTGGGAGTTGATTTTGAAATTGGATATTCCTCTGAGAGTTAGTTTTAAATACATTTATAAACTATAAATCTCTATATATATATATATATTAAAACAAGGTAGTAACAGCTACATTTTACCGTCAAAATACAACAAATTATTGGCAACATTTTACCGCCAAAATAAAAAAAATTATTGTCTTTCCAATTTTAGTCATTTTATCTTATCCTAAGAGATTAATAATTTTAGGGAAAATGTGCAAATACCCCCCTAAACTTTGTTTAGGTGCAAATTCACCTTTCCCTAAAGTTTTTGGGTGCAATTACCCCCTCTCCGTGACGGAAACAACACTTCTGTTGGCAAAAAAAAATTGATTTATTTTTATTCTTGTGGGACCCTTAAAATTCTCAAGAATTAATTGGTGCTAAAAGCTCAAATTAGGAAAAAATTTGTTTCGAACCCTAACTCACAACTATCAAAACTCAGGTGAAGTTCTCCAATAATTTGCAATCCAAGCCAACTATTTGTTATTTATATTGATGATCTCATATTCTTCAAGTGGTTCGTCATCATTTTTCGTGCAAATTATCGGAGAACCTCACTTGAATTTTGATAGTTGTGAGCTAGAGTTCGAAATAATTTGTTTCATAATTTGAGCTTTTAGCACCAATTATGTAGTATATAACCGTTGGAAATTGTGAGGGTCCCACAAGAATAAACATAAATCAAAAATATTTTCTTTGCTAACAGAAGTGTTGTTTCCGTTACGATGAGGGGTTAATTGCACATGAAAACTTTAGGGAATGGTGAATTTGTGCCTAAACAAAGTTCAAGGTGGTATTTTGCCTAGCGCTGCCAACATGAGGGGAGTATTTGCACCTTTTCCCATAAATCTATAAAGGCCTCTATTTTATTTCAATAAGATGTGAACTTTTTTAGAAAAAAATGTTGAATTCTCAGGTGGACACTTTAACATAAGATAGTCAAGACACATTGTCTAATTAATGAGTATGTCCTATCTTTTCGTGTCAAATATTCTTCAATTGTGCTTTGAGGTTTGAATATAATTGATGAATTGGATGATAATGAAACCGGTGTATCATATTGTTAGATTAGAGTACCTTATGTCTATTATGTTTGAGATTGTTAATGAAATTTTTATTAGATGGACTTCGATGTTTTATATATGTTATGTACCCGTGCATCGCTCGGGTAGGCGTACTAGTCTATATATATATATATATATATTAAAACAAGGTTGTAACTGCTCAATTTTGGCGCCAAAATAGAAAAAATTATTATGTCAATTCCAATTGAGAATTTTCAGCAAAATTCGGTGACAATTACGTAATTCATATCAAATTGAGGAACAATTAAGCAAGTTGTATCATGTATGTGTACGCAATATTACAATTTGTAAAGCAGTTTCATTTTAACTATTTTTTATTTTATTTATTTTAGTGAAATAGTTTCATTTTACAATTTAAAATCCCGCATTTCTGAATTAACCAACCACATCATTGTTTCTCTATTCTATCGGCTTCTCTATTCTATCCCACTACTCCAATTTCATCCACGTGTTAATAAACTGCCATCACCTATCCAAATCAACCATACACGTAGCAGACACTACCGACCGACTTTACGATTACATATACAATTTATAACATCAAAATTTATTCACCTGCTTCAACACAGTCATTTCTTCTGCTATCTTTTTTTTAAAAGATTTAAAAATCTGGTCACTTCTTTTTTCCGAAAATGGCACCCCTCTTCGGTATGGTACGCGAGCTGCAAACTGGAAAAAGTCGATTTGCAATGAAGATGAGGTTGATTCACAGTTACAATATCACTCGATTCAACAATGATGATGAAGTCTACACTCATGAGTGCGTCTTCCAGGACAATGAGGTATAAATAAGATTTTTCTTGGAATTCTATTTCAATTGCAATATAAATTGAATACTTTATTAAAATACAAAAATGAATGTGTAGGGAAACCGAGTCCATGCAAGCGTGCAACACACATCGGTATCACCGGCTGAGAGTTGTTATCGCTGACGATTCTGAAAGTGCAGATTTTATACTCTGGGATAGAGAATGCATGCAGCTTATTGGAAAGTCAGCAAATAAATTAAGTGTAGTACGTATTCTTATTTCTACATTATTTTATAAGTCAACTTATTATATGTTGTCAATTTATTACAATATTCATTTTATAGGATGCTGGAGATTGTGTGATGCCATTCGAAATAGAGGCTATAACTAACAAAACAGCCTTATTTAAGATAAATATCAAGCATGGAGAAACTAAAATGAATGATGGTGCATACCCAGTGACAAAAGTCAATTTGGATTCCAAGATGATTGAAAAGTATTGAGAAACTATTGAGAAGTTTTGGTAGAAGTTTACGAGAATTTGAAGGTATTCCTTATCCAAGTGCTGAATTCTTTCTATTTTATAAAAATAGACTGATCAGTGATGAAATGAGATACAATCGTAAAGCTCTAACAGATGAACACAAAATGTTGATTACTAAGCTTACAGATGAGCAACGTTGTGTTTATGATACTGTAATGAATGCAGTAGGTTCAAGTTTTGGAGGAATGATTTTCGTATATGGATATGGAGGTACTGGTAAAACTTTTATACGGAAAACACTTTCTGCGGCTCTTAGATCAAAAGGAGAAATTATTCTAAATGTTGCTTCAAGTGGAATTGCATCTTTGTTGTTACCCGGTGGAAGAACGACTCATTCACGATTCAAAATTCCTCTAAATGTTAACGAGGATTCTACTTGCAACATTAAACAAGGAACTCCTCTTGCAGATCTTATTGTTAGGTGCAAGCTTATTATTTGGGATGAGGCTCCTATGATGCATAAATATTGTTTTGAAGCTTTAGATCGAATTCTACGAGATATAATGCGCTCAGTTAATCCATCAAGTGCCTACAACCCTTTTGGAGGCAAGACAGTTGTCTTTGGAGGAGATTTCAGACAGATATTACCTGTCATTCCAAAAGGGAGTAGACAAGATATTGATTTTGCAACAATAAATTCTTCATATCTTTGGAGAGATTGTAAGGTTTTACGGTTGACAAAAAATATGAGACTTCAAAATATTGGTTCAAATGATGAAGTTATGGAATTGAAAGAGTTCTCTAAATGGATTGCTGACATAGGTGATGGAACAATTGGAGGTCCAAATGATGGTCATGTTGATATTGATATTCCCGAAGATATTTTGATAAAATGGTCAGGGAATCCTATTGAGTGCATAGTTAACAATACATATCCATCATATTGTACTGATAATGTAGACACAAGTTATCTACAAGAGAGAGCAATACTTGCACCAACTCTTAATGTAGTTGAATCTGTGAATCAGTACATGATTTCTTTGAATAAGAGCGAATGTCTGTTGTATAGGAGCTCTGATTCAATGTGCGGGTCAGATTTAAATATTGATTTGTTGCAACAAATACATACTATTGAGTTCCTGAATAGTATCAAATGTTCGGGCGTTCCAAATCATGAAGTATATTTAAAGATTGGAACTCCTATAATGTTGTTGAGAAATATCGACCATGCAAAAGGATTGTGTAATGGCACTCGATTGATGATAACAAGGCCTGGTAATCATAATTTTGGAAGTAAAAATCCTTACAAGAGAAAATGCAGATCAAAAGGTATTGATTCCAAGAATGTCTTTGACTCCGGTTGATCCGAGATTGCCTTTCAAGTTTGAGCGACATCAATTTCCTCTAATTGTGTCTTATGCAATGACGATCAACAAAAGTCAAGGACAATCACTTTCTCATGTTGGTTTATTCTTGCCAAGACCAGTCTTTACACGTGGGCAATTGTATGTTGCTATATCAAGAGTACGGAGTCGTGGTGGACTTAAAGTTTTGATTTCAGAGGAAGATAGAAATGATGGTACCACCACCACAAATGTTGTATATAAGGAAGTATTCCAGAATATATAATTGTATGTAATTTTTTTGCAGTTATGGATAGCTTAATTTACTTCTAATATTTTATATTATTTTGCTTAGATTATTATTTTATTTTAATAATTTCCGTGCATCGCACGGGTGGCTGTACTAGTATATATTAAAACAAAATAGTAGAACAATTTTTAATTAGAAATCAATTGAAAATTGATTTTGAATGTTAATTTTGTAAATTATATGAAATTAAAGGGCACAAATTCTAGACAATTACTTTCACGTCAGTTTTAACATGCACGATGTACTACCGTCTTTCTCAAAATCTCTGTAACTATCTCGCTCTTTCTCACAGCTCTCAGCGAAACGAATTTTGTTTTCCTTTTTTTTTTTTTTTTTCCTGAATATGGCGATTTTGTAATTGGGTGTCAATGCATGATAAAGTCATTTGCGATTGGTAGAACATGGCTTTTGCATCGCCTTCTACCGAGCAGTTTCTCGATGGGTACAAACACGTTCTGCAGTTGATTCAGATTTTAGATAACATCATCAAAGACTACATTTAACCCATGTTCAGCGTGTTGATTCAGACGAATCCATGGATGACTCACTTCATTTTCCGATTCTTTCCGCTACAATTGCAAAATGAAGTATGCATATTATTTTCCACATTACTTTAACATCGGATGAAATTAACAATTTTGAACTCTCTCTTTCTCTCGCTTCAAATATTTGTCTTTCAAAATTGTCTCACAAAAGTTGTTGGTGCTGTAGTCGAACGCTGACGAGATTTTATGGTAAAGGCATTGCGTTCAATGGAAAGAGCGAGTTCAGTCTCCGCTAATCTCCACACGTAAGTTCACATCTAAAATATAATATTGGTTGTGTTCGCATAACATAATTATAAATTACAGCGCATCGCGCAAGTTGGTATACTAGTTAGGGGTGAGCACGGTTCGTTAACCGACCGTTTGCCACAAAAAAAACTGACCATACGGTTTTTAATCGGTTCGGTTAACCGCTAAAATTTAGAAAATAAAAACCAAAAACCACTATAACGGTTAACCTAAAAATCGGTTTGGTTAACCGTTATTCAACGGCTAACCATGTAGAAAGAAAACTTTCAATTTTTTTATAATTCATAGCATGAAAAACAAAAATTCATATCTTAAAATGTGAATACGAAATATACATTTAAAGAAGTATAAATAATAAATTGAACACTCTCATGTTTTCAAGTCAAAGTAGTAAAATCAAGTTAGTTAATATTATAATTTATAACATATAATTAGTTGGTATAATAATTTTATAACATATAATTAGTAAAATTATAATTTTAAATGAGTTTCGGTTCGGTTCGGTTAACCGTCGGTTTTTATATATAAAAATAAAACCTAACCGTTATCCTCGGTTTTTTAAAATTAGAAAAATAAACCGAACCGTCGGTTCGGTTAATCATTTTTTCGGGACGGTTTCGGTACGGTTTGTCGGTCGGTTCGATTTTTCAGTTTGTTTTGCTCATCCCTAGTACTAGTATGATGCATAAAATCAAATTTAGTTTTTGAGACATTCCTTCCTGGGCACAACTTTGGAGTAGAGGTGAATTTAGGTGAGTTTGATTTTACGGTTGGATCCAAATAATCAATTTTCTTCATTATAATTATCATTCATTCACTTTATTTGAACTAATTAGAGGATATAAGATTTATTTTTGTTAAGCAAAATTGTCAATTTTTCTTCACAATAATTATCATTTTTTAGCGAAATTCCACCCAAATCCTTGTGTTCGAAGTATTAATAATCAGCACCAAAATTTCAGAAAATAATAAAATAAAGTAAAATCGTGTAAGGAAGTAGCCATTCACATTTTCAGACCAAGAATCAGATAACCGGAAACGTGAGATCTGATGGACACCGCGGATCAAGCACTGCTGCACTGACTCTCACGTTAACTAACCTCGTTTATTTCACTTTCACTTGTGAAAAACCCTAAATCCCATTTTCAATTTATTCAATCTTTGTCTTAATTTTGACGTTTCCTGCGTCTTTTCTTTTTATTGCTTACTTAACTAAACCAAATCCAGTTGCTATCGCACTACTCTCCGGGGAAAAAGTTTTGATCTTTCAAGAACAATATTTTTAGCAGTAATTTCAAGAATTACTGGAGAAACAATGGAGGATGCCTACGCCAGATCAGTCCGCGAGGTAATGTTTTTTGATGCCCGATCATATGAACCTTTTGCAGTCCTTGATTTTTCTTTAAAAATTATTTACTCGTTCCTGTCTCAGATCAATTGAGCAATGCAGAGTAGAGTAGTAGATTCCAGTTGAAGTTTGTTGTTTTAGAAACTATTCTGTTTTTTATTCTATTAATCTTCACAATTTTGGAGCATATGATGCGTGAGTGATGGTAAATATTTGCCTCTATTTGTTGTTGGTGTCGTTAGGGAGAATTGGCTTCTCAGCTTGTTAGTGTGAATTGAATTGGGTTTCATTTGTCTTTTCTTGTACAATTTACTGTGATAAACTGATAATGGTGAGATAGAACAGGTCTTGGAATTCTTTTCTGTGGACCCAACCAAAGGCTTGACGGACTTCCAGGTAACACAGTAAATATTGCTTTGTAGCTACTATAACAGGATTTGATCAATGCGGGTCTTAGATAAATAAGCTGTTCAACTATTGAGACGGTGATTCACTCATTGACGTATGATCCATGTTTCCCTGTTCAGGTTGCAGAGCATAGTAGATTATACGGGAAAAATGGTAAGTGTATCACATTCATATTCATGGTTTGTTGT
Organism: Agastache rugosa; assembly: GCA_031470985.1. Lineage (NCBI taxonomy): Eukaryota > Viridiplantae > Streptophyta > Magnoliopsida > Lamiales > Lamiaceae > Agastache > Agastache rugosa. The sequence continues at coordinate 5,662,702 of CM062601.1, read as the reverse complement.
TAAAAATAGGGCATCGAAAAATTTAGCATTTGGATTTATAAGAGTGTTGAGTGTGCATAAGGATGTGGAGGTGTTTCCTGGATGAATTAGGCGTTAAGGGGCTCTAAGTGGAAACAGAAAACCTGAGATCGCTACATGCTTCCACCCTGGGGCTTCCATGCAATCGGCTTTTTCAGCTGATTTCTTTCTTGAGTAGCATTGTTGGATTCGCTAGATCACAATTTGAAAGAATGATATGGAATTTTGGGTTGGGGGATGTATAGCATACTAGCTTAGGTGGTTTAGGTGGTGACGCTGGGGAGAAGATAGGAAGATAATGCAATATATGAGAATATCTGGGGGTAGTTTTCAGTGATGAGTATGCCTAACTCTTATTCCCTCAAGTTCGCATGAACCAACACTGGGATGTGGATCTCTGGGGACCCCTTTTTTGTTGTTTTTCTTCCTCGTACATATAGTTATCGTTTTTCTTTGCCTCTTTTTTTGATTTAGAAGTAGGAACACTTATACTATTGTAATTCTTGAAGTGACCTAGAAGTAAATAAGACTCGAATGTGTCCTCTCCAAAGGAAATGAAAATAAGACTTGAATATGGAATCCAGAATTCACAAGACAGGAACTTTAATCGATGTTGTCAATTCTCTGAATGTATCAAATGAAACAGTGTCCTGGACGAATAATGTGTTATGATGTATAGCATTTTTGGAGAAGTATTTTGAACTATATTGCATTTTGGTCTCATCGACTTCAGTTTTGTTGATAATGATCTATAACTGTGTGTACGCATCCCCTCTAATTACATTTTTCTTGCTCTTTTGATGCATGTTGTATGGTCGGCTGCAGTGCTACCTCAAGAAAAAAGTACGTGAGCCTTTACTCTCTCTCTCTCTCTCTCTTGCGCGTGCGCACACATTACAAATGTAGACACAATCTCATTCTACGCGTGTCTCAGATTTACACACACAGACATGTCATGCACATTTATGTCTTGTTTCCCTTTCAATGATTTCATATCTTGTTTATTTTAAGTTTTTAACTTATGATATCATTATTAAAAGCTAGCTTAATCAAATGCAGCTAGTCAGAAAACCAAATCCTGAATTTGCTGTTTATGTAATATGATATGATATAAGAATTTAGAGCTAGTTTATCATCTTGAGCTAAGGAGGAACCAAATCCTGATTGAAAGGATATTTTTCAAGAAGCTTGTCAATGAAAAACAGAGCTACGGTGTGTAGAAAATTTAATATGATTCTTTCTCTTAAAATTAGTATCTACATAACAGCATTTGATATTCTTATCATTGTATGTCAGTCAATCAGAGGTTTGAATAAGCAAATCAATTTGGTATTTGTTCATTTTTCCTTCCTCTTTGTCAAAGACTGTAAATCCTCTCATATTTTTCTATACATTGATAATCTGACCATTAGATCTGTGTGGGACATAGGCATATGTTATATATCCTCTCATCTACTTCCCCATGAATCATTACATTTTAAATACACGGACTTGTGAAGGAGTAAAGGCCGTCTTTATCCGTCTAAATAATAGCAAGTACCAACGCCCCCTATTTCTAGAATTTAAGGACACATGTAGCTTCATATGCAAAATCTTCCTTGATTCGTTTGTTGGAATCACTTCTGAAGTTGTATAGACTTTCATGTTTTAGCAGAATGAGTCTGACATTGTTGCAAACAGGCACTCCTTTTTGGCGACTGGTGCTGAAACAATTTGACGATTTACTTGTAAAGATATTAATTGTTGCTGCCATAGTCTCCTTCCTTTTGGCACTGGCTAATGGAGAGACAGGGTTATCTGCCTTCTTAGAGCCTTCAGTAAGATTACATCTTTCTCAGTTTCTAATCCCCACCCATTTACAGCTGCATCTGGACATGATCTGATGTCGAAATAACTTTATTGATCCTTGCACATGTTATTTGAGTTTGACTCTGAAACTTGAGTATTTACGGATTATTAGTAACAATTGGTGACAGGTCATTCTCATGATATTGGCTGCAAATGCAGCCGTTGGAGTAATAACAGAAACGAATGCTGAGAAGGCCCTTGAGGTTAGTCTTACTTCTTAACATGATTTTGGACATTGGAGGGAGAAAGGAATTAATATTAAATAAAAATGAAGCAGAAGAATCTATATTCCATATGAACAAATTCAAACTTGAAAATTTCTGATTTATTTTGTACAAGTATGTCAATGCTTCCTTCATTTCGCCATGTTAACTTCACATGTCAATTGGTTTATGTACCTATTGTTGGTATGCAGGAACTACGTGCATACCAAGCTGACGTCGCAACTGTCCTACGAAATGGTAATACAGATTCCTCTGCTAAATCTTGGGAGTCTGTCATTTCACTTATGATAATATTGGTTGATCCACAGTTTTGGTGCCTAAATAATCTAAGCAGATACTTTATTATAAACTATAAATTTAGTTGATCTTTCATTTAATTTGTTATCAGACTCTTTCTTGAATGTGCCACCAAATAGCAAAATAAATGATCTTTAGTTTAGTGTTTGAGTTGCCCAATCCTGTCTAATCTTTCAGTTTATATATTTTTCAAAATTTTACAGCTGATGTTGAAATGTCATATTATTGATCTTTGCTGTAATTTGCTTGTTTTACTTATCTAATGACTTCTGGATTTTGATGATTTCGATGGTGGCCAACTAAAATTTTGATATTGATTCATTTGATAATTTATCTATTCTGGATGAACATGCAGAAATCTATGTTATGTCTGAATAAAATCTCTCTCTTCGAATGGGTAGAGCAAAACACCAGTAACTCTATGAGGCTGGGTTTTATGCTAAAATCAAGAGTCGATCTAGAATACACATCTCCCCAGATACTGAAATTAACGTAAAAATACAAAAATAACACAATTACTCTGACTTCTAATGTAGGTCTACTCAACTGAAAAATTAATTTTTAACTTTATAAATTGTATTTGTAGTTAAGATTATAACTTATGGCTTTGTTTAGAAGTTTATAACTGGTCTTTTATATCTCTGCTTTTCTTGTAAAGCTTTTTGAAGATTCGTAATTTGTCAAGATAATTAGCATTTTCAAAATCTTTTAGGTTGTTTCTCAATCTTACCAGCGACGGATGTTGTCCCTGGAGATATTGTAGAAGTCAGCGGTATGCCAGTCCTTCCCATTTTATATACAATTGCAACTTTATGAATTTATGATCAGAGTAGTTATAGCTTTGTGTGTTCTTTTTCCTCTCTCCCCACCCTCTTTCTGAAATTTTTGTCAATTACATAGTTGGATGCAAGATTCCAGCCGATATGAGGATGATAGAAATGCTAAGTGATCAGTTACGCGTTGATCAAGCAATTCTTACAGGTACTTTCTCTTACTTCTTTAGTTTTAAATGTTAATGTCAAAGCAAAAGAATGATGAATGGTATTAACTCATCTGACGTAATATACAATTCTGTAAATGGAATGCCCCAGGTCATTTGTTGAGATTGCTCCATATTGTGTCTATTTGTGCCTATTGTCAGTTGAAGTTTGATGGTTATACCTATGTCCTTCATCATTAGATTGGTGGCTGTAATGTCAGTAGTGGCTGTAATGTTTGCAATGGATGATAAATGGATTACTTATCTTATATAATATTGATTTTTTTAAACAGTATGCTCCAGCCTCTGGGATCTTTTCTGTGTTGGGTTTATTTGTGTCTATTATCAGTTGAAGTTTGATTTTTATGCCATCTTCATTTATGATTGCTATAATATTTATTTACTGTTATTGCACTTGCCCGTGTGTATACTAGGGTTTAGGGTTGTAATTGACCTGAGCCAGGCGGAGCTCTTGATCCGGGCATAATTTTTCATACGTACTCAATTTCTTCAGCTTACTTGAGCCTAATAAGCTCAAAACATGCTTAATAAATGAAAGTTACAAATACAATTTGAATTTTCCATCTATTCTTAAAAAGATATATTACATTCAGAAAAAAGGCTATGATTTATTTACTGGAATCTATAAATTTTGTTCTCACAAGCAAGTTTGGTTATATATCTCTATATAATCATAGATGAAATCTACAAAATATTAGTTTCATACCCTTAAGCTAGCCAGGAACCTGCTAATGAACCTGCTCACGAGATCGAGTCGAATATTTTCTAGCTCGAGCTTGGTTCATTTATAATTCACGAACCCTTTTTAGACAAACTATTGTTGAGCTAAGCTGTGAATTAGTCAAGAGAGGCTTAGTTCATTAACAATTTTCCATAACAGGAATTATGTTAATAATTTTCATGATTTTGTAGCCACTCACAGACTCACTGCTATGCTGCATATGTGTATATGAAGTTTCTTTTGCTTTTTCCAATATATTTTTTCCTCATTTAACTCCCTTATACCAATTAACGGAAATAATAACCTTCCTTGAACCTCTCATAGGTGAGAGCTGTTCCGTGGAAAAAGAACTGGAAACTACCAACGTGACTAATGCAGTATACCAAGACAAGACAAACATTCTGTTCTCGGTAAGATCTTGAAAGCTATTCCTGTATTCATTTCATATTAGGAGTGTTATGTTTATCCTTATGATCCTTGAACTGTCAATGCATATGATGTAAGTTATGGTTATGGCCTATTTGTGTTCATGCTAGGAGAATTTAATTATATGTTTTAATTTCATGCTTATCTTTGCAGTGAACTTATTGCATGATTTGGTTATATTGTTTAATTATGCTTGTGCTAAAACTGTAAAACATGGGAATATCAATACACCTATAGTAAAGCAATCAAATATGCAAATAAGAAATTTTTATTGGGCTCTTGGATTCAATATTTGCCTTCGACTATTTTTCAGGGAACAGTTGTAGTTTCTGGAAGGGCAAGAGCAGTTGTTGTTGCCGTTGGCTCTAATACTGCTATGGGAAATATACGCGACTCCATGTTGAACACTGAAGATGTGAGCACTTTTTATCCTTTTAATCTGTGAGCAGTTTCTTTTGTAACCAGGTCAACTACGTTGGCCCTGTAGAACATATAGTGGATGGAGTACCTGGTCGTTTGCATCTGGTAGTTTCTGTAGCATACTGAAAAAATGCCAGAAAGCAGTCAAGATCAACATATGTTATTTTTAGACATGTTGTCAAGATAATCATTTATGATCTTTTTTGTCTACCTCGATGGTAATTATTTTCAGTGAATATGCATTAAATGCTTCTGGCAATGTACACATGCATATGAACAGTGATTGAAATCTCCTTCAATTGGCTATTATATGATGCAGGAAGCTACACCATTAAAGAAGAAGTTGGATGAATTTGGCACTTTTTTGGCTAAGGTGAAACTAACATGTTAACGCTAATTTTAATCAGATTGCTTGTTTTCACTTTGAAATTTATAGAGTATGCCATGGGCTATATTGCCGCTTCTAAGATTATTTTTTCAATCTAGGTTATTGCAGGCATATGCATTTTAGTTTGGATTGTTAACATCGGCCATTTCCGCGATCCTGCCCATGGAGGCTTCTTACGAGGCGCGATACATTACTTTAAGGTATATTGATGTGTTCTGTAACTTCTGTTACGGGCCAATAAATTTATGCTCCGCCATCTTTTGTAGAAGCTGTTCTTCCTCTTTTTGGAGATTCAGATGCTGGACTTTTGTCGCTCAGATGTTGCTTTCTCTTAGTTTGGCGAAACTGAATTTAAATATATCTGAGAAATGGGTTTGATTAATGAACTTTGCCCCTCATTCAGTAAATTCAATTGTATGAATGATGTTACATTATGTCTATTTGACAATATCAATAATGAATCTTGAAACTTGTAAGCCATTTCTGCATGTTTCCAAATTTCTGCATGTTTCATATATGGCTATATTCCTACTGGAAACTTGTAAGCCATTTCTACTTGAAATATTTCTGCATGTTTCATACATGGCTATAGACATTTATTCGTTTTAGAGGTTGCATGATAAATACACTAATTTGTTTATGCATCTACTATCTCATGGTTCATTTCTTTAAAGGTGTTATTAACTTTTCCAATTAATCTCCTAACAGTTTATGTAATCTGCTTATTTGTTCGGCAGCATCTTCTAAACTTTGTGGCTGATGAAACTATTTACATTATGGTTTTCTAGATTGCAGTTGCTCTTGCTGTTGCAGCCATCCCTGAAGGTCTACCTGCTGTTGTTACAACGTTAGTTCTTTACTCTATTTTTTGTGACATGTCATATGTATATCAGCATTCTCATTCCATTTTTACTTGAGAAGAGTTGGCAAATGTGGCAAGAGGGTATTAACCTGAGGAAAAATAATAGATGTAGTTCCAATAGACACTTCACACCAGAAGAACCTGGTTTTCAAGTTGGTTGCTATTATGCACAGAAGAAATTGGCCGACATCTTTTAATGTCACAACTTTTCCTTCAAGTTCTGCTATATGTTCTCCAATTCCCATGTCAGAAGTTTCTAAATCAGATTTTCCTTGATAATGAGCTGTTGGAAGATGTCACATGCTCTGTACAATGGCAGGCAGTCCCTGGCAGTTCTATTTAAGAGTTTAATGACTGTTTGCTTTCTCCCAAGTTTAAATAGACCCGACCTGTTCTAGCATCCTTGATATATTCTTTTGCAATGGGAGGATTGTTTAGAAGTTTCTAAATCAGATTTTCCTTGATAATGAGCTGTTGGAAGATGTCACATGCTCTGTACAATGGCAGGCAGTCCCTGGCAGTTCTATTTAAGAGTTTAATGACTGTTTGCTTTCTCCCAAGTTTAAATAGACCCGACCTGTTCTAGCATCCTTGATATATTCTTTTGCAATGGGAGGATTGTTTAGATGTTTCATAGCAGGTAATAAACAACTTTGCACTGGACATTAAAGAAACTTGCAAAAAATATCACTTTTTTGACTCACACAGGTTGGCTAGGACTTTACTTGGTTATTGTCTTAGGTATACAGATGGGATGGTCATTCAGTCTCTTACTTTCACCCAGTGGTGTTGATAAAAAGTGTAGATAAATAAGTGTATTTTCACCTGAATGCTGATTAGTTTCGAATCCTTTGCGCAGCTTAGCTTTTCATCAGATAAATCTTATTATCTTTGGGTGTCAACAGGTGTCTAGCTCTTGGAACGAAACGGATGGCTCGTTTAAATGCTATAGTTAGATCGTTGCCATCAGTAGAGACCTTAGGATGTACAACAGTGATTTGCAGTGACAAGACTGGTACTCTGACTACTAATATGATGTCTGTCTCAAAGGTATCAATTTACACACAATGAACCTTTCATTCTTCTATCACTTCTTTTATTTTCCTCTTTGGTTATACTTTCTTTTAGGTTGTGTTGGGGAAATGTGGTCTGAAATATTTCTCCTTTATTAGCTTTGTCACAAGCTAGCTATCAGATAAATTTCTCTACATCTCTTCTTCCATTTTGACCACTTATGGTTTCACAAGGCCTATTCATTTTTGCTATTTTGCTCCCAGCTGCTTCAATCATTCTGCCCTCGCATTAAAGCATGCATATTCTTATTTACATTAGTTATGCGTGCTGCACATTTTCTTACGACTATTTTCACTGTAAAAGTCAATTCAAATGGCATTGCTACTGTAGATAACTAGGACTTCCTAAAGAACTACTAAATACTAATAGGTATCACATTTTCCATTCCTGCCTGTACAGGTATCTGTGCTCCATTCTGCAAATGATGTTCCTGTTGTAGCTGAATACACCGTAAGTGGCACCACTTATGCTCCAGAAGGTACTATCTCTGACAGCACTACAGAGCAACAGGTAGTTTTTCTGATCATATATTAGGTTTGAATTTATTTGATTGATTAAAAGTTCGACACTCTTTCTGGTCAAGTTTTGAAAATATAATATTGAGATATCAATAATTAGTGTCAATGGATTTTGTGCCAGCATCGTTTATCTTGAAAGAATCATTCTTTCTTATCAACGGATTCATCTTTAGTTTCATATCTTCGAAAATGTATTAATGTTTCTTAATGCCTACTGTTGTGTGAAATTCATCTACTCTCTACTTTGTTATGCCATATAATTCCAGATTCTTCTTTGTTTCTCGATTGGCTAATAATCCAACTACAAAAATTTGCCAAAGGATATATGCACCTTTCCTCCGATTATTTTGGCTTGAAATCTTCGTATACTTTTTAGAAGGACCCTATTTTCCCTCTATTCTTATAGCTTATCCAGTCTTTCTAGGCCCTGACAGTGTTCCAAGTTGTCTTTGACCGTCCCTGCTTTTCCAAATTCGCCTTGCTCATCCCTGCTGGACAACCAGCTTCTTTTAGAATATTGTGCTTCACACCGCTTATATGTGATTCTGACTTCTATTTTTATTTTGGCTTTATCATAGTTACAATTGACAAGTCATTGTTATTGATTATTCATGAGTTCTTCTGAACGAAGATTTATCTGGGACCTGATGCAGCTTGGTGTTCCAGCAAATTTTCATTGTCTTCTACACTCAGCAATGTGTTCTGCCCTTTGCAATGAGTCTGTAATTCAATACAACCCAGATAAGAGAAGTTATGAGAAGATTGGTGAGTCGACTGAAGTAGCCCTTCGGGTACTGGCTGAAAAGGTTGGTTGCAATCTTATCTACTGGTTCCTAGTGCTCCAGCTTGATTTGTTCCATTCAATAATGGGCGAATCAATCTTCTGTTTGTTTTTACGGAGTTCATTATATTCAACAGATTGGCCTTCCTGGTTTTGACTCTATGCCTTCAGCTCTCAATATGCTGTCCAAGCATGAGCGGGCATCATATTGTAATCGGTATTGGGAGAACCAATTCAAAAAGGTTTGTTTCTTCAAGTGTTTACTATTTTCATAATCACAAAAATTGAGATAATTTGAGTTAGCTGTTATAGGGCCTATCGTGGTTGTCGATTTTCTGCATGTTTATTGGTGGTACTTTTGCATCTGTTTTCTTGACTTGCACATTGGATTATATGTTCAAAAATAGAATTTAGACAAGGTTGCTCCATCTTTTCACCATAATCTAGAAGCATAAGGGCACATGATGCTTTTCGGCTGGCATAGTGTAGAAATCTAAAACTTCTGCATGTTGCATATGATCAATTTTTTTTAGTCTTCTGTTCATGTCAAGGAACATTTTAAATTCTCAGCTCTAAATAAATAAAAGGTTAATGTATCTGGTTAATGCAATGAAATGAAGGTACCGGATGAAAAGCTAGCAAATACTATTATGTCAGCATTCCAACCAAATCATATTGGGGTCTACTATCATGATTTGGTTTGACCAATGATGTCAAGTTCATGATCATTGAGAAACTGAGTGAACATTGTACCCCATAATGAAATTTTTGGGATATTTTTCTGTGCCTATCCTAGTATATTGGAGAAACACTGGGGAGTCCTTAAAATTGAGTTAAATAGTTAAATAAAGTTCTCTCAAGAATCGAATTTCATCATCTTTGTTAAACCAATCACGACTAAAATTTCTGTCAACGTTGTATGAGATTAACGACTGTATTTATGCTTGCAGGTCTCAGTGTTGGAGTTCACTCGTGATCGGAAAATGATGAGTGTGCTTTGTAATCGGAAGCAGATACAAATTATGTTCTCAAAAGGTGCTCCAGAGAGTATTCTTCCTAGATGCACAAATATCATGTGCAATGATGATGGTTCAACTGTTCATCTAACATCGGAAATCAGGGCAGAGATAGAGTCAAAATTCCGCAGGTTCGATTTATCTTATTATTAAGTGTTATTCTCTCTATTTGTTATATTTTGTGTTGAAATGAGAATATGTATCACTTGAACTTGGATATATAGAAATTATTTGATAAGCCAGTTTACTTGAGGCTCCTAACGTTGTCCTTATTTACTAGCTTCTTGCAGTTTCCCATAATTCTCTGTTAAATAGTTTGTTTGCGAATCTTTTCTTGCTTGGATGCGGTGTTTCTAATGTTCCCTTGTGCTGTCCTGTACTTACTTGAAGATAATACTTGAGTACATTTCAGATCAGATCTTCAATTTTGGAGAAATTCCATAAACATCTTAAATCTTATTGCGCTTGCTTGTAGTTTTGAATTTCTGAGATGATGAGGATTCTCTTCTGCCTACTTGATATTCTCTTTTTTTGCTTGTTAATGGTTTGTTGTTGCTAGAATTCATCAGTGAAAAATTATACAGGACGAAAGAGGGGGAGGGGTGCCTTCCCCCCTTTATATGTTTGATGGACTTAGGTAGATTTTTTCTAATTGTTCTGCAGATTAAAATCATATTTTGCTCCGTCTTTGACTGCCTTTATTCCCAAACTTAATCACGAAGCCTTTTCTTTTGCTTTGAATGTTATGTTGCAACCCTAGAACTGGAGGGTTTCGCTTAGTGTTACCTCAATCATAGATATAAATTCCAGAACCATTTGGTAATGGAAAGAGAGTGTTGTTTGAAGTTGAATGTATCATTAGAGGCAATTTTTGTTGTAAAATGCAGCTTACCTGCATTCTGCCTTTTAATTTATTGACCTCACATACTTCTGCTACTCAAATTGATCGCTGTTTTCTCCCTAATGATTATTGGTCTTATAAAAGGATACCTTCCTCTTGTCTATGCCAGTTTTGCAGGAAATGAAACTTTGAGATGCTTGGCTCTAGCCTTGAAGAGGATGCCTCTGGGGCAGCAAGCTCTGTCCTTTGATGATGAAAAAGATCTTACATTTATTGGGTTGGTATGCTATCTCTTCTGTATAGCACATTTCTTTTTCTGTGAAAGCTGTATTCCAATAACTTGATTTATCATTTAGTGGTTTTATTTATAGATACAAGGCATTCTTCATTGGCTTTTGTTCTTTGTGGTTTGATGTAGGTGGTTGCTTTGAATTTGTAATTATTTTTGCATTCACATTCTAACATTCTTGTCTTTATGCTTTACACACAAAAAAGGTTGGCATGCTTGATCCACCAAGGGCGGAAGTACGAGATGCTATTCTTTCTTGCATGACCGCTGGTATACGTGTCATAGTTGTTACAGGAGACAACAAGGTAAAGACAACATGATTATTTGCTCGGTGATCCTTTAGCATAACTTGGAGCTATTATTTATAATAGAAATTCACTATGACTTTGTGGAGTTATGATATATACAGACTACGGCTGAATCATTGTGCCGGAGAATTGGTGCTTTTGATCACTTGGATGACTTTTCGGAGCTTTCCTACACTGCTTCTGAGTTTGAACAACTTTCAGCAATGCAGAAGACAGTGGCATTGCAGCGGATGATCATTTTCACCCGGTATTGCCCACGTTTTGTTTTTCAGCCATGTTTCTTTCCTGAGGGTTCAGTATTGCAGTTACAAGTACCTCATGCTACATGATTGGCCATTTGCATGAGCTTATTGTTCGTTTCATACTTATAAAATAAAAAAACATATTCCATTTCTTTTTCTAGGGTCGAACCATCTCACAAGAGGATGCTTGTTGAAGCATTACAACATCAAAATGAAGTGGTAAACATTTTGGCTTCTCTTTTTTATTTTCTTGCACAGTTTTCTCTGTGTATTATGCTTTCATGTTGAACTGTGATTAATTACCGATGGTGCCGACATTGATCTGATAACGAATTTAGTTCTATTAGTGTTGATTACACCAATTCTTTGCTCATACACTTTTCTGTGTTGGCGTTTTGGTCAGATATGCTAGATGGAATCTCCCAAGTTTGTTGCTTGGATATCCTTAGTTTACTTCTGAAGTTTTGACTTCTAATCACTTGACTGTAGGATAACTGCAGTATCAAAATTAATATGGTGGTCGCCTTGATAACCATCAAGAAAAATCAAATTTCTAGATGCTTTTCTTGTAAAAACTTGTTTCTTGATGCTATTTGGCCCAAAAAGGTATATTACACTAACAAAGGCTAGATTTAAAACTTTATCTACTTAATAGAGTACAAGGAATTTCTAACACAAAGCTCCACTGACAGTTCAGAGTTTCTAGAGAAAAAACTGAAGTAAAAACTTATAGCATTGTTTAAGGACTACGATTATCACACAACTCAATGCCCCTAACCCAAAAAAGTAAATTTTTTTTTACAGGAAGTGGATCAATCATGCGTATCTAGTTAGTTACAAATCTAGAAGTTTCCAACATAGTAAGATACAACAGCATCAATTCCAAGAATCTTTGTCGCCAGTGAATTCTTTTTCTTCAATAATTTATTGCAAAATCAGCCAAGCGTATTTATTTATGTCGATATTTCTGTTGACCAGTAGGTCAATGCATGACTTAGGTTGTTCTGTCCCTCCGCATCATAAATATACTCAGTTATTTAATCTCCATCCCGAGTTTCTACCTATGTAACCTGATTTCTCTTTCCAAGGTTGCAATGACTGGAGATGGAGTCAATGATGCACCTGCATTAAAGAAAGCAGACATTGGTATTGCCATGGGATCAGGCACTGCAGTAGCCAAGGTATTCTCTTTAAAAACAATTCAACGGAAACTTAATTTTTTGTTATATTCAGACTTTCAGAGACTTGGGTAAGAGCTGCTTGGTGCTACGTACTGATTTGTTACCCCTTGACAGTGGAAATAGATCTTTCTGCTTTTTTTCCTGTTCAAAATTAGCTAAAACTGAGTGGATGCATCCTTCTGAATGAGTGTTTTGTTTCATTTTCCAGAGTGCTTCGGATATGGTTTTGTCAGACGACAATTTTGCCACAATTGTTGCAGTAAGATATGCACCATTTCTTCCATTTGTTTGTCTTCTCTTTTACCATCTGTCAGCAATGTACTATTTTTCTGATCAGGCTGTTGCTGAAGGAAGGGCTATTTACAACAATACAAAGCAGTTCATCAGATATATGATCTCGTCCAATATTGGTGAAGTCGTTTGCATTTTTGTAGCTGCACTGCTTGGCATCCCTGACACCCTTGTGCCTGTGAGTTTGTTTGCCTTCTCGTTTACTGCCTATTTATTTCTGCGTATTTTGGTACTTTATCATGTCCTCTTTGTTTTTTTTTTTAAAACCTTGAATCTCGTTATTATACTCCTACTTAGCATGGATTTGCTGTGGGTGATTTTGCATTTTTTCTTCTTTTTACACTCACACTTGTTTCAGATTATTTGTCAAGTGTGATTATATGTTTGTCCATGTCCTAAGTTTCATGCCTTACTTCTCTATAGGTCCAGTTGCTCTGGGTGAACTTGGTAACAGATGGCTTGCCTGCAACTGCTATCGGTTTTAATAAACAAGATTCTGATGTTATGAAGGCTAAACCTCGCAAGGTAATTTGTAATTTTGAGTTAGTAGCATTTTAGTGTCATAAAGTTTTAGGCTCATTTTGATTATATGCCGGAGTTGGATCATATATTTTTCTTATAATACTTTATTCTGTTTCTTCTGTGGTAGCATTTGCCACTAGCTGAGACTTCAATGAGGCATTCTTTGTTACTTATCAATCTCTTTTCCATTTTACCCTTTGCGCAATAACTGTGTCATTAAGATGAACTTAATCAGGAATTGTTTCATGCTATGCACATATCAGACAGATGGACGGAGTCCACTCTGTTGTCATTCTTCCATCAATCTTCTCAATTTGTGTTTTCCTCGTTTTAGCTTAAATGACTAAAAAATGGAATTGGCTCCATCTCTCTATTGAACCAGCTGCAGTTTTGTAAATAGGGAAATAACTACTTACTGCAGTCAACTTTCAGTTTACAGTAGCCGTTTTCGATAAATCCACACCTATATGGCATAAATTAAGCTGTCAGCTGTCCCAGCAAATGATGTTAATATTTTAGTACTTGTTTGCTTGTTGTACACTTGAAATAGTTCAGGATATCTTACGAAATAAAGTTTTCTCATCTTTCTTCAACATGTGTGTGTGCCAGATTAATGAAGCTGTTGTCTCTGGGTGGCTCTTCTTTCGTTACTTAGTTATTGGAGGTATCTGTGTAAGCTTTACTTTATTGTTTGCTATTTCATAGCTGCTATCTTCTTTTTTCCCCTAGATTGTTGGGATTTTTGCCATATTGGTAAAGGCTTTCGTTTTATTTATGGGACGCATGTTGTGAGTTCAAATCATCTGTTAATAGAAATGTTAAGCATGAATAGCTATAGATGAAAATAAGTTGGCTCTTTTTGGGTTATTTAGCCCAGTACTTGAACTTATTATTTTTATGTCTAGATGCGAACTAGTAGGTACATGGTTTAATAAACTAAATACTTGTGTTTAGTTTGTACGCAGTTTGCGTAATCCTAATTGTAACTTTGAGGACATGCATTTCAGTGCCCAAGCTTTTGGTACTGTCAGTACTCTAGACTAAGAAAACAAACATTGCCTGAGAACTTTCTTAATGTGTCTGCTTCGTTTAAAAACATCGTTCGTAAGAATGCCTAGTCCAAACTCTAGACTCAGCACTCTCTTCTATGCTCATATAGCATTGAATAAAACCCCATTCAGACAAAAGTATATCAGTAAACCACTTTGCTTTTACACACCAAACTCTTTCCAATGTGGTGGTCTCATGGTCATATTATATTCTGCCTGCGTTTATGGAACTTATCCATGATGGTTTCCATGATATCCTTGAGTGGAGCAGTAATTGCTGTTCTGGATTTTGTGGGAACTGTCATTAGTATCATGAGTTTAAGAATCATAAGACATGAATAAAATGTGATTTAATTTTCATCAGCATAAAAATCACGACTTTTATGAATTAAAGATATATCTAAGTTGAACAAAATACATCACTGTAACAGAGTAGACTAGAATAAGTGAACTGTAAGCAGTGTGTACCAGTTGGTTGAGTATTTTATACTGGTAGGTCATTTATATGCATTGCCTTTTAAAGTGCCTATGCAATGGGAATACTCTTAAGGACTGGATGCCCAGCTATTGGAAGTTGATTGGAACTGGAGATTATTGTTAAATTCTGACACCCTGCACTTAGATGTTCTTAGCTATAGTAGTGAAGCATTTCCCTTGTACATCGAGCAATAAGCATAATTCGTCCTGAAAATAGAATCAATTTTGGTTGGTGCAGCTTATGTCAGCTTGTGTGTGTTATTCAGCTTGTTAAGCTGAAATACTATTGCTTAATTCATTATTGCTGAAATTTGGTTGGTGCAGTTTATGTTGGGCTTGCTACTATTGCCGGATTTGTGTGGTGGTTCCTTTACTTTGATAATGGGCCTAAATTGCCATACAGAGAACTGGTAAGTTTCAGTGAGCAAACATTGTAGGGCCCTTGGTTGTTTTCACCCCCTTTCTTCACTTCAAATTCTATAATACCGGTATTTATTTAGTTCCTATATATTTACATTTTGACTATACAATAGGCCATCTTGTGATGCGAACAAGGACCAAGAAAAATGGTGAATAGAAATGAGTTCCTTCCCACCCCGTCTTTATTGAACTTTGAATTATATGTTTAAATCAATTTCTTCACAAGCCAATCACATTGAAGTTGAACTTGTTTGTTCTTACACTTCATTGCTAGACTTCATTCGTAGTTTGAATTGTCTATTAAAAGGTCAATTTGCAAAAGGCCCTGATTTAAAGTTAATTGCGCAAGGGCAGTTTTTAAGATTCAAGCAATTTAAGTTTTAAGATCAGGAAAGGAACAGTATTTGTGAATATCCTTAAAAGTAAAAGAAGTTTTAAATGTTACTTTAGGAGTATCGTGAATAAATTGGATCTGTTGTAGCACAGGCAAAATTTCACTGTACCTTTTCGGTTTATTCTTCAGGGTATCTACTTGATATACGCTTATTTGACTAATGTTTCTTTAAACATCAGGTGAATTTTGACAGTTGCTCCACAAGGGAAACAAGTTATTCTTGCACTGTGTTCAGTGATAAGCATCCTTCAACTGTTTCAATGACTGTACTTGTTGTCGTCGAGATGTTCAATGCGTTGAACAACCTCAGTGAAAACCAGTCACTCTTGTGAGTATCCATCAGTAACTCAATAGCGTAAATCTTAGGTATACAACAAAGATAAATCTTGTATATAGTATATTCTTCAGTAAGAACGTGTCACTTATTGATATCCTTCTGCTACGTAGTTAATAAGGTAAATCAGCTGCACGTTACTTCATTGACACAGCAGTATGATCTCCCTTTATGTCTCCTTTTCCATCTTCACTTGATTTTCCCTCCAGTTCAGGTGTAGCAGCCTTTGCCAGATTATAGCACAGTGAAATAGATTATTTACCTTAGGTATTCGAAATATCATATTTAGGTATTTAGCACCCATTTGGTGTTGAGATTCATCGTATTGTCTTCTCCTTTATGGGAAGCATCCAAATATCAACATTTGCTTCTTACCAACCACTGCCCATGCTCACACCAATATTCGGTTCCGTGATGTCTTCAATAGTTTTCTTCTTCTGTTATTAGTCCAACCAAAAAAAGGCGAATAGAGGTATGAAAAACATGCTCTAGAAACCACTAGCTATTGCAGGACTGCAGTATCTCTTCCCCTTAAATCTAGTGAACTAAGAATTTTAAGACCAAAAAGTTGACCATCTTTTTTTACTGTTGTTTTTATGATTTAAATATTGACCATCTTTTATACTATTGTTGTGATGATTTAATTATTGACCATTTTTTTTACTATTGTTGTGATGATTTAAATATAGCAAATATCTTTGTGAATAATTATTGACCACAAATAGGTATTGGGCAATTTGGTGGAGTTACCTTTACAAACATTTATAAATTATAGATTTCTTTGTGTACATACTTTGCTACTTTATGCCAAGAAGTAGTAAATTTGAATGGGTTATTCTCTTACATGGCTGACAATCTTTTCGTGCTCAACTTCTAGAGTCATCCCCCCTTGGAGTAATTTATGGCTTCTCGGATCAATTCTACTAACAATGTTACTTCATGTACTTATCCTCTATGTGAAACCACTATCTACTCTCTTCTCGGTTAGTTGATCTTCTTCATCTTTTCAAAAGCTGTCCGTTTCTAGCATCCTGGAGGTTACTAAGTTTGCAATTTTGTATGTAGGTGGCGCCTCTCAGTTGGTCTGAGTGGACTGTCGTGTTATATCTTTCTTTTCCGGTGAGAATATGCTCTCTTCATGATTTATTTTAGCCTCTAATCATTTATTAAATTCAAATTTTTGTCTGTCGACTCCCTCATATCTCGAGAAACATTCTGATATTGCAATATAGTAACGATGTAGATAATTCGATCATTTCTTTGAGTTTCTCCATGACATGTTCTTTATTCATCCTTTGATGTTGGCATTTTAACCTCTTAATAACTAAATTAAGACATGTGCACCCTCATTATACAATTAAGGGTGTGTTTACTTTAATTGTAAGGGAAAAGAAAATTTTCTCCCTTTAAATCTTTCAAATCTTATCCTTCATTTTCTATAGATTAGAATTTCACCCTTCCTTATTCCTTTTTTTCAAGGAGGAAAAATATTATCATGAGGTATTTGGTGTGATAATATTTTTCCTCCTTGGAGTGAAAAGAAGGAATAAGAAATGGTGAAATTTTAATCTATATAAAATAGGAGGGACAAGAAATGAGGGATTTAAAAGGAGTGAATTTTCTTTTCCCTCATTTTCCCTTACAATCAAACACACCCTAAATGTTTAATATTCACACTTCTTCTGCATTACTCTGCACTGCAGGTAATAATAATTGACGAGATATTGAAGTTCTTTTCAAGAAACCCGAGAGGTAACTTGGGTCATGATCGACGTTTTAAATTCTGGAAATATTAGGTCTTCGAACTTCTTTGTTGCAGTTCTAACGTTCCGTCTTCATGATTTGCGTCTCAGGCATTCGATTAAACTTAAGATTGAGGAGATCAGATTTACTACCGAAGAGAGAAGTGCGCGACAAGTGATGGATTTACGGCCTTATCGATCTATGGAGGTATTTCAACTCCTAATTTCACAAGCACTGCGGAAATTGATTTGCTCAACAACAGCAAGCCTGAACTTTTTTGATCGAGAGATTCGCTGCAGAGCCTATTTAGATACAAAAGATTCCATTGCTGTTGAAAAAGAAAAAGCTAAACCGTATTTATGTAGATGGGAATATATATATATTTGCCTTCAAATTTTTTATCAGCTCGAAGAATTACAATCAGATGAGAAATGACAGAGAAGACGATGATGTTACTAGTTGCAAAATCAATTTTTTTTCCCCATCAATCTACATCATAAATAGCTCTGTATTGTGTTACAACCACCTTGCTTTTACTTGCTTAAATTTACATTCGATTCTCGAGATCACTTGTTGCCAATAAAACATAGCAAAAATTTGTGTACGACCAACTCACCATGCGGTTGGACACAATTAGTGCATAATTAGGGGGAAATTTAGGGGATTAAGGGTAATTAGGAATAATTAGACTTTATTAGTTCCAATTTTGGTCTATTAAGCTCCAGTTAGGATTTATTAACTCACAATTAGAATTTATTAAGTTCAAATTAGATTTAATTAAATATTAATTATTTAAAAAATAGAAAAAGAAAACAAAAAAGAAAGAAACAAAAAAAATATGGTGGATCGAACCAATTATACGGTGAGGTTCACCGTTTATCATTGACACAATACTAGGGAATTACTAATCTTAATGAATTACACGCTTTTTAATTTTTTGGCAAATTGATACACAACATATTAATATTTTTTCAATAATGTATGAGGTCCAAATCCTTGTATCGTAACTACATGGCACGCATGAAAATACACGCTTAATCTAGGAACTTATGTAGAATTTTCTCACGTGTAAATTTTGAATGCCAAAAGAAAAATTAGCCAAAAGTTCGTATTGTCTGAGAATAGTCCAATGCATGAAAATCAATTAGGATTATTTAATGAGAAGAATGGAACCTAATAAGTCATTGTTGAGATTTCACCTTTCTTTGTCATTCTCATTACAACTTGTTTCCTACAAACTCAAGAACGCGAGTTCTTTGATTTACAAAAATATTACACTCGTCAACAAATATTAAAAGTAAAATATGAACCAATTAATTCATATAAATTACACAGAGATCCTAGATAGGATTTCCACAAGCATGGAATTAATTAACCTTTATTTTAGCTAGTTTTCCATTTCTTTTTGATCCCGATCCCGCGTAGTAGTATCCATCTCGTCATCGCCTGTCTTCAACCTCTACAAAACATTTCAACAAGTTCAAATACATGCTATAGAAAGAATTTATTAAGAACCTATATATTTAAATTAAATTACAAAACCATCTTTTTTTTTTTGAGAATAACTAAACCATCTTTTTGAATCAAAATAAATAAGGATATTATACGTAGAGTTATAATAGTTAATAGATTATGATCAACTATTTGGTCTACAAAATTGTTTTGGAACTTCTGAAGAGAAACATCAACTTACTTTTTCAGCAATACAAACATCTGCAGATTTTGATGAAAACATAGCTCTGAAGAGCTTTGCATCTCGCTTATTGCTCTCCGCTTTTAGTTGCTTAAGATTCTTCTCCATCAACTTCACCTCCCTGAAAATCAGCCGTTGAAACAGAGGATCGTGAAGGGGGGCTTATGCATATAAGGGCCTAAAATTATTACCAAAATCGAATCTCAATTATGCAGATATACCTGTTCTGGGGATCTACTTCTAAGGCCTTCTTAATGTCCCGTTCAGCCAAAAGTAATTCTGCTACACCCATATAAGCCTGAGCTCTTCTGTACAATGCTTTCACATTGCAAGATTCTGCATCTAGGATCTGCAAACAATCACAAAATTGAGTATGCTAAATAATGATCTAGTATACGAAGACCAAAATATGCATACAGAGAAGAGAATCATTGATACACCATTCATGTATTTCTCAATGTTTGAGGGTTCAAACTAGTACCACATCAAAAACCATTTTGTAAGTCCATAATAAGTGTGCACGAACTTAAATGACTCGTAGTCGTAGATTTAGTTTCATGCTACTAGTTGATCTGTGTAAAACAAGTAGATAGTATTGTTACCTTTGAGCATAGATCAATCGCTTCCCTGAAATTATTCAGTTTTAGACAACAAGCTGCACCGTTTGACCAGATAGATAACATCAAAGGTTTAACTATCTTCTCTTCATCATCTGCGTAAGGTACATCTTGGCTGACATAATCAACCGCCTGAGTGACAAAGAAGAAGAATTACTTACGATTCAACCACATTTTCTATTTTATATCAAAGCAAAGAGGCAGAATACCTTTTCATATTTCTTTGCAGCTCGCTGGTATTTTCCAATTTTAAAGAGTTGATTGCCTTCTTCTTTCTTCCGGCCAGCTGCTGCGATCCTTTCTGGAATAGACATTTCCCAAGGTGCTTTCTCCTTTTTACATGAAATGCAATACATAATGATTTGAAATTGACCATTTCCATTAGTAGACAAAACATTTATCAGAGACTGCATGAAAAGATCCGGCACAGGCTACAAATACAGTCTCAAATTTTAAAAGCAATCACTAGGCCTTTTTGTAAATTGTAATTAGGCTAAAATCTCAGGGGTACTTTTTATATCTATCCCTACATGTTAGAGAGACAATATGGCTGAAAGTACGACAACAGCCTAAGAAATGCAGCAGATTTCCTTTCAAGATTTTATTAACTGCCTATTTAGAATTCATCCTAGAAGTTAACCAGGGGAGAGAGCCAGAGAGGTAAGAACTAGTTTTACAAGTAACTAGTCAAGGAAGAAATATGAAATCAAAGCTAAATAGACATTATTGACAGAAACATTTTAGATTGTCATCTGAATTTCAGAACAAGGCTACATCATGTCTCGTTTAAACAATGTTCTCAAAGGCTCTCTACCAAAGTTATGGAAATTACCCTGATGAAATCCAGCATTTCAACTTCATACAGTATAGTTGATGATGGTTGAACCAAAGAAAGATTCATCTTTACTTCAGTGCTTCCAAATCCATACTCGGGTGATATTGTTATTAATGCACATTCATTTTTCTTCATTGTGCTTACAGCTCGGTCAAGTCCAGCAATCACCTGTTCTGCAGCCAAGTAAATGGAAGTCAAATTAACAGCAGATTCCATATCCCTATATGAATGGAACAAAACAATTTTTAAAGCATAAAGCATTAACATTCCTTGGCCTACTGTGATGACATAGGAGTTTCAGCATAAGTTGGATACTGTAACATATTGGAGTCTCACGGGCTCTCACAGCACACAAGAGTAATACAAGCAACTAATGCATCCTTGCTTGATACTTATATATTACTCCCTCCGTCCCAGGTTAATGTGGTTCAATTAATATTTTATACCTCACAACAAATCAAAAGTACACCACACTTTTGGGGGACGGAGGAAGTATATTTTTTAAACAGGTCCATGCAATAGTGGAATTATTTGTGGAATACCAACCTTCATCGGTGATGAACTGCAATGGCTGCTCACCATCAAAACCCTTCCTCTCAAACACAGTTCCATCTTCTAACATAGCAGTATACCTAACTTCAAAGTTGGAGACATATATTACATCACAAGAACTCAAGATTCAAGAAGCTGCAGCAAGTTTTTACTGAAATTCACATGATAGCAGAAATAATTTATTCTAACTGAAAAGCCAAAGTATTATAACAGAAGTTGAATGGCAATTTGAAGATAAAATTGAAAATAATAACTTATTTAATTTTAACACGAAATACAGGGAATTATTATCCTTTCAGAAGCTGTTTGCTCCATTATTTACATATATGAGAACAAAAATGTGTTCCGCATTCCAGTTCCATTGCTTGGTTTCAATTTAACTGGAAGTAGAGGAAAATAAGACCTGCGCTTAAATTCTCCCTTTTCCCACTGCCACAAAATCAGGGAGCTATAATTTAGCTCCCTTTATTTCTTTCTAGTTTTCACTATACACTTCGTAGATTATATTAGCATTTCCTTCCAAACTCTGTAACAGTATTCACCTGTTAGGGAAATATTTTTGTAATTTTTTGTATTTTTTAATGAAGAAATTAAAACAGATCTGAAAATGTAAATTGCAGAGATGAAAAACAATGAAAAGAGGCGATAATGTAGATAAGATAATATCTGATTGCTTAGGGTTTTCATTTCAAGCATGTACACTTTTATACCAAAGTCTAGGACAGTGGGGACCTTGGCTAAAATTGCTAAATGCGAATTACATAAATAAAAACGTTTTCTAACAAATAAGGTAAAGATAATATGTTGGTGGTCCAGCGCCTGACACGTGTCCCTCCAATACTTCTTCCTCAGCCGTCGATTCCCTAGCCACGTGTAACGATCTGCTCCTTCCTTGACTCTATCTTGTTTCCTCCGTCCTTCTCCCCTCCCTTAGTCAAACACACTTTCCTCTTCTCTCCCTTCTCCTTCACCACCGACGCCTCAACTTCATTCTCCGCCGACTCCATCACCTTCTCCAATTTCAATCCAACCTCTCTATCTTCCTCATGACCCTCTGACCCAGTCTCTCCTCCCTTCACCAGATTCAGGTTCATGACAAACTCCCAGAATACATTGTTGTGTCCAAAACCATATTGTCTCATGGCAAAAAAAAAAATCAGCTTACATCCTCCCTCTCTACCATTGTAGGACTGTTTACCATTTGGATAACCAAGCAAACGGAGCACGAAACAAAAAACACTTACAGACCATACTGAGAAAAGCAATTCATCATTAGAATTCTACTTTAGAAGGTGAAGCCATCTGAAGTGGACAAACAAACAACCCTTACTTAACCATGCTACATTTATTCACTTATATTTTGATCCAACAGGTTTATGCTCATAAAAGACCAGCAGTAAAATACCAAAGCAATAGACAACAGTTTTTGGGAACCTGTTTAAATCATATGCTTCTCTTATGCTGAAGCAAAATGCAAAATGTTAAGAGAAGTTTATATAAAACTGATGTATATGCTTAGCCAGGCTAATCTCAAGAATGCAGCCCTAACGGTCAATAAGTTGACAGTTATAAACTTTCCAAAATATCAGGATTGGTACAGACAACCCAACTTTGTCGTTTGGTATTTTCCAAACAGTTTGTCACATAAGGAAGAATATTATCAATTTTACTGAGTTATTAAGAATTTGGGCCAAACAGTAACAGCCAGGTATCATTGTATTTTGGCTGTGCTACGCCAGCCTAACTATTTTTCATGCTGTTAAGCTAAAATGGGGACTGCTTATCTGGGGACCGAGACTAAATTGGTTTTCTAAACATAGTCCAAAAAGCTTGAGTGTGAGTAGAATACAAAATATTGTAACCTTCCTACACAGGAGCAAGAATGTGAGTTGTAGCATGAATTTGAAATTTTGTCCCATAAAACATAATTCCCAAAGTGAGCAATCTCTAAAAGACATTTCCAAAAGATTAAGATTGGAGGAATATTTCTAGGGAAAGTTCTATTTTGCCAAATATGTAATATGCAAGTATTCTACAGGTCTAAGTTTACGAAACTTATTGCAATCTAACAACAAGATTTAAAAAGACCGACAGGATCTCAAATACTTACTAGTAACAGTAGCGCCTTCATCAGCGATGACTGTGCCTTCACCTTCCTTCAAGACCTTCTTTTTCACTTTCAAGTCTCCGGTAACATCAATCACCGGCTTAATTGAAAGTAACTTGACAAAGATGCTCAGAACAGAATCCGGTGGGATGACAGGAAGCTCATTGTTTGATATGTTATCCTTCTGCCCAGAGGCATCTGAGGTAATTAGAGAAATAAGATGACATCAATTAATAAATACCAATCCTTGGTATAACAGGGTGATAAAGAATTTTTTGTAAATTATAAGATATAAATAGAAATCAATATTATCTCTATAAAACAGGGGATAGACTCAGAAACCATCATAGCATGAGAAATACTAGTATGAAAAAATGAATTTGCTCTACTGGTAGAAAACATAGATGAGATGTCAGAAAACTCATAACCCTTGTACACGAGCATTACTTAACTTTCACTGCAAAATCATAAGATAAATGGCACTTTAGGTGCCATTCCTACTGCTAAAAAACTACATGCATGTCCCATGTAACCACATACACGCTTACTACATTTTTCTAGCTTATTCAAAATGAATTTACTCTTCAAAATTATCAAGCATGGGCAGTTTTTGCAAACACAGCTTGCACAACATTTTCACAATTATATTCTCAAAAGATGATTTTCTTACCTTTAGATGAGGGTCATTATCCAACAAAAGATCAACACTGCTACAACTTGGAACAAAAAACTTATATCAAATAATAAAATTACTGTCTAAGGGCGAAGCAGAAACTCTCTTGGGAGAGGCCCATCTTTATCTTCGTAAGGGTAGCTTAGACTTTTGATGTAGTGAAGGAGAAGATGTGAAGTAAATTTATTTCCATGTTGATAGTGGCTTCTCTTATAGTGCATCTCCAAGCAATACGGATCTTTATTCATATTAGAGCTCTCCCTATGGGAATTTGATCTTCAATAGCAAAAAAACACGAGGATAGACCAACCAAGCTAGCCAATTTTCATTAAGTATCGTGCTTGAGTGATTTTAGAATGCTCAAAAGCTATCCAAGTACTAGCCTAACTTATGATCTCTCAATTCCATAGTTTACCTAATTATTTTAAAATATTTGAATACTAATAATGCTGCTCTAGAAGGTTAGACAAAGACCAGGAAAAGAAAAAACACAGAAAACTGGATTCATGCTTATAAATTGAAAGAAAAGTTCAGGAAACCTACACTGTGGCTGAACAACCAAATTGACCTTTTCTCCCCTCTTCATGGTCTTAAGAGCTTTGGTCAATGCAGGACAGAAGTGGCCTAAAAGAAGAATATTTTTGTTAATTCAAAAGAAATTCTTGAGTAATCCTTCTGCAAAACCCAAATGCAAATTAATGACCACTTCATACCATCTTTAACATAAAATTCCATGCCCTCTTCCGGTGTTTCTGCAACAATGGTGCCATCGACCAGCATAGCCTTGTAACTAACTAAAACATAGTAAATTCCATTAGAAGTAAAGTTATGTTCATGGGAACATTATAAACTTTATGTTCTAATTGCAACTCAGGTTAGATAAAAAAAAATACCACAAACTTCATCCAAGTCACCAGGAGGCCCAATTTGTTCCCCATTCTCAAGGATTCTCTTGATAATTCCACCGTCCTTGCAAATATCCACAACAGTAATCCATGATAAAAGTTCTACTTCAAACTGAACAATGGAATTAGGAGGTACACCAGTTGTTCCTGATACTCCATATGCTAGTTCTGGATGCAGCATGAAAGACGCAATTTCCCCTTTTCTCATTGTAATAATTCCATGGTCCAGTCCATCAACTATATTCCCTAAACAACCAACAGAAAATTCATGAATTTCTACACAACCTATTGTAAACTAACAAAATTAGCAAAAGCATATTTCAATTTTACTAAATGATTGTTGATTGAAGAGGCTTAGGAAGTGATTGGTATGATGGAATGAGAAGGGAATGGAATGGCCATTCATGTCTCCATTGAGTCCGTTCTCATTCCTATGATTGGTATCTCCACGGAATGGAATCACCATTCATGATGGAATCCCTATTCCTAAAGGAGTGGGAACAACCTTCCTTCCAACCCCCATAGGTCTAGCTATTCCCTTTTTACCATAATTCCGTTTCTACCTAATTCCATTCATTCATACCAATCACCACCTTAGAGATTGCAATGGGAATAACAAATATGTATACTAAATCCAAGGTAATGACCAGCCCTATCAAACTAAACTCTTAAAGATAAATAGAATTCACAACCCCAATTGTTAGAATAAAGTAAAAATGCACTAGACCAATAGAAAAAGGATGATCAGTTTAAGTAATACATAGGCAAATAAGAACCTGCATTCCGCTAGAAAAAAGAATTAAAAAAAAATCATTGTTTATCACTTTCTTATGCAACAAATTGCAAGACATTTAGGACTAACATCAGACTTTTGATCTATTTGACATTCAAAATGAACCAAATTGGCAGCAGGCATTATTCCACCAGTTGTAAGACATTTTTTTTTTTTTGGGAAAAGTTGCAACACATTTTGTGATTGTTCATCGAAATGTGATAGGCCCTAGTAAATTAAAACTATATAGGGAACTAAAGAGCAAGTATTCAAAAAATAATAATAGATGCAAACAACTCACCATGTCCAAGCTTAAAAGTAACTGGCTCATTCATTGTCCTTGTTGACGCAAAAATGCTCCCATCCTCGCATAAAGTTCCCACATAGTGAACTATACTTCAAAATACAACACAAAAAGTGTTCACTTCAAATTGTGAAGAATAAATTGTACACAACAAGTATACCACTACATTTATCCTGAATGAAGAGGGAAGTCACTTACCGAACTCGACTTAAAGCTCAAAGTGAGAATGATTAAGCTACAGCTAAAGATCTTCTGACATTTTCTACAAAAACCTAAGTACCCTCTGTGTAACTGAGATAGCAACCCTCAGAGAAATACTATTGGACCTAAGCTAATGCTTCAAAACGATTTACCAGGCCGAACTCCACATCCTTCGACGGTTGAAAACTTAACCTTCATGAAAATAGCTTAAAGACAAATCTATCAATATTGCAGATTCAGCAAAAACCAACGTCTCCGGAATTGAAGGAAACCGAAATGTACATACAAGAAAACATTAAAAAAAAATACAACTGCATTCTCATTAGACGTGCAAGAAAAAAAAGTGAGGTTTTGTTATCCTTTAACACATGAAAATGTAAATCACGCGTAAGCATTTGTGCAGCAAATGTTTTTTTTTTTCATATAAAAAGGAAAAATAATCAAACTAAGAGAATCGGAAAAAGTTATATAGAGAAATGCGTTGTTGCTTACTTGTAACTTCATCACCAAATTGAGGGGTCTCCCAATTTACGCCCCTCTTTAAGAGCTTTTTCTTGAGTTCTTTTGAACCTATTTCTCTCTCTTCGCCCACTTTCAGCGGCGGCGCTGATTCGGCCTCTTCGCCCGGCTCTTCTTCATCGTCGCCGTCTTCTTCTACGAAGTCTTTAATGTTCACTTTTGAGAACTCCACCATGGTTTTATGTGAAGTGGAATTTGAAATGGGTTTTTGAGAAAATTTCCCTTTCTCGTTGTTGAGTACGTACAGTAGGATTAGAAGCGCCGGAGTGGAATCGAAGTTTGCACTTCTTGTTTTTTTGAGGGAAAAAGTTTGCACACTGTACTGTGTGTTGTTTCGAGAGAGATCTCTACACTCACTTCTGTCTGTGTGGGCCTAACCGTAATTTCGTTAATTTCTGATGTCAAATATCACCTTCGAGTCCACCATCATCTTTAAGTTTAATGTTAGAAAATGAATTTCTGAAAAAAATAAAAAAAAATAGTGTACGTTTGTAAAAAAATAAATGTTTTTATTTTTGTTAGATCCCATTTTCATTCAATTTTTCATTTTGGAAATTGGATAAAGAGTATACATACTTTGAAGTAGGGTTGTCTAAACGGGTCGGATAGGATATTCTATCCGAAAATATCAGGTACCCGATCTTAATTTTTCCAAATTTATTATACCTGATCCCGACTTTATATTAAAAATCGAGTATCCAAATACCCAAAGTGGATATTCCAATCGGGTATTAGGGTACCCGAATTATCCGATCTTATTTAATTTGTGTTCTATGTTATGCTTAAAATAAATTATTCAACATTATTCAATTTATGTCTAAACAATATTGTCAAGTAGACAAAAGTCACAAAACAATCAAACCAATATAAAGATGTACGTTGTCGTGCTTCACTGCTACATATATATAAGGGTTGGTTCACATATAAAATATTTTTTCCGTAAAAAATAATAATAATGTATTTTATGTAGTAAAATAATGTATTTTAGTATTATTACAATAGACTGTGATAATAATGCATTTTTTATTTACTACAATACATTGTTACGATAATGCATTCCATGTTCAATTATAAACTCGCTTTTAATACACTTTGATTTTTTTTTATATTGCCGATTATTATTATCAATTCTGTATGTGAAAATTTTCAACTCTTACCAAACAACTAACCTATTATACACTATGTGAAAATTTTCAATTCTGTATGTGAAAAATTCTGTACACGAAGACCAAAATATGCATACAGAGAAGAAAAATAGATGTAGAGAGAGAGAGAAAAAAAAATTATTTTTCATTTTTATTTTTTAATTAAATGTGGGGTTATAATTGTAATTCAAATTTAATTTTGACTTTAAAATAAGGTACCAAACAACTAACCTATTATACACTATATTTATCTTGACATTATCTTACCTACCAAACATAAAGTTTACACTAATAAACCAGATCGGATCTTCTATTGCCTAATGGTGTGACATCTTCTATTGTATCCATTAGATTAATGACATGTGTCGATTTGGAGATAATTATATACCCTAATTGGGTGGAATAAACCCTAGTTACCAATATTAAATTTAGGGATTGCCACATATCGTTCATCCAACATAAGCAATAGAGGATGTTACACCAATTAGCAATAGAGAATCCCATGTGCTAATAAACACTCCATATTCACTATATTTATCTTGACATTATCTATCTTACATTATCCTACCATACGAGCCCTTAATACAAAAGTACTCCTAATATTATCCGATAAAAGAAATTTATACCAATTTATCTATCGTTCAAATTTCGTGCGTTAATTTATTTTCAACTAGATTAAAGCATAAGCTTCTCTATATTGGCCAATTAAAGGGCTATACTAAACATAATATTAGCAGGTTAATAACCTAATCATTAGAAAATGCTCACCAACGCAGTTAGATATTTTATCTTCCCCTTTAATTCTATTTATTCTCTAACGCGTGTCCTTATTATATCTAATGGGGAATGAAATCTCTCAGCAGCTCAAACTAATTAAATAAGACAAACTAGTTAACACGTCTATATATATCTAATTAATAACATAATATTTAATTCAATTTTATCCTACGAAAAGTGTAACGAAACAAATTAACATCAAAACTATCAAGTTAACATCGCCGTTCACATTAGCTATATTCCTAAATATTTTTGTTTAGAGCTTCAAATCCTAATGGTCGCACTATATAGGATTTTTTGTTATTACTATTATTTACATATCCATATATGAATGCGCAAATTGTTCATCGACGACATTACATTGACATATTACATAAATTGGAGCATTTCCCATACTCCTATACATTCATACACTTGAATTTCACATATACTAATTTTGTAACCTCTCTATATTAATTTCCAAAAAGACAACAAAAAAAAAAGAATAAATAAAAAGAAGAAGTTTTCAACCATGCATGGGGGGGCCACAATTCACCACCACCAACCCTAAACTTAAAGCCAACGTAGAAATCCTTTCACATATGTGAAAGTTACAAACATCAAAATGATGTTCTCGCCACAGCATGACTTTTGCTCCTTGGATACTTTAATCCATTCTTCTTATCAACAATATCAATATTACTATAGTTATTATTAAATTTATTATTAATATTACCAATTTTAGTATCTTCACCAAAATGGCTACTTGGCCTCTCTTCATCAATTCTTCCTATCGCAACGCTGGCGCTTCTCGGTGGCAAGGCCCGCGGCCCGCTCCCCGGGCCCGCCCTCTTTCTGATGTAGGCGTCGAGTTCAACGCTACTGCCAATGCTCCGGGCCGACGCGGCCCGTACTAGCTCCCGGTAGTCGTCGTCGCCGTCGTAGGACGACCGCGACGACGCCACGCTGAAGCTCCTCGGCAGGCTCGGGCCCTGCGATGTGCTCTGCA
This sequence comes from Agastache rugosa, assembly GCA_031470985.1. NCBI lineage: Eukaryota > Viridiplantae > Streptophyta > Magnoliopsida > Lamiales > Lamiaceae > Agastache > Agastache rugosa. The sequence goes on along the minus strand of CM062601.1, from coordinate 5,632,930 downwards.
ATCCTATGGCGTTGGAATTCGCGCAGTCTAACATGCTCCTCACGTACAAGTCTCGGGCCTTGCAGAGGGCCCGATAAGGAGTGCTGATTATGCGCACAAACATGTTCTGTTGGCTAGCTTTTGCTTTCATCTTGGCCCTCTCTCTCTCTCTCTGGATCTTGTTTAAAGAAGGTAATTAATGATGTGTTTATCCACTTAATTAGAGGAGGAAGAAGAGAAGAAGAAGAAAGTATGTGTATAAATGGTTGTAGGTGGAAGGTTTTGGAAGATATATATATAAGCCTATCTTTTTTCTAAGTTTTTGGTTGGAAAATTTTGAAATAAAATAATATTCAATAGATGGATAAACTTGAATGCCAACTGACTATGATTAAATATAAATATAAAACACATAACAGCAGCTGCAGAAATGCGTTTATTTAATTATTTATTCGTTTGCGTTTATTTTATTAGGTAGCGTGAATTTGATGTATTTTATCTGAAAAATATATTAAATAAAATTAATGAAAGAAAGGGAAAATTCAATAGGCCGCCGAATAATTAAGCATTAGGGGGGGTCAAGCAAGCCCACGGTATGGATTAAAATAGTGTGCCAAAATTGAATGTAAATTTAAAAGAAAAATATAATTAACGGAAATTCAATACTTTGATTATTTTCAATTCTTTGACTTGATCGATGCGTGGCTTTCATCCTTCGTCACACACGTCATGTACTCGAAAGATTAAATTTGTCATTTGCCAAAAGATTAATTTTAATATTATCTCATTCAATATTCTAATATCATTAGTTGTTCATGTAATGTATGTACCAAATTAATAGTAATATTATTTGTATTTTTTTAGGGAAGTAATATTATTGTATAAATTATTAAATTTAAGACAATGATGGAATTAATAGATGATATAAATGAATACTAACTGATTGGGGAGGTCAGAAATTGCATTTAAGTGGAATTAGGCAAGTTTGAAAATTAAGGTGAGTTGATGTGATATTGCGTGACAATAACATTAATTATATTATTAATATTGCGTGACACGAACAGTATTAATCTTTATGTGACTTTGTATCGCTAATATATAGTATAATTTCATATTTGAGAAAATTATGTGCAAGAAAGTTGGAAGTTTGAAGAGAATTGTCCGATACACGTTACTTTGTGTGTGTATATATATATAATCATTTAATTAATGAGACGAAATGTTAATTAGTCAAATATGAAACTACAAAAAAATTAGGTATTTAAACGTACAATCATATACGGATTTTTTATTAAACTTGTATATACGACAAAAGATCTGTCAACAATATGGAAATTGATACTAGAAAATGAACATAAAAGAATCATTTAGTGTTAAAGAATAATTCAATATTATTCTTTTTTTAATGTCTTTAGCTGGACTTAATTTTAATTGATTCAAAGAAACAGTTATTTTAAATATATTATTTTTGTTATAAAAATATGACGGCAGTATATAGTTCATATTATTCTGAAATATGAGTTTACCATCGTAATATTCTTTCGTTACTTTATGTTCAAGATCCATAAATGATCAACCATCAAGATCCATAAATGATTCAAAGGATAAATACAAAATACGCATTCATTATATATGCTTCATTTTAAATGTACAAATATATTGATAAATTAGACGGTATAATCGGGACAATGAAATATTTTCACTCGATTTACATGCGTGTGCTCTAAATTTAACTATTAGAAATAGACTATAATCTCAATCTTTTAGTATTTATTTTCCTACAAATTAATTAGAACAAACTTTTATAACATTTCGATAAGATCCCAACATTTTGATTTATAATAAATTCGACAAATCTTTTCCAATCACCGAATAATTTGCGTGACACATTCATTTGATGATGTGGACTTGTGAATCCACGTAGATTAGCCTCGTCACGAACAAAATTGCATTATTTTATGGACGTTGAGTAGTAAAGTGATACGACACCGTTCTAGGAGATACATTTTGCATTATTTTCGCTGCATTTTAGAAGAATTCGACTCATGTTCAAATAAAAATTCGGGTGGAAGTCATGGTCTTGAACTGAGGCTGAGAAACATAAACTGATTATGAATATTAGCTGGTAAAATCATAGTCAATCTTTCGATTTGTTGCTAGCTATTTGGATCACTCCCAATTAATGATGGGATGATCTCAATTGCACCAAATATCGAAAGGTCATGTCTTTTAGTAATCTCTTCATTATTTTTCAATAAATTCATTTCCATTTGAATTTGAAGGGGAAAAAAAGACATTTTTAAATGGAATATAAATTTAATTTAGATATATAATCCTTTCGTTCAACGTTCTGCAACAAATATGGCTAATTCAAAGTACTATTCAATTTTCTGTTATTTGACTATGGACATATTCCTAATTTGATATTAGTTTGTAGGTGGTGTTGTGACTTTCTTTCATTTATTTCCGATAAGTTAATACCACCGCCTTGATTTATTTCAATAAAAATATAACTAACACAGACCAGAAAACCAATTTCAGAAAATTAATATGCCCGAAACTATAGTTAGGACCGCTTGTATCTAAATCAATCAACATCATTAGTGAATGAGATGAATTATTTATTTATTTTTGTAATTTTAACAATTAAAATTTAAAGACCATGTCACGGTAGACTCAAACTTAAAACCTTTAACTTTAGGTATTAATCACACTACCGCTAGGCAAACACACATTAGACATAGATTTATTCAATTCACAAATTTGGTTCCATTGATAAAATGCTCCATTATAAACACACTTTTCAAAGTATATAGTTAATTGTGGATCCGATACATAAAACAATATTTCATTTCATATTTCAACGGTACAAACTAACATACATTATAATTATAAAATTCATCATTCCCCGTGTCCTCACTTCTAGGACTTGCAAAAATTACGAACTTTCTTAGATATAGATGATCGCAATTATATAATTCAAATGAGGGATAAAATATAAATAAATATAGAGCTCTACAACTTAAAAAATAAAGAATTATAAATGATTTGTAAGTGTTTATATTTTTCTAAAATAATATGCTCATATAATTATCTCAGCGTATAAAAATTGAGTAGTAGAATATGTGGAATTCTAGTGATATCAAAATGATATTTTTAGAAACAAAATAATATCTAGAAGAAAGAGAAACAATCCAAACATTGCCTTTGGTTGTGGAAAATTTTTGGCGGATAAGCCAAAATGATGGTTGCTGTGGCATATAAGTAAGGGTTAAGGGTTAAAAATAGGGTAATGGCATGTAAATTCCTCAACTTTCAGCAATTTTTTGTTTTGCTCTCCACCTTAAGATTCTGCCTGTAAATTCCTCAACTTTCAGCAATTTCTGGTTTTACTCTCCACCTAAAGATTCCGCCGGTAAATTCCTCAACTTTCAATTGTTTCTGATTTTGCTTCCGGCTATGGGATCCGGCAAGAATAGTTTTGAAAATTTATAGACGTGGCTTAAATTAATCTACGTGGCACTCTTGTTGAATATATGTAAATTAAGAAAATAAAAAATATTTCATGTCATCATCCCCACCCCTCTCTCAGTCTCGTTCTCCCCTGCTTTTTTTCATTCTGGCAGAGATAATTCAACTGAGAAAATACAGATCATGCGCTATAAGGCACCCATAAAATCACAAGAATTTTAAATCCTACTCACACCCATACAATCTTGAATTCATCAAATCTCCAAATAGCCAGAACAATAATTTTCACATTCATACAAAGGAAAAACACTGACAAATCTAGCAATCTAATCTGAGAGAGAGAGAGAAAGAGTGGGTGGGTCGATCCGGTTCACCAATCCCGACGAGGAGTACCAGAGTGAAGGCTGCTTCGCCTGCTAGAACTGCAAGGTGGGAGCAAAATCAGAAACAATTGAAAGTTGAGGAATTTACAGGCAGAATCTTTAGGTGGAGAGCAAAACCAGAAATTGCTGAAAGTTGAGGAATTTACTGGCCATTACCCCTTAAAAATATGTGGGCGATTAGTCTTTGTGTTTTCATTTTATTTTTTAATAATTTTATTTTTAATTTTAATATTTTTAATTTTAATGAGCATCAAAACAACATCGTTTTGATGTTCAGGTGAACAATATAATTTCCACATAATATTCTCAATTTTCCAGTCATACTCCAACCGTCCACATCATCTTAATTTTGGTTGCCGGTATTTTGCTCACGTGCCATAAGTGGGTATATAGACCCAATGATCATGTCATTTTTGTAATTTTTAAAAGATCGTGTTATAAAATAACTAACGAATTAAAGGTCATACCATAATTAACTTTTAAATTTTAACTCTACAAATAATAAGGGCAAGTGGAAAATGGCCTTGCCCGATTGTTTACCATCAGATTTCTTGACCGAGTTAATTTTTTCATAAAATCAGCCACCACATGTCAACTATCGAGTATTGACTAATTTGCTTTCAGTGATTAGATTTTGTATTCTTAATCATTGACGCAAAGTAGATTGGCAAAAAGTTATTTACTCCCCCTTTGTCCCTCAAAAATATATCATTAATATTATTTTTATTCGTCATTCAAAAGTGTATCACATTTATGATCATGACCCCACACAATTCCTTGCAAACATCTATCACACAACATTTCTTAAAATGGTAGGTTTCATTTTCCACTCAACAAATATCTACCACACATTTTTTCTCCACTCAATAAATATCTACCAAACAGTTATTAAAATCTGTGTCACACACACATTATGATACATTTTTCAAGAATAGAGAGAGTATTAAGGATGCATTTGATTTGGTAAATTTATCCCTCTAAATGAAAGGATAATATAAAATCTCACCATTTAAATTCTTCCTTTCTTATTTTTATCTTTTCTTAATTAATTAATATTTAATTAACTCTAATAGGAGCTTTATTAAATATAATTAAAATTAATAAATCCAATTCAAGATTAATAAATCTTAATTATCCTCTAATTACCCATTATCTCATTAATTATCTTTTTTTTTTTGAGAGGCAATAGACTGGCAACTTAATTATGAGTATTGCTGTACGTTTCTTCTCTATTTTTTAAATTCCGCATATTGAATCATCAATCTGACTTCCTTGCGTTTGGATGCATATATTTCTTAAAAATGGAAACTCCAATATAAACCGTATAATTTTTAAATTTCTATCCAAAATACATCTTGCCCTCAATGTATTAGTACATACAGAGCTGGCAGGGCCCAATTAACTTTAATATAGTGGGTCTGAGAAACAACGGTCCCTGGCCCAACACGAATACTAGTTAATTTGTCATATAACTTTTTCTTGAAAACCGTTTATAAAAAATATATTAAAATAGAAGGATTAACAGTGATTTTGGAACGTTTGGTTTGGTTTGGTTTGGTGAATGAAATGGATAAGATTGATATCATAGTATAGAATTATAAAAATGATTAATAATCCATCCAAGTTTGGGGTGATAATTTATCACCCATTTGAGTGATTGGAGCACGGGCATCACGAGTCTTATCATTCAAACAAAATATATGATTATTAAATCAATCATCCCTTATCAAGCAAACCAAACGCTCTGTCTAGACTTGTTTAGCTATGATAATGCATCTAAATATATTTAATTTTATTGTAGCGATCTATAAAAATATTTCAAACAAGTTGTTACTACACAATAATGTTTTCCTTAATATATATAAGTGTCTATTGTACTGTAAAACTTATATATGTAGACTTTGTTGGTGAATAAGAACTTACATATAAAAGTATTTGGATAATATTAATAAAAAAATAATTTGATATTTAAAATAATGAGAAATTAAGGCCATAATTTGTTCCTTGAATTTTATTTAACTTAAGGGAGACAGCATTGCCCAAAATATAAGGGCAAAAATCAAGGGTATTGGGGTTTTATTGGGTGGTGCTGTGTGTAGATGTAATCAATATGAGCATTCAATGTCTTCTGCATCAAGCATTCTTCCTTGTCCACTCCTTCACACCTTACTTCTTCAACCCCCAAATTCTCAACCTCTCCATCCTAGTCACACAAAAAAAATAAAGAAACAAAAACAATTAAGGCTCATTGACGAGGAGAACCAACAACCACTATATATGGTGCTTATTGGGTAAATTTCGTTCATAGGCAATAGTATGCAAACCACACATAATAAGTAAATTGCACTAAAAATATTTGGTGCAAATTAAAGATTCGACCAATAAGTTACTGAAATTCAAACTCAAATTAAAATATTTGATGATAAGAGTACCATTCCATCTGTAGGTCCTCTCCATAGGACAATTAAGGCCTTTTTCTATAACATGTAATCATATATAAAATTTACCTTTATTGTTGTCGTAGCAAAAGATGGATTAGGGCGGGAGGCATACGTCAGTGAAAAGAGGAGAGTGAAAATCACAAAGAAGTTGATAAATTTGTACACCATTTTTCTTTTTTGGGTGTGTTTATGTAGAGAGTGGCGTTGGATAGAGACAAATATTCTTAGGGTTAATTTATAGGGATCGAAGGGGTAGGAAAAAGGTGACAGATTGTACTGGTAAAAACATTAATGATAAAATTCGTATGGTAAATATCATAAATGCAAATTCAAAGTCAATAACATGAGAATTGATGTTGCATAAACACAATATCTTCAATTATTCGTAATTTCCTTCATTTTGTTACGGTATGATATTGATTTTTTCAACGGGAAAATACATTTAACCCTCTAACGAAGGAGATAAGATAATTAGTCCCGGTTTTTATTTATTTATGAATTATCATAACTGCGTAATTTTGAATCTTTGATATGGGTTAATTGTATTTCTCATCACACCATCTCTTTGACTAAATTCACAAATTTAACTCAATTTTCAAAAATTACAAATATAAAAACTACAACTTGATTTCAAATTTTGAATACTTTTTTTGCAATTTGAACCACCAAAGATGACAGCGTAGTGACTAGAGTCACCAAAAATGTTTCTAAAAAATATGCATATATACTAGTGGAGTCAAATTTGGCAAATTTTGTGTAAAGTTGCTTGGATGTAAAAAAACAAAAAACATAAAAATAGATAAATAAGTATGTGATTAATTCCTTGCGTCAAATGTCGGATTAATTTCCTTATAAGGTAAAGATCGTAGAATATTGTACTCCTAGAAATAGATATAAACCAACGAGAATTTGTTAAACGTTACAATAATTAATGTTGTGCAACTTACTATTTGACTTAATTTGCTAGGTAACTGACGATTTCCATCCTTAATTAAATTTAGTATTCATTATTGTTCAAAATTTTGCTTCTAAAAGAAATTGTTCAAAACAAATTATTATTATTATTATTATTATTATTATTATTATTAGGAAGGGCAATAAATAAGTATTGAACTCGATTTATATATTTTTTCGAATTGAGGGAAGGGAAGCGGTGGAATTTTAATCTAGACCTTTCTATTTACAGAAGAGATTTCTACCATTTGGTTACTGACATGCACTAGATTTATATATGTACTGCACCATTTCCAAAACGACAATTATAAGATTCCATTTATTTTAATCCAGATTACTTTATGATATATATATATATATATATATATATATATATAGTACATATGGAGTTAATTATTTTATGAATATGTAGTATCCAAGGGATCGGAGCTAAAGTATACGTTAAGTGCTACTCATGCAAACACTGCATAAAAAATTAATACACTTCCAATTAATGAAAACAAAGTTATCAAAAAGAAAGACCCTGATTTCCGACAAAGTCCAAAACGACACTAACTTGAGTTAACTTCATTCGCTAGCACATGAACCCTACCTATGTCCGTGTACCAAAAAAAAAAATACAGAGAATATTAGCATGCTGCATGCTGATTAAAGTTCTAACGTTAGTTCTAATGAATAAGTGCAGGAGGGTGCTAAAACTGAAAACTTCTGATGACATGATGCTAAAATTGATTTTTTTATAAATATATAAATATAAAGTTAAAAAGAAAAAATAAATAAATAAATTGGGGAATGCTGAAGCTAGCCCCATGACACCCCTAGATCCGGCTTCCGCCAATATATATATATATTGGACATTCTCTCAGTAAAATTTTATGATATAATTTTTTCAATTTATAATTAAAAATAAAAAAGAAATAGAAAAAAAATTAGAGCCTATGCGAAAAGATCGTTTGCATGTTCTCTCCACTCTATCTTAATTCATATTTATTCCTATACATGAATAAACCAACAGAAACCAACTGACGATCTATTTATAATATACAATAATTAACTACAAAAACTGTGAGGAATATGCTCTTTGAGCCTTTTACATCTGTGGCGCAAAAAGATACAAATTTTAACATTTTATTATGGGAAAAAAACAAGAAGTAGGGATCTAGGCGAAAGCGTACAAAAACATAGATTTCTGGTGAGTCCGAGGAATTTGGTTGGGTAGTTGATACTTCAGATAAAATATAAATAAATAATTTTGTCAAAAAAATATAAATAATTAATTGCTTTTCTTATATAATATAAATAAATATTAGAGTACATAGTTATTTTAGGACCTTAACTTTTGCAGTTTTGCAAAAGTAGGACACATTTTTTCGGGCTTCCAATTATAGGACAAAATTTTAAAAAATAACCATTCTCAGGACAAATTTGAGCCCAATTTATAAATTTCGGGCCAATTCGCACGGACTCATCACGTGCTTTGTATAGTGTGGAGCCTGATGCTGAGTTGGCTGCCATATAAACAAAAAAACTAACAAAAAAAGTAAAAATGAAAAAACCACGTCATCACCTCCTCCCTCTTCTCACCTTCTTCCGTTCTCTGGTTCAAGTTCTGCAACTCAAGAAACTGAAAGTATATGGCACACAAGAAGAATTCTTCCACACTCTAGCATGCATCTTCAAAATTTCTCTCGCCCTTTCCTTGTCTTCACCCCATTCTCAACTTGAAGCACCAAGCACAGCTTCGCCACCACTCCAATCTGCACCATCTCCTGCAACACCACCGCCGTCGCCGAGAACTTCGCAACCGAATGCGGGTTCCTCACCGCCCTCGTTGGCGGCGTGCCAAACCTAAGGTATCTTCTTCGAAACCACCGCCAATCCGGCGTCATGCTGCATCAGCGCCGCCGTCCCCTCCGCGCACTGGCACTTTAAATCGAGCATCATCACTATCATCTACGACCAATGTTTATCAACCTAGTCAAGGAGAAGATCGACTAGTGCTCCGACTAATCCGGCTTCTGCTAATTTGATCCTATTTCTTCCCCATCTCCATATCGCGATCTGCACTTTGAGCGTTGTTTTTGTCGTTTTTTAATATTGGCTTTTGAATAGAGGGATTTGAGGTCTTCTGCTGAGGATATTTTAGTGCAGCTCAGTGAAGATAAAGGAGAAGGCGTCAATTTAGGGGATTTTTTTTTTGTTATCAATCCCCAATTTGGGGAAATTGAATCGGCATAGGTTTAGGAGCCTGTCGTGCCATGGAAGCTGAAGGGGAGAAAGAGACAAGAAGAGAGAGAGAGAGAGATGATGGTCCGCGGAGGAGGTGGTCGGCGATGGAGGTGGTCGGTGGTAGTGGTGGGCTACTTTTTTGGGAGAGTGTTGAGAGAGTGGAGGGTGGAGTGATTTTACTAATTTTAATTTTGAATTAATTAGTTTTGTTTTTTAGATTTTATTATGAAATTGACACATTGACATCCACATGAACAGCCACATAGGCTGTCAAGCCCCGACAACCGGGCCTATGCAGAATGCCGGGCCGCGACGCTGTCAACATACTTTGAGGATTTGCAGAAGAAAATATTTGAAAATAAGATTTATTTTGCTAAGTCAATAATTAATGATTAGTAAGAATGTTCGTTAGGAATTATCAAGTCAAAACGTTGGATAGGTCCGAAGTATGAGGGCTTCGACCTCGAAGTGCGGAAGCAAAGAAAAATTTTCATCGATCACCAACGACGATCGAGTGATCGGTACGAAGAAATGAAATAAGTTCATGTTTGTCAAAGCAATAAATTGCAAACAAACTATGGGTTCACCATAGGCACATCAAATTAAAGATGACGAACCAAAGAATGTCACCCAAATAAACTTTGGAAACCATCACGCCCGCCTCCATCATGTCGCTCATCCTGCATTAGGAAAAACAATGCAGGGGGCTGAGTACAAAGCACTCAATGGTTCCATGCTCCTCTTTTAAAAACATTTATGAAAACATTTAGATATAGCATGCTCATTTTTATATAAAGGGTATTATTAGTTAGAAAATATTTTCCCTTTATATACTTTAAAACATGTAACATGAGCCTAAGCTCAAAATATAGGTGCACCAATTCATAACTCTCATTCTCGTGTTACCAAACCCGGAACAATTAGTGGGGAGCTACTCCCACTCAATTGAACCGTCCTTTACTGAGACAAGGGGGTAACGTCTTTCAGTCCCTCCCATATCCAGTTTACTGTGTACACTACCTTGGTTTGTACGGAGCTCAAGGCCGATCGTCGTTGAATAATTTGGCATATCAATGCCAAGAGAAAACGGGGATACCGTTTCTCAAGTAACCACAAGTAATTGAGATAAAAACATTTAGCATGCATATCAATTTAAAAAGCTTTTGGGCTTAATAACCCGAAATGTTACCTCGTGGGAATCTTACCCACACTTGAAAATAGGATAACCCACCTCTTGTCTTCAATGCAAGAGTGTCCTCCAGTCCCTAATTTGACGTCTCTTACAAGACAATCTAAATACTTAGGACTTAATGTCATATGAGATTAACTATCTTTTAATTAACCTAAATGCATGTCAACCTATTCCCGATTTTTATCAATTAGAGTTTAAAATTTAACAAGGCATCGCCTTTAGGTTTTCATCATTGAAGAATTGGATCGGGGATCCTTCATTGGAAACATGCATTCTTAAAGTTATTCAAACTTAGTTTGAAATAGTGTCGTGACATGTAGTGCATGATCATGAATGTGATATGATTCACATATGTACTTAAGTCACAACGTCACATAGAGTCTCATGCTTAATTATCATTAGCAACTAAATATGCATGCAACGTTTCATCATACATAGTTTATTTAATTACATGTATAATTAAATAATTTCATATCATATAATTAATTAGGCAAAATAATTAATTAGAATATAAGGGATACTTGACTAATTTAATATAGTCAACTTAATTTACATAAGGCACACTTGTGCATATTTTAACATCACATACTCATGCAACCATTCAGCTGTCATATCATAAACAATTAATTACTTAAGTAGTTAATTGCACTTAATTCGATTAATCTAATTAATCACTAACATCAATCATATTTAGTCAAATAGACACATAAATCACATATGGCACTAAAACCCATAATAAGGTCCAACATTTATACATGGCCCAACATAAATGACACTAAGGCCCAATCAATGATATAAGCCCATATGTTTTAATTAATTAAATAAGTCATTTAATTAATTAAACAAATATATTAATATATTTATTTTAATTCATAAAAATTGATTTAAGGTTGATGGTCCCAAGACGGATACCTTGGTGTAGAGGGGGGGTGAATACACCAAGGTTTAAAAACTTTTTCAATTAAAACTCTTTTGAGTGAGCTGGCTGTGTTCGATCCAGCTGGAAGGCAGCTTGATCGACAAAGCTGGCTGTGTGCGGAATGTGGTGGGATTGGAAAGTCCGTCTGTTGCTTCAAATATATTGCAAAACTTTGTTTCTCTTTTCAGTTAATCATTACTTGGAAATAATGCTTATGAAGGGTTAATGGATGCATAAATAAACATGAAAGAACAAAGCAACTTAACGTGGTTCGGAGAATCTACTCCTACGTCCACGACAAACCTCTCGGTAATCCACTAAGGATACCACGACTTTTCGCGCGATAAGCGTTGCGGCTTAGTTCCTCAAGCCGGATACAAGTTTACGCGCATCGTATCGAAACGTAACCAAGTTTACGGGCACAAATTTGAAGCCTACATTCGGTTTACGGTACCGAAGAACCTAACCCGTAGTTTACGGGTACTACGGAACCATAACCTTAACCTAACCTTTTCGGGTTTGAGTTTGGGGTTTCCAACTATGAACGAGTTCTTACAATGAAGAACTTTGAGTATGATGAACTCGTTCAAACTAGGCTTAAGATGGGAAGGATTATATGCCTAGATACTAGAGGAGAGAGCTTCGGCTCGAGAATGAATAATAACTCATAAGAATGACGGCTGCTGGATCTTGAAGCTTTTCTGAGAGATCTCTTGATCTTTGGTTAGACTTCTTTCAATGAAGTATGTTGATCTCTCTTGAGTATATTCTCTCGTCACTTCTCATCGTCTGATGATGAAGAAAACTTCTATTTATAGGGAGAGCTTAGAACTAGCCGTTGGAAAGAGCCGTTCTGAATCTCTACCTAACTTCTGACAGGATTGACTTGTCTTCTTCCTTGATTTCCTCGTAAAGCAATCCTAGGTCTGACTTCTAGGTGCTGAGGTGTCGAGTTCCTGATGGTCCAGATCAGATCTGACTTTATCTCAAGTTGACTTTGACTCTGCTGTGCTGGTGACTCTGAGCTGTCTTTAAACTCTGCTGAATCTTTGACGCTGAGCTGAGTCTTGAACTCTGTTGGATCTTAACGTAGAGCTGAGTTGTCACACGAGCTGGGACTTTCCTACAGCTGTGTCTGGAAGAACTTGATCGTCTTGAATCTGGATAACGTTACTTATCACTCGACTTGGCTTACCCTGCTGTGTACTCAGTTGAGTCTTCTGCTGTCTTCAGCGACCACCTGTAAACTTAGAAACTCTATAAGCTCAAACAGGTGAGCTGGAAAAACACTTGGGCTTGTGCAAACATCTACTCGGTTGGGGTCAGCTGGGTTTTGGTATCACTTCAAAACTCTATTAATTTTCCCAACAATTTCCCCCTTTTTTGATGATTCCAAAACCCCAAGTTGGAAAAACAAAATTGCTTCCCCCTTAACAGGAAACGGGGTTTCAAAGGATTAAACAATCACAGCAGGTAAACATAATCAGTGCCTGGACAAAGAGAGATTGTCTTCAGGTTGATTTTGATAAAACGAACTTTTTCATTAATACGAAGAAATTTTACAGCTTTCTAATTACAAAAAGTTCAAAGGAAAATTCCCAGTTGGCTGGGTCTTCAGCTTTGCTGCTTCCTTTGTTCATCAATCTGATGGTCAGTCTTGAGACCATATCTATTGAAGATGAACTCTTCCAGCTCCTTCCATTCAGCTTGATTCTTCGATTTTGAAATTCCTCTTTCTCCACCCTTGATTAATTTCTTTGATGATTTGGGCCTTGTCAGGAAGGTTCGTTCCAGCTAGAGATGGAGGCTTTAACTGTTTGACTTTTGGAGCCTTCAGCTGGATGTTGTTACTCTTGGCATATAGGGCAATTGATCTTGCCATCATTGGATCTGTCTCATGAAGTTCGAGGAAGTAATCCCGGAGCGGTTTTCGGATCCATGCCTTTGAATTGATTCAAGTAGTAGAATTCTTTGATGAATTCGATTTGCAACTTTCCTTTTCATTGAAATCGTCGGGTTCTTCTTGTGAAATTTGGTTGGATTTATTTCTTCTTAGCTTGCCTGTAGCTCTGCCTTTTCTTCTTCTGCTTTTTCTCAGCAGGCTTGAGCGATTCAGCTTTCTTCTTAATAATTTTATCCAGCTCTTGTATTTATTTTCTTTGCTCGTTGTGGAAGTTACACAGCCAGTGATAGTCTTTGTATTCTTAAGGCTTGTGTCCACATGCTTTGGCAAGAGCAACCATATTTTCTCTCCTTGTTTCTTTGACTGCTTTGGCTGGTGCAGTTGGCTCTGTCTCTTCTTCATCCAGCTCTTTGGCAAAATCGTCGATTTCCCTCTGAATTTGCTGCACAGGTTCCCCCTTTGCTGCAGCTTCCCTCTCACTTGTTTTTCCAGCTTCATTCTGATCTTCCCCCTTTTTGGCATTATCAACAAGGGAGGCAGAGAGGTTGGCAACCGTTCGACCAAAAATGGTTTTCTTTATCATTATAGAAAGCTTAAGATGTCTATATTTTAATTCTAAAAGGCAAAGCTTGCAAATCATAAGACACAAGGGGCTACAACCCCAAAACAAGAATATGCACAGAATTCACGCTAAAAAATATTAGGTCTGCTCTTTAAATCATAACTCAAGTTATACTCAATCAATGGGGCTGATTTTCGGATATGTTCTTCACAACATGTGAATACACAATATAGTAAAAGATAGGAACAAAAATCGGCTCCTAACCTGTCGAACTCAGCAGATCATATTCGAGCAGATTAAGGTTTTGAATATTTTTCACAGCAAAGCATTATGAAACTCAATCAAACCATCATATATAATATCTTAAAGTCCTAGATAACTTTATATATCGATTCTCATGTTTCAATGACACGAAAGGGCAGGCCCTAGTTCGACTTCTACTCAAGATATATCCCAAAAACGAGTACGCACACAACAACCATTACATACTCTGTAAAACCGAGAATACACACATAAAGATCATCAAACATTATCATGCTCGGTTCTTATCATCACGCCTCATTTTTCATCGTATATTCAGATTAATATCTTGCTCTTATCGAGCTCCTAGAATCGCATCAATAAAGGAGAAACATAGGTAGAAAGGTGAAACCATATACCTAGCTCTTTCCTTCTTCTTCCCTTTCTCTCTCACGTACGTCTGCCCTCCCTCGAATCCTCCGTCCGTTGTTGCTGCCATTACTGCTCTCGTTCTCTCTCGTTCGTTCATCGCTCCTCCGACGTCTCCGATGCGGCAGACGATGGAGGGTGGTGGAGGAGCAGCAGCGGTGGTTTCTCCCTCTCTCCTTCGACCAGTAGCTGTCATCTCTCTCTCTCTCGCATCGATCGCGCTCCTCTGGTGCCTCCAGCAACGGCGATCATGGCTGTAGACGGCGGTGGAGAAAGGTGGTTTGGGTGGAGAACGAGTGGAGGAACTCTCGTTCTTCTCGTTCGACTGCTATTGCTGCTGTTCTCTCTCTCTCCCTCTCGTGTTGCTCTCGTTGCTTTGGTGCCTCCGGAGGTGGCGGTAGAGGCGGCAGATGGTGGTGGAAGTGACGGCAGGTGGTGGCTAGGGTAAGGGTGTGAGAAACCCTTGTTTTTCTCTTCCTCTCTCACGACCTCTTTCTCGTCCAGCCACCGTCCTCTCTCTTGTGTGGATCAGTCGCGCTCCCTTAGTGTGTCAGGCGGCCGGCGGCAGATGGCGGCAGAGCAATGGTCAGCTAGGGTTTGGAGAGAGAAACCCTAGTTTATTTTTTTGAGGAAAAAGAAGGATGAATGGTGGAGTGGGGTGTGTAGCGTGAGTTATAAGTGGGAGATGAGGAGGTTGAGTGAAGAACGGTAGTTTGCATAGATAATAATTATCTCTGCCGTGTTTTCATTGGGGAAGGGTTTCTCTTTATCTGCAGTATTATTATTGGGGAAGAGAAAGACAGATATAATTGCTCCCCCTCTCTCTCTCTCGCGTCCCCTCTCTCTTCCCTTCTTTCTTATTTATTTTTTATCAGATATAATATATCGCAGTATTATTTAGTCCGGTACAACTTTATCGGTTAATTTTCAATTACTCGATCTTACCGATCACATAATTATTTAATATAATTATCTATCATAACTATATCGCATCTACGATTGTTAATTCCATATAGCACAACATCACGTAATTAATTTCACATAGTCGAGCCCGTTTATCTGGCTCTATAATCACATAGCTAATTAATATAAATTAATTAATAACATCGATTTATCATTACTTAAAAAGAATAATGTAACATATAAGATGTCATGCATCAAATAATAATGCTATGCTCGTGCTCGTTTTAAAATATAAAAAAAAGAAATTTATATTTTAACATTCATTGATTTTATTCTGGGAATAGAATATCTCTGGAACCTTTATAAATAAGGTTTTCATATTTTCTTCAAAAGAAATAATTTTATTCTTTTAAATCGTCCGGGAATAAAGACCTATCTAACTTAATTCAAAAAGTTTTAATTTATTAGGATTTTTCTAGCCCTGATTTTCCGGGATGCTACATAGGCATCGGGCCCTTTAATTGAGCACACTTGGAATTTAGCCCGACCATCATAAATCGGGCTCAAATCTGTCCTCCTGGTGATTAATTTTTTAAATTTTGTCCTATAATTGGAAGCCCGAAAAAATGTGTCCTACTTTTGCAAAACGACAAAAGTTAAGGTCCTAAAAAAACTTTGTACTCTAAATATTAGTACAATATTAAATGTGTGAATAAAAAATAGTTATTGAAGTAAAAAATTAAAATAAAACAAAATATATATATAAGCAAGATAATGTGATTAACGTAACACGAAATAAAACATTAAGTTATTAACTAATTAAATTATGTATTAGAATTGTTAGGAAATACAAATTAAATGAGCGAATGTAGTAGCTAGTATTTATTATGAATTTATTTCGAAAGTAATATGTGTAACACTATTCCAAATCTAACGAAAGAATCATGTTCCATTCGTGTGTGTGTCTTTTTTTTTTAAATACACGAAGACACAAATATATGACCCTTGATCGATGAAGGATAATATATACGTAAATGTATATTTTTTTCATCACATAATTGATTTATTTTTACAAAACTCAATTTTTGAGATGACTATATATTACAACTGCCATAATAGAAATTGATTCGGGTATCACAATGTGGAGTAAATTACATATGGAGTTTTAAATGGAGTATGAAAAAATATCAAATTCAGATGGCAAAATTGGTAGGGATACACAAATTAAGAACGCGAGTTAATAATTCTCGATGGGCAAAAATCATGACTTATCTGTTTGGTCTTGCAATTTTGCATTTAATTAAACTAATTGGATATTCTTAATTAATAAGTATATCATCCATCCATCCATCCATATATTATTAAAACAATTACGGATTCGAGGCCTCCCCTTAATTTTAGGTCATACGTGGCACTCTCTCCATTCACTCTCTCCATTCACTCTCTCCATTCAGTATTCATATTTATCTTAAATTCTCATTTATGCATTTTTAATTCATAAATTCTATTATTTAATACTATAAATTCTCAAAACTTCCATAATTAAATAAGGAATGAGAATATTTTGATACCATTATCTTGGAAATAATTGATGTGGTCATACGCCTAGATTGATCTGGGTCACATTGAAAACTTACTCTATTTATAATATAAACTTGATTTTTTGTTTATTTAATATCTATTCTTATTTTTCTTCATGCATTTATTATATTTAATATAAATACTTCATCCCACATCGTTTTTCAATAAAACTCAATTCTTTGAGAACCTATATAAATACTCAAAATCAATGTGTATTTTTTCATTTCAAAATTGGTTTGCACAACGACGTTGTCCAAATAAATAGTTTTATTATTATTTAATTAATTTGGCCATTTATTAAGTTGTCAATATTAATTTATTTAAGTTGACAAATTATCAGGAAACATGAATTTTCAATGATGTTGTCTTATTCATTCATATGTTTATAATTATTTAATATTCTTAAAACACACATCTAAATTTTAGTAATCTTCACCAATTAGAGAACTTATGTAAAATTATTAGATATAATGTGTATACAACAAGCTAAACTTTTAATGCATGGCATTCATCTTATATACATCATATACGAGAAGCTAACATAATATTAATAATTTTATAAGTAAAATTGATGCACATTGTTATATTATTATTTTTTATTTTTATTTTTTGACGAACACAATGTTATATTATTAAAATATACTTGTAAGTTCATTAATTAAGCATCTAATAAAACATAGGAAAAACATGGAGGAACATCAAATTAATTCAACTCTCCTACACTGCATACAAAATTTTAATAGATAAATATCTTAAGATTTGGCTTTACATTTAATTCATATCATAATATACGACAAACTATAATTTAAAAATCATCATAAATTCTATTTCGAAAACTAAAAAAAAATCAATTTCAAAGAGATTTGAACTAAAATAATTTCTTCAATTTATATAGACATTTCTGGGATTTTATAACACATTGATTTATAATGGGATTTATCCAATCCATTCAGTATTTTTATTTATCTTAAATCTCCATTTTATGTGTTTTTAATTGATATATTATATTATTTAATATTTTATATTTTATATCCTCAAACCTTCTATAACTAAATATGGAATGAAATTTTTCCAAAACATAATATGTGATTTTAAACGTTATATAGATTTTCAAATATAATATTTTATTGTTTATAAGAAGTTCTCATATATTGTTTATAAGAATATATGTATTAACTTATTAGCTATGGCTTGAATAACAATTTAGATAATTTATAATATATATTTCTAAATCTTTAATTTGTGCATTCTTAACATGTCCCACATTGAATATCAAGCTAAACGTGGACAAATAACCGAATACAAAAGAAGAACTCGGAGATGTAAATTAAGTTATTTATTTATTGGTCTTTTGGCTAAGATAGAGTGTATTAGGATATGTTCTAATTAATTTAATATTTTGACATGTGGGTCATTGTCTTGCATTACATACAATTTTAAAAAATTGTATAATTTAATGGGACTATTTTATTAAATTTTGCAATTATCTCTGAAATTTATGTTGATGGTCAATCTTACATTGTAATCACAGAGTCACTAACGAAAAAGATCTCAAATTTTAAATTGTAACGAGATGATCAGACGTACACAACAATTAATATCTTATGCAATGAATTTTTTGTATTTTAGAGTAATATTTATTATTAACTTTTAAAATATATGTTTAGTCTATATATAAAAATATTTAGTTTGATTTCTATTGATTTCTTGCAGCTAAAGAAGGTAGAATAAAATCAAAGAAACACTCTTCATGATCAATTGTCTAAATATTATCACTCTAAAATAATGCATATATTCTATTTTTATATTTTATATTTAGTATTTAAAAAATTTCCATAATAATGGATGAAAAATTTACTCCCATAATAATGTATGGAAAGTTTGTAAATGATGATTGATAACTATATAATATACATAATCCAATCAAGGGTTTAATATTTATTATTTTCAAAAACTTTCATATTAATGGGATGGAAAATTTAAAAATACGGTATGTATAGTATACATAATACCAAGATTTAATATTTAGTATTTTCAAAATAATGGATGAAAAAAATTGATCCCACATTACTTTTACACTAAGATTCGGCTCTTGGAGAACTTATATTAATACTCAAAATTAATATCTATTTTATCATTTCGAGGTTGTTTTGCACAACCAGTTTAATTTGGCCAATTAATTATTAGTTGGCCAAATAAAATAATTTTAATTTTATGGAAAAAATTAATTTGGTTCATCAGACAATTATTTTGCACAACCAATTTAATTTGATCAATTAATGAGTTAGTCAAATAAAACAATTTTAATTTTATTGGAAAATTGTGGATTCGAACTTTCAAAACTTTCATAATAATGGGTGGAAAATTTATAAAGAATGACAAGGAGATGGAAAATTTAAAAAGGGAGTATTTTCAAAACTCCCAAAGTAATGGATGGGAAAATTTCTATCCCACATCGCTTTTACACTAAGACATCCACTCTTGTAAAACTTATATAAATACTCTAAATGAATATGTATTTTTTCATCCCGCAGTTATTTTGCACCACCAAGCACCGATTTAATTTGATCAATTAATTAATTGGTAAAATAAAATAATTTTAATTTTATTGAAAAAATTAATTTGGTCAATAATAAGTTGTCAATATTAATTTGTTTAATTTGACAAATTATCTAAGTTAGCGTAAATAGTAGAAAATATGGAATTGTGGAGACAATGCTTCTACTAACTTTTCAGCAGTGAATGTTGATAACGTTAGATATTGTAGCTACAGTTGCTGGGAGAAGATAAGCTAACAATGAGATTTTGGAATTTATGTGAAAGATACACAAAATAGTAAGTCCTTGAAATTGATGTTATGTTTAAATTGAGCCTACTAAAATTTACTTTCTATTGATTTTTCTTGCAAATAAAGAAAGCAGAATAAAAATGAAGAAATAATTTTATTGGTGCATTTTTTGTTATAATTTGATCACTTTTGTAAGACTTTTTATAGTGAATTGTTGAAATAATATTTCTCCCATATACATAATATTGTATTAATTTTACGATTACACACTTATAAATTACAACATAATGTAGTTTTCCGTCAATTTTCGACGGGTCACACGCTAGTATGACTATATATCTAAACAATTATTTTATAATTCTAAACATGGTTGATTGTAAAAAAAAATCAAAATTGCAAATTAAACACGAACTTTGAATCTATCCGACTAAAATATCACTTTTTAATTTGTTTGTTATAGAATACCCCAAAATAACTCTGGTCAATGGAGGTTGATGTGGGAGGCAAATTCTCCTACGTGAACATAGTTTCCATCATATATAACGATGTCATTTTGAGACAATATATTGTTGACAAAAATATACGTTGTTTAAAATAGTTGCAAATTCGATCCGGCCTTTAATATTTTTTTTCAATTAATAATTGAAAAATAAAAGTATTGTACTTGATGATTCTAGTTGATCAATGAAATTCTATTTTCCCTCAAAAAAAAAAAAAACTGCATAGATTTTAAAGTTCGCATCTAATTTATAACTTTGATCAATGGTTGTGATTTTTTTTTTTCCTTTTTTGCGACTAACTCTTCTAAGTATAAGAGAATAATATTGTATTCTCTCTTAGCTATTAAGATGATTTTTACTAGTGGGTTTGGCAACCATCTATTAGTCCCTCCGTTTTCTTTCCTTTTTTTATTTTTATTTTTATTTTGGTCCTTTGCACTAGAATTAACACGACATTTAGCAGCTCATTTAAAAAAAAAATTGAAGTAAAAAGCTTAAAATTAAAGACATTTGGATGGAAAGAGAGAAAGAAAAACAATTGGAGTTTTAATGGAAGAGTATTGGAAATTGAGGAATTTTATGAGAGAGAATTATCTTGATAAATAAAAACAAATCAAAGAATTGAAGCTAAATATATCTGTTAAAAAAAAAAGATGGAGTATATAATTAGGATTGATGAGGTAACATTGACAATCTCAAATGGTGATTGATACGATGGAGAATGAGATAGGAACGAAATACGTGTTCATTTTTAAACTTATAATTGATACGCGTTTCAAGAATGACATGTAGTCCTCATCATGAAATCATTGTTTTTGAAGATGAGGGAATGTCCGTTCCTTCCAATCTCCATAAATTTTGTTATTTCTTTCATCCCTTTCAATTCCTAATTAAACAACTCCACTTATACATAATTTCATTCATTCATATCAATCATTTCCTCGATAATTAATTAGGGGTCTTCAATTAATTCCTAAAGGATCTCAGCTTGAAAGACTAAGCTAGTACCGATAACAACATATGTTGGAAAACACTAATACTTTTTGGACATATATGTCCGGACATAAAATGAATATATTAATAATCTTAACTTATAATTTATCAAATAAAATAATGGTGTTGGTTAGTACT
Organism: Agastache rugosa; assembly: GCA_031470985.1. Classification (NCBI taxonomy): domain Eukaryota; kingdom Viridiplantae; phylum Streptophyta; class Magnoliopsida; order Lamiales; family Lamiaceae; genus Agastache; species Agastache rugosa. The sequence continues at coordinate 5,611,325 of CM062601.1, read as the reverse complement.
CTAATGTATTTACTTAATTAATCTAAACCGTCATTTTTAAAGAGAGAAATATGAATACAAAAAATACGAAATTAAACTAATAAAGTTATTTTGTGATTTTCACTAATCTTTCGGAAATACTATTACTTAATAGATATTTATGCATTCACTTGAATTAGATTACTCAAAAAATAATAAATTGAATGAATGTGGAGAAATTACAAAATTAAATAAATAAATTAAACGGATCGAACCGAATCATTTACCTAAACTAGCTAGATTATGTCCGGACATTTATGTCCGAATAGCATCACTCGTTTGAAAAAGCTCTAACTTTACACGTGAAATTCAATTAATATCTCGTTACTTTAACTTTTGTTTTATTTTCAACATTCCTTTGTCGTTCTCCTGAATATACTCCTATAATTTAGTTTACGTACTTCTATTTATAATTTATATATAGTGGCTCGTCAGTTAATTATATGAAAATATTTGTGTCTTGTAATCAACCTTTCTAATTTTATCATTTACCTAAAAAGATTTAATTTATTATTATTTCAAACTTAATTATTATTAATATTATTATATTATTATTATTATTCAACTCTCCACACACACACACACATATATATATATATACATAGATTATTTCGTTGAAGATTCAGTAAGTAATTTCTTCCCTTTCAACGTCTCAAAAAAAAAATTCTTCACTTTCAAATATATTTTTCATATCTTGGCCAGTCCTATCAAATCATAATCCATAACAATATTATTAATTGATGAGAATAAGGCGACAAAACATCGATCGATCAACTATATGAGTATCACTTTATGATATACTAGAATTTTATGTCTTTTTAGTTATGGTATAAGATGGAGTATAAGATAAAGTTGAATAATAATAAATCCATAAAAGTTGGAGGTATATATAAATATGCCTAAAATTTGTTAAAACATGAGCGGACAAAACAAAAGCAGTGAGACTAGCTAGTAGTATTCCACGTGGCTGTTTTTAAATAAAAGTTTGGAAATTTAATTAAAAACAAAATAAATAAATAATTGGACAGTCGTAGGCCACATGTCTGCGGCGGGAGTGATTTGTCTTTGCACTATTTCTTAATCTTATTTGTCATTTGAATCTTCGTCATTAAGTTAATCCTTACAAACACACAGCCCCCACCTGAATAAAGCCGATTCTGACCCTCCAACTCCCACAAATACACACACACAATACACACATGCATGTGCATAATACTATATAGGAGTATTTGTATTTCCCTAACAAAATATACTGATATATGGATATGCGTATGTTCCTAAGGCCATTTCCAACAGTTTGCACCAAAATACAGCAGTTTCAATACAAAAATACAGCAAAATCAACATATCATCTCCAGCAGTCTGCTCTATCTTTTTGCACAAAAACATAATATTCAACAATATTCTGATCTTTTGTCTAATAATTAAAACTATAAATTATTTATGTCAATTAATGAAAAATAATAATTAAAAAATTATTAATAAATAAATAAAATTACAAATCTAATGAGCCTTATTAAAAATCCTTCAATTTTGATGATCAATTTGGCCAGGGTTGATCCGAAACATGTGATTACTTCTTATCGAAGCAATAATATATTATTCGGAAGCAGAAACAAGCAAAAGAAACTAACGTTAGTACTTTGGTATGTTTCGAAATTTATTTCAGATGAAGGGGTTCCGAAGATGATCTTTATCAGAAATTAAATGTATCGATTTTGCTTTTATTATGTATTTGTGTTTATAATTTTATTTCTTTGTAGTTTGTCTTGTATATTACTATGTGATTGTGTTTTTTTAGAAATTTAGGTAATTTTAATGTTAGCATATTTAGAACTATAACAAAAATAAAATATTTTGGAATAAAATAATATAAGAATACAAAAAAGAACAAATATAATAAAGAGAGAAAGAGAAAAAAAAAGTAGAGCAATGAATAGTATTGCTCCACTTTTGGAGCAATACTATTCATATCAACAAAATAGCGCATATAAATGGCGCTGGGCTGGAGAGGCTATTTGATGATAATTTGACATAAGTCGCAAGAAAGGCGCCGGGCATTAGATGCCCTAAATAAATATCTCATGCTGTCAACTTATGTATATAAAGGATGTACAAGTGAAATGTACTCTTTTTACCCTCTAATTACTGTATTGAAAATCAAACAATTAAATAAATTGAATTGAGGACAATAACAAAAATGAAAAGTTTGACATTATTTTTTGTATAGAATACCGAAATAAAACACTAATTTAGGAATACATTTTATTTCAAAATATAATACTTATTCGAATAGTAATACAATATACAGATACATACATGTGTATGTGTAAACGCATTACTCTACGTTGTGAATAGTATTTTTTTTTTTTTTGGGAAATAATGTGAATAGTTTTTCACTCGCCCTATTATGGCGAAATCGTGTCGGCAATCTACACACACGTCAATAAATTATACGGTTAGGGTTATGCAAAAAGTTTTTTTTTTGCGGACTAAGGTTCATTTAAAAAGTTATTACTATTACACTTACTTACTGGTTTAATAATTAATTTAGAAAACTTATCTATTTAGGAGTAGTTTAGACTATTAATTAGTACTCGGTCGAGTGGAAATTATCGAGCATCATTGTTTAAGCTTTCATTTGTGAAAAATAGCAGAATTTTTTTCGATTAGATGTTTTTTTAGTAATTAATTTTGTGAGCAACAACTTCATTATTCCACGTATCATTGTATTATTCCTTTAACAATGTAATCCAACTTTTACTTCTACGTAATGACCCTAGAGTTATTAGGTCGTCAATAAGGATTGCAATTTTAGATCTCCTCCTTTTTCAATTGTGAAAATAATCTACTTTTTGAAAGTTATAAAAATTTAGTGGGCCCAATTGTCACCCTCCATCCTCCATAAATACCCCTCTCCTACTCCTCATTTCTTCCCTTTTCCCCTTCTTCCCTCACTCCGGTTCTCTATAAAAAAGTGTAGTGTATATATCCAAAACCATGATGGCTACTCAAAACCCGGTTCAGTACCATCTCCCGGTTCTTGAAGATACTATTTCCCCTTCTGAAATCCATCAGCTCTTATCCATGCTCGAGTCCGAGCCAACCGTCCATTCAACATCCGGTTCGGAGACGAACCGGTCGCTCTACTCAACCGAAGAGCGGAAGCATAGGCGAAAGATCTCGAACCGGGAGTCAGCCCGGCGGTCTCGTTGGAAAAAGAAGAAGCACGCAGAGGACCTTGCAAACGAAGAAAATCGGCTTAAACTCGAGAACCGGAAAATGGAAAACTGGCTCTCGGTGCTCACGCACCACTGCCACTCGGTTCAACAAGACTCGAACCGGCTATTATCCGAATCCATTTATCTTCAGCACAAACTCACCGGTTTACACGAAATCTTAGCACCAACCATGCCGTTACAATATTAAATTTACCATCCTGATTAACGTTAATTACAACAACAATTATGTACGGCTCAAACTAATCCTTAAACACTCCGACTTCTTTCTTTGTTTTTTTTTTTTGATAAATCTTTTCTTTCTCATGGATATATGCATGCATTATATGTGGTTTTGAGTATCTTAACCAACCACGTTTTGCTGCATGATCGTGTAAAAATTGAGGCTTATTTTCATTAGGGCTACTGGAGATTTTTGTTCTTTTTTTTTTAATCTTAGGGTTCTCATAGTTAGGCTGTTAATGATTAGTTTGAGGCCAGGATGTTTAGATTCTCGAGCACATGTCCAGGCCGGCTCTCTCAGTCTCTCTCTCTATTTCTTTCTTTCTCTCTCTAGAATGATTTAATTTGCTTTGCTTTTTTGTAAATTGAACGTAGTTAAGGGGACGCCATGTATCACTGTCGCCATCCATATATAAATATATATATTGTGTATAATCATAAATTATGTCATTTTGAGTCCCATCGAAATCTTCCTTTTTAAAGTTCCTTTTGGCTTAACATTGGATTGTAGAATTTTATGAAGACAAACGTCACATGTACCTTCCATGTAAATCACATATCATTTTGAAGCTTAGCAAATTTCCAATAATATACATGTATGCATATCATATCACGGTTGGAATTTTTTTTGTTAACAAACATTACAACAAATTTTAAAGGCCGCGTGACGATGGACTTGAACTCGTGACCTTTGACCCGAACATTAACCACTCTACCACTAAACTAACACACGCATAGGTTCGAATTCTTTGTCTCACAAAAAAGTCGCATCATACCACCTATATCAGTATCGTTTATCAAAGAATCCAATCGAAGGAAGGGAATTTGGAACTGCTAACTAAAAAGGGAGATAAGGTAAATATTTTAGGGGTCACATAGGCCTTTTGGGAATATAGGGACTTGAACCCTCACGAATTTCAAAGTCGACGAATTTTCCTTTTACTGTCAAATTCATTGTTAAAAAAAAATTAGTATTATCAATTTGATACTAAAAATTGAATTTAAAAATTATACTATATTTATGGAGCAATCAACCCTAATAATTCATTATTAATCCAAAAACTTCAAATTAAATATAAAAATAATTATAAACTCTAATTGGAATGAGCTATAATTAATCATTATAAAATTAAATTCAAACCATAATAAGATATTGAAAGTGAAAAAAAAAACTATTGATAATAGATGAGACATGTCTAAGGGACATCAAAAATGGAATAGAGAATCTCAAGTGTCAGCATATACTTTCTTAACTAATATTGTGGGCTAATGATTTTATGATCCTCAATTCATGTCCCATATATAACGGTTCGGATTCTTTGTTTTAACATTTTTTATAATCCACTTTTGTTCCACTATTAAATTCAGCATTTCAATAGTATTTATTATAAATATTAAAATTGTTATAATATAATGAGTTTTAATTAACATTTATTTCCAAGAAAATATCATATATCTTAATTATGGAGTAATCGGTCTTAATAATCTTTTATTAACTACAAAATTGAATTTAAATACTAAAAAATAAATATATATTATTCTAATTGAGTATAATCAGTCTTAATTAAAAATTATAAAATTAAACTAGAACACAAGAAATTAATTTTGAAGAAAAATAAAATAAATTAAAAGTGGTACGAAAATGGGACAAAAGAAAAATGGAATAGAAGATCTCGAGTGCATATATACAAGTTTTCCCTAAAAACAGTGCATATATACAAGTTACATAATGTTATTATTTCAATCATTTATATTCAAAGTCACGTTAATGTTTATGAAATGATATCTTAAACTGTACTTTATTCATATATTAATTGATAACATATAAATATATATAAGATAACATAAAATACAAGTAGGAGTGTAATTGAGTCGAGTCGAGCCCAATAGTGCTCAAGCTTGACTCATTTAACTAAACGAGCTTCACATTTAATTATCGAACGAATTCTTATCGAGTTGAGTGTCGAATCCAGATTTAGACTTACATTTAAAATATATTAGTTACTTTTCAAAAATATATGTTATTTTATTCACAATAATATAATACATTTACTATTTTCTTGTAAATAAATAAAGTTAGTTAGATACTTAATCCAAATATTACTAATTATAGTATAAAATATAAGAAATCTAATTAATAATTTTATATTTTTAAAATAAATCACTTATCAAGCTTGCTCACGAGTTAACGAGTCAAATACCGTCATGCTCAAGCTTAACTCTTTTAGCTAAACGAGCTTCTCAATAAAATATCGAACGAGCTTTTATCAAGTCAGTCGCCGAGTAGCTCACGAACGGCTTGACTCGTTTACAGCCCTATATACAAGTAGAAAAAATAAAAAATAAATCAAAGATACTATAATGCCACTTTTTGTGGAAAATTAATTAGGTATAAATCCCGATGTCGGTGTGAGAACACACGCGTTTACTTGTACGTGTAATCAGTAAAAACAAATTAAACGTAGTCGATCACTTTATGAAATTAACAGATTTTGATATCTCATGGATCATAGCTGTCCAAGTAAAATTTATGATATGCATAGTTACATAGTACTCTATAAAACTTATGTCGGTAAAATTGTTAGGAGGTGATTGGTATGATGGAATGGAACAAGGAATGGAATGATCATTCCTATCTCAATTTCATTCACTTACTTGATAAACCATATGGAATGGAATCAACATTTCATTAGGAATCACCATTCATTTTCCATTGGGATTAGCCATTTCATCCATACCCTATGGTATTAGTCATTCCTAATCCTCATATATATATATATATATATGTATTAATATATTATTTGATCAAATTATTCATTTCAATTTTATTATTTCAACAAATAATTTTAGATATAAAATTTTAGAGAGAGAATGTGTGAGAAAATTTTTGAAGAGAGAAAAATTCTAGAGAGATAATTTTCTAGAGAGAGAGTTTTACAGAGAGAAAATTCTAGAGAGGGAGTTTTAGAGAGAGGAATATTCTAGAGAGAGAAAATTTTAGAGAGAGAAAAATTATAGAGAGAAAATTTTCTCTCTCTACAAGTTTCTCTCTCTAAAATTTTTCACTCTATAATCTTATCTCTAGAATTTTTCTATCTCTAAAAAATTTTTTTCTCTAAAAATTTACTCTAACATTTTTCATTTAAAATTATTTTGAGATAGAAAAAATGATATAAAATGCTAAATAAATAATGATTCCATTCATTTCTTTAATTCTTGTTCATACCAAACAAATGAATCAACCAAGGTTTATCATTAATCCATTCCTACCTTCATTTCATTCCTACATCTATTCCATTCCAGCGTCATACCAATCACCTCCTTAGTATTTCCAAAGTAACTAGTCGTTTCAAACTCTTTTTTATAGTACTAATTCTTGAAATATACTCCTACATTTGTTTAATTCTATTTTATCTCAAAGACTTCTTTTTTTTTTTTTTTTTTTTTTTAGGCGCGATCCACTGAAAAGATTTTCGGACCTCATATTTTTGTCACAACCATTATTATGGTAGAACATTTTAGTACTTTTATCTCCGTTTTAGTTGTAACCACAACTCCAACTCAAAAAAATTAACACATGCAAAGAGGTTCTACCATAAAATTTAAAATTTAGTACTTTTGGAGCACTGCATATGCTCCAAAAATTTAAATATGCATTTCTATCATTATAGTTCATTTATAATGATAAGAAAAAAGAGTAAAATAAGGAACATACGAAATGATAACATAAAGCTGTGATATGTATGGCCATGAACTCTCAATAAAAACAATGTTTTCCGTCAAAACCAACAAATATCGCTTAAAATTTAGTGTGGATTGATCTCTTCCCTTTTCACGAAATTATTATACATTTGTCACTTCAAAGAATAGTAAAACTTCACGTAAGATTCCATACAAATCATGCTAAATTGGCTGAAAATTCTCCTCACACATCTTTATCAGCTTTTCTTGAGAATCACTTCCATAAACTATATACTATATATATAATATAAATGAATCTTGAATCGAATGCGCTGCATGAAAATGAAAAGAAACAAATAAAGGAAAAGGATAAGGTTTTCGATAAGAAATTATTCTTACGTGTTGCTACAAGTAATCTCCAATTCTAAATTTATTTGAATGCAAAGAACATTCTAGCTAACCAATATAACAATAGCATGTGAAATTTGCAGAATCATGTGTTGGGAAATAGTGACACAATTGTATAGCGACAGATTTCTTTGTTTAGTCCATCTCCAGCAGTTCACACCAAAATACAGTAAAATCAGCAAGTTATCTCCAGCAGTTTGCTTTATATTTTTACACAAAAATAGAATTTTCTAGAATATTCTACTTTTAGTCACGATTGATGATCCTGAAACATGCAATTACTTCCGATCAGAGCAACAAAATAATTCGAAAGCATAAATAAGCCAAAAAAGTCAACACTAGTATTTTTGATATGTTTCCGATTCTATTTTTAGATAGGGTGGGACGTTTCAGAGATGTACTTATTATTATGCTTTTATTATGTAATTATGTTTTTTAAATTTCTTTTTAGTTTATCTTGTATTTTATGTAATTGTGTTTTTTAAATAATTTTATGTAATTTTAATGTTGGTATAATATATTTAGAAATATAACTATATATAATATAATATTTTGGAACAAAATAATTAAAGAACACAAAAAAGTAATAAATATAACAAGGATTAATAATTATAACAAGAAAATCAATTATAAAAGGAGTAGAGTAATGAATAGTGTTGCTCCAAGTTTGGAGCAATACTATTCAAATATGTATAATAGAGCAAGATTTTTGTGTTGGGTTGGAGAAGAAATTGCTCCAAATTTGGAGATATGTAGGTTTTTTGTATTGGGTTGGAGACGCTCTTATGATGCATATATACGTACACCTCTTGAAAATTAAAGGTTAATATGATTTCATATATGGAGAGAGAAATGAGAGAGTAGTGGATTTGAACCTTTCACGTGGAAGTCGCATCGCTTGAAATTACAACTTATATTAAATACTTTCCCTAAAAGAAATTATTAATCTCGAATTTGTAGTTCACAATTTTAAATAATATTAACACATTAATATTTAATTGTAACTTTCTAAACTTTTTTCCAACAATTTTCCAACATTCTCAGAGGGACTAAATATTTTTTTTCCATAATAAATTATAGCTATCTTTATCCAAGTTACTCGGGTCAAAATAAGGTTATTGGATGACAAGAAAATATCCATATTCATGCATGTATTTTTTTTTTCTTTCTAGGATATTCAAATTCGCTTTATTCAAAGATTTAAAGTTTGTATTATCATTTCAAAAACAACTTTAATACTTTTTGAGTACGTAGAAATTATTGTCCTCGTGTGCGAAAATCATTGCATGTAACTGTAGACATTAGTTGTGCTGAATTGTTGAAAAAAAAAAAGATTTTGGCATCAATGGGAAATGGATATGCAGCCCCATCAAATCAAAAAAAGTTCAAAGCATGCAACAAATATGGACTAAAGAAATAAAAGATGCAGCAAGGACAAATGGTTGGTAAACTATATCTTTAAAAAAGTAACTTTCTTTAAAATTGTGAATTATGCGAGATTATATGTTTATTATTAATATTTGTAAAGACGATTTGATCAGAAAATACTATGTATTTTGTGATTAACAACTCTATTGAATAATCTTTTGATAGGTTGAATGAGGAATATGATGCTCAACTTGACCTGTAGGGAATAACTTTTACTATATCAATTTCAATATTAATTGTTATTGTGGAATATTTAGAGGGTAAGCCAATAGTTTAGGTTATTTTGAATAATTTGGCTCCTATAAATACACGAACTTTATCTATTTTTCGTAGAGCTGTACACAAGCCAAACAGTTCGTGAGCTATTCGAAGCTCGGCTCGAAAAAAGTTCGTTTGAAATTCGTTCGTTTAATAATCGAGCCGAGCTCAAGCCTCGAATCGAGCTCGATAATTTTTTCGAGCCGAGCTCGAGCTTACCTATATTCAACTCGAAAAGCTCGCGAATTAGTTCAAGTTCGATACTAAACGAGCCAGCTCGCGAACATGTTCGCGAATTTTTCTAATTATTATATATATTTTTTATTTTTAATATTTTTTAGCATCAATATTTAATTTATATATATTGATAAATTAATATTTTTTAACTATTATATTTTTTATTTATTTTTAACCGAGCTCGAGCTCATTCTAAAAGAATATTTAGAGAGCCGAGCTCGAGCTAGCTTGGTTGTTATATGTCGAGTCGAGCTCGAGCTCGAAACACAAAGCTCGAGCCGAACTCGAGCCTTTGAATTTTCTAACGAGCCGAGCTCGAGCAAGCTAGTATTCGGCTCAGCTCAGTTCGTGTACAACCCTTCGGTTTTAACATAATTTTAAAATTTAGTCTGACAATGCATAACCTTTCAATTATTGTATATATTTTTTCCCCATCCACGATCTCCAGGCATCATCAAATCCGATACGGCATACACCCTCCGTCAACGATAAGTGTAGTACAATTTCATTTTGCATACGTCTACGATAAGTGTAACACTTTTTATTTTGAGAAATGAACCCAACCACTACCCTCATTTTAAACACCACAACAATTTATTATGGTGGCAAACTCAAAGTGTGTTACACTTATTATTGACGGAAAGAGCTAAGTATGTCTCATTAGTCTCATACCCAAAAAGGAAATATTTAATTCTTCAAAAGTGATGAGACCTATTGACTTTCCAGTTTTTTACCTATAGTATTCTTAACCTCCCCGTGCCCAATTAGAGGGACGGAAGGAGTAATATTAGACATGGAAAATTTTAAATTATGTGGCGTTGATGTGTCATGCCATCATGTCATTCTATAATCTATAATAATACTAAATAAGAGAGTTGTAATTATATTAACAAGTTTGCTATTTTCCCTCTAAAACCAATTTACTGGATAATAGGTCTTGAATTTTAAGTTATTTCATGAATAATGAATAATATATGTTGGTTAATTCTATACATCTCCTTCCTTGGTTATCATGTTTGAGCTTTAAAAAAATCAAATTATTTAATAAAATTGAATGATTATGAATTTTGGATTATGTAATTCAATTTTCTACTTTTTATATTTATTATTTATATACTAAATATTCTAAATTAACACAACACTATTTTGACTATGATATTTAATTTTGAAAAAAGAAATTAGAACAATGCATGGTTGCCAAAATTAATTTAATTATTTTCATTCATTAAAAAATATATTAGTGAAAAAATATTAAAAATTAAAAATATATATTTCGAGATATTTGGAAGTTATCAAAAATGAAGAATTATTAAAGATGCCAAAATTGGTTGAAATTTTTATAATGATTGTTCATCTTTAATTCTAATAGCGTTTTGAAATGGGTTTTAATCAAAATTGTGTTTACAAATATATAAAAAAAAATTAAAAAAAAATGGTTGTTTAGAGATGCTTAGAAGGTAAGTGTTATGCTATTTAAAAAAAATCTTAAATTATTAATGTAATTAAATATTTTGTGTTTTATATTTGGATTATTTATAATTTATAAAAACTATTTAGATGTTTATATGTAATTATTTAATAGTGTACTTAAATTTATGTACAAAGAAGTATCATAATACAAAATTTAACATGTCATATTTATTAATGTTATTTGGATTGATTGTTTCTTTAAAAAAAAATATTGATGTAATGTATGAATTTTATATTTTATTGTGTTATTCCATAATTAACATATTAGATGATTAATGCATTTTATTTGTGGCAGACAGTTTTTCGACAATCTTATATGGATATTTCAAGAGTTGCAAATTGAAAAGGTTTGAAGATATTGGTATGTGGTAATGAGGAACACTCTTAAAAAATTATTATATAAAAAGAAAATTTTCATAATGTTCGAAATGTAATACTCCCTCCATCCACGAAATATATAACACAACTTTAGTGGCACGAGTTTTTATAATAGTTGTATATTACTCCCTCCGTCCCGCCATAAATGGCCACATTTTCTTATTGGGCTGTCCCATCATAAGTGGCCACTTTCCTAATATGGAAACACCCTCTCTCACACAAAGATGTGGGCTCCACAACTTTTTATCTTTTTATCCTTTAAATACACTTCTCCTAAATACCCGTGCCCAAAAGAAAGTAGCCACTTATCATGGGACGGAGGGAGTATTTGTTAAGTGGAGAAAGTGACCCATTACTTTTGAATTGCTATGAGGTATAAAATATAAGAAAGTGAGTGAAATTATATAAAAAAAATGGACATGGTATACATTTCGTGGACGAAGGAAATATGTTATATTTGTTATTGTTATACTTAAAAATGTCCTTTATTAATTTATATACTGAAAAATTAATATAATATTATTATTCTCGTTTTTTGTCTGAAATTTTATACTTCCTTCGTCTACGAAATATAGGTCACGTAGGGTGTGGTAAGAGTTTTAATAAATGTTAGGTATGTAGAGTTTGAGTGGAAAAAGAGATTCATTATATTAAATTGTTGTGATGTATAAAATAATGAATGCGTGAGATATTATCCCAAAAAGTAAAGTGACATAAATATGGTAGACACTCAAAAAATGAAATTGTGTCCTAAATATCTTGAATGGATGAGAGTAGTTAATACATTTTACTCATTATTTATGTGATTTGATAATTTATATGTTACATATTTTAAAAATGCATTCTACCGTAAAATGCACGGGTGCAATCTAGTAATACTAAATAAGAGAGTTGTAGTTATATTAACAAGTTTGTCATTTTCCCTCCAAAATTAATTTAATGGAACATAAGTCTTGACCTTTAAGTTATTTCATGAATGATGAATAATATATGTTGGTTAATTACTATACATCTTCTTTCTCGTTTATCATGTTTGAGCTTTAAAAAAATTAAATTATTTAATAAAATTGAATGATTATGGATCTTGGCTTATTTGGGATTATGTAATTGTATTTTCTACTTTTATATTTATTATTTATATAATAAATGTTCTAATTTAACACAACACTATTTTGACTAGATATGTAATTTTAAAAAGAAAAAAATAGCACAATGAATGGTTGCCAGAATAATTTTATTATTTTCATTATTTAGATTCATAAATATTTTAAAAATATAATAGTGAAAAAATATTAAAAATTAAAAATATATATTTTGTGATGTTTGAAAGTTATCAAAAATGAAAAATTATTAAAAATGCAAAAATTAGTTGAAATTTTTATAATGATTGTTCATCTTTAATTCTAATAGTTTTTTGAAATGGGTTTTAATCGAAATTGTATTTTCAAATATATAAAAAAAAATTGATGTAATGCATGAATTTTATATTTTATAGTGTTATTCCATAATTAACATATTAGATGATTAATGCATTTTATTTGTGACAGACCGTTTTTCGATAACTTTATGTGGATATTTTCAAGAGTTGCAAATTGGAAAGGTTTGAAGATATTGGTGTGTAGTAATGAGGAACACTCTTCAAAAAATATTGTGTAAAAAGAAAATTTTCATAATGTTTGAAATGTAATACTCCCTCTGTCCACGAAATATATAGCACAACTTTAGTAGCATGAGTAGGGCTGTAAATGAATCGAATAATTTTGCTCGGTTCGATATTCGATTCGAATTTTTGATATTCGAATTCGAAATTTTGTGATTCGAATACAAAAACAAATACTTTTTTCGATTCGATTAGTTATCAAATACGAATTCAAAATCATGATATTCGATTCGATATTCAAAAATATGAGATTCGATATATATTAATATATTTATATATAATATATATTTGATAATATTTATAAATATAATATGATATAATAACACATATATATTTTTGGAAAAATATTGATTTTAAATATTATTTTACAAATTTTATTCAAAAATCGAATCGATTTGAATATTGCAAAAAATAGGAAATTTCGAATCGAATATTCGATTCGAATCGAATTAAATAAATTTGGAAAAATTAAATCAAATATTCGTGAATAATATAACGAATCGAATACGAATAAAAAAAATATTCGAAATCGAATCGAATACTATGAAATTTTTTCGAATCGAATCGAATATGTTGATATTCGCTCCGATTCGATTTGTTTGTAATCCTAAGCACGAATATTTATAAATGTTTGGTAGATTATTTGTTAAGTGCAGAAAGGAACCCACCACTTTTGAATGGTTGTGAGGTATAAAATATAAAAAAGTGAGTGGAATTATGTCCAGAAATGGACATGATATACATTTCGTGGACTATTTCGTGGATGGAGGAAGTATGTTGTATTTGTTAATGTTATACTTAAAAATGACATTTATTAATTTCTATACTGAAAAACTAATGTATTTTTTTTTTGTTGCCTGAAATTTTATACTCCCTTCATCCACGAAATATAGGTCACGTAGGGTGCGACAAGAGTTTTAATAAATGTTAGGTAGGTGGAAGTATAAATAATGAATATGTGTGAGATATTATCCCAAAAAGAAAAGTGGAATAAATATGATGGACACTCAAAAAATGAAATTGTGACCTAAATATTTTGGACGGATAAGAGTAATAATATAATTTAGTGCTTATTATTGATGTGATTTGATAATTTATATGTTGAGATGCACTTGAGTACAACCGGCTGACCTGACCCGACCAGACCCGTCCCACCCGACCGGTCAACGATCAACGTTTGATCGTTGACTTTTTTTTCCTCTCCGCCTTTGGCTCCGATTTTAATTTATAGATAATGATTGTGGCAACATTAATATTTTTTAGCTCGCTCCGAGGCCTTCGGCTCCCCTCGCTCGACTCTTGAAAAAAAATTAAAAAAAAGTCAACGCGGTCAACATTGACTGTTGACCGGTCACGTTGACTGTTGACCATGCCCCGGTCAGGCGGGTCGGGTCGGGATGCAGGTCGAGTCGGACTTGATGTATGGTGCAGCCAGCTCCACACAAATTTTTGCCTTATATGTTACTCCCTCCATTCACAAAATAAAGCCATGTTTCCTCACTTTTTTTCATTCACCAAAAAAAAGCCCTACTATGTTTTTTATACAATCATACCCTTATTACTTTACTAAAATTACAACCCTTTGCCACTCAAGGGCCCACCCTCCTACAATAATAACCCACTAACACACACTAATTTTTTGCTTAATTGCTTAATTAAGCCAACCCAAATAAAAATGAAATTGGGCAGCCCAAATTTATGAGGTCAATTTCCTTCGATCCACCATCTATGCTAACCCTCGAAATTATTTATTCTCTGAGAGAATAAACTTCTCTCATCGAAACGCCTCCATTTCTTTTTTCGATTCCACCTTCAATTCTCTCCATGAATTCATCTGAAAACCCTCCATTTCTTTTTCGATTCCTCTGAAATCTCTCCATGAATTCCTCTGAAAACCCTCAATTTCTTTTTTGATTCCACCTTCAATTCTGATATGTGGTCCTCATCCCCGACATTTGATTCTTCTTCGATCGACATGGTGCCTGCAACTTGTTTCACGGCTGTCGATTCTGAGATGCCACCCTCTATATCGGAGAATATCGATCCTCTCATCGATTTCCCATCGATGTCTCTGCCCAGATCTGAAAATGAGAAGAAGTTGCTGGAAAATTCATCCATGGCGGCCAAATCTGAGATAAGGTTGCCGGAAATTTTTTCCATGGCGGCCGATTCTGTGATGATGGTGCCGGAACTATCCGAGAGTGCAAGTTAGCCGAGACAAGAGCCAATATCATAGCTTGGGCTGCTGACTACCAACGCGACGTTGAACGTCGCCCACTAGCTTCTATGTCGCCAGAAGAACAATACTCTTATTTGATTGCAGAATGTGCAAAGCTAGCTGAAAAAAGGGCTGGAATCCTTGCTTGGGCTACTGAAGACGAAAACTAGGTAATTTTGTTCTGATTTATTTTTGGTGTTGGGGGCTGGTGATCGATGCCATTATTTTTGGTGTTGGGAGCTGGTGATGCCTTTATGTTATGAATTCATGAGATTTATATGATGAATTATGCGGTTGATGAGGCTCTGCTGTAAATTCATGTTCTCATTTTTGGTTGCCTTTTTGCTGCTGATAGGGCAGATAGTGCTCTTTTGCTTATCCCTATGTTGGTCCCAAGACGGATACCTTGGTGTAGAGGGGGGTGAATACACCAAGGTTTAAAAACTTTTCCAAGTTAAAACTCTTTTCAGAGAGCTGGCTGTGTTCGATATAGCTGGATGGCAGCTTGATCGACACAGCTGGCTGTGTGAGTGTGTGCGGAAGTTGGTGGGTTTGGTAAGTCCATCTGTTGCTTCAAATTATATTGCAAAGCTCTATTTCACTTTTCGGTTAATCAGTTTATGCAGCTTGAAATGTATGCTCATGAGGGGTTAGTAACATGCATAAAACAAAGCGAAAAAGAAAAAAGTAATTTTAACGTGGTTCGGAGTAACACCTCCTATGTCCACGACCAGGTTCACTGGTAATTCACTACCACTTGGTTTCCAAGTACCAAGCAACTTCACAACTCTAACCCGAGCTGTGTTCCAACAGTTTGCGGGCACTGTCAAGCCTACACCTTCAGTTTCCGGATACTGAAGAACCTAACCACTCGAATTACACACTTCGAGCAAGCGTACCTTTTACCTAACCTTTCTGGGTTTGGGTTTGGGTATGGGTTTTCCGTCACTGAGCTGGGTCTTGATACTGCTGGGTCTTTGACTTTGCTTGGTCTGCTCTGCTGAGTCTGCTTTGCTGAATACCTCAGCTGTCTGCTTAGCTGTGTCTTCTGCCATGTCTTCTGCTGTCTTCAGCGATTCTACCTGTAAACTTAGAAACTCTATAAGCTCAAACAGGTGAGCTGGAAACAATACAAGATTTGTACATTCATCTACTCGATTGGGGTCAGCTGGGTTTTGGTATCACTTCAAAACATGTTTATTATTTTCCCAACACCCTATCCCGATGAGCTGAAACCAAAGCTCTTATTTTCTGTTGAGTAATAGTTCGAGTAAGTCTTGAGAGGACAGATACTGCATTTGTGATGAATTTATGATGATATGATGCATTTATGAATAATTCTGATGATATGATGAATTTTGATGAAAGGGAAGATACTGCATTTATGAAGAAAACTGAGTCTAGAACTGATACTACACTGCATTCTTGTTGATGCCACCACTAGGTTTATAGAAACCTAGTTTAGGAGGTTGAAATGAGAAAGAAAATAGTCAATGATGCAAAATACTTTATCATTTCAAGTGCTGAGACTATATAGGTTCAAAACATCAGAAATCTACATTCCAAACAACAATGTCATACATTTATTGTTTGTCTTTGTAAACCCTTGCCAAAAAAGCTGTCTTCTTGCATCATATTCCTGCAATTCCACTTGTTGCATTTCATCAATTAGAGTCTCAATGTTGTGGATTGGTTGCACTGTATTATCCTCCACTTGTAGATACTCATATGCATCCCTTACATCATACTCATCAACATGTAGTGTCTCTGGTAGAATATCAAACCTCCTGAGATGTCCATTCCCTATATGTGGAATGATGTAATTGTTATTTCCTTTCACTTTGATGATCTCTCTACAGCAGTCTTGCAGTGTTAAGAATACATTATTGATCTTGTAGGTTGGAAACTCTTGAAATGCATCCTTCACATTTTTTATCTAATCTTCAATTGTAGTTGAAAGCTTTTCATCATTTAGTGTCTGTATGGCTCTGAAAAAACCCAAGCCATTCATATTTGTGTCAGGTGAGTTAGGTGGTTGACAAATCAATTCGATGTGGAAACCATCAGAGTTTGCAATAGCTTGAAATGCAGGATCATTGTTGTTGATATGTGGTCTAGCATTATCTTGTTGTATGATAATCCATTTACTGATGCCTTCTGGCCACTTCTCTTTGATAATTGGAACAATCTGCATCATTTCAACATAATTAAAATACTTCTGCAATTGTGTTTTGAAAGCTGATGCCTTTGATGCTACACTTATTTCATGCAATTCTGAAAATATGATGAAACAGAGTTTATAACTGAATCTTGTCTGCACACTTATTGATGCCACCACTAAGTTTTTGAAATTTAGTTTAGGAGGTTGAAATGAGAAACATAGCTGCTAAATGATGAATGTGATAATACAATCTGATAGCACAAGGAATTTATGATACTTACCTCCTTAAGAAAGCATTTCTTCATGATTGGTCTTGTTAATGCAATAATAGGCTTTGTTAACCGGCTTCCCTTTGGCCTATTTTTTGAATTCCTTTCTTCTCGCTCTTCAAATGTGAATGGGAAGATACCAAACTTTCCATCAAATATAACCTTCCCTTCAGAATCAGTGTATGGTCTTCCAACAACACACATAAATATGATCTTATCAATGTGTTGTTTTGATTTGCGTGTCCTGTGAACCGGCACTTCATCTTTGAGAACATCATACCTTTGTGTAGTTCTTGAGAGATTGAACCACTTCTCATCTATGTGAATAATATTGTACATAGTCCTAAAAGCAATCTTTCCATTGCTGCTGATGCAACTAAGCATGCTAAGACTCCATTTCAGCCTAGCAATCATGTTTGAAGGAGTGAGGAATGGTTTGATTGCATTCATATGTGCTTTTACCTTGTTTTCCTCCTATTTGTGAATGGTTCCTACACTGACCCCCATATGAATTGCTACTTTCAACATGCTTCCTCTCTTTAAAACTGACATGCTTTTGAACTTTTCTTCATCAAGTACTTTCCTATCTTTGTGAACTGACTCTCTTTTCATTGACATAATGTGCACAGGTTTGCCCAATGTTTGCTGGAGTTGAACTTGTTTCCAGATTCTCCAAACTGACTTCAAGTCAATGTTGAAGAGATGTGCAGGTTCATTTTTTGCTCCATATCGAAGCTTGGACTCACTACTATTTTGAAGAAGCCAACATGCGATGTTATTTCTTTCAATCTCTGTAAGATTTGGCCTTTGTTTATTAGGCTCGATCATTTTTTGAAACTAAGAAGTTGTGGTGTAATGAATGAGAGAGAAGCTGTGGTGTAATGTATGAGAGAATTGATGTCCTTGTGGTGTAATGAATTTCTGCAGGGAGTGAATATATTTATTGTGTTTAGATTGTGTTAGGTATAGTTTCAAAGTTCCCTCCAAACATTCCCTCCTATTTATTCCCCCCAAATCTATAACTCTTTTATATTAGTGCAATGAATTCCCTCATTTATTATTGATCATTCACTTGTCTGTTTCATTTTTAATTGTCTGTTTCATTTTTAGCGAATTTAATTCTCTGTTTCATTTTTTTTACTTTAATTAATATTCGAATTTAATTAATGTGAATACCTTAATTAAATTTTCAACAATCTAAACTCTTTAATTTAATTAATGTGAATACCTCCATAAATTTAATTAATGGAGCAGATTTCATTAATTTAAAACCAAGGTAATAGAATTCATTTATCCACACTTTTACTTTAATATTGCTGTAACCAAGGAAATATTAGGAAATTAAACTCTTTCATTAAGAATACTCATACCATCCTACTTTTATCCCACTCACAATCACTTTATCAGCTTTCTTAATCTCCGTGTCAGCTCTGAAATGGGGCTTTATTTACTGAATGGAAGGAGTACATACTTTTAAAATGTATTCTGTCATACAACGCACGGGTGCAATCTAGTATCTCTTGAAATTAGAGAAGGCCCATACCTGATTACCTGTAATAAAATCAAAGCCCAAGTTTCCCTAAAAAAACTTAAAAGCCCAAGTTCATTCTCACTCTCTCTCTCTCTCTCGGTCTCCTTTTATCCACTCGTCTCCTTGCTCCTCTTCGCTCTGTCCAACCACCACTCCTGATCACGATTCTTTATCTTTGTCACTAACCTTCTCTCCTTTCTTTCCCGGCGATGCTTCGCCTTTCTCATCACTACCCCGCCGTCTTTGTGAATTGCCACCACAAGCCGTTGGTCGAAACCCGACCGCCTCCGTTACGTTCCCCTGGATCGACACCACACCGTCTCCTCTAATCTAATCGTCGCCACTCGCCGCCTTGTTTCTCATCAAGCGTAGTCCTCTCTCTCTTCACCAAATAGCCTAAAGGCCCAGTTTAAGAGATGAAGAATCGAAATAGCTCAATTTTCTCCACAAAAACTAATTCTACTCCTAATCTACAATGGTATGATTTAAATTTATGCCTAAAATGAGGTCGTCTTGTTATTCTTACTTATTTGTCCACACAGACTATTATGGCATCCACGTCAAATCTAATTTGAAAATTTTTAAGACTGGTGTCAATTTTTTTTTTATCACGAAGAAAATGAATTTCATTGATCAAACATTTAAATTACAACCTTACCAGAACTGAACCAAGGAAAGCCACAACCAGCGATCCCAGAACAAACAACCAGAACTAATTACAATGTAATCTACTGACAATCTTTTGCTCCTGTACATTTAGATTTCTATGCTTTACATTGTAAAGTCTGTGACTAAGGACTCTTTTAATATCTTCCACTATGTGCAAATTAGAGTGAGAAAACCCAGAAAATACACCTATTCCTGTTTATCCACAAGCTGTAAACAGTAGCAGCAATAGTTGCATTAACAATGGATGCCATCAACCCTGTTCTTCTACAGCTGATCCAAGTAATTCAATTGTTGTAATCTAAAGGCCAGGCTCTGAATCCCAACCAGCTGAACAGTAAGTCAATTACTCTTTGAGAAAGAGGACATCCAAAAAAGAGGTGAGAGTGACTTTCGTTATGGAGACCACACACTTGGCAGAGTAAGGAATCAACAGAGATACAAAAATGAGACAACAGATCCCTGGTGAGCAAACGAGAGTCACTACCTGCCAAATCATAAATCTGTGCTTTGGTATACTTAATCTACACCACACGGCTTGCTTGTAGTGCACCTGGGATTGCTGCAGCAAACTGTTATACAACTTTGCAGCCTTGAATTTGCCATGTTTACCAGCAGCTAAAACATTGTCTTTACTGAAAACTTGTCTCAAGTGACAGAGCTTGCGCCAATACCAACTTGAATCCTGTGTTAGGGTGTAGTCCCAGAAGTTCGTATCCTTGAGATAAATGGAGTTGATCCATTTAACCCAAAGAATGTCATGTTTTTCAGTTAAAACCCATATATATTTAGCAAGAATAGCTCGATTCCACTTGGGGGCTTCCCTAAATCCTAGACAGTGGCAATAGGGTCGAGTTGGGTCGGGTTCGGGTCGACCTGATCTGTTAAGGCCCAACCCGAACCCGACCTGTTAAGGATACACTCAACCCGAACCCGACACGAACCCGAATTGACACGATAATATTCGGGTTGACCCGACACGATAATGACCCGAACCCAAATTTAACTGATTTAATAAAAGAAAAAATATTTTAAAATAAGATTTAATAAAAGAAAAAATATTTTAAAATAAAATTTAATAGAGAAAAATAAATAAATATTCAAAAATTTAATATTTTGATGACTTGGAAGGAAAAATAAATATGTCATCAATTTAAAAGCTTGATTTGAATTAAATAAATATAATATTAAAAATATAATTCCTTATCGGGTAACCGAACCCGACCCGAACCCAACCCGAACCCGACCTGAAATTTTCAGGTCCTTATCGGGTCAACCCGATAAGGACCCGAACCCAATAAGGCTTTACCCAAACCCATTAATTTTGTGTCGGTTCGTATCGAGTTATCGTGTCGTGTCGAAAATTGCCAGCCCTAATCCTAGACCACCATAGGACTTAGGAAGACAAACTTTCTCCCAAGAGGCAATGTGAATTTTGCTTCTATTCCCACTAATACCCCAGAGAAAGCCTCGACAAAGGCTCTCCACTTCTTTTGTCACGCTTTGTGGAAGAACGAAAATGCTCATCCAATAGTTTCGAAGACCGAGCAGGATTGAGTGAATTAACTGGACTCTTCCAGCAAATGACAGATGTCTATTTGCCCAAGTATGAAGTCACTGCTTGATTTTCTTGATGATAACTCCGCAATCTTCCATTTTCCATTTTGTTGGCCTCATTGGAACCCCTAAGTATTTTAGGGGAAATGAGCCCTCTTCAAACCGAATATCCTGGATTATATCTCTTTTATCAGCTTTTGAAACACCTCCAAAGAAAATTTGGGACTTGCTTGTGTTTGCTCTTAACCCAGTGGCTGCACTAAAATCATCTAGAGCAACTTTCAAAACCTTGACAGTCTGCTTTGTTCCTTTACAGAAAAGGATCAAGTCATCAGCAAAGCAAAGACTAATAAACTTCAAGCTTTTACACATGGGGTGATATCTGAAATTTTTTTCCTGAGCAGCCAACTGAAGCCTTCTAGTGAGGTATTCCATAATTAGAACAAAAAGCAAAGGAGATATAGGGTCTCCTTGTCGGAGACCCTTTTCTCCCTTAAATCCTCCCTGAATTCTACCATTCATCATCAAAGAATAGGTAGTGCCTTTCAAGCATGTCATAACCCATCCTATGAATCGAGTTGGGAAACACAAATCCTTTAAAAGGTCTTCAAGAAAGAGCCAATCCACTGTATCATAAGCCTTACTTAGGTCAATCTTTATTGCACATCTAGGAGATGTGTTCTTCCTGCCATAGTTTTTGATTAAGTCCTGAAATATCATAATGTTATGGGCTACAGATCTGTTTTTGACAAAAGCCCCTTGATTTTGTTGCACCAATGTAGGTAAGACATAAGCTAATCTTAAGCATAGCAGCTTAGAGATGCATTTATAGATCGTAGTGCAACAAGCTATAGGTCTGTAGTCAATAGCCTTGGCTGGAGTATCAGTTTTGGGGATCAGAGAAATGGTAGTATCATTGAGCTCTGCAGGGATCTGACCAGTTTCAAAGAAATGTAACACTACCTTGCTAATTTCCACTCCAATCTCTGGCCACATTTCCTTAAAGAAGGTTGATCCAAAGCCATCTGGACCAGGGCTTTTGGTGCTAGGAATACTGAAGAAAACGGTTTTAATTTCTTTGGAGGAGAAAGGTTTTAGCAACTCAATCTGCTGATCAAGAGAGAGCTTAGTACCAAACTCCATGCACTCCATATTGAGCCTAGTTGTTGCATAGCTTTGACTTTCCATAAAGCTTTTGAAATGATTCAAACAATGAGAAACAACTGTTGTGTAATCGTCAACAGTCGTGCCTTGATCATCCACAAAACTAGCAATTCTATTTTCCTCTCTCCTTCTTTTAATGCATGCATGAAAGTAGGAAGTGTTTTCGTCTCCCTTTTTCAACCAGGTAATTTTACTTCTTTGAATTAAGAAGCTACGATACATTTTTTCCTGAACGCTAAAAACCATTGATGCAACAACTTCTGTCTCCTAGAAATGAAGATCTCTCGGATGTGCTTGAGCTTGAAGTTGGGCTTCTTGGTAGCACTCTTTAGCTCTAAAGAAATTTATTTCCACATCCCCGATTGAATTCCTATTGAATTTCTTTAAACAATGCTTTAGACGCATAGTTTTTAGATATATAGCTTTAAGCCCTGCACCAGAAACTGATTTGACCCAGCTATCCACTACAACTTTTTTGAAGTCTAGATGATCGGTCCAGAAATTAAAGAAGCGAAATGGCTTAACACCAATATTTCCAATAACAGTGGATGTAACTAAGTAAAGACAATGGTCAAATTTTAAAAAAGTTGAAAGGTTATTGAATTAATTATAAGGCTAAATTTTAGGGTCACGGCAAAGATCGAAAAATGGACAAAGCTCGTATATTTATTAGAGAACAATATACCTTCCTATCATTAAACTTTTCTTATCTCTAACAAAACTTTCAACTCGGTAAGGTTCAAATGAAATATTATCATATAATGGGTTTTAATTTTTATTTATTTATTCTTCCTACTACAATCATTCCTGAAGCCACACACAAACACTGTGAGAGTCTGGAGGTTTGTGAAGTAATTTTTGTTAACAGGCTAGCTCTATTTAGAACCACATTTCTGTAATATTGTATATATATTATAATACTCCCCACGTCCATCAGGCATCAAGACTGTGGTTATACCACATTTCTGTATGTACTCAATCCGTCCACCAAGAGGGTGGTTTTTAGTGGGTGGTGTGACTTTTAATAAAAGTAAGGTAGATGTTATTTGAGTGGAGAAAATGATCACTATTTACTATTTTGAATTTATGTGAGATTTAAAATATAAGAGAGTGTGTATGTTATTTTGAATTTATGTGAGATTTAAAATATAAAAAGAGTGTATAGGATCATTTTCTTAAATGAAAAAATCACTCTTTGTGAACGGACAAAAAAAAATCTGATCACACTCTTCGTGGACGCTTGAAATACATGTTAATATCATTGCAGAAGCAGCTACACTGCATGCCCCATGCTTCACCTACTGCATAATCCCCTCTTTTAGTAACATATATTTGGCCTGCTCACAATATATTGTGTTGTCTCTAGAGCTAGCACATCTTCGGCTGTCACCACCTTCACACGAGATCATCTATTTTAAATATATATATTTTTTTTGTTTTTTGTTTTTTTGTATTAACATAAACTAATAAAAGATGTTAGTTCATGAGACGATCCTATGGGTGAAAGGGGGCTGATGAGTTAATTAATGTGGCCAAAAAGGTCTCGAATTAGAATCACTGTAATCTTGAAATAATGATTTGAATTCATTCTAATTTGATATGATTTAAAATTTAATCATGTTTAGTTCCCTTTTTTGTGCTAAAATAACTTTCACTATAAGAATTACTATGGTTAATGTGAATATATATGATCAGATGAAACGGAATCAAATCTATTACTATATTAAAGCAGAATAATTGCAATATCTTTTCCCGCCCATTCATATACTTTTCCCTCCCATTCTGCATGCCCCATGCACACTCCCCACCTAGCCCACTCAAAATGTCCATTTATTTGCTAAAAAAAATAAAATAATAATCATTCATTGATACCGGCCAAAAATTAATTTTGTGATTTAAATGACAATATTTTATAGTAAAGTTGTTTATTACTATGTTACAATTTTTTTTTGGTACATTATATTATTTTGTGATACTTTATTTTTTAAATTTGTATGGATGAGTTTCTTAATTAAATCTTAATATTCAACATAAGTATTATATATATATAATATAATTGTATTTATAATCAAGTAGAAAATAATTGTATTAATAATACTAATGAATACAATTATATAATTTTGGAGAATCATTTAGAATATAAATATATATATATATTGAAATATGTATTAATTTTTTGATATTACTAATTAAAACACTAATTATCATACAGTGCAGCGCAACGCGCGCGGGTAAATCTAGTTGAATTTAAGCGAAAAAATAAATAAATACAAACTGATCCTATCTACGTTTTTTTTTAAACATCGAGTTGACTTAAGCTATTTTATAATTTTAATCAACTTGTACATATATTTACTATGTATAGCTTGATAAATAGTACATACGTAATAAATAGGTAGGCAAAATCTGGTTTGTGAAATTGTGAATTTGTGATGTGATGAGATTGCAGTGACACCATTTTCAAAAGAGAGAGAGAGAGAGAGCCCCTACCCATATCATATATATTTGGAATTCAGCACTGAATGCAATATTATTTTTGTTACATCACTACAAGAATGTAGGGGACCGCTGCACTTAAAACTCATCAAAATCATTTTTTCAGCATATTTCTTTTATCACTTTTTATAATTATCACCTGCCCATCTGACCAAGAATGTGTGTGATGTAGTAGGGGACACTCTGGTTTGTCTCTGAGAGCACCTCAAATAACAATTGCAATTTTTATTTCGTCATTGAAAAAAAAATCTTGAGCATAATAATTAGGTATCAGAGTTAAATATTAAACATTAAATCAACATCTTATATTCAATTTGTAATCACAACATAGCTTTCAAAGTGATGCAAATTTATACCCAAGCTTTGATGTTGCAGTTGGCCATCAATCCAAATTTCCCAGCCACTGAAATTTCGACTGTTTCGCCAAACTTTTGATCGTTCCAGCTTTTGATTTGATAAATCAAAGGCTGGACTTTGACTAATTCGAGGAAAGAAACATTTTGGCTCATGGGTAGATGTTGAATACTTATCGATCGCGACGAATTTTATCGAAGCCGAAAATATTGGTCGTCGCCGTCGAATATGACGAAATTTGTTGTGGTCAACAAGTATTGGACGTCGACTAAAATGTCGAAGTCTAGCTTTTGATTTCTCGAATCAAGGGCTTCGAACGATAGTAATTTGTTTTAAATTGAAAATGTGGGGAATCAGTCAAAATTTCCGGTCAACTAGAAAATTTGGGAGTGATACATCCTAATTGCATCAAATTGTAGTTTTGAGTATGCATTTGCAACACTTTGTTGTAATTGCAATTAACCCTAGATACATGACTCAACAATACTAACATACTAACTTAAGTATCGGAGGGTCCTCATTTGCAATCGCGTGTAAATTAAGAAAGGTAATGGATTATGTTTGTAAGTGTTTGCAGTAGTAGTAGTACAAAGTTCATAAATTCGACCACGACTTGTCCGATCCCTCGAGCACAAAGTGGACAGAACAGACAAGCGGGAGCAAGTTACAGAGAAGATGGATTCTTATATCAATGCATATAATTACAAAGTTTTTATATATGTGTACATATGTATGTACATTGTACATACAAATAGACTACATATCTCAAAGTTTGTCACATTAAATTTATAGAAAATCAATCCCAAAACTACAATTGTAACATGTCAAAGCCCATCCCTCAATTTCATATATGAGTAGATAGAGTCTCCAACCTTCTTGTATCTTGACAGCCAAATTCTTGAAAGTCGTGCCATTATTATTCCATCAAAATACCTAACTCCAAAAGTTTGAGAAATCGATCGATAGCATTATATATTTTGAAAAGCATGCCTAAATTGCTAGCAGAATTTCTCCAAGAGCAGCAAGAGCCATTCGCCTTGGAAGTTTACCTCTTGGAAAGAGGCCATAGTCTTAATGCAAGATTCACACTACACAATTCTTCTAAATATGTTGCTCCAAACTGTTCCTACTTTCTTAGAACTGTATTCAACCGGTTCGTCGTAAACTCGAAGAGCAGGCGGGGAAAGGTAGAGAGGGAATCTTCAAACTTAATATCAGAATGCAGAGTGAAGCAGCAGCAGCAGTATGATGAGTACATTATAAAGAAGAAGGCGTTGCAGCAAAGAAAGCAGCTACAGATTGATTACAGGAGAGAAGTGATAGAAAAGTACAGGAAAAAGGAGAGAAATAAAGCAAGAATTTTGGGAGGTGGAGAGATTTGGAAACATGTATGGATATGGAGCACAGAGTGCATCAATGAAAGCAACATAGTTCATCTGTTGCATTCAGACTTGTTGGCTTCAGAAGATGAATGGAAATGGAATGCTGTTTTTGAGCACCACAAATTCCAGATTTCTATGGAGATTGAGAATGCTATATTGGAAAATGTTATTAATGAGATTATGACATTACTGTAGCATGCTTGGTGAGATTTGGTGCCATAAGAAATTAATGTAATACTACTAAGTTAATTATTACTATAAGTTTATTAAATGAGATTAATTTGGGTAAGTACTCAATCAATGTATACCATGCATCAAATACCATTTTCACCCCTAATATATACTTTGTAGTATGATAGTTTATGTGTTGTTACCTAGTGAATATATACTAACTCATGGTAAATTCGATCTTGAATAGGGTAACATTGACACCCTATTTTTTAATTTGTCGTCGGTGGCGATTTTTTTTGGTCGGAATTTATTACCAAAAAGTTGATGTACCTTAAACAATATCGTAAAATCTAAATATATTATCACCAAATAAATTTGGTTGCAAATGATGGATGAATTTGCCTCTGAAGTTTATTTATCTGCTATATTCGTTTATGGTAAATTAGTAAATAAATTCTGAAAAGAAGCAACTATATGGGCTTTTACCAAAAGATATACCAGCAAATGGGCTATCATAATATTTTCTTTAATCATACCGCTTTCTGTATAAGCCCAATACATAAGCTCGCTTTATCTTTCTCTCTCTATATCTGTCGCCCTTTCCTCAATTGGAGGAAGGTTATTGGGAGGCGCTGGAGAATAGCTAGGGTTTTGAAAAATAAAAATAAATAAATATAAATCTCCTTTATATAAACGGCACACCGCCGCTTATGCAGTTTCATTCATAGACTGAGATAAATATCTATCTCTAAATTTTAGTTTCACAGTGTTTTATTTATTTAGTTTGATGATTTTTGTCTAATTGTCCAATGTATTGTATGAAATCCCAAATTTGAGATCCGAAGAGATGAAATTAATCGGTGAGATGCGGTGATTATAAAGTAATTCCTCGTACTGAATGCTGTTGCCACAGCTTGACAGACTCATTTTACACCCATAGAATATGAGCTCTCACCTTTATTTTCAATCTCTTCTTTCATGTTTTTCGTCTCCTTTTTTTTAAATTTTTTTTTACTTTAGTTGTTTTTGGCTCGTGTATTTCAAAATTTATCTTGTAATATTTAGATGAGTTTTGATTCTGTTAAATTAGGTAATCGCCATATTTTGTTGTTATATTTAGATATGCTCATTGTTGGAATTGGTTGCTGCTGAATTTGTTTGATTAGTAATTGATGTTAGTTTTAGTTATTAAATTTGAATATTAGCATGCTCAAATAAAAATATGTTTTTGATTATGCGATTCTTAAATGTTGTGATTTGAAGGAGTTGGCCTTATTTGTAATATGGCAAAGTAGTATGATATTTGCTGTATGGTTGGCCTCTCCTCATATTAAGCTAAGGTGGTTTTTAAAGCCTGAATTTCATTGCTATAAATGAGGGTTACGCATACCTCCATATTCAAGATTCTTGAAGCTTTATTTTTTTTTTGTAATTGGTTCTTTGCCCTTTCTAATTCCTTTAGAGCCTCATGTTTATGAGGATATTTCACATGCTTTTGGAAAGCTCGCTATTTTGCAATCTGAAGGAATATGTTCGGCCTTGTCTGTGTTAATTACATTTCTTATTATCCATTGATTTTCTAGTACAATCTATATATATATGTGTGTGTGTGTATGTGTGTATTTTTAGTGGATAGGCACTTTCTGTTTGAATGGACTGGATTTGTTATCTTGGAACACGAAGTTCATTAATTTGCCGAATATGTTGGTAATAGAAGAAGCTTCACCACTCCCCAAGTATGTTGTCTGTTTTGTTTTCATGAAAAGAAGCTTTGTTGCCATATGCTGTTTTGAAGGAGTTTTTGAGAGCAGATATTGAGAAAAACATGTGAAAGAGATTCTTTTGGGACTGGGTTCGAGTAAATTTGTTCGGATCACTTTTTATTTGAATGTTGAATCATAATAAAAGCATCGACTGATATTTTATTATCTGTTGTAATAATGTATTAGGAAATGACTGATTCTCTTATTTTTGGTTGAATTGTGGTTGTAATTAAGGGTCCATAAGGGGGATTAGAAGGAAATGAAAAGAGATGAGAGGATTATTAAGATAATTATGATCAATTAGGTGGTAATTAAGGAATAATTAGAATTTATTAATCACCAATAGGGTTTATTAAGTCATAATTAAGATTTATTAAATCTCAATTAGGGTTTATTAATTTTTTATTAGAATATATTATTATCAATTGTGAACTTTATAAATCTCAATTAGTATTTATTAATCCTTAATTAGGATGTATTAAGTTTCAATTATAGTTTTATTAAGTCTAAGTAAGGTTGAATAAGCTTCAATTAAATTTTATTAAGAATTGATTAATAAAATAAATAAATAAAATATTAGAAAAAAATAAGTAACTTCACCATTAAGTGATGCTCTTCGTCTTATTTGTGAGACTCTTTCACAAAACTCTTTTATTTTGTAAGGATCATGATGTTGAGATAGAGTGCTAGAAAGGTAAACTTTTATGTGAGCATGATATGAGTATGTTATGCTCCCTCCTACCACGAAAAGCATGTCTAGAAACTTTTATGTGAGCATGATATGAGTATGATATACTCCCTTCTATCACGAAAAAATGTATAGGAGGGAGTGACATGAGTTTTAATAAACTCTTGTAAAGTGTTTGTTGAGTGGAGAATAAGGACGGGGAATAAGTTGTAGTATAAGTTGTAAATAATTTGTAAAGGTAATAAGTTTTTGGATAGTGCTTGAAGGAAAGAGTATATTTTTTATGGACGGACGAAAAAAAAAAAAAAAATACTCCCTCCGTCCCATTATTCTTGTCTTGTATTCCTTTTTGGGATGTCCCGTTATTCTTGTCCTGTTTCCATAAAAGGAAATATGTTTCTCTCACAAAAAGTTATGGGCTCCACCGCTTTCTATCTTTTTATCCTTTAAACAACATTCTCCTTAATACACGTGCCCAAAAGAAATGAGACAAGAATAATGGGACGGAGGTAGTACATGTTTTTCGAACCGAGAGAGTACTAGAAAGTAAAAAAATTGCACAATCCTTTGTTGCTTTGGTGATTGGTCTCCAGCTGGTGCTGTAAATGCAAGCGTTTGTTTTACAACTTGACATAAAACGTTTAGGTAGTACTCATTTGTTTTACCGACAACTTTGTACTATTCTATAAAAATTATTTGTAATGAAATCAAATTCTGATAAAGCTAAAAAAAAATCAAATTTTAGCAAGTGTAACAAAAATCTTCTGCCCTAGTGAATTTTTGTTCTTGGACTGTCGATAAAGTTTCTGTAATGTTCAATTATTTTGTTCGTAGTATGATGCCCGAATGATATGTATTTACTATACCATGTTAGTGTGGTAATTATGCATCAGTTTTTGCTATTACAAGAAAATAAGATCTAATTAAGCCCATATTTGGTTCGATATTTTTTGGGCGTGAAAAATGATTCAATTAATTGAATTCATTACTTCTTGTTTGGTTTGGGTATTGGGTTAACCATTACTCTTACTTGAGGATAACCCAATCTTTCAAAATATTATCCTTCAAATTATAGCGGTAACAAAATTCTTCCCTATGGAATCATTTTCATTGTTGAACCAAACACCCAATATAAGTAACACTTATTGTTATCATTCCTCCTATCTACTTGATTCTATTCCCTTTTCATTAATCTAATTGAACCAAACGAGCATTAAATATGTTTTGCATGGGAATTGAGGTTTTGCACCTTAGTTGAGAAATCTCTAATTAAATTTATCAAATTTAAAGCTCCTCTTCAAGAACTATAGTTGTACAGCTATGTTGCATAGGTGCGGGGTGCGGGGGCGATACGATACGGGTACGGGGATACGGATTTTTAAAAATTATAGGGTGTGATTCGTCAAGGATACGTCTAATTGTTAAAATTTTATTATATATAATGCTTATAAAATATACAGAATTTAAATTTTCTTAAATTAAATGTATAATATTTACATTTACATTTTCTTTCACCGAAAGATTAAACATTTTCAATTATATAAGTTAATTAAACAATAATATAACAATTCAAATATTATTAGTCCAATATATATAAGTCATAACTCAAATAAAATTATCAAAATCAACCTTTTGTAGACCCTTAGTGCATGAGATACGTGAATCTCAGCTATGGATTCGTGAATCCGGTTTTTTTTTATATATTATTTTAAAGGATACGCCACGTGGCGAATCGGGTGCGAATCCGACGAGAATCCGAGAGAATCGCACCCTAAAAGAATCCGATTCGCCGTACATGATAATTTTTGAAGAATCCGTGCATCATAGTTGTACAGGCATATTATTAACTAGTTCATGAGAGTCTAAACATATACTCCCTCCCGTCACAAAAAGTGTGGTCTTATTACTATATTCGTCCGTTTATAAAGATTGTAGTCTTTCATTTTTATACATGATCTCATACTCCTTTATATTTTTTTAACTTCATAACTAATCAAAAGAGGTGGATCTCTTTCTTTACTCAACAAACATTTACCCATTTTTAAAAAAAATCTATATCACACAAACCCCACTACATTTATCGTGGACGGAGAGAGTACTTTGTAAAAAGAATTGATTGCACTGTTAGCAACTTGTATTTATCAGAAAATCGAACTCGTATTAGAATTTTTACTATTAAGAAGAAATTATAGCCTTTTATACTAATTACTTCAGATACTTGTACATATATAAATGTCAATCTAATCCGAAACCGAAGGTGATGGTCCCTGAGCTGGGTCTTTGGTGTAGAGGGGGGGTGAATATACCAAAGATAAATTTCTGAAAACTTTTCCAAGTTTAAAACAGTTGGTGAGCTCAGTTATGATTCCAGCTGAGGAGAGTCAGCTGGGCAAATAACTCAGCTGGCGGTGCGGAATGTGGTGGTTTGAAAACTTAGCTCGGTTGGTTAGAAAAACTCAGCTTGAAAAGATTCTCTTTACGTTTTCGGCTCAGTCAAGTTGTGCAACTTTTAGAAAGACGCAGTTGTCTTATGAGAGCAGCTGTGTATGCAGTTTTAATAAAATATGCAATGAGATGATAAAGTTAGTATTAAAACTGAAGAAAAATAGACAGTAAAGAACACGAGATTTTTACGTGGTTCGGAGTAACACCTCCTACGTCCACGATCAGGTTCACTGGTAATTCACTACCACTTGGTTTCCAAGTACCAAGTAACTTCACAACTCTAACCCGAGCTGTGTTCCAACAGTTTGCGGGCACTGTCAAGCCTAACCTTTCAGTTTACGGGTACTGAAAAAAAACTTACAACCACTTGAATTTCGCGCTTCAAGCAAGCGTAACCTTGACCTAACCTTTCTCGGTAAAGAGAGGTTTGGTTTGGGGTTCCAACTATGAACGAGTTCTTACAATTAAGAACTTTAGAGTTAGATGAACTCGTTCAAGATTTAGGCGTAAGATATACAATAAATTCTGCCTAGGAATCAGACGAAAAACCAAGCAGCTTCTGAACTAGAAACACTTTAAGATAAAGTGTTCTTTGAACTATGTAGAATTGCTTGAGAGCTTTTGAAGGCTTGAGATTTTCAGAGAATGAAAGCTTGTAGAGAGTTTTTCGTATTTGATCCTAAGGTTGAAGACAAGTTTATATAGGTAGAGATTCAAGACTAGCCGTTGGAAGAGCCGTTTGAATCTTACCTACTCTTCTTAAATTCGATATCTGCCGTTGGGCGATTCTGCACCTGTCTTCATTTGTGTCACATCCTAGGTTCTGAAGTCTAGGATGCTGATTCGGCAATCCCTCATTGGTCGAGGCAAGTTGACTTCCTCTGACGCCGGGATCTCTGCCTTTGGAGCTGGCTTTTGAATACTGACTTGAAGTGATGTCTTTAGAGTTAGTTCCCTTTGTTCGCATCTCGTACCAAATTTGTGTCTTGAACTCAGCTCGATTTATCTTCAGCTTGATCTTCAGCTGGATCCTGCTCCATTTTGAACTCAGCTCAGCTGGAAAACTCAGCTGATAGCTGACTTCTGCTGTAAACACAGCTGGGTTGTCTGCTGTCTTCCGCTTCCTGAACCTGTAAACCTAGAAAATCTAGAGCTCAAACAGGCGAGCTGGGAAACACTACTTAGGTAGATGCGATCATCTATTCGGTTGGAAAATCAGTTGGGTTTTGGTATTAAATCAAAACTTTATAATTTTCCCAACAGAAGGGTATGCTTGAATGCACCGAAAAAAGAAAGGTTAGGAACAAAAATTTCTAATCCGAATTTTTTTAGTCCGATTAACCTGAATCGAAAATAGTCTAAGCTCGATAGGACTAAACTGATTAATTGATAATTCTCGTTTACTTGGTTGTGTCACTTCATTACTTTGCTTTTGAATTTGGCTATAAGGTCTTCTTTTCAAATATTTGTGGTATGTGTTCTGCTTTTTTATGTGGAACATGTTCACTTCTTTTTGTCTTTCTATTCCAACACTTACTAAACTTTATGATTTTAAAAATTAAATACATAATATTTAGGAAAAACATATAGTATATATGTGTAATCCTTACTCCTCACGTGAATTACTCAATAGTTATTATACAAGTTGAAGTTAGAACGATACATATTTTTTACATCTAATACGAGATAAAATATTTTGAATGAAGAAAGACGTTCTATTTTCTATTACAATAATATAGTTAGAGAGGAAATTCATTCTATCCAGTATCAAGATAGTGTGTACCTCCTACGACCACTTTTGATAGCGGGTATAAGCAGTACCCACTGACCCACCAATAAGATTATTATATCCATTTTTTGTGTATAAAATATTGTATAAAATAAGGGGAAATATTGATATAACCTAGTCAACCTTATAATCATACAATACGCACAATTCTTTTACCCTTCTACTAAATTTCTTCATTACATACTCTGATTTATCAATTCATTTCTTCAATATGGAGATAAATCATGCATTATCAGGCCCATCACACTTCCGTATAAATAAATTCTACGTATACCAACTTCATACCTTTTTGACCGGAATGCTGCCGGGTATTTCCGCCGGAAGTTTTAGGGACCTCGTCCAACCACACGATCGCAACCGATGGTTTCCGCACGTTGGACTTCTTCAACAAAGACACAAGATAAATTTCTATTTCGTTTCCTACTCGGGGCGTAGGGTATTTAGTCGGTATTTATAGAATAAATAGACACTGGAAGGGATGAGCAAAAGCCCGAACTTTTATATAGGAATTATATAAAATTTATTACAACATAAGTATATCTCCTTTAGGGAGGAGACAGACTTGTTTAGCTACCTATGGTAGCGGAATTAAAATACATAAACTATACTATACTAAGCTAAGAACTATAACAAATTTTTATTTTTGAGAGCAGAGGAGATGTTGTAGAAGAAAGCTGGTATTGTTTTCTGATATCCTTCTGCTCTCCAAACTCTTGAAATATATAGAGGTTGGAATTCTCAACCTCCTCCCTTCATTATTGCCTCGAATGCCTTTATTCCGTGGCCAGCCTGTTTCTGACTCAGCGTAGGACCACTGCTGTCGTCCATTATTGAATAAGGACGCCAAACTTTCGGTGCTACTTGTCATTCCGCATTATCTTTATTTAATAATGCTTTTCCTGTGCTTTTACCCATTTGTTGTTTAGTGGGTAATCACTTTTCCTCCCACCCACTACTGTCGTTTTCTTTTTAGTGGGTGCTCCAGCTCAGAGTCACATGACTCTACCAACCTGTGTCGGGAATCTATTTTTTTCCCGGGGCCCTTGGCGCTCTTGCTTTCGGCAACGCCTTCTGCTCGAGATGCTCGTGGGACCGAGCCTTCTCCTTTCCCTTTCTGGGCATGAACCCCTTCCCGAACTCTGGTTCTTTCTGGTTCTAACAATCCGAACAAACTCGCTCGGACCAGTTCCCAAAATGACCCATGTTGCAATATTTACGATGAGTGTCTTTACTCGTCGTAATCTTGTTTTCCCAGAGCAAGGTTCTCTTTCTTTCGAAAGCTTCCTCTGCGAATCTTGTAGATTTTCCTGTCATAGTGTTCAACAGGAATGACCCATTCACTGACCCGAAAGAATTTGAACGGGAACTTGACTTTGTCCATCTCGAGAGACGTACCCATAAACCCATGCTCTTCTTGTGGAGATGGGATCTTCTGGCAATGTAGAGACTAGAGTAGTCTCTTTCTCTGCAGGCGCTTTTATCTTTTCCAGGGCGCGTGCATCAGGTCTTCGAAGCCTAATGTAGTGAAAGGCTTCATGATTTCCTTTCCTTGCTGGTTCTGGGGGCCGCACCGATGAAATACAACTCCAAACGTCACCTCGGCTAAGGCTGCGGATTGTTAGCTCAGTATCATACACCGCTCTTGAATCCACTTGCAGATTCTTGATTTCGGCGAATGATGGGGATGTGGTATAAATCAAGCGTTGCTCCGAATTCATACCATCTCTCGACTTCGTGTGGATCCGAATTTGGCATCATCCACACCCGAGGATATTTCCCGAGACATCAACCCTTATTTTTTCGGGTTGATACAGCCCTTGTGTTGAGCTTCTCCCAATTGGCTTGATAAACTGCGCCACGAAGAAGAAACTTCAATCTTATCGCATTAATCTTAGAAATGCCTACCATTGGCCTAAGATTAATCTCTCCCTTTTTTTCCCCAGAGGTGCTGGGATGACATGATGGTTCAGAGTGTGACCCCTGAATATCATCGTTTTCTTGGGGCAATGGTTCCGAAGATACCACCACCTTAGAACTTCGGGCAAGAGGTATTTGAATCCTCTTCACGGGTTTAGAGCCCCGTACTCGAAACTCTTCTTTTACCAAAGGATCTTTGGCCACCCGAAGGATTGGTGTTTGACATGCGATCCGAGTTGACTGCGAGACCGTATGCAAGCTCGTATTCTCTCGGTGACTTTCGTCTTATCGAGAGTTTGCAATCTTCCCGCTTGTTCGCATTTAGAATGCACTCGTCCCACTCGCCGGATAACATCTCCGCATTTTCTCCGAGATGTCTGATAGTAGAATGGAGTTCACGCGTTGCTCCATCTCTTGTTAAGAAACTGCAAGAATATTTTCATGAGATTTCGAATGACAATATCAAAAATATAATATTGGCATTCAAATTGCCATCTAATTATTATCTAGTCTTTTCAGCTTAGATTCCATCTTGTTTCTTAAGAAAGCTTTAACTTGTGTGTTATCAACTTTCAAAGTAAATTTCTTTGCAAGTAAAAATAAAGGCCATTTTCTAAACGCCTTCCCGATCGCAAGAAGAACTCTTTCTCGTTGATGTGCCATCTCACAACCCTCATCATCGAGAATAAACCACCGCCGATATCTACGGCTGTGGTTCTTCTCCATTGTGAGTGATCTTGGTTAAGACGGCCGCCACCAATAATCACTAGCATCCGTATACGGGACCAAGTCATCTTCGTCCCGAGGTATCGCGAGCTTTGGGAGATTTTTGCAAACCTCTTTTAACTCCCGCATCCCTTGTCGATGTTCTTCCGTCCCGGATGAACGGAACATCCTTTTCGGTAATGAATCGAAAACTTTTCTATGTTTTGCGAGATCTTTAATAAATGGTCCCGCAAAATTAACAACTCCCAAAAACTGCGAAGTTGTTTCTTTTCTTTAAGATCTTCGTGAAAATTGGACCTTTTGAACAATATGGTCCCGCAACGAATGATTCTCGCTTCATCGATCTCAATACCTGCAAATTCCATTTTCCGAGTTGCAACGATCGCCTTCTTTTCGTACAAGATTAAACCTTCTTTATAGCAAACATCCGCAAAGATCTCAAGATGTTTGATATGTTCTTCCATATTTTTTGATGCTATTAAAATATCATCAATATAGACGAACATAAAAGAAAAATAATCTTTGAATAGATTATCCATCTTTCTCTCGAAATATTCGGCGCGCATTAGCTAACCCCATTGGCATCACGTTCCAAACATAATGCCCTTGTGGAGTAGCAGGCTGTAAACTTCTTACTCCCTTCCTCCATGCGAATCTGGTAAAAACTCCGACTTGCAATCAAACTTAGAGAAAACCTTAAAGATTCTCCCATGCAGCTTAATAAGGTGTTCCTACTGGGATAAAATATCCATCAAACTCGAATGTCATTAATTCATTTGTAATTAATAACAAGTCTAGGTTTACCTCGTTTGATCTCACCATGATTTCTTACCGTAAATCCGGATCATTGTAAGGCGAGTTCCCCGATTCGATCCTTTAAATCAAGGTGTTCCTTGATTATCTCCTTCATATCCCGTTGATCTTCGAGGTTCATCGGGATTGGTTCGTATCTTACAAACTCATAATTTTCTTTCGGCTTCACCTTCAAGGTTGCATTGAGCTTGTTTTTATCCCACCATGCCAAAGGATTCTCACCTTGTAATTCCTTTTGATCTTCCTTTGACATCTTCTAGGGATACCTTCACCTCTTCCCTAATATCTTGATAGGATATTAAAGAAGCTTTGAGGATATGCGAATCTCTTCATCTCCAAGATCCTAATCCCCGATACAGCCTTAGCATCGTATTCGCTGAATCTCCTTTGATCTTTCATCTTTCGGTGTCGAAGTTTTCCTTCATCACCACGCTTGCTGCGAAAACTCAATGGTATCTGGCGATTAAAAGCCCATTTGAGCCTCTAGACAATGATCTTGTGATCGCAAATGGTTGTGAACACCAATTGTCTTCTTTCATTATCCCGCATATATCTTTTGAACATCCGTAGGAAATTGTTTCCTACCGTAATGTTCGTACCGTATCATGGAAATAAATTGGTGGAGTTTTAACCTGTACCAAGGTGCGTACCTCCGTTCCTCCAATCGAATTTCCGTCTCTTTACTCTTTTAGCAAAGGAGCAAAATCTTCTTTGAGAAATCTCTTCCCGCAATTCGGGGTAGATCATCTTCTACCTCCTCGGGAAGATTCCTCGTTTTTGCGTACAAATTCCTGCACCTGAATCAATATAAGCAGCAAAATATTCTGCTTTATATTTTTCATATAACATCCCTATAGAGATGTATATGGAGAATGGACTTGTCATTCGATTAATAGTTTTCTTCCATTAATCGTGATTTCCATTCCGTCCTCTTTATTTCTCCAAGGTTTGTGATCCTCGAGAAAATCCAGTCCCAAAAGCAAAACTGCTTCTCTTCCAGCTCTACCCTTGATCTCCATCACTTGCCCCCTAATTTCCAGGGTACCTTTGTAATGATTGATCTCCGGCTGCTGCAAATAGTAAAGAACATTACAAGGGAAGTTAGTTTCCCACCTTGTAGTGTCAAATTTTACTATCACTTCTCTCCATCCCTCGGGACATTTCAGATTCACTGGAACTTTGTTACTCTGAGATGTTTGAGTGTGTCAAGCCTTCTACAATGAGACTCCGACTTCTTCCATATGGTAAAGACATAATTCTGTCTCCTTGGAAGGATAATCTTCCTGAAGTTATCCTGAGACTCTGGTCGTGTCTCATGACTTCTCTATCTCGGATTTGAATATCCACATTCCTTAACCGAGCAATTTCAACTCTATCGGGACAAACAGCTGTTGTCACCTTGTGGCCGAAGATATCTCGGTATCTCAATAAACTTCTTTCCCGTAAATAACTCGTTGTGATGTGAGTTGGAAAGAGCATATGATACCTGATAAGTAATGGAGTAAGGCCTGTTTCCTTCCTCCAGCAAATCCTTGCTTTTAAAGTCCTGATAAAGCGTCAGGGCTTTGCTGAAATGGGTATCATTAAGATTGTAAGCAATCTTAAGATAAATGATTCCCACTACTTGTCCTGCACAGAGATCTCCCGCTATTGTTCCCAATACGAAATCCTTCAGATTTCTGACTCTTTTATCGCATATAGCGATATCAATCGGCGTATGAACTCCGGTAAAGAGAGCCGATTTTAACATCAACTGGATTGCTCCAATATGAATCCAGTTCATCTTTTCAGCGACTTCGGGCTTCATTTTTGATAAATCTTCCGGATAAAACATCGGCCGGAATCAACGCATCTCCACTTGATTCCCTGTAAGCTCTATAGGAAGCGACATTTCTCGCCTAGAAATTCCATAGACGATTTGTTGTTTCCTGCTCCTTAAATTAAAGTTCCTTAGAACTTGATCTATATTACTTGCCGAAAAGCCTTGATACTTTTGTATATTTAGACTCTTCTTCATGATCTTGTCAATCAGGCTTTGAGAGAGAGTTGTGTGACTGGAAAATCCTGTCCTGTCCTCTTCTCGATGAACAATCTGGATCCGCCTCGACTCCGATCTAGTTCCATCGACCATTCGAATCTTCTCCGCCGAAGACTTCTTCTTGTTCATATATACTCTCATCCGAGGGTATATCTTCGAATCGATATACTTGTACAGCTTCGGGTAGTAGACGGCATCTTCGATATCCGGAGTGGATTCGAATTTGTTGATACCTCTTCTCTCGTTGTCCGGCAATTTGTGGAAATATGCCCTTTTGCACCGCACGTCCAGCAGTTACAATCTTTGAAACTTTCATTAACTCTAGTGTGAGTTCTTCGAAAGTCTTTGGCAGTGTGTCCCGCATTTATCATCTCCTCGGAATGGATACCTATTCCTTGATGGTCCACTTCTTTGGCTCTTGATTTGTGCGCATCCGGCCTTCCGTCTGACCATCCGGTTCTTGGTTTCAAGAATTTCACTTTTCGGATCTCCACCTTCCGATGTGGCTGAAATCTATTTTTCTTATATTTCTTCAGCCTCGGTGGTTCTCCTCCAATGATCGTTGGTAGATCATTGTCTTCACAGTTTAGAGGAGCAAATTTGTTAATCCTCCTCAGTTTTTTCAAGTTCTTCAGAGCAGTTGCTTGTTGACACCACTCCGAGAGCTTTCGATGTACATAAGACATCCTTCTTGCGACGTTTTCAGGATCACCTGGTTCGTAATCCCGGATCAGCATCTCTTTCCATGGGCTTG
Organism: Agastache rugosa; assembly: GCA_031470985.1. Lineage (NCBI taxonomy): Eukaryota > Viridiplantae > Streptophyta > Magnoliopsida > Lamiales > Lamiaceae > Agastache > Agastache rugosa. The sequence goes on along the minus strand of CM062601.1, from coordinate 5,571,424 downwards.
GAAATTTCAGAAAGAAGATTTCCAGTGCCACTCTATCATCAACTTTAGATTGATGTTGATAAAGAGTAAAGAGCTGTAGAAACTTGTTGAGCGATTGTTGATCCAAGACTGCAAGTCTTAGATTATACAATGCCATCAAGTATTTATTTCTCTTCTCTAAATCATATCCTTCGAAATATCCTTCTCCCAGAAAATGGTTCTTAAAAAGAACGGCCATATTCTGGACATGTTCTGTATAGTTTTCACTATTAAAACATGAATTCTTGATTTCAACGGGAAAGAATTCCCATGCTGTCTTGACAACTCCGGCAAGACTCATTTCGAGAATTCTTACGAATCATTCCTTGTTCAAATCGAGATTCTCCGCAATCCTCGTGGCCGACGTCCACTCGTCAATGATCGATTCTCGATCTCGAAATTAACTTCATCGAGATCAAGCATTACTCCGTAAGATGGACGGGATCTGTGGTCGCCTTTCCATGTGCGTATCTTGCACCTTTGGATGCGGCCTTCTTGCTCTTGTCCTTCTTGCCGCCATATATGCATCATTTGGGGTATGTTGATCATACCTCTGCTCAAGTACGAAAGTCCCGGATTTGCATTAATGGCTCCCCGGCGCATTTTGAAAATCTTGTTGATTTCCAATAATGGCTCTCGGTAGAAGTTGATTCACCGGCGTGGGTTTTGGACCACATTCTCGTTCATCTTTAAATCCACCATCGTCATGTTAACAAAAGATTCTGCTAACTCGGAGGTCAGCCGTTTCGATTCGTTCAAGATTACTCATTTCTTCTTTTCACGAATCATTCTTTTCAAGGTTTCTATATTGGGATCCTTTTTGGTTTCTCCTACTGGCTTTGGATAAGTAGGTTCATTACCAAAAGGATTTCTCCCTTGACTGGAACGTGGTCGTTGCTCCAGTCTTTCGATCCGCGATTGGATCTCCTTCAGGATGTTGTAGATTTCATCCTGTTTCATAGCAATCTTGTATAGATCGCGTGGTACACCATACAGGCTATCGCCATAATGTTGTACTGTCTTCTGTATTTCTCTTAGATCCGCCGAAATTTTGGAGGAATCTGGAGAAATCTCTTGATATAAAAGAGTAGATGATACTCCTTTATCCTTCTTTTGTTCCATCAGGGCTATGGAGTAATATATAAATTCCAATTTACTCCCACATGGCTCCAATGTCTTCTTCTCATATCATGTTCTAACTCCATTTCAAGGAGGATACACCCATGTAGAAGATCTTCTTTTCTGTTGATTCCTCGGATGAAGGCATCAATCGGGCCTTTATTCTCGTTTCGCCGAATCAAAAGGTTCACCTATCTCACCGTCGAGAATCCTCGATATCCGGTTCTTCTTTGCTCCTGCACTCGGAGACGTTCCCGGAAATGTCCACACCTTGGACATTCTTCGGAGTCATCATATATGATTATTATGATGGTTCCTTCTCATGTATTTGTCACCTCGAACGGGAGATCGCTCGTATCCGAATCATATCTCCTTCGCCGAATTTCTTGAACCAAAGGCTCAAGGTATTCAAGCCTTTCTTCGTACGACTACGGAGTCGAACAATTCTCTCCAGACAATTCTTGTCATCTGGTTTCTTTCTCTTTTTATCTCCAAATCTTGGAGATAATTCCTGTAACCTTCACATCTCGGACAATTGTCCGGATTCATGTTTTTCTTGATGTCTCCTCCGTTAGGATAATACTTAAAGCAATAAATAAAATATAATTCCTTAATAAAACCAGGGCTTTGATACCATTTTAGAAGCGAAGGATCGATTAGCAAAATATGTAATAAAGAAATACGTAGCTATCATTTTAACAGCTAAAATAGGAGGGTAAATACATGATTTTATATGATTTTGGTTAACTAGTCTAATTTTTCCCCATTTTTCACACAAATAGGACACTTTTTTAGAAAATGTCACAATAGATATAATTAGAAAAGTCAAAAAGTCTTGGTGGTTATGTGTTATACATGTCTTCAAAACTGGTTATGGGGGGTACACACTATCATCATACTGGATATACATAAATAATACTCATATAGTTATATATAAAAAAAATAGTATACATGCTAAAAAAAAATTGTAAACTTTATGACCTGACGAGTTTGCCCGCAAACCGAAAGGTTTATGGCCCGAATTTTTTTAGCCCAAATCGAATATAGCCCGAGTAATATACTGGTCCGGAAACCGAGTCAATGAACCAATTGACATTCCTAATTTTATATATCGTGGTTGTCGGCCGCCTTCGGTTTTGTATGGTTCGGTTCCGATTTCGACCTAACTGACCATACGCTCATGACCCCTAGTCGTGTTTTTGATAGGATGGTGAGATTTCTCTCGAGTGAGCGAGTTAAAGAACTATCGGACGTGGTTGTGTTTTTTTATCATATTTCTTTCCATTGAGTGAGTTAAAAAAGAAAAGTCGTAAGCTGGACCACAAATGACTAAAGCAATGAAAAGAAAGATTTGGCAACGCATCGAATAAGATATCTATGGTCCTAAAGGACTTATTATTAGGTGAAAGGTACACGATATTGTAGTTGATCATATATTTTCAAATTTCATCACCTGCAAATTTAAACTTCACACTTACGTAATACTGATTGCAAACCCAATTCCCACTGCCTTGCTATTCTGTTGAGAATTCTTCATATACTATCGTTCAAATAAATTGAAATTTTATTAAGTTTATACCAATCTCGTGAGTTCTTGCTTTTGTACCCGTTGAGAAAAAGTCAAGAAACATTAGATGCAATATTAAACCGTGGTACCAAAATGCAGTAACTACTTCTCCTTCCCTCTCTTCCATAACAGGTACTGTTATTTTAAAATAAAATGATGTTGAATTTTCCATTTTGTCATTATCATTCAATGCAAATATCTTTAATTGTTGACTTTTTATGAAATAATTAGAGATAAAAAGATTAAATTTATCCACTTATTCGATATATGAATTTTGACGGCAAAAAATATTTATTGAGAGATGGAGGTAGTATCCATCATACCTGCAAACATCAAACATGCCTCCTTCCAACCAACATAAACAAAATGATGGGCTCAATATACTAATACCACCAAACAAGAGGTACATAGATAATCAAAGCTCACACAAAATGCTAAGTCACAACTAGTGCACCAATTATAGCAGCTACAATAAAATGTCACTCGCCACATATTTCATTACCACAAACAACAAACCGAAACACAAGGATGAAGTTAATAAAATAAAAATAAAATTAAACCATTTTTGGAGGTAAATTTTAGAGTGCATGAAGTGATGGATTGATGAAGCCATTACAATGGTTGGTACTTTCGGGTCTGGGGCTACTGGCGGCGCTGCTGTTAGAGAGGGACGCGAATGCGCCCCTCTGCAGCACCCCGGTTGGAGATGAGGCCAACCGGGGGCTATTATCCCATCTGTCGATGAGGTTTAGTTGTTTCATGTCGCCCATACTAGTATTATTGTTGGTGTTGTGCAAAACCTCCCCGAGAGGCCCTCCGATGGAGCTACGCTCCCACGATATGGGAACCCAGTTCGTCTGTCTTTTGTTTCGATGATCATCGTCATCCACATTGCCAACACCCAATCCCATCTCCAGCTCTCGAGGCGGAGAAGAAGAAGAAGAAGCTGCTGCTGTGAGCATCGTCAGATTCTCATTGGTCGGCGATGACGTGGACGACATGAAGTCCGAGCTAACCATTGGGATGGAGATGGAGAGCTGCGTCCGGTCAGCTTGCAGATCAACGGCGGAGCGCTCCGGCTGGTTCCTGGGCCACTCGTCCATGAACTGGCGGAGGGCGTGCTGCGATTTGCTGTCGTACCTCCCGCAGCTGCCCCCGACGAGGGTGGAGCTCCGGTTCAGAGGGTTGAGCAGAGAATCGGAGCAGACTAATCCGAATTCTTGTGTCGCCGATTCGTGGAACGCATTTTGGTCAACGTCTTTCGGTTTGACTTTTGGTGAAGTCGTCGTGGTCAGAGTTGGAGTGGTGGTGTGCTCATACTCCCCCCGGCCACCATTTTCCTTTTGCTTCCCTCTAGAAAAACAGAGGAAGAAGACGACATTAAAGAGAGAGACATTAGAAAGAGAGAGAGACAGAGAGAGAGAGGAAGCAACCTTGTGATGGTGGGGATGGGATTGGATTGGGGTTCCACAGGCTTTCTTGAACGATGGCGGCCTCTGTTCATATGGCGCTCGCAGTATTTCTGATCGATGACTGCATCTCTCGAGCACCGCCACTTCTTCCCGTCGGTCCGACGGCATCGCCCCGGCTCCGGATCGTTGTTGGAGAATCCCAACTGGAACCCATTCCATCCGACTGTCCCAACAAATCAATTAATGTTTCAAGAGAGAGAGTTGAGATCTAGAGAGAGAGGAAGGACTTACGAGGATTGGATCTATAGGCAGAGAAGCCGGCAGATTCGAAAGCTTTTCGGATGGGATTGAGAAGATAAGAAGGAATGGGAACATTAGCAGTGATGTATTTGTAGATCAAGGCTTGATGCTCTAGCTCCATCCATTGTGATGGAGTGAATGGCCCCCGAAGGCTCACCCCCACCTTCTGCTGCTGCATGCTTCCACTATTTATCCCTGCAACACACACAGCACACAGTGGAAAGAAGTCATTTGCAAAAATTCCTTATCTGATTTACATTTTACTTTACAAAACTAAGATGTTGAAAAGGGTGTCACGGATTATCCAAAATCTTATGTTAAATCCCTTTTATTCAAGGTTTTAAAATAACAAAAAGAAAAACAGCATCACAACTTTTTTTCCTTTATTTTCCTTCTCCAACAGTAAAAGAGAGAACAAAACTACTGCCTCCGAAATGGAAAAGATTTGAACAGTAAAACCCAAAAATAGAACAAGAAAAAATTGTGGATAAGGCACAAAAGCATGTTTGTATGACAAGATTTTACAAGGCACAACTAATTAAATCACACACCTGTTCTTGTCTGAGACAGTCATACCACTAAAATGAAAGCCTAGAGCTAAGATTTAAGCAAAACCATTCACATTTTTTTGCCAAAAACTGCAGCTTCCATGCAAGAAAAAGAAAAAAAAAATGAAGTAAATATATAAACACCATTTATGCTAACCTGCATTCCTAGAAAATGCATTTGATGTGTACGGATAGTAAGGCAATGTGACAGGCTGTGGGTTTGGAGAGGAGAAGCTGAGCATTTGGTGATGCCCTTCTGCGGAGAGATTACAACCGTTGGATCTCTGAAGTGGATATCTGAGCACACCCTCACCGCAAGATGAAGAACAAGTCCTTGCCATCTTGAACTCCCTTAAGTCTTCTTCATTTATTGCTCTTTCTTGCTTCAGAAATCCAAATCCATAGCATTTCTGATTGTTGGCATCAGCGGCAGAATTTTGTAAAGAAAATGCCGCGGAGCCATTATTGAGATTAATGTTATCGGAGGCGAGGAGGGCGAAATCCATCGAGAGAGAGAGGATTAGAGGGGGCAGCTGCAATGGTGGAAAGGGTCAGTACGTTTGGAGACAGGAGATAGGTTTGTTGGATGAAGTACCATAGTTTGAAGTGTTGTTGCTGCCGGTGTGTAGGTGCTATGTTTGGTTTAGCAGAGTTGAAAAGGGGGAATCACACTGGTTCTTGTTTAGTGAGTTTGATGTTTGTCAAAGGAAAAATTATTGGAGAGAGAGAGAGAGAAAACAGTGAGAAGGATGGATATATACTGTCTGAAAGGTTTGAGACAAAACTAAATTACTACAATTGCTCCTCTGCATACACACAGTATATATATGTGCGAGTACGCGCATAGTATATTTATTCGGGTTAATGGCCCGTAAATTCCTCAACTTTCAACAATTTCTGATTTTGCTCTCTACCTAAAGATTCTGCCTATAAATTCCTCAATTTTCACTAATTTTTGGTTTTATTCTCCACCTAAAAATTTTGCATGTAAATTCATCAACTTTCAATTGTTTCTGATTTTGCTTCCAGCGATGGGATCCGGCAAGAATAGTTTTGGAAATTTATAGACGTGGCTTAAATTAATCTATGTGGCACTCTCGTGGCCACATAGATCTGCATTTTCTCGGTTGAATTATCTCTGCGAGAATGAAAGAAAGCAGGGGAGAACGAGACTGAGAGAGGGGTGGAGATGATGACATGAAATATTTTTAATTTTTTTAATTTACATATATGCCACGAGAGTGCCACATAGATTAATTTAAGCCACGTCTATAAATTTCCAAAACTATTCTTGCCGGATCCCATCGCTTGAAGCAAAATCAGAAACAATTGAAAGTTGAAGAATTTACAGGCAAAATCTTAAGTTGGAGAGCAAAAGTAGAAATTGTTGAAAGTTGAGGAATTTACAGAAAGAATCTTTAGGTGGAGAGCAAAACTATAAATTAGTGAAAGTTGAGGAATTTACAGGTCATTACACCTATTTATTCTAAAAAAGATAACGTATTTTTCCAGGGAAAGACTGGAGAGAGAAAATCTTAATAAAGAAATAAATGTTCTTTCTTTCTTTCTAATCTATGTAATTAACGTGTTTTTTCTTTTGAGCTCTTGTACTTTTGTTTGTTAGAATTGATTCGTTATTATACTTTCAATTATGCATATATAAGAGCATCTTTAGTTATTATGAATGAAGATATATTTTGTTCTATATAGATTTTATACATTATATTGATGATTTATGAGTTTGAATTACAATATAATTTATATTTTCAAAGATAAAAAAAATTTAAAAAAAATTAGGCGGTTCGGATCCTAAACCGGCGGTTCCGACCCGGAACCGGAACCGTCCAATACGGGCCGGTTCCGACCCGGAACCGTGGGCTATGGCGGGCCGGTTCCGGTTCCAATTTTCTCGAACCAGAACCGGCCCGTGAACACCTCTAGTGATTTGCGGCATTCTCCAAAAGTTCTTGTATTATATTTCCTCCATCCACGATAAGCGTGACACAATTTCCTATTGCGTACGTCCACAATAAGTACATTAAAACCTCTATAAAAGAATACTCTATTAAGAATAAAAATTCATTGTCCCAACTTGGGACCATTTATAAATAGGAATAAACTCTACATTGTCATAATTCATATTTTTTTCATGTCACCCCTTAAAGGAAATACACTTCCATTTAGGAATAAATAATAATAAATATATATGTCCTCTCCCAATATATTTAAGTTGATTTAAAATACTTGTCTAAATTAATCCTTTTTGTTGTAACCAAATTCTTTAACTTGCATGTTCTCAATAGCTCGTCCACATGACCAACATTTTGTTGTACCTAAAATATTTCTAACTTGTCGAGCATGCTTAAAGCTCTTCACATGAAGCTTTAAGCCATATGGTTGTTAAAATTCTCCTAGGTACACATGTATTTGGTAATTATAACATTTATGTATTTTTTATGCACTTTAAAATTAGAAAGAAAAAAAAAGTTTTTCATCTTACACATCTATTTAAGAATAATCTCTATTTAGGAATAATTTTTTATAGTCTCAAAGATATGACTTAATAGAGGTTTTACTGTATAATACGGAAATGACTCCACCCACTACGTACCCTTATTTTAAATCTCACAACAATTCATTATGGTGGGTCACTTTCTCTAGTCAAAACCAATTTATCAACCTTTTCTTAAGACTCGTGTCGAACTCAAAGTGTCACACTTATCGTGAATGGAGGGAGTATCAAATCACAAATGGTCATATACAGTCCCAATGATTTCTCTTAGAATCAAGTATGTAAATACTCTTCACTACTAATACTACTACAAAATAAATGTGTGCCACTTTTTCTTCCGTTTACTTAAGCATGCTACCTCAATTACTCTCTATATAATTTGTTTTATTAAAATGTCAAAATCTTTTTTATATTTTAATTATTATTTTCACAATTATGAAAAAGTTAAATAATGGACGCTCTTAAACTAAGTATCATCATCACTACTACAATATTTTATTTTTACTTAAATTAAATTGTATGCTATTTCCGTAACTCCTCAACTATTATATATATATATATATATATATATATATATATTATATTTTATAAAAACTACAGTTTCCGAAACCATTTGATATGTTATGGAGTATACAAGTCTCATCTTTGAAAGTAGTAACTGCAAACATAGCAAGATAAATTACATTATTAAATAATACAAGTTCACACTATCTTTGAGATTCATCGTTTTAAACTCAGATCTCGATAGAGGGAGAGTTTTTGGTTGAGTAACAATATAACTTAATCTAAATAAAATTAAAACATTGTAGTAGTGCTAATAATAAATTATAAAGATAAACAAACCGTATTATATTACTAAAAATGTGTTTGAAATATCCTAATATATTTTTTCATAATAATAATAATAATAATAATAATTATTATTATTATTAATGCTTTTGGCAATTTTTATAAAACAAAATAGAGAGATGCATGGGAGAAAACATACGTATAAACAATTAGGAGAAACCCCAATTTGGAACAAATTGAAATACACGGCCCAATGTATTTAATCCAATCAGAGCCAATGTTTTGTCTTTAGTGGATATCAATACATAATACCTACGAAACTTTATTGCATTGCAATACAATTTAATTTCTCCTTCTTCTTTTTTTCTTGGATTTTTGGAGAAAAAAGAACCATATATTAATGATAATGAGAGATTACAATATTAAGATGTCAAGATGGAAATCCGACTTCCAAATCATCACACTTTGGGTTTCTATCGCAAATTTTACGAGACCAAAAAATCAATTAAAATTAAGTTAGGGAAAAGGGCCAAAAATCAAAATCAACCTTGATGCTTACACCAAGAATTATTTAAGCCCCTAAAGTATTTTTAGGTACAAGTAAGCTTTTATTGTTGTAATTTTTAATATCCATATCCCTCCATACTAATACCACTTCAAATTGAGTTTATGCCAAACTTTCTGCCATTATTTTTTATTTTTAAAGCATTAAGAACTAGCTTATAAATTTTTCATCCAATTATTTAAAACTCTATTCAGGGGTAAATATTAGAGCACTCATAACAAATCACTTAGAATTCCTTTTAACTTTAAATTTATACTAAAATAATAAAAAGTGAGATTAAAAGTTCATCCAACATATATCCTAAATTGAGTAGACCCACCAAAATATTTACACCTCAAATTTTTCTTTAAATTTACACCTCCCTAAATCTATTCTTATCTCAAAAATTGAATTGGGTCCACCATTTTAATAAAATAATTAATGGAAAAATAAGAGAACTGTTGTATGTATTTGTAAAAAAAGGAACAATAGCTTTAGGAGCAAATTTAAGAACAAAATTTTGAGAATTCTGTTGCATGCTCTTAATGGTGTTTTCATTTTTTTTTACCATTAAGTTATTATAATATGTACTCCCTCCGTCCACGATAAGTGTAGCACAATTTCTTTTTGCTTACGTCCACGATAAGTGTAGCACTTTCCATTTTGGGAAATGACCCCACCCACTACCATTATTTTAAACCTCACAATAATTCATTATGATAAGTCCTTTTCTCCACTTAAAACCAAACTACCAACCATTTCTTAAAACCCGTACAAAATCCAAAGTGTTACACTTAACACTTACAATGAACGGAGGGACTATAACAATCTCGTCTTTTTTTGTGCGTTTGTGTATGTAATTACATAAACATGCATCTGTTGCTTTTAACACAAAACTGTCACTATTATACTTACCTCAGAAAGTAAGACAGAAAGTAAAAACTGAACCATAAAAGGACACACAGAATGGTAATCCAGTTAGGTTAATCAACCTACGTCTGGGGGGCCACGCCCAAGAGAGAACCAGTCCACTATCGAAAGTTGCAGTTACAAAGGAACTTACTCATACAAGTCTCCAACCTTATGACACTTATTCACTTGCACCCTTCCAGATCTAGCGTGAATTGGTGATTGTAAGTGCACCACTCACTCAAGCAGCAACTTAACACTCAACCCTCACTCAAGTGTTTATCTATGAAAATAAACGCTCTCAAGAATACAATAAAAATACTATAATACGAAAGTATAATGCTATGATAATGAATAATAGCAGTGGCAGCAACTCTTCAAGTATCTCGGTGTCGATATATATATATAGGTCTTGAGAAACCCTAGATACGCTCTCCACCTCCTTTGTCCTAGTTTCCTTATGCATGGAAACTTCCTTTGAAGATATGTCTTGTGGAACAAACAAATATATCTTTCTCGAATAAAGATCTGTCCACGTGAACAAGATAGGAAAGAATCTTCCGCAAAATCCGCATAGATAAGGAAAGAATCCTTAATTCTGTTCCACAAAATACTAGCTCTGACTGAAGCTCAGAAACCAATTTCTGTCCTCGCACAACTCAGAAACTCTTCCGTCAATTTTGCTTCTATATAAACTTGTCAACTTCAATTGAGGTACCAGCTCGAATCTAACAGTGTATATGACAAAAACTATTTTTTTTATTTATTTATATGTTTTGGGAATATGTAATCACTACCTTCATTGCACACTAGATAAACTTATCTTCCTGTAGTTAATGAGAAAAGAAGTACAGAACTATGCTCGATTTAGGTCGTATAGCGTGGAAATAAGTACGGCAGCAACAACAAAAGAGAGCATAAATACGTCAAATCTCAAAAAGAATATTTGATGGCTTTTAGGTGCGTTCTAATAAGAGAAGATTTTGTTAACCATAATTTTGAAGATGCATGACTAACTAACAAAGCCGCTTGAGTTCTCAACTACCTTAATTATCATCCAACAACAACCTCATCTCACGAACAATCTGCAGTTTAATTCTAGCAATAAATTTTCAAAGTTCACATATATTTTGTAATATTAATATTTCCAATGGAGAATTGGCATGCGTATCAACTTGTATAATATAGGACTAGAAGACATACATCATTCATGAAAAGGATCAAACTGCAATAATGGTGCCAATTGCGCAAGATGAGGTCAATTTTTGAGTTCGATGACCCTCCTCCCTTAATAAGAATTTTTAAAACTATGATAGCTCAATTCTTTCTAATATGGTATCAGAATATACACAAATCAAGGATAGAGTTAATTTTGGTTCATGTGTAAGCCGATAATCATATCGGAGATTATCGGCTTACACTTGATATGGCGAGTTGAAGTACTCTGTTTACCTCATATTGATTTGGTTTAATCATATCACCAGCATATAGATTAGATGACCATTCTCCCTTGACAAGAAAGTGATGACTCAATTTTAATAGTTTTTACCTTTTGCATGATTTGTAGAGGTTAACATTGTTCGGTTGATAAGTGAATCGACGTCCAAAAACCAAACTAATCAGAAAAATTAAGACCGTGCTGAACAGATTAATTTTTTTTCCTTCAAATCAAATTGAACTTCAAACTTCGATTTTGAGTCGATTATGTGTTTATCAAACTTTATAATGTATTCTAATATTTTAATCAAAATCTATTATCATAAATAACTAAAAAGTTCATAACAAAATTTAATTAAATCCAACATCAACATCACAATGTATTTTAATTCAGTCTTCACGATTTGTTTAATATCTATAATTATAGAAATAAAAGAAATATACTCCTTCCGTCTAGGGATGAGCAAAAATAACCGAAAATCGAAAATCAAACCGAATCAAATCAAAAATAGAATTCGGTTTGTTTGGTTTGGTTTGTTTTGATTCTTTGGTAACTAAACCAAACCGAAAACTTAATTTATACATATATATATATATATATTAATTATATTTATATATAACTATTCTCAATAATGAAAAATAATTTGAAAGAATTGAGTCGCAAGAGCTTGTTGGACCCAATAGAACTTGAAATAAAGCACGGATATCAACATCAGGCAACAAGACAATGGACCAGTCTTTTTGTTGCTCGTTTAACATTTTTGGCTCTTCCTATAATATGTGTGTGTATATATGTATGTATATATATATTAATATTATTAATTAAAATACTATTATTGTCTTATTGTATTAAGTATATTTTTGTTGATTTTGGATGAAATATTTAGAACATATATGATCATTCGGTTTGTTTGGTTTGGTTTGGTTTTAACTTTTAAAAGTTTGGTTTATTCGGTTTGTTTGGTTTGGTTTTAATTTTTAAAAAAATTAATTTATTCGGCTTGGTTTGGTTTAGGCCAAAACCAAACCGAATAACCGAATGCTCACCAGTCACCCCTATTTTCGTCCACCACTTTATTGCCATATTTTGACCGGCATAAATTTTAATAGGTTGGTTGATTAATTTGGTATAATGTGTTGTGAGTGAAATAAGAGTTACACTTTTAGTGTAGAATGTGTGATGTGTTGTGTGGACCTATTACCAAAAATGAAATGTGGCAAATTCTTTGTGGACGTATAGAAAAGAAAATTGTGACAAAAATATGGTGGATACATAGAGTATTAAATACTAGTAAAATTTTGATTAATTAAATTCCAATATAAAAATTAAATAATAATGAAACCCAATTAATAAAAAATGTTAAAATCCAAACCGAACATATCAAAATTCTATGATTCCGTTCTTGTCGATTTTGCTCATCATTAAGAATTTCAAGCAAATTAGAATTATTATTATTTTGAAAAACATAAAAAATGATAAAAAAAATTGAAAATTGGTTAAATGCATGCATAGATACACATAGGTAGAGAGGGTGCAGACCTGCGTCACATCATCTTATTGGAATCCATCGAGCATCATAACAATGTGGCAAGAGGAAAGGATATGAAAGAAGACAAGGATAAGAATTGAAGAGAGAGAGAGAGAGAGTAAAGAAGAGTTGTACGTAAAGGAGTGATAGAGACGTGTCAACGGTGGGGGGCGTGGTGTGCGGCCCACTTACCACTATTATGGTCCCCGCACAAAACTACACATTTATTCACACGCACCCCAACCCGCCTTCCTACCTCTCTATATTTACACAAACACACCTTCTCCCCATGTATTGTGTATATATACCCATTGCCCTATTCTATTTCTACATCACTGATTTTTTTTTTCTTATTGAATTTAATACATTAAACGTTTTTTAACTATTTTTTCAACTACTTGTACTAAATTGTTACGTTTGCAGTTACTTGAGAAGCCGTTCACATTACAAATAAGTTGACAATTTCCTTGATGCATAATTACATACTCCATCCGTATGCTCGGAGTGACACAGTATTTTTCGGCACGATTATTTAGAAGAAAAGTTAATAAAGATTAAATAGATAGAAAATAGTGAACTCATACTTTTTTGTGAGAGAAAATGATTTACTTTTTTGAACCGTGTCACTTTAAGTGGGACAATTAATAAGGAATACGTGTCACTTCGAGTGTGACGGAGGAAGTATATTACTACCTCCGTCCCATTATTCTTGTCTCATTTCTTTTGGGCACGGGTATTAAGGAGAAGGGTGTTTAAAGGGTAAAAAGATAGAAAGTGGTGGAGCCCATAACTTTTTGTGAGAGAAGCATATTTCCTTTTATGGAAACAAGACAAGAATAACGGGACAGCCCAAAAAGGAATACAAGACAAGAATAATGGGACGGAGGGAGTATAATATTAAAATTATATACTTTTGTGATAATCTTTTTGGTAAAGTGAGAGAGTTGTTTGAAGTAAAAAAAAAAATCTAAATAGCACCAACATTTTATAAATGGAACATGTTGTACAATTATTTTAGTGTAATTTATCTTTCTTGTGTAATTTGCAATTATAGAATATTACACTTGAACGAGACTCAGAGTATATCTCGAATAGCGACCTTGCGCTTCCCTCGTCATAAAGAAAAATCTCAAAATTGTTTATGACATTGATAATGTACACAACTTACCTTAACGCATATAATTAACAAATTAGAAGATAGTAGTAATTAATTTTAGTTTGACTGACCCTCCAAAAAAAAATTAGTTTGACTAGGAACAAATTCGATAATTAGATCAATATTATAGATAGTGCTGTCAAAACAGGCCCGGCCCGTTCTGTTTTCGGGCCGGGCTGGGCTCAACAAATTCTGGCCCGATGAATTTCTGGGCCGCTAAATAAAATGGCCCGTATTACTTACCCGGTAAAAATATGCTATAAACTGATTTTTCGGGCCGGGCTGAGCTCCATATTTTCCGGCCCGGTGAATTTTCGGGCCGGACCGGCCCGGTCCGATTTTTCCAAAAAGCCCGCCGGGCTCGGGATTTGCCAGCCCTAATTATAGATACGTATAGAAAATACACAGAGTAAGAGTATATTGTGTGTTTGTTGCCGGGTGGGAGAGAGCGAGATGTGGATAGAAGGGGTTCGCTTCCTCTTCGCCGACAGGGATGGGTTGGGACCCACACATCCCACCCTTTTCTTGGCTTCTTTTCCCCACTTTCTAACCTCTTCTTTCCTTTCTCTTCTCTAATAATTTACCAATAGCCATACTTTTCCAGCCATTCCACATATTTCTTCCTTTCAAAGATAAGATTATTATATCATTGCTTCAAATTAAATAAGACGTATATATTTCCCTAAAAAAAATAAAGACATACATATATATACTTCAAAAAAATATCTCACCAAGTACAGAATATTGTGCCACTCTCACTTAGACTTCGTCATCTTTAGTTGTTTTTCAAATTTCTTACACACAATAGTAACTTCAAGTAAACCTACCTCAATAGGAAAGTAAGTATTTATTATTCTTTTATCCGTTACTATTTTGTGTTTTTTCAATTTTCATCCAATTTTAATCTAAAAAGGATAAAAATTCATCGAATTTATGTTGAAGGTTGTGGTTAATAATTGTATATAAAATCTTGGTCCGAATTTGTCTTTTCCCATGAACTTTAAATTATAGTAATACCAATAACAAAAAAAAATTATTGTTGCATTTTTCTCATTCCAACAAAATTAAATATCCAGAACTATCGATGTGGTTCGTGCCGGATTATTCAGATAAATCTATCTCAATCTTCTCACCAGGAAAACGCAACAATAATTTTTTCTATCTCATCTGACCACTTCTAGAATAACATGATATTTCCATGTACTTATAAAATAGTGGAATTCTAAACATTAAATAACCGTTTACAAACTTGAGTTCTAAGGTTTAAACTACGTAGTACTATTACTTTATTTTCCATTTTATCTTCCTTTTTTCTTTTTTCTTTTTTCTTTTTTTTTCCTTCTTTCCCTTTTTCTTTTACCTTTTTTTTTTAATATAAAAATGTTCTTTAACAAAAAAAAATCTTGTAGTCGCCCACGACGGTGGCAGAGAAGATGGGACGGGAAATGGCGCGGGGCTTGGAGGAGGTATTTAGTATAGAAGTTTCTAAAAGAAAAACAAACAAAAAATCTAGTCTAGTATAGAAGATCAAAATCCATCATATCTTATAAACTTGGACATGAATTGCAATATGAAAGTGTTAATATATACTATATGGGAGAGGATTTGTGGAGTTATATATTGAAAAAGATACATTTATAAGTGCTTTGTATATTGACTATTATTTCCTATTTTAATGAAAATATTATTGTCACATGATTTGCATATTTATTCGCGTTATGATTATGCAAATAAAGTCCGATTACTTTATATTATAGATAATATGGTGTGTTGTGTCACACGTAAGATCATATTATTGTAATGTTTATAAAGTAATAAAAGAGTTCAGAATCTAAATAATTAATGGACAATTATTTGATAGATTGTAATATAAGCTTGAAATAGTTGGTTTTGGCTATTAGCTTATGTTAGTGTATTTCGTATACATTGAACATGATCAACAGTGAGATTAATTATAATATATTGACCAAAGTGGATAACTAAATATCTCGGTTAATTATTATTTCTTAATTCTAGTTGTATAATATTTAATTATTTATTTATAATTATTATTGCTTTGATTTATCAATGAGTGAGAGTTAATGCAACTCAACATCCTCGGTATTTTGGGCAATAATATTATTTATATGATAATTAATATTATAACTCGAAATCGTGTCTCGGTATACCGAGTTGATGATGTTCCCTTAAGGAGCTCAAAAGGATTATTATATTAAATTTTGCAAGTGGATTAATTTCCGATATAGTAATAAAGTTGAGTTGTACTACTCTTGGATAAGATATTAATTAATTAGAAAGCTGTCAATAGTTTAAATTAATTAATGGACATGCGATATCTTAAACACGGGAAATAATTAATTGAAAAGGAGCCCGATTCGTAAATCGGATTGAACGGGTAGTTCAATATTAATTCTTTAATGGAGTGAATTAATATTTTATTTAATTTAAGAGTGTTTGTGCTTAAACACTTGGATTAAATTAAATATGGAGGCTGAGTTCTAATCATCCTAGAAATCCCTAAGATAGCCTAAATTAATCCTATAAATAACCACACAAAGTGGCGCCTACTTCATGCTTTATTCCTTGATCAATATAGGGATGGTAATTTACCCGCGGATACCCGATACCCGGGGGTACCCGACCCTAATAGGTGCGGGTTTGAGGGACATTTGATATCCATGGATAGCTTCATGGTTAGAAAATACTATCCATTTAATTCGCAGGTACGGGTATGGATAGTTACTACCCGTACCCACGAAACCCGTTTACCCGCAAAAAATACCCGTGAAAAATACTCGCAAAATATCCACGAAATACACGATTACTATCTGACTATTATTTAATGTATATAATACATATTTGACCAATAAATTATTTAATATAAGTATATATTTGGGCCAAAAAAGCCCAACCCAGTTACCCAAACCATAGCCAAAATTAAAACCCTTCAATCTTCATACACCTAACCTAATCGGCGCCTCCTCTCATTAGTCATTCATCCCGCTTCTCACTCTCAGACTCTCAGTCTCTGCCGCACACCACCACCACCACTCGTCCTCTTCGTCGTAGTTCTCATAGTTGCCTTCTCTCCATCGGACGACACCGTCTCTCAGAATCCCTATTCCCTCATCTTCATCTCTTCTCGGTTTCGCTTCTCTCTCTATTCGACGGCAACAGCAGTAGCACGACCGCTGCGTCTTCTCTGGCAAACATCACCATTCACCGCCTCCGTTTCGTCGTCGTCGTCTCGATTTCATCCTTCGCTCAAACCCCCATTAAAAAGCCCCAAATTTTTAACCCTAGATCCCTAACATTCGAAAATTTTAATTTCACTTTTCTCCTCTTTTCATTCATTTCCCACTTAATTTAATTTTATATAATTTAATTCCCTGCTTCTCCTCTTTCTCAATTCCGGCAGGTGTCGTCGTTTCTCCGACGTCGTCAATACCAGTACTGCCGTCGACTTCTACTACCACCGCCGCCTCCTTCTTGACCAAACGGACAGCAGCCCGGAATCTGCCAATGTCTACTCCGAGAAGCAGTAACAGCGTCCCTAGGCCCCTTACCTTACAAGCTTCAGCTCCTACTCCAACAAATGAGCCGGAAACTGAAGAAATGAATGAAGGGGGGAGTGAGCATGTAGAAGGTGAAAATGAGGAGGAAATGCCAGAGCTAGAAGAAGATCGTGGAGTAAAGAGGAAGCTGACTTCACCAGTTTGGGAGGATTTCGTAAGAAGGAAAATGAATGGAGCTTGGAAGGCGAAGTGCCTCCATTGTGGCAAGCTTCTATCAGGTGAAACGAAAAATGGTACATCTCATTTGTCTAGTCATTTGAAGACTTGCATTTACAAAAAAAGAGAAGGTGGGAAAGTGCAGTCTAGTTTGAGGTTTGCAGCTAGTGAGAAGGGACAAGTTTCTGTTGAAAATTATGTCTTTGATCCAGAAATTGCAAGGAAAGCACTCTATTCGATGATTATCCTTCGTGAGTATCCATTGTCTATTGTTGATCATGTTGGGTTTCGTAACTTTGTTAGTGCACTGCAACCTTTGTTCAAAATGATTACTCGAAACACGATTAGAAAGGATATATTAGATTGCAACCTTTGTATTAAATTGTCGTTTATTTGATTAAATTCCGATTCGCGGGTGGTGGGTTGGTGGATACCCGCGGGTGGCGGGTTGGCAGATACCCACGGGTGGCGGGTACGTGGATACCCGCGGGTGGCGGGTTGGCGGATACCCGACGGGTGACAGGTATTCGCGGGTGGCGGGTATGGGTAGAGAAAACTACCCATCACGGGTGGCGGGTACGGGTTTTCTTGCAGGTACGGGCATGGATATCCACTATCCGTGCCCGCCTTACCCGATTGCCATCCCTAGATCAATCTTGACAATTAATATTGGAGAGAATTGAGAGACAAAAAGTGGCGTGAGTTTGTGGTTTAAGGTTTAATGGAATATCGTACAATCAATAGTCAAATCTAGGAGAGAATGTCTTAGAAGATTCGTGAGTCAAATCATCAATCAATACAAGAGCTAATCTCGTGTGCAGAGGTTAGTGTGTGGATCATCATCTACTTCAGATTCATTTTCTACGTTCGTCACAAAGATTAGATTCAATTTATGTTTCTGCAATCTCATAAATTGAATTACGCGGCTTTGCATGTTAATTAATCGGTGAATAATTAAATTAAATTAATATCCTAATATATGTTCCTTGCACATGGGATCTTGAATCGGTTCCAATAAGAATGATATAGGAACTCATCTTTATATGAATCCATAGGAATCATACATTTTTATTATATCGGTTAATGCACATATTGAATTATTTTAATGCATAAACATATGTTAATGAAAAATTGAACCGTTGATCTTTTTTATGTATTGTTGAGATTTAATTAATTGGTGCATTAAATTATTGCACATTGTACATTAAAAATCTATTAAATATTTATGTATTAAGTTACTGTAAATTGTTCTTTGCTATGTTTTTTGCATTAAAGTACTGCATTTTGTGCATTTGCGAAGTAATAACAATGCATGGTTTTACGGACTTATATAAGTATCAGTTCCTAGCAGATCCACACCATATATATATATATATATATATATATATATATATATATATATATGGAGTGATTCTTGTACAAATAATTTTTATCCAAAAAATAAAAAATTACGCGCACGGATTTTATGCATCCACTAATGTAATCTAATACATCAATTTTGTGCACGTAATGCATTAATTTTGTGCACGTGATGTATTGGATTTTTATTTATTGCAAAATCTTAAAATCAAATCTTTCTCTCGTTTTTCTTCTCTTTACCACCACTCGCCACCGCCACTAACTCATTGTCACCATCACTGTCGCTCGTGACTGCGACCATTGTTGTTGCACGTCACTATCGCGGACGAAAGTTAAAAAAAAAAGTAAAAACTGTCAATAATAAATATTTTTGTGCATCGAGTTTGACAAAAAAAATCGAATTTGACCATAAAATTATATATATATGGTCAAATTCGAGGGTGCAGATTTGTTCTTATTTCTCACCTAAGAAAGTGTTCTTATTTTATCCGAGCTCTATATATATATATAGCCATTATTTATATCTCAAATAATTGAGTTAACAGCAGCACCCGATTATGATCGGTTTCGTTGTCGAAGGAGATGCAAAATGACAAAATTAAAAAGGAAGTTGTCATGTGACAGTACTAGCTCGTAATAAATTTGGTGTACTTATGAATTAGTTAATTTCAAGAAAATTATGTATGAGCAGTAAGTGGCCGATTCATAAAATTTTATTGGAAGACTATATATGATTAGAATTTTATATATATATATAACTTTTTTTATCAATTATTGTGAAAAAAATTTGATTTGATAGGGCTTCTGTCTACCCGAGTCTTGTGAATCCACTCATATCAGTAGTAGGTTGTAGAACATGTATATATGTTGATAAGATTGATGTATATATGTTGATAAGATCATCATTAATGGATTTGGTACAATTTGTGAGGGTGAAGGTTTCCCAGTATCACAAATTCATATTCCTTAATCACAAATTGTACTATTAACGCTTTAAAGAATTGTACGTTCTTTCATCAATGAAGAGAAGAGTCCCATATATAGCTTGTGATTTTATTGACGACTCAAATTAATTATTAAACCTTTGTTTGATTATTGAAATAACGAAAATAAAAACTCGTTCACCTATTGAAGATCACTTTTCTTGTTAATACTAGTATTTATTAATATTTTAACGTTTGAATAATTTACGCATGACAATTTATATGGCGTTGACGTATATTGATGGACACAGTAATATATATTCAGTAAGCAAGTGATCATTCGAATGACTCCAATGAATAAATTTTAATGAGTGAATTTTAAATTTCACTTTATTTATAGTAATATTTATTTTAATTATTATTTTTTGAACAAATTGTTGGTAAAAATTCTCATATTAAATTATAAAATTCATGTAATTAGTAAAAATAGAAAATAAAAAATAGCCCAAAATATTTAATCGTAAATAGTAGTCTCAATTTATTTTGAATTATCATCTACCAAAATTAATGCGTAAAATATTACTCCAAGGGAACATTTACTTAGCAATTTCTCTACTAGATAAACAATGAACATCGAGATCTGTAAAATAATCTCCGCAACCTTGATCAAGTATTCGAAAGTTCTTTTTTAAAATGTCATCTGATATCTTCAAGACTTCAAATCTTGAGAAAAGTCTTGAATATATATATATATATATATATATATATAAAGATTGCTATGTCTAAATTATCTTGCAATCAATAAAATAAATATAGATATTATCCATGCTAACGTTGCTGTAACTTTGTAACTCGAACTTGTAAGATCTCAACGTCGTGACACATACAGACTAGAACATGCGCATAAAACTGTGCTAAGCGGCAAATTTCGTCATTTGAAAAATTACCAATATGCATGAAATGCTTGTTAATTTGTTCACATAAATCTCCAAATATATATATATAGTGCATCAACATGCTCTAACAGTAATGACTTGTAATCAATCTTTTATACTCGTAGCAAACCTAGTAGTGTGATTAGGTATATAGCCTTTACCTTTATTTTTTTATTTTTTTTTTCTTTTAACTGTAGTCTGTAGCCTACAGTTGTTGTAATTATACATTCACACGAGTCAACTATTATATATGCATCGGTCAAATAATCGAAATTAAATACTCCATGTGAATACATTTTACGCCCTAGACCTAGATGCATGCATGCAAGCTACTGATGAGCGGATTCAAGTTTGAAAAAATGTGGAAACTTATTTTATTAATAAGGATTTAAAATTTACTACTAGTATAAAATTGGAATGGGCTTAACACAGCACATATTTGCTCCGGCAGTGCCCCACCTTGAAACGCAACTTTTGGGTTTTGAGTACATCTCCAACCCTGCTCTATATCTTCACATATTTTTAAATTTGGAGCAATTCATTCTCCAGTTCAATACCAAAATCCTGCTCTATATCTTCACATATTTTCAAATTTGGAGCAATTCCTTCTCCAGCACAGCACCAAAATCCTGCTCTATACAGATTTGAATAGTATTGCTCCAAACTTGGAGCAATACTATTCATTGCTCTACTCTTTTTGCAATTAATGTTCTTGTTATATAATTATTATTCTTTGTTATATTTATTATTTTTTGTGTTCTTTAATTTTTTTGTTCCAAAATATTATATTATAGTTATATTTCTAAACATATTATACCGACATTAAAATTACAAAAAATTATGTAAAAAATACAATTACATAAAATACAAGATAAACAAAATAAAAAAAATACAATTACATAATAGAAGCATAAAAATAAAGTCGATACATTTAATTTCTAATAAAGGCCATCTCCGGAACGTCCCACCCCATCTGAAAATAAATTCTAGAATATATTAGAAGTACAAGTGTTGGCTTCTTTGGCTTGTTTCCGCTTTCAAATAATATCTTGTTGCTCTGATAGGAAGTAATCACATGTTTCAGGATCATCAACCGTGACAAAAAATAAAATAATCTGTTTTTGTGTAAAAATATAGCAGACTGCTGGAGATGACTTACTAATTTTGCTGTATTTTTGTGCTGAAATTGCTGTATTTTGATGCGAAATGCTGGAGATGACAGTGTTGCGCTATTATATTGTTATTGCAGCATGCCGGCATTAATGTTCAATGCGCCTTTTTATTTTATTTTTCTTTTTGTTTAGCTAATTATTCTTTTTTTGTATTTTTTAAATATTATGTACAAAAATGATCTTTAATAATATAATTAGAATATTGAAAATTGTGATATTATTATTTAGAACTATTTCTAAACTCTACAAATGTAAATCCCGTTCAATAATTAACTCTCGGCTATAACTCTTATATCAAAACAAAAATACTTGAAGAAAGGAATATTGCATGTTCGAGTCAAAGCGATTGCCTTGGTAAACGAACCAAATGGCTTGGATCCTGAATCTAAACATAACCCAAAATCATATATATATACAAGTCCATAAATCTAAACCGGTTAAGCTTTATCTTTATAATAAACCTAAGGGTGTGTTTAAAATGGTGAATTCAAATATTTTCACACTTTTTCAAATGTTTACTGCTGTTGTTAATTTTTTCCCCGAGCAGGATGGATAATTTTTCTGAGCAGCCCCTTTTCCTTTATTTTCACTCTAATTGTGGATAATATTAACATGAGTAATATGTGTGATAATATTTTCCCATGAAAGAAAAGACATAAAAATGGGGTGGGGTGGGGGGAACCATATGATATAATTTTTTTTCCATCCTAGTAAACATGTGATAAAAATGATAATATTTTCCTATTTTTTCTTATCCTTCATTTTTCAATAATAAATTTATAGTTAAAGTAAACAAACCCTAAATAATTGGAATGAACCTGATGATAACTTACATAACTGGATCTTATAATTTATAAAGTATCATAATATATATAATAGTGTTACCCAGAATTCACAGAAGTATATGTATAGGTACTGCTCCAAAATCTTAGTAATTGACATAATTAGGAAACAGCCCGAAGCAGCAGATATGATGGCAGTGGACAGAAGACAGAAATTGGGGCATCAATTGTATAATTAAAAAGAAGGAAATATTAATAATAATGTTGATTGGAATTTTCCCAAGGCTGACAGCAATATTAATAATATAATGAAAAACAATTACATGCATTGGAATGGGACAGCACTTCACAATTTTTTATATAAAAATATTATAACAGACTAGTTTTCTTTTCATTGTGTCTAAAGAAGAACATCATAAACCTGCGGGTATAGATGCGCTTGAGTACAATAATAAATTAGTATATGCAAGAGAATTTGTTTTATTTTTTATTTTTTGGGTACCTAAAGAAATGTGTAATCCCGAAGGCATGTTTTATATTTATGACGATATTTATGATCATTTATGAAATATTGTTGGTCAGAATATTCAATACTTATGATATACTACTATATATATGTGTGTGTGTGTGTGTGGAGATGCATGCCTGCTGATGGATTGTACGGGTCTTGAGGTGCATCGAGTTGGGTGTCTTAATAATTTACTAGTAATTAGGCTCCGAATTTCCAAGCTTCCATCTCTAGGGTTTCTACTGTCTCTTATACTCGCTTTTGGTTTTTGCTCTCTCTCCCTCTCTCTTGTGGATCAAGGCTCTTTGACTATTTGTCTGCCGAGACTTCACATTTAGGTGAGAGTTGAAATGAAATCACTATTACATTTCTAATGTAATAATACACTTTTCATAAGATCAATTATAAGAAAAAGGTTCTTTACACTCAAAAGTTTGGGGCATAGAGATAAATACAATTATAAGATTTCTCGAATTACCTCAATCGCGTCAACAATTTCAATTAGGGGAGATGTGTACTTAGAGCTCCCTATGATACGACTTGGTTAAGGAAATGTAATGCAGCCATGTCCAATGTAATTTTTCTTCGTGTTTTTATGCCAAAAAAAGAGAGAAAAGAAAAAAAAATCTAAACCTTGAAGATCACAAAATGATCCCTCGAGGCCGGGCCTCAATAAAACTCATAAAAGAGTGTTTTTAGCAATTTGGTTAAAAATTAAGTCTATAAACTCTTGTTATTATATAACGGTAAAAGTTCACAAGTCGTTAAAGTTAACGGTAAGTGTACCAATAATGCATATATATAATTGGTGTATGCATACTAGACAAGCATGGTATGAGAGAGTAGTATGTAAAAGTTATGAATTTAAATAATATATATATAATATATTATTATTCTTATTTATAATTTTGAAATTTTTTAGATACAATATCTCATATCAAATAATACACGCTTTTATAAAAGTATTATATTATAACCATTTAAATTGTTCAAAATCGACTTTATAAATTAATTAAATCGGCCATATATGTATAATATAATAATACTCGCTTTTATAAAAGTATTAATTAATATGACAATGACGTACAAGGAAGCTCTCTCAGATCATATGAAATGATTTTTTTTTCATCTTTAAAATAATTAATTACTATCAAATAAATACATAGATTTGGTGAAGTTGATTTCACTTTGCGGTCAGATAAAAAGTAATAAATATCTAGAAAAAAGTGAAAATTATCGAATGAAAAATGACAGTGAAATTTTTACCCTTTAACTAGCTAGTTTAAATATCAAATGACAATTATCATAAACAAAAGTAACAATTATGTTAATGAAAAAGTGACAATTCGGATCCAACCTCACTCAAATCCACCTCTCAAATAAAATCAACAAATCATGAAACTACTGATCTAAAACTAAAAGTCATATTTTCATCTTCATGATATATATATTCAAAAAAATTTGTAAACAGTACTAAAGAATAAATTTCATATGCACGAAGACTAAAATATGGTTGATCGTACGGTGCCGTCGAATAAAAAAAGTACTACTCCATGGTTCTCTTATATATTGTGTTACTACAGCCACTCAAGTCTATGATATAGGAAGAATGCAAATTACAAATCATACTAACTTAACTAGAAGACCAAGTAAGTTAAATCACATAATTTGATAGGTTCATTAAGACCCAACATATTAAATGCACTTTAAATATCTAGTTGAATCTTAATCTTCTAGCTATCATATGAAATTAAAGATTGAATTGAACATTGAAGGGTTCTTGCTGAGGAATTTCCATGAACATTCAAATATAAATCCACTCAGAGATTCATTAACTCTAAAAGCATGCAACTAACTAAAGATTTTCTATAGCACATTAATAAATATTTTACCACTTCGCCAATTTTGAGTTATACACCCAAAAACCATCAACTTAGTTTACTTTTTTAACCCAGTAAAACTTGAGGCCCAACCAATAAAATATTATTTTCTCTATATATTGGCAGATCGATAGAAAGTTGGGGAATAGACCCTACCAAACCTATTAATACTCCCTCCCATCCATAATATAAGTCATTTTGAGATTTTGCACAATTATTAATGAAAAAAAAGGGAAAAGGTGCAAAATACCCCCCTCATGTTGGCAGTGCTAGGCAAATATCCCCTGAACTTTGTTTAGGTGCAAATTCACCTTCCCTAAAGTTTTCGAGTGCAATTACCTCATCGCCGTGACGGAAACAACACTTACGTTGGCAAAAAAAATATTTTTGATTCATTTTTATTCTTGTGGAACCCTTACAATTCCCAAGAATTAATTGGTGCTAAAAGCTCAAATTAGGGAAAAAATTGTTTCGAACCCTAGCTCACAACTATCAAAACTCAGGCGAAGTTCTCTAATAATTTACAATCCAAGCCAACTATTTATTGATGACATTGATAATCTCATATTCTTCAAGTGGTTCGTCATTCTTTTTCGTGCAAATTATCGGAGAACTTCAACTGAATTTTGATAGTTGTGAGCTAGGGTTCGAAATAATTTGTTTCCTAATTTGAGCTTTTAGCACCAATTATGTAGTATATAACCGTTGGGAATTGTGAGGGTCCCACAAGAATAAAAATAAATCAAAAATATTTTTTTTGCTAACGGAAGTGTCGTTTCCTTCACGGCGAGGGGTTAATTGCACCTGAAAATTTTAGGGAATGGTGATTTTGCACCTAAACAAAGTTCGGGGGGTATTTGCCTAGAATTATCAATATGAGGGGGGTATTTGCACCTTTTCCCAAAAAACATTCTACCCATATTAACCTTATTTATTGCTAATTTTCACAATAATTAACTCTTCTTACTATTGAAAAAAGTAAAATATAAGTATGAAGAAGGATAGAAAAAGTGGTTCATCAATTAATGGGAAGAAGAAACGGAAGATATGTAAGTAATGACAGATGTTATAAATAAGGTTAATGCTAGTATATATTCCTAAAACGACTTATAAAATTAAATTAATGCAAATCCTCCAAACGACTTATATAATAGATGAGAGGAAGTATTAATAAATTATGGATTGAGTCCGGAGCTCCCACAAATATTATATTTTCCGCCTGCGGCTGATTTGAACCCTAAGTACCCTACTCCAAACGCACACATGAAACATACACAGACCTCGGGGAGATGAGTTTTTCATGAATACAAAGATGTGGTAGCCAAATTTACCACTTGTTTCTTAAATTCAAAGATGAAAAAGAACGGTGAGGTGGTCCAGCTCTTAGAGAGTTAGAGGTCAAAATTTTGAAGTGTATATATGTTTGTTTGGCTGTCCAATTTGACAAATTGCATTTATGCATATGTTTCTTGAATTGATTCTTTGATGTCTCAACACCCCACATGGCACGTGACCACAAGAAAATTGGCCCCTTTCTCTTTTCCTCCTCATTAATTAATTAATTAATTATCAAATATATTTCCAAGGTTAACCTGGATTAAACCAGGCCTGGAGAATGAGGCTGATAAGGTTGACCCTTTGGACCAAATTCCAAAGATTTGTTATTCATTATTTTAATGTGATCGGAATTTGGGCATCACTCATGGCTACAACTATCTCTCCAACAAGTAGTTTTACAAGCCCAAAACCCTAGAATAGGTTATACTACTCATTATAATTAAAATAATGTTAATAATAAAAAAATGGATCAGTTAGTATTATTCTGAGTATTAGTGGAAATGCGTTGGGAGATGAGAAAATATTAATTTTATGATGAAAGTTGTTGGGTTGGCGACCTAAAGATGACAAATTAAAGCTTGGTCATGCAAAGTGAGATTGGAAAAACAACCATAGGGCAACTAGCTCTATCATTTTTTTTAGAATAAAAATAGGGCTCTAGATATTAGATTAATATATCAATGTTAGATGCTTCCACCCTTAATAAATTACTATATATTATTAGTTTATTACAGATTGATCTAGACTAACGAGATGCCTTTGTGTGTGTACTTTGAATATCCTCTTATTTTATTTGATAAAAAAATTAGTAAACGTAATCTCGACTCATGAAAACAGTGCTGATAATTAATTTATTGCAATTTCATGCGAAAAAATGCACAACAAAAATAGCCCTCGAACTCGTATTCTACTATCTAGTGAAATTAATTTATTGTTACAACCTCCCCCTTTATCAAATAATGAGATTTTCCGAGTAGGGAAGTTCAAATTTTATTCCATTACAAATTAGTATATTTAATATACTAGTTAAATGGTACGTGTGATGAACGTAAAAGTTATAAAATGAATAAGACAATTTTTTATCACAATATTAAAGAATTAATATAGATACAAAGGAATTCTTACCTTATATATATCATATAATAAATAAAACCTATGTATATATTTATTAAATTCATAAACTATCTTTAGAAATTATTAAAAAAAGTACATCTAAATTTATCAAAATACATATATAGTGGAGTGATAGTTTTAGATATTTATATATAAATGTAGTATAGTCTAATCAAATGTAAAAATTTCACATGCAACTTCAACTATAGCTAGTCCAAAGAAAGATTTTAAAATCCTAATTCATTGTTTACGCATTTCTAATCAATTTATGGGTTGTAGAAATATGAATCCTTTCAAAATAATAGGATTTTTCCAAGAAAAATAGACCAAACATCTCAATTTGTATTGAAAGAATATATAGCACACACAGATTTCAATTCATAAACATGCATAATCTTCAAACCCAACACCCCGAGTCACTCAATTGTCACAACTCACATGCATTTGGATTAAATAAATGAAATAGGATTGATTAGATAAATGATTAATGGGGAGGGATTCAATATCTTTGAAACATTAACTCGATATAATAATTTGGTTTCAATTATCGAATATTCGCACGCATTAGACTTGAATCATTATTGTAATAATGAATTGGTTTGTGTCATGTGACAAGATCTTGGGATTGAGTCTCTCTGCACGAGCTCAAGGACAAATCTTATCTTACTAGCCCCAAGATAAAAAAAAAATAAACTAAATAAAATAAACGAAGTTAAAAAATTAAAATCTTTGTGTAATCAAAATGTCTCGAGGTGATTTTGTTGTTTTTGCACATGGATTTTCATCACCTTATTGTTTCTTTTATTTTTAATCCCCTCGAAATACCTTATCTTCATGATCTTCTAGTAAGTATATGTATTTTATAAAATTTGAAGTACAGTAACAATTTTTTTTTAATTCAAACTTGAGTTGCAAAATACTAAACTATTATAATTCAAACTTTGAATTACAAGAGCCTCCCCCCCCCCCCCCCCCCCCACACACAAAATAAATAAATAAATAAAGAATTTAAAAAAATCTTGTTATAGTAGCTGGAGTAGATTTGGGCTGCAATTCATTTGTTTACTAATGTTGTTTATTGTTAATAACCAAAAGCAATCAATATAAAACATTACTGTACTGTAATAATTAATTCAAAATAATAATAAAACTAAAGAAAACGGGTTAGGCATAAGCCGGGCTTTATGAAAAAAATGAGGCCCGGCCCTATTTATGTATTTGTGCAAAGTAGGTATGGACGGATCCGAGTTAGAGAGGCCTTGGGATGGGCTCCAAGTAGGCTGGGTTAGTGGGCTTCATATGGATTGAGTATGCTGATCTTTATTATTTGTGTAATTTTTTCTTTTGATTAAATTGTATCTTCACTCATGAACTCTAGATATCCTCAATTTCTTGACTCGAGCAAATATTTCAATGATAATTTTTTTAAAGTTGATGAGGATGTAGACTACATTTTGTTACATTTTTTTTTAAAATATTCCAGCTTATTATTAAATTCACTACTTTTTCCTACATCTTGCTTTCTATATGATTAAATTGAAAAGTTTAATGAATCGCGCCTTCATTGAATACATGACAATTAATTAAGCATGACTGCATGAACATATTATGCGGTACATTTTGCACTGCATAAATGCTTACTGTGTTTGCAGCCCAAAAACATAACTTCCTGAGCCCAAAATAGTGTTATTAAGCTCCAAGAATTAATTCATTTTCTAGCCCAATTAGTAGAAGTATTATTGTAGTCCAATTTGACACTTTTGCAAGGCCGTGTTGAATTGTAGGGTACTAGTATTTATATGAAACTGATTAAAAATAAAAGTCGTGTAGTGTCTGCGAGAGTAATCTGCCAAATTTACAAAATTAAAAAATAACGCGGAAAAAATGTAAAGAAAACTTTATGAATTTAATGCATTTTATTTTTCCCCTTTCAAAAAAAGGGCTTTTTTCACATTTGCCCAAAAAAAAGAAAAATAGAAAGGGGAATTTCGAATATTATATTTATATCCAGTGAAGCCCGCCAATTCCAAAACCCCTCACTATCTCCGCCGCGCTCCACCGCCAATGGACTTCGAATCACCGGACGCCGCTCTCTGGAGAGAAACTCTCCTCTCATACGAATCCGTAATTAAAAACCTTGGAAAACCCGACCTCATTCCCCTCGATGATTTCTACCGCAAAGAGCTCCCAAATCTGCTCCACCAGCGCGACCCCGATCCCTACATCACCACCGCCGAACTCTCCAGGCTCATGGAGTGGAAGCTGGCCCGCGGAAAGTGGCGCCCGCGCTTGCTCTCCTTCGTTTCCTCCCTCAGCGACGCCGTCGTCGGGGACGCCTCCCGGAAGGCGTTTGCTGCCTTGCCCGACGTTTCCAAGGCCGTCTTAGGGTTGACGGTGTTGAAGGGCGTGGGTCCCGCCACCGCCTCCGCCGTCCTCGCCGCCTATGCGCCAGATGTTGTGCCATTCATGTCCGATGAGGTATCCCGGTGCTTTTAGTTCTAGGATTTACCGATTTGGAGGTGTTAAAGTATTTTGGCGATAATGGAACGTATTAATTGCTTATTAATTTCCTTTTGTTGACGAGGAAAATTGCTGTGTTTTGGGTTAAATGAGATGAGCTTTGAGATTGTGGAAATGTTATTGACATTATTATTATCTATTGGTGCGATGTTTCGTATTTATGTAAAAAATTAGGCAATGGTGGCTGTTCTTGGGGATTCGAAGGATTATTCTTTGAAGAGATATGTGGCATTTGTGGAAAAGATGCAAGCTAAGGCAAAGGTTGGTTCAATTGTTTGTTTCTCTTCCTGTGTTCGTGTTGCACATGAGATCCTCTGTTTCAAAACGGCATTTCATCACTTATTCCAACTGTTGGATTGGAATAAGAGATGGAACATTATTTTGAAATGGAAGATCTCATGCCTGAATCCCAGCTAGTGTTTTCTGCTCTGCAGAATGTGTATGTAATTCACTGTTTGTGTTGATGTATGCAAAAGAAATTATTGATCTTTTCTTCTATGATTTTGACTCAAAATGTATGTTTATGCTGCTGTAAATGTGATTCTGGATAAAGTAATTAAGATCTTGTTTGACTATTAAAAGTGTAATGTTGTCGTAGCAATTCTTTTCTGCTTTAGTAGCTGAAATTTAGTGTTATGTGAGACTCATCGTGGATTCGTCCCTACCTCAACTGATTCATCCTGGATCACTTGGAGCTAAACTTGTAATGTCTGCAATCTTCTATTGCACCAACTTTTTCCCTTTTCTTTTTTCCCGTTGGAAGGGGAACAATTAGTGAATTATCTAATATATCGTAGATAACCTGATTAAAATTAGTTAAGCAACTTAGCCTCTTGGAGGTTTTTCTAGGTTACTTATAGTGATTGGTGCATATTTGCATATTTGAGTTCTCCAGTACACCGTGTGCTTGTATAGTTTTGCAATGACTCCCAAAGCTGCGATTATTGAGTGCTTTCTACCCAGGCGGATCCCATTTTCATGTGACCTCCATTTTCTAGTCTATCTAGATGAACATTTTTTCAGCGAGTATAAGGGGACATTTTCGTTTGATGATAGTTAGAGTGACAACATATATTATTGAGTATTTGAAGGATTAGACGATCAAACAAGTTCAAAATTGTTCAATCCATTTAAGGTATATAGTGGATTAGTCTATACTAGTATTATTTTTGTCTATCAGTATTTTGTGATTCATGTTGAGCAAGGTTGATCTCCTAGGAAGGCCGACGTTTTGTATGGGTGAGACTGAATTAAGACCTTTACGAAAACTTTTTATCTCATTTGTTTGTTATCCAGTATGTCTTAAAAATGGTTTGAATTCTCATTGTGTAATCACCAACTCTATTTTCAGGAGTTGTCTTCTTCGGATGATATTTTCACACCATCAGATGTTGAAAGGGCGCTCTGGAGTTGTAAAGCAGGAGCTAAATTGAGAAGCTCGTCAACAAAGGCAGATGATGTTGAGCCACCGGAGAAAAAGTCCAAAAGAAAGAGGAAACAATAACAGCCGTGGCTAGGTGAGACTGAACATTCTGTAGTCTGTCACCATATACTATCCACTGTATCTTCCATCTTCAACCTTGCTACTCTAAGATCTTCCTTAATACAATGTTAGCTTTACTTCTTAGGGCCCGTTTGGTATCATATACCAGTATATCAGATATCAAGTATGGGTATGGGTATCAGATATCAAGTATGGGTATGAGATTGATATCTGATATTTATGTTTGGTATGCTGAAGATATCGACTGATATCAAGTGGAAAGGAAATGAAAGATATGAGTCATACACTAGTAAAAATTGGTATATGAAAATGTTGAATATTAGTATATCAGGTATATCAAAGATATCAATTTGATATCTATGTACTGATATACCAAACACAAGGTATGGATATGGGTCATATTGATACCCATACCTGATATACGTATATGGATATCAAATGAGCCCTTAGTGTTTCTTATCGTTGTATGTTAATGAAATTAGGTGATATTTGTAGTTCAAGGTGTATAATACTAAAAAATAATCTAGGAAATTTCAAATATAGTTTTGTGAAATCCTAATATAGTTTTTCTTAAATTGAAATTACTCAAGTTTGACGATTTGCGCTAGATTTTCAATCCACAATTGACCTTTTTGTTTATCTTTTTCAATATATACTGAGTACGATGTAATATTCGTACCATTAATTAATCAAATTCACAACATTACCTGATTGCAAAATGTGAGCAACATTTTTATTCTTTCTAGGCTTATCATATCTTTGGTACTCTATTAGTTAAAGTTGTTGGTATCAAAGTCCGTGGTAGCTGAATGGTTCTAATTATGGATTATTAAAGTACTAATAATTAATAAATATCGGTAAACTATATCGTTATTGCTTTAGTTTAATTCATATGAAATCAATTATCCGTGGAATAATTGGTAAAATATAGCGTTAGTTTATTCTTTAAAAAGAATATCGGAAAAATAATTGGTTTAGCTTTGATGATAGTTTATAACATAGTGTGATAGCATTAGTTTGTTCATGTGATGTGAATCATTATGTATTTATTTATTTATTTATTTATTGATAATAAAAATGAAGTTTGATATAACATGGCCATCATTGTGATACAATCGCCGCTTAACTTAGATTTGTATTCTATATTTATGGTACTGTCGGTGGGTGGACCAACGCATTTATAAAGATTGTTAGTATTTCATATCTATATATTTATGTTGTTTTAAGTTTGATTACAAAGGCCACTAGAAAAGCTACACATGCAAACAATTATTTATAAATAATCCCTTCTTCTGAAAAATCACATTTTTATAATAAGAAACTTTAACAAATGGTATTATTAGATGATTAGATCACAGAGAGTACATTAGTAACAAGTTTAATTGCAATAGATTTATTCGATCCGGAGTCAAAGCTATCAGAAATATAATTGATCTATTACTAATACGAAAATAAAGTTGTCCCTCCACGGTGCTCTGTTCAGATTTTCCTTTATTCTGGTAATTTATCTAATTTTAATTCATATATATTTTAATTTTTATTAATTAAAATTTTATTAATTTCATATTCTTGAAATATTACATGTTTATCTATTAATCACATCTCATATTTATCTTTCTCTCTATTTAATTAATTTCTTCTATTACACATTAAAATAATGACAATTTCGGAATGCATTCTTATAAATCCATATTTTATACATTCTTAATTCATATATAACAATCTATTAAAATATATATATATATATTTAATATTATAAAATTTTTTACGTTCCTATTATTTGGTAGTATATTCATTAAAGTTTCCTTTATTATATTATATACAATTATAAAATTATATCGTCAATTAGATTATGTATAGAATTATAAGTGCTCGAAAAGTATTAGTCAATCAATTTAATTAATTTATATATATATATTCTAATTCGAATTTATCATTATGATTATTATTATATTTATTAGTATGTATTTAATTAATATTTGTAATATATTTGTATTTATCTTTCCGTGTGTAATGTCATTAACTTCTAATAAACTATTAAATGTTGTAGTATTGATCTATCCATGTTGTAATTGAATTCTAATAGACTTTTATGTGTCATGTTATGACACTATATTATGTATTAGAAGAATTATCATTCTGAATTATGTTTAGATATTAGAAATAAAATTATTTTTTAAGTTAGTTTCTAAGCAGCACTAATAATTAAATTTATAGTAACAGACAAATTTTAAAAAATCAAATTAGCATTTTAAGAGGCCAATAGAAATTTTGTAAATGAAAATCCTATGAAGACTAATTAAATATATTTTATCAACATGTCTACATGGAATCCTCTTCAATTTTTATTCATGTTTTTCTAAAACTTCGATTAGTGTTTGTTAGAAAATATATACATAATCAAATGTGGGAAAGATAGCAAAAAAAAGAACAAAAAAATTTGAAGATGTAAATATATTTTTTTCGGCATTTTGACAAAGATTAGATATATCAATTTAGCATGAACCAACGAGACGGTTCAAATATATTTAAAAACGAAGGATTTTTACTAATTTTAATTAATATTAACTTTGTTTAGATTTTTATCGAGTAATTTTGTATAAAACAACGAGACAGTTCAAATAACACTAGAAAGAAGGATTTTTACTATTTTTAATTAATATTAACTTTGTTCAGATTTTTATCGAGTAATTTTGCATAAAACAACGAGACAGTTCAAATAACACTAGAAAGAATGGTTTTTTACTATTTTTAATTAATATTACTTGTAGTGTTCATATTTTTATCGAGTATTAAACATGACAACACCCTCAGCGCACCAGGTTTGTGTATATCAGAGGTCAAGAGAGGAAGTATAATAGAGACGTCATTAACAGATAACGCCCACGATTCGCTATTTCTATTTATCTTAAATTCTTTATATTGTGCAATATTAATTTACATTATTTATTTTTTTGGCCTTTTGGCTAAGATTAGGGATATTAATTTAGCATAAACCAACGAGACGGTTCAAATAGACATAAAAAGAAGGATTTTTATTAATTTTAGTTAATATTAACTTTGTAGTATTCATATATTTATCGAGTATTAGCAAACGGGTTTGAGACTGGTATGTACAATAAAATTACTGTTTTAGTTGAGATTAGGACTACAATATGTAAAAAAATTCTAAACAAATTTAAATTTGAAAAATACTTAATGAATGAATATGCGTTATAATTCCTAATTATATGCGAACATCACAACTTCTAAATAAAATATAATTTTTTTTAAAATGTATACACGTAAATCAAAACATAAGTTATTTCCCGTCGAATTTCGACATGCTAGTTACTAGTCTATTTTATAATTCATTTTGCAAGAAAATAATTTAAACTCGAATAATGAGACTCATTAGTAAGCAAACCACACTTCAGTTTAATGATATTCGATTAGTTAGCTTATTATTAGGCTCGAATATAGCCGGACTTGTAAAATTACATGACTAGTTCAATAAAAAGTTTATAATTAGACTTTTACTTTATGGTTGAAATTAAAACTATCTAATATAACTCATTTGTTACAGTGAAAGTGTCTTTATTTGTTATAGGGTAAAATCCATCATTTTAACTTAATCTTTAACGATTTTTTCAAAAATGTCTCAATCTATAAGAATATATGACATCAGAACAAAATCCGACAATCTGAACAATCATGTAAATTGTCGGAATTCTATGTGTATTATATTTCATGTAAATTTAATATTTTGACAAAGTAATACACGCAGGATTTCAAAAATTACGTTATTTTTCCAGGTTGTTAGTCGGATGTTAAATTTGAAACAAATTTTAAAAGTTAGATAGTATTAAATTTGATATTTTCAAAATTCTGGATATTTTTGAAAAAATCATTAAAAATTATACTCCATTAGAATGTTCAATTAGCCATTTGTTTAATCATTTTATTTTAGAAATTTCTTATACGCCGAAGCATGTTTCTCACAGGTCCCTTTGTTTAGTTGATTGATTGAGAGATTCTTCACTTTCACATACCATTTCATTGACCAAAATCTTTTTAGTGGGCACCCATTAAAATAAAACAGCCCATCTCAACTACTATCCAAATTCAATGTTTCCTACACTGCCACATTTTTCTACTCAGAAATAGCAGATTACTTTTTTTAGGCAAAGTTCACCGCCAATGGAGCAAACAACAAAATCACATTAGCTTAAGACAATTAGGTGGAATGCCGCCCCTGAAAAATATGTCACAATATGTATGACACGAGTTTTACGAAGTATTTGGAAGATGTTTGTTGAATGGAGAAAGAGACCCACCATTTTGAGAAATATGTGATAGATGTTTGTTAAGTGGAAAAGAGGGCGCACCATTTCAAGAAATGATAGATGTTTGTTTGTAAGGAGTTGTTTATGTAATACATTTTTTAGGGACTGACGAAAATGATATTAATAATATATTTTTCAGGGACGAAGGGAGTATCATTAATCATAAAACAAAACATACAAGTATATATGACCTAAAGATGTATTTTGCTTTTTTAAATATAATATATGTATATATACACAAAAACCCCTCCCTGATGGTCTGAAACGCGACACAAAAGGCTCTACAGTCTACACTAATATGTTATAGTGCAACGAAAAGGATTTGTATGTTTTTTAATAAGATTTACCTTAATTAGTCTATTATCCAGTATAATTGTAAAAGTGTATATATTCTTACGAAAATTTTGATAAATTTATAATACTCATACTATTTTTGAGGATAACTTAATAATTTGATATTTATAATATTATTAATATTCTTGCTATAAGATAATAATTCTTCTAAATTTAAAATATTTCAAAATTCTGATAATTTTTTTTTTAAACACTTATTATTCCCTCCGTCCCATCCATTTTGTCTACCTTTCTATAAATGGATGTTCCATCCATTTTGACTACCCCAAATAAGGAAAGAAACCCTTCAAAACTTTTCAAAAGTGGTGGGACCAACTCACTTTCTACATTTTTACCTTTATTCTTAATTTTCGTGCAAACAGTAAATTAGACAAATTGAATGAGACTGAACGAGTACTATTTTCATAAATATTTTCGTCGTTTAACTAGTCTAACAAAAAACCTTCAATCAGAAAACACCTGTCCTAGTGGAACTGAAGATCTGTCAAATGCGATTTTTTGTTGCCCATTGACCAAGGTAATATTTTTTTATTTTATTTTTATCAATTGAACATGTAATATTTAGTGACTAGGTGCTTTGATTGCGGCCTCACATTTAACGTGCTATTTTTCTAATATTTACATATATATAGATTTGTATTCTTGCGAAAATGAATTAATTCTTGTATTCTTATTTTATATAGGGAGTATAAAAATAGTTTAAAATAAAAAAGTCAAGTATTAAAATAAGAGGAATCGTCAAACGACTCAAACCCCAACTATGCCGGCGCCTGACCGTTGATACCTCAAGATTAGTACTAATATGTAGGAATATATATAGGGAAGAGATCATATACAAAACACATTTTCGGTAAGAAATGAGAATCAATCTGGATCATTGATTTTTGTAGATCTATGGTTGTCATTGATCGGTGCATTATAATTGAACACATAATGCATTATCATAACAATTCATTATAGTAACCCAAAAATGCATTATTATGACGATGCATTGTAATAATACATAAAATGCATTATTTTAGTACATAAAATGCATTATTCTCATTTTTTACGGGAAAAGTGATTTATATGTGAACCAACCCCTATATATATATATATATTTAAGATCTGATAGAAACGTATCCTTATATAAGGCCGTAATATATTTTTATCACATCGTATAATGTGTAAAATACATTACTAAAAATGTTAATGCACAAACATTTAATGCACCTTTAATGTACAAATTATAGTAACTTAATGCACTCACTAAATTTGAAACATATATTCAAAAAGATCAACGATCCAGATTTATTTTTATGTCCTTTATAAAAATGTGTTTCTATGTGATTCTCTTCATATATATATATATATATATATATATATATATATGGGTTGGATCAAATGAAAACCATTCCTTAAGTGTTAACTAGGAACCAATATAATTCATTGATTGTGTAGAATTCAATGGCTTAGATCTAATTTAACTTTGAAAGTTAAAATTGAAAAATTACACTCTAATTAACATTTCTAACTCAATCAATCAATCATATCCGTTAATTAAAAGAAATTAAGGGTTTAGATTTGTTCCTAGGTTAATGCCTAGAGATTAATTAGAGTGTAATTTTTCAATTTTAACTTTCAAAGTTAAATTAGATCTAAGCCATTGAATTCTACACAATCAATGGATTATATTGGTTCCTAGTTAACACTTAAGGAATGGTTTTCATTTGATCCAACCCCTATATATATATATATATATATATATATATATATATATAATAGAATCGAATTATTGGTCGTCTTCGTCTATAAATTTAATTTTAGAAGAATTTAAGATTAGTTGGGACCAATTTTGATTAGAAAACTCCCGGTAGGTTCACAACA
Source organism: Agastache rugosa (assembly GCA_031470985.1). Classification (NCBI taxonomy): domain Eukaryota; kingdom Viridiplantae; phylum Streptophyta; class Magnoliopsida; order Lamiales; family Lamiaceae; genus Agastache; species Agastache rugosa. Next base: position 5,533,274 of record CM062601.1, on the reverse strand, counting down.
TACGAGAAGGGACTACCTCTATCATTCCGAGCCAAAAAATTATTACCTTCTAAATTTTGTATTATTCATATTTTTTATTTTTTCTTTTGAATTATCTCATTATAAAATCACCAACCTATTTTCATTTGAAAATTTGAAATGAACTCACTAAACAGGTAAAGTAAATAGCAGACGATTTGCAGGCGACATAACTTCTTAAGCTTTTGTTTAACTTATCCATTTCTAAACATATTTATTCTCAAATTGTCCTTTTCTAAAACAGATTAAAATTAATATTATAAAGATTTTTATCTTTGTCGCTGTGTGTATCTCCTTTCGTCTCAGGTTTCAACTTCGCGTCATACTTCATACCCTAACACCCCAACCTCGGATAGATATGTGTATTTATCATTTTTTAAAGATGAAGAAAACCCGCATCCGCTATTCGAGATACTTGCTAAACAAACTCTGCTTATGTATTATCGTCTGCAAACTACGCAAAGAGATAGACTCTAGCTACTAGAAAAATATAGTGCAACGTGAAGCTCGACCTATCAAGTATTATTAAGTATAATTGGAACTTGAATTATAATTATACTACTCCACCAGTATATCATTCTCAACAAAATATTCACTACAAAAAATTTCTTACCATGCAAAATATTGTTTTGGTCAAGTACTCAATTAGAAACCTAAGAGCATGCACAATGGCGGTCGCTCGACCCGGTCGATTGGCCAGCGACCGCCACAAGAGACCTACCCCCCCGGTCCCTCCCCATTGTAGTGACCGCATAGGTCGCAACCCAGGTCGGGTTAGCGACCGAGCAACCGACCTGGGTTGCTAATATTTATTATTTTTTTATTTCATGTTTAATAAAAAAAATTAATATATTTCATGTTTAATTTTTCATGTTTAATTTTCAGGTTTAATTTTCCAATATTTCAATACAATATGGTATTTTAATTATAATTATTTTTATTATTAAAAAAATATAAAACTTAAAATTAAAAAAATATTTCATGTTTAATTTTTAGGTTTAATTTTCCAATATTTCAATACAATATGGTATTTTAATTATAATTATTTTTATTATTAACAAAATATAAAACTTAAAATTAAAAAAAATCATGTTTAATTTTTCAGGTTTAATTTTCCAATATTTCAATACAATATGGTATTTTAATTATAATTATTTTTATTATTCAAAATAAATTTAAAACATAAAAATAATATTAAAATATAATTAAAATAATGAGAGACCTAGGTCAGAGACCGGGGTGAGAGACCTGCCCCATTGTGACCGATTTAGAGATCGGTCTCTCAATCATTGAGGTTCCACAAAAAGTGCATAAAGTATGCTAAAATATTGGGAGACCTACCCAAAGGTAGGTCTCCCATTGTGGGTGCTCTAAAAGTCACACCCAAGTATAGTCACTTCAAATTATCCACCATTTTAGTATCGAGGAAAGAAAGTACATAAATTCTTCTTACCATCTCATCTTAAACATGATACTCCATCCGGCCCATAAAATTAGTCCCTTATGCCTTATAATTGGGATGTCCCAAAATATAGTCTCCTTTCTTATTTTGGATTGTATTGAAATACTATTTTACTAATATAACCTTATTCAAACTTAAATTTCACCTCCTTTTGAAAATGTGTAACTGATGAATAGAATAATAAATAAGGGTGAAATAGAACAATTATGTTTCCAAAATACAATTAAATGCATTTTTTTTAATCTATGTGAAAATGAGTAGAGTACTAAATTTGTGGGACGGATGGAGTACTATTTGTTTTTTGGGTTGGGGAGACGGGGGTTTGAAATATTCTTACTGCACAATAGGCCGCATTTTCAATCAGTATTAATTAGTAATCTTAATTTTCATTAATAAAAAGATTATTAGGGTTTAATAATTTATAATTAAAGTTTAAAAATTGCAATTAAATTTATTAGTCTATAATTAGATTTCATCAATATTTAATTAGAATTTAATTACACATTAATTAAATTTATTAGTTAAAATTAAAAATAAAATAACAAGAGAGGTGCGGCGGTTCGAATTTATCTTTCAATTAAAATACAAACGTGTATACATGAATTGATAACCTAAAGCGAGTCATCCATACTTGACCCAACATTTGTGAATTCATTATGGAAGTTTTGAATTTAATTATCAATTAAGGGCATAATATCTTATGTTCACACTTCACACCTAATACATTATTATCATTAGTAAAAAATTTAACTCTAAGTAGGGACATCTGTATTTCGTAAAATATTTTTCAGCATTTCATTTTTGTCCTATTCTTTTATCCGCTGTATGTGTAGTAGTAGTATATTGAAATGTAATGGACAAGCATAATTATGCAATTTTCCTAGAAATTAACTAGTAATCATAAGGTAAGCTGTCATCCATTTTACTTTTATAAGTCCTCATTAATAGACTTTTTCCACACAGCAATCCCCCACTACCAAAAATATATAAAAAATTAAAAAATTATATTCCTTTCGCTTTTTCTTCTTTCAACTGAACTTTGGATCAAACTACCATAATTTATTGGATCAAACTGACCATAATTTGAACATCCTACAAATAGATTAATTTATTATTAGAGTAAAGAATATTATTCAATACAGAAGATTATATCTTATTATTGAATATATATAATATATGGGTTAGGGAAACGGTTGCCAAACTCCAATAGTTTGCACCACAATTCACTACAACAAGGATATTCACCAAGTACATTTGTTTTGATTTATGATTTTGATTATCTATATATGTAAAATTATTGAACTAATAAAACATATTCACACAGCATCAAATAAGTAAAAAATAAAAATAAAAAATTCTATAGTTTATATTAGAAATAGCTAATCATATTTTGCTAATATTAAATCCTAGAAAAGCACATAGGACTCGCCCACACCCAAATTTGGGTAAGAGTTGGAACATCTATTACTAATACGAAAATAAAGATGCCCCCTCCACGGTGCCCCGTTCAGATTTTCCTTTATTCTGGTAATTTGTCTAATTTTAATTCATATATATTCTAATTTTTATTTTTATTAATTTCATATTCTTGAAATATCACATGTTTATCTATTAATGACATCTCATATTTCTTTCCCTCTATTTAATTAAATTCTTCTATTATACATATTAAAATAATAACAATTTCGGAATGCATTCTTATAAACTCTTATTTTATACATTCTTAATTCATATATAATAATCTATAGAAAATTTGTAAATGAAAATTCCTATGAAGACTAAATAAATATATTTAATCAACATATCTATATCGAATCCTTTTTATTTTTCATTCATGTTTTTCTAAAAATTCGATTAGTACTTTCTATAAAAATATATACATTGAATTAAATGTGGGATAAGTAGCTAAAGAAAAGAACAAAAAAACTTGAAGATGTAAACATATTTTTTTTCTGCATTTTGGCAAAGATTAAAGAGATCGATTTAACATGAACTAACGAGACGGTTCAAATATACTTACAAAGAAGGATTTTTACTAATTTTAATTAATATTAACTTTGTTTATATTTTTATCGAGTAATTTAGCATAATCCAACGAGACGGTTCAAATAACATAGAAAGAATGATTTTTACTAATTTTAATTAATATTATTTTGAAGATGTAAACATTATTTTTCCGCATTTTGGCAAAGATTAGATATATCGATTTAGCATGAACCAACGAGACGGTTCAAATATACTTAAAAAGAAGAAGTTTTACTAATTTTAATTAATATTAACTTTATTCAGATTTTTATCGAGTAATTTAGCATAAACCAACGGGACGGTTCAAATAACATAGAAAGAATGATTTTTAAACTAATTTTAATTAATATTACTTGTAGTGTTCATATTTTTATCGAGTATTACCTAACGGATTTGAGACGGGTATTTACAGTAAAATCACTATTTTAACCGAGATTAGGACGAATATGTAAAAAATTCTAAACAAATTTCGATTTAGAAAATACATAATGAATGTACTCGATCCATTGTCATTCCTAATTACTACCTCCGTCCCCAAAAAGTGTGGTTCAATTAATATTTTAAAGTGAAATAAAATTAGTTTTATAAGTTTGATTAATAATTAACACGAACAATATCACAATTCTAAATAAGATATAAAATTATTTTTAAAATGTATACATATAAATTAAAACATAAAGTTATTTCCCGTCGAATTCCGACGAGCTACTTACTAGTTTTAAGTAAAATCAAAATTTGAGTATTTGGGTAAGAGGGTGGAAAATGGTCTATAAGTACCAAAACATGCTTTCTTTTTACAAAGCTGATTGTTATAAATTAAACAACTCTTTATTCTTATACTTCATTAATTTCTAGTTCCCTAATACGCTAACTCTAACAAACAATAACAAAGCCTAAGCCGACTTCCCTGGATCGGCACTCGCAGGGGTTGGCAACTAAAGATTTGAAGATCTAACTTCTAGGATTGGTATGATAAAATAGTGACTTTAATATATACATCACCCATCTTCAAGACAAAGATAATTTTATGTTCGAATTGGCAAGTTTTGGTTCGCATGTTTTATTTGGCCTATATTATATATAAACGAATATATGAAGTGAAAAATGAATGCGAAAACTTTAGTCAAAGTAAACACACACAATTATCAAAAAGTGGAATTATCTCCTATATTGCAAAGTCTATTTGCTAGTAACGACTAATACCTTCTATGAAGGAAGACCAGGTCATTCAACAACGGCCATAATAATTCTCTTCCTTTTTATTTTTCTTTTTTTTCCCTCTAAAATGATCGTAACATATAAATATAAAATCCAAATTGTTGAAATAATTATCAAGAACAGTATACTCCATTTCGCCCAATAATCTATGCATGCACAAAGATGCTGTCAATTTTGTGCATGTATTTTCACATATTCTTATCCACAAAATTAAATCCAGCTTACTTTGTGCGTGTATGAGCAAAGGTTTGTATTTACAAACATGTATGAATTTATTATTTATACATTTATGTTAGTTACTTAGTACTTTTTATTGAATTTGGACATCAAATTTAAATCAACGCGCTTAAAAGAAATTTAATTTCAAGGAGGAGGATCGAAGTTTCGTATAAACATTAAACACTCCATTGTTTACTTTTTCAAAATCAAATACAGTCAATTTATGCGCTCTTTATTTTTTGGTTTTATGATTACTATTTACTAATCAATCGCATCTCTTGAAATCCTTTCATTCTTCTCTTCACTTTTTCTGTATTTCATTTTCCTTAATTTTAGGTTTAGTGATTTGATCGTCTCATCAAAATATCTTAAACAGAAATAGATGCGAATATTCCGAGTTTTTTTAATATAATCCGAAAAGAAGGAACAGCTGGAAATAAAATAGTAGTATCGCAAAATAAATAGAATACGGAAATTGCCCACAACTTATTGTCAGTACTTTTTAGTTTCATTCTTTTATGATCCCATTTTGTTTTAACTTATTTCCCACCACTCCTTTTTTGTATTCCACACCCATTTAATTGGTCTTTCGTATATATTTTTATTTACTTTTCCAAAAGCTCTGACCAAAATTTTTTTGATTTAGGCCTTGTAATTTCTCACTTTACCTTCATTTTCCAATTAGTTGTTGTCTTAATGCGCTAAATATAAGTGGAATGGTAAAAGTTTGTAAACTTAATTAATCAGTACTAGTTTTCCTTGAAAATAAAAGGGTATGTTTTGTGCAGGTAGTGGTAATTCTTGGCTGATCCTGAAGCAGACTATTATTCAATTTTTAATTCCCTTTATACTGTGGGATCTAAATGAAAGAAAGACGTGTTGAGCTGTTATCCTTTTCCTCTCTCTCTCTCTCTCTCTCTCTCTTAATTTCAAAATCTGTGTATAGGTGCAAGCTGTAAATGAACGAGGCGTATGAATGTATAGGACCTTTTTTTGTACTGTTCCTCTCTGTAACAGCCTTCCCCAATCTTCTTTCCATTTGAATAACGAAATTATTATTTTCTTGTTGAGCAACATTTCCTTTTCCTTATAAACCTCCATTCAAATTCCTCCATGGATTGACACTAGTTTGTTCATCTCTCCCCCAAAATGAAGTTTCTTTTGTAGCATACACTTCTCTCTCTCTCTCCCCGGGGTTTGTCACTGAATTGCATTGTAGCTCAGAACCCGCTCCCAAGATTTGATTTTGGCCTACATTGCTCCACAAAAACCTAATCTCGGAACAATGGCGCCGTGGTGGGGGAAGGAATCGCACAGAGGCACACCAGTAGTGGTGAAAATGGAGAACCCTAACAACTGGTCCATGGTCGAGATAGAGTCACCGTCCGACGACGATTTCATGTACCCGAACAACGCCGTTCCGAAGGGCGGCCGCAACAAGAACGCCAAGCAGCTCACTTGGGTCATCCTCCTCAAGGCCCACAAGGCCGCCGGCTGCCTCGCCTCCATCGCCGCCGCATTCGTCTCCCTCGCTGCCATCATCCGCCGCCGCATCGCCTCCGGCCGCACCGACTCCGCCGACACCTCGTCGGCCGAGAACCCCAAGGTCAAGTCCAGATTCTACAGCGCCATTAAGGTCGTGCTCTCGCTCTCTCTGCTGCTGCTTGCTTTCGAGTTCACTGCGTATTTCAAAGGCTGGCATTTCGGAGCTCCGGATCTCCATCTGGATCGACTTTATGCCGCGACGACCGGTTTTGCACTGAAGGATGTGTTCGGTTTGCTCTACTCTACGTGGGTTCGGATCCGGGTCGAGTATCTCGCTCCGCCGCTCCAGTTCTTGACCAGTGTGTGTATCGTGCTCTTCATAATCCAGAGCGTGGATAGGCTAATCTTGTGTTTGGGTTGCTTCTGGATTAGGCTCAGGAATATTAAACCCGTTGCCAAACAAGACCTTGCTAATCTTGAATCTGGAGATGGAGATGGTTATTTCCCTATGGTTTTGGTTCAGATCCCTATGTGCAACGAGAAAGAGGTACACTCTCTTTCCCAATTATTATCCATGATTAGTTACTTCATTTAGATTGATAAAAAATAGTACTATACTATTATTAAGAGTGTTGCTGTATTAGTATCTAAGGTTTGAGTGTGTGAATTGAGTGTTGATTGCTATTTGTACTAAATTGTAATAGGTTTATCAACAATCAATTGCGGCTGTGTGTAACTTGGAGTGGCCTAAGGGGAGAATGCTGATTCAAGTGTTGGATGATTCCGATGATCCGACGGCGCAGATGCTGATCAAAGACGAGGTGCACAAATGGCAGAAGAATGGTGCCAACATTGTATACAGACTTAGAGTGATTAGGGAGGGATATAAAGCTGGCAATCTCAAGTCTGCCATGAGTTGCAGCTATGTTAAAGACTATGAATTTGTTGCTATTTTCGACGCGGATTTCCAGCCTAATCCGGATTTCCTAATGAGGACTGTTCCTCACTTTCAGGTATATCTTGGCATCCCATCTTTGAATAATTGAAGTGGATATTCTTAGTGTATGTGTTTAGGGGTACTATTTTGAAATCCATTTTTGTTTTTTTGGAAGTTTTTAATGAAGTATTTAATTGTGTGTTTGGCCATATGTAATAAGTATCTTGTTTCGCCTTTCGGATTGTAGGATAATGATGAAGTAGGGTTGGTTCAGGCAAGATGGTCATTTGTGAACAAGGATGAAAATCTACTAACAAGGTTGCAGCTCATCAATTTGGCATTTCACTTTGAAGTAGAGCAGCAGGTTAATGGACATTTCCTCAACTTCTTCGGGTTCAATGGGACAGCCGGAGTGTGGAGGATAAAGGCGTTGGAAGAATCCGGTGGGTGGATGGAGAGAACCACGGTTGAGGACATGGATATTGCAGTTCGCGCTCATCTTCATGGATGGAAATTCGTCTTTCTGAATGATGTCGAGGTACTATTTTTACAGTAAATTGCTGATTAATGGCTGTCATTTGTTGATTTTTGTTTGCTAACTAACGAGATCATATCTTGTGGAACTTTCAGTGCCAGTGTGAGTTGCCGGAATCTTATGAAGCTTATCGCAAGCAACAACATAGATGGCATTCTGGGCCGATGCAGTTGTTCCGTCTCTGTTTACCAGCTATTATTAAATCTAAGGTAAGGTATTTGATGATATTTAGTCTTTAACAAAACTGCATTACATCCATTTTCGATCAGTCAGTAAAGATATATCTTCATATTCATCTCAAGATATATATCTTTCAATAGTTATATGACGTGTAACTTTTTTTATTGCATAACTAGGTCCTTGAACTCGAGGTCTTAATCTCTTCACGTTCATGATAGTACCCTTGTTAACTCATAATTACTAAATTGTCTTCAGCGGAGCCCATAGTGTAACTAGCATTTGCTGCTGCAGAATAATATGAATATGATGGAAACCCTTATTATTCTTAAATAGAATGATAAAAAAAGTTTTTCAAATGTTTGTTCTCTCCTAGAAAGAATTTTTTCGTAAAATCTCATCTAGTAACAAGAGTAGTAAATTAAGACTCCATTCCAACACTAACGGAAAAGTCAATATAGAGGGTTAACTAAAGATAACAGGCGAAAAATGGCAAAAAAGGAAGCATTCACTCTTTTGTATCTTGCATCAATAGTATTTCTGCCCAGAAATTTGAAAATTCCAAATGCCGGTTATGCTGACTGCTATCCATATTTGATTGATTGCAGATAAGTGTCTGGAAGAAAGCCAACATGATTTTTCTCTTCTTCCTGCTCAGGAAACTTATTCTTCCATTCTACTCATTTACCCTTTTCTGCATCATTCTACCGATGACAATGTTCATTCCTGAAGCTACACTCCCTTCTTGGGTCGTATGCTACATCCCGGCCACCATGTCATTTCTCAATATATTGCCTGCTCCGAAGTCATTCCCGTTCATAGTTCCTTACTTGCTGTTTGAGAACACTATGTCGGTTACCAAGTTCAACGCGATGATATCTGGTCTCTTCCAGCTTGGAAGTGCATATGAGTGGGTCGTCACCAAGAAATCTGGTCGCTCCTCCGAGGGTGATCTACTGTCATTGATTGAGAAACCCCCGACACACCAAAGGGGTAGCTCAGAACCCAATTTAGAGGAACTACGGGAGGAAATCAATCAACAAATGCAGAAGGATTCTCTGAAGAAGAAACACAATAGGATATACACGAAAGAGCTGGCTCTAGCTTTCCTTCTGTTAACAGCTGCAGCAAGAAGTCTCTTGTCTGCTCAGGGAATCCATTTTTACTTCTTGCTCTTTCAGGGGATATCGTTCTTGCTCGTGGGCCTAGACTTGATTGGCGAGCAGGTGCAGTGATGGTTCGTTGCTCGTGCCAGATGTGTAAATTGAACATATGCCATTAATTTATCTGGTGAACTAGATGCAGAAAATGAGTTACTCCAGTGTAGAAATGCATGAAGCTGGACAGGAAATGCAACGAAACATCCTTGTTCGTTGATTTTGCCTTTGCCAGAGCGCTCGTTGTAAAGAAAGATGCCGGCACTTTTGTATTGCATCTCGTGGGATGAAAGGGAGCCTGTAAAGAAGTGGTTACGCCTTGCATTCCCCTTTTTTTTGGTTTTGTAAGTTTATAATTTGTTCGTTTCAATTCTTTCGTTTTTTGGTATATTCTTTTGTAGAATTTCTTTACATATGATATGAGGGGTAGTTGTAGTAGTAGCTGTAATAATGAGAAAATAGAATTGTCTTTCAGTTCAAGCCTTCCAGTTGAATTTTTAGTTTGAGGGTTGTATACCAATTCAATTTTTACTCAGCTTCTGCCTCTGTCGAGAAATCTGCTCTGCCTCTTAGGTTGTGCATTGCAGTTCATCAAAACTAGTCGAAAATCATTGCATCATTTAATTGAAGCTGTTTTCAGATGTTGGCTTCCTCCAGGTATGGCCATATCCATATGTGCTGTAACCAGAGCTGTCAAATTCATCCTGACCTGGCCGACGACGTGCCTGGTTCAGGCTGGACCGGTTAGCCCTAAATGTTCATTTGGTTGTGTGGGCCCGGCCAGGCCCGATCTGGAAATATAAACTAGAATTTGATTGATTTTAGTGTCGTTGAGTTATGAAAATTTGGGCCAGATCGACTTTTGGTCCGAGGCCGGACCATTGTGGTGCTTTTGACAGCTCTAGTTGTAACGTTTTATCGTAATTTTGCCATTATTAATCTGTAGCCATGTTTAGCTCTACTGGAATGTGGTTACATGAATGGAGTAATAATGAAGAACCGAAATTATCAAGATTTTTGATTCATGACCCTTTTAGTTGTGAAGCAGCATCATTTTGAATAGTTAATATTGAGCAAGTAAATATGTAGTATTTATTATGCGACCACCAACAATAAGAAGTTGAGATTCTTCAGAAGGGAAGCTTTTCTTGTTTGGACATCATCCGTACAAAGTACAAACTATGGTTGAATAAGTCCATAATTATATACGTAATAAATACGTTGATATACAATTGGACATCGAGTGTGGGGCAGTATTAGCTGTCACAGAAAATTCCAATTCCAATTCCAATTGGCAATACTTTGTAATTCACATGAGTGGAAAGACAGACAAATAGTTCATAGTTGAGTGTTAGATATTGTATTATTTGAAGTTTGGGTTAAAATTGACAAAAAATCAAATTATGGGGTTAAACGAGTATATTATTCCAAAAAATATATAGGAAACATGGGCACAGAATTCCATCTCTCGAATAGCCGCGGAACCCAAATATTCGCCGTACTGAAGTGCAGATGGAAGGTAAGCTGTCATTAAAACTAATTGTCGAGCGTCGGTCGTTAGGTCCGTCGCAGATGGCGCCACAATCTGTAGGGGCCGTCCTTGATCCATTGTGACTGGTGACGGAATAGTTTTCGTCGCTAGTTCCTTCGGCAACACCACTAATTAAAGCCGATAGGCAATCCTCCAAATTGTACTACTTTCCTAGTATTAAGAATTCTTTTTGTTTTCTATATTTAACAAAAATTCAAACGGAACAAAGAAATTCAAAATAAAAAATGAGATCATTTTTTCAAATTAAATTCATTACCAACCAAAAGAGTTCTTCAACTAAAATATGGGAGCATTTCCCTTTTTTTTTTTTTTTCTGAGATAACACTGATTAGCATTTCTTGAATACACTGATTCAGCCACGCTTTTACGCACATAAACGCAATTGCAGTATATCAACGCCAACGCACTATTATTTTATTATTATTCCATATTCATCACTGCATTTTATTATTCTCTCCCCTCAAGATTCTGCACCTGCATTTTCATACAATCTTCATATCCTTTCATTTCCTCGTCTCGTTTTCCCCTCTGGTTCTTAGTGTTTCGCGATTTAATTCCTTCTTGGGTTCATCTCAGAATAATTTTTTTCTCAAAATCTAGACTTATATAAGCTGTAACTTGAGAAAAAATGGCATCAAGAAGACCGGTAAATCCTTCTCGGCGCATATCAGAAACTGGGCCAGTTTTGTCTTCGTCTTCATTGCAGTCAAGATCCCGCTCTCCCTCGTATTTGTCTATTGCGCTCGTTGTGGTACGAACCTCTATATCTTTGTGCGTGAGTGCGTGTGTGTGTGTGTTGTGATTCATATTTTCTTTTGAGTGAAACAGATTCCGATTGGTGACTAAATCTGAATGCGTTTCTTGCTTGACATGTTAAAATTTAATCTCATTTTTGCAGGGGACAATATTTGTGATTGGTTATCTCTATCGTGGCCAAGGTTCGACTTTCGGTTTCTTTTCAATTTAATTGCTTGTGTTGTGATGAGCTATAAGTTCTTTGAAATTTAGATTTCTGATCAGAAGTTTTTTTATAAAATTTAATTCTATGTAGAATAACTAACAGTGTATTTTACAAGTAGTAAATAAATTATCTAAACCAAGTAATTAGTACACAGTGTTGCATATAATGTAGGAAATTTGCTATGATATACTTTTGACTGTCTTAAATTGTCTGCAATCTTGAGCAGTGGCGTATCTCAATTTGCTCTTATTTTCTTGGATATGATGTGAGGATGTGAATTTCTTGTATTGACATTTAGGCTTCTATCAAATATCATCAAATGTAGCAGAGCCAAGATTGTCAAATCTTAGTAGATAAACGGTGGTATAAGTTCCAAATGTCAAACATAATAAGTTTTTCATACTTCAGGCTATCTGACCTATAGGTTGCAAGAAGATTATATCCGTACATTTAGAAAAAAAAAATTGGCATCGAGCTTTTTGTGCTTCTCTAGAATAGATGTTTTATGATCTCAACCAATGTAGCTCACACTTATTATGCTTTGTACTGAAATGAAATGGTTTTTGTGATAGGTGCTTTTGGAAATCCTAAAGCTCTGAATCGGGTGGAAGGTAATCATATTGCAGTCTCTTTATCATCTGGAATCTTGCAATATTATCCATATAGAAGTGGCTTAAGTTGTTAATCTTTTGTTGTTGTGATGTACAATTGATGTGTGGCCTGTTTCATGATGGTGGATCCATAGTTCATTATGATGGAGAAGTATTTGAGAAAACCTTTACTAAATCCGACTAAAAAGAAACATGGTGTAGGTTGCTTTGTTCTATTTCTTGTTCAGAAAGGAATACTGATATCTGGATCAGAAGTTTCATGATATGTCAGTCTCCATAGGTACAAGTATACGAACAAAGAATTCTATTTAGTAGTTTTCATGATTTAATATATACATCCAAGCTCCCTTTTGCTAGTTGAAACTATTTCTCGGTCGCATCTTGCTTAATTTGGCCCGACACTGTTCACTTTTATTGATTTTACTTGTTAAATTTGGTTGGCTTGCTCATAGTTTCTTCATGAGATTGACATGCTGTTTAAGGTGAAAATATCTCATCATATAGAGCTTATAGAAGCATTTTCCAGATCAGACAATGGCTATTCAGCGTTTGTTTATCTTTTTTTCCGACTCTTCTCTATCTGATAAAATAGTCTCGACTGCTATTTGACACATCTACAGACTCTACTTTGAGGGTTGTAAATTAAAACAATAGGTTACACTTCCGGAACCGGAACACAGAAGTTTCCCTAACATGTGTGCATATATTTCAATTTTTTGGTTTGACAGCTTTTACTTACATTCACCACAAAGTGAATAGATGGTTGGTAATATTGACATTTAACTAGAGGTTCATTGACCATGTTCAACATGCAGGTGACATGTCATGTACTTCAGAAGTTGAACGTGCTATTCCAATTCTAAAAAAAGCATATGGTGACAGTATGCTCAAGGTGTTGCATGTTGGTCCCGACACTTGTTCAGTTGTTTCCAGATTGATAAAGGAGGGTGGCACTGAAGCCTTTGGTGTGGAGCCTTATGACGTTGAAGATGCTGATGTCGCATGCAAGAGAATGGTTCACAAAGGCCTCGTTCGTGTGGCTGATATTAAATTTCCTCTCCCCTACAGGGCAAAATCATTTCCTCTTGTTATCGTGTCGGATGCTTTGGATTACTTGTCTCCGAGATATCTCAACAGGAGCCTGCCTGCATTAGCAAGGTTATCATCTGATGGTCTGGTCATTTTCACAGGTAAATAAATAATGCCATGTTTTCTTACAACATTGTTTTAATATGGAAAAATTTTAATATTTGTAGAAGCTTGTGCTCTGCTTTCACGTAGTATCCTCCTCGTACCTTAGGATCATATTACTCATCCTAATATGCAGCTTTCCTCACACTTAATAGAAATTGAAATGGTTCTTGTTTGCAAAATCACTTATTCTGCTCCTGGCCCAGAAGTGATATAGAATGGCCGGTGGGGCTTTTGTGACAGCTGAATTTCTATTTCATTTTTTAGACAAAATTCATGATGAGAACACTTCTGGATATAAGTATTTATTTAACTCGTTATTTTTAAGGAGTAGCTTGTATTTTATGCTGTAGACATAACCCAAGACCTTTTTTATCCAAATTGATTGGGGGCTGTTCCATGATCAATAAATTCTTGTTTATTTCGTCTTCCTCCAACGATAATGATTATAAAGTTCACTTCTCGCTCTGTTTGATATTCATGGGACAAAGCAAACATTTATTCTGTGGAAAATAGTAGCTTGGTAAGTAGTGATCTTAGAACTTGCATGATTTATAGAAAGACCTTTTTGTGATCTCAGATTCTTTTTGCATGTTGTCCGCCAATATGTGTAGCAGAGGAGACATGTCCCCAATCACCTTGACTTAGATTGTTTACGTATATGTTCGACTTGCATTTTCAGACATGGCTATACGTCTGTAGTTTCCTCATAACTGAGCTAATGCCTGTGAAATAACATGCCTTCTCTACTATTTAAATTCAGATCATCAAAGTGCTTAAAAACTCAGTTTAAATTCGATTCCAAAGTGTTATGCTTAGCAATCTTATTGTTATTGGCTGGTACTGCTTCATGACCTTGTATATTAATTGCCTTCTTACTGTAAATTTGTAGGGTATCCGCGCAACCAAAAAGCTAAAGCTGTCGATAAAGCCAAATACGGACGTGCAGTAAGTTTTCTTTATCTCACGTTTTTTTTCTTACATCAAACTTTGCCCCTTTTATTGTTCAACAATGCTGAAGAACTTTCATTCAGTTTAGGGCAGCTAAGAACAATATAATGGAATATATAATTTTGGGAAATGAATTATCCTAAGGATGCCCTTATGCAGCTGGTGTTTTGCTTATAATAATGTTGACATTATTTTGGATGCGATCAATAAATAAGTATTGAGGCGTTGCGTTTGGTTATGTCTGGTAATAGGCTAAGTTGAGGAGCTCGACGTGGTGGATAAGATTTTTTCTTCAGATGAGCCTAGAGGAGAATGAAGGTGTTGCAAAGAAGTTTGAGCAAGCTGCAGTAAAGAGATCATTCACTTCCAACTGCCAAATATTTCATCTCAAGTCTTATGAATAATTAATCATGTCCTGAAATTAGCCCAGCTGCCTCTGCATATATCTCAAGTAAATGTTGAATTTGTTCAGATCCTCATTCATCAAAACTGGCAACAAAGAGATTCTCAAAATTCATTTTTTTTTTCCCTCCCAAAATAGGGTCATATTCTTTTATAACTATATGGGATAGTAGTGAGCATTGAACATTAGAGCTAGGTCCTTTACTTTTGTATCATACAGAATTTTGATAGCTAAACTTACACAACGTAACTGCCATCAGTATTAAGCCATTTTGCTTCATTTTATTGAATGTAATCCCATGATATATTGCGAGAACTATTAAGAGAGTCTGTCATCGGTGGGCATTTAGTTTGAGTGATAGATCAGATTGATAATATACATTTTTGATATTTGATACTTAACTTTGTCATAGTAAGAATGAAATTAATGAATTACACACTAAAATTTAATTATCAAGTTATAATTTTTTATGTCGTATTAATCAAACTTTAGATCTTCTATGAAAACTAATTATTTTGTCAAAATATTATTGTAAATTACAACTCAGAAAACCAAATACTATAATTTTTATGTAGATAAAACTGTAAACATATATATAGATGTTGATGGTAAAATACACAAAACTTCATATATATGAGAACAAAAGAAAACATGAATGTTGGACTCAATATAATATATATTTATATATATACTAGCAGGGATTTACGTGCGTTGCACATATTATTTCTCATTTTAACATGATTAGTTTACTACACATAGTATTATATTTGATAAGAATTATTTATATTTAGGCGGATGAAGACTTCTAATGCAATAAACCTCATAAGATAATTATTAAAATAATTAATTGCAGATTGAATATAATTCAATTATTAAATTATTCATAAGTATACAATATTACATTATTACCCTTAAATTAAGTATATTAGAGGGATATAATAGGCAATGCATATTTTGTAAGAATAGACTCTTTTATAATAGGTATATATATATATATATATATATATATATATATATATAGAGAGAGAGAGAGAGAGAGAGAGAGAGAGAGAGAGAGAGAGAGAGAGGATTGATATATCGTTAACCGTTAACCGTCCGTGAGCACTTTTCGTGGGCACCAATCACCGTTTGTTAGCATTATTCTTTTTAATTTTTTTATTATTTTATATTCTAATACCCTAGAAATTAATATTTGAATCATTAAATCTACAAAATACATAAAAATCAAATATATATATATATATTTATATATATATATATATATATAATCATTTAATACAAAATCAACATACATAGAACTTGAATATCTGTTTTCAAGTAAATTAAAGAAACTTAGGACAATTTCCCACATTTGGTACCTATAAAAACTAACAAACGAAATACAGAAAAACCTAGCTAGCTAGTTCTTTCGAAAAGTTAGTAAATACTCCCTCCGTCCCGCCATAAGTGACCACATTTTCTTATTGAGCTGTCCCATCATAAGTGGCCACTTTCCTAATATGGAAACACCCTCTCTCACACAAAAGATGTGGGCTCCACCACTTTTTATCTTTTTACTCTTTAAACACTCTTCTCCTAAATACCCGTGCCCAAAAGAAAGTAGCCACTTATCATGGGACGGAGGGAGTATGGATCAAGAGTCAACCTAATTCCCATTAGCCAGATACTCTAATCAACTCGTCGATCTTAAACCCAACATGCAGTTGATTATTTATTGTGATTATTTATTCGAATTATTTGATGCCCAACTAATTAAATTACATAGGAAAATATTAAATAAAAATAAATTGATCGAAATGAATTCAATTACTACTAGCTAGTACTAGTATTGACATATATTGTGTTCAAATATTCAATATTCCTAAAATATGTGATTGATAATGTTGGAGTATTTTATTTGAGTGGGTTAAAGTTGGATAGTATTAATGGGAAAGCAGAGAGTGGATTGGATAAGGAAGTCAATAATTGGTTCCAATTCCGATTGATTTAAATGCTGATTGAAATATGGATGAGCTATGGTTATAGTACTTGCTTATATACTAGAATGGGATTCTGATATCTAACTCCTTTTATTTTCTGCTTTGCCATTTTTAGTTATAGAGTGCCGCTCTGTCTCTCCATGCTTCATTCTTCAATATTATCTACAATTACAATATATATATAATTTCCTCGATCGAAAATTCAAGATTTAAAGCTAAGTTAGTGATGGTCCCTGAGCTGGGTACTTGGTGTAGAGGGGGGGTGAATACACCAAGTAGATTTTTCGAAACTTTTTCAAGTTAAAACACAGAGTTGGTGAGCTTAGTTATTGATCCAGCTGGGGAGGGTCAGCTGGGTAAATAACTCAGCTGGCGGTGCGGAAAGTGGTGGTTTGAAAACTTAGCTCGGTTACTTAGAAAAACTCAGTTTGAAAAGATTAACTTAACGTTTTCAACTTAGTTAGGTTGTGCAACTTTTAGAGAGACACAGCTGTCTTTGGAGAGCAGCTGTGTTGTGCAGTTTTGAACAAATATGCAATGATATGAAGGAGTTAGTACACAGCTGAATATAAAGCAAAAATAAAGAGAGAGAGTAAGAAGCACGCGAGTTTTTACGTGGTTCGGAGTAACATCTCCTACGTCCACGACCAGGTTCACTGGTAGTCCACTACCACTTGGTTTCCAAGTACCAAGCAACTTCACAACTCTAACCCGAGCTGTGTTCCAACAGTTTGCGGGCACTGTCAAGCCTATACACCTTCGCCACGGGTACTGAAGAACCTAACCACTCGAATTACGCGCTTCGAGCAAGCGTACCTTTACCTAACCTTTCTGGGTTTGGGTTTGGGTATGGGGTTCCAACTATGAACGAGTTCTTACAATTAAGAACTTCAGAGTATGATGAACTCGTTCGAAATCTAGGCTTAAGATATACAATGAGTTTGGCCTAGGGAACAGACGAAAAACTAAGCAGTTTCTTAACTAGAAACACTTTAAGATAAAGTGTTCTTTGATCTATGTAGAACTGCTTGAGAGCTTTTGAAAGAATGATGATTTCAGATAATGAAAGCTTGCAGAGAGTTTTTCGTATATGATCCTGAGGTTGAAGACGGGTTTATATAGGTAGAGATTCAAGACTAGCCGTTGGAGGAGCCGTTTGAATCTTACCTACTCTTCTTAAATACAAGATCTGCCGTTGGGCGTATTCGCACTGTCTTCATTTGTGTCACATCCTAGGTTACGAAGTCTAGGATGCCGATCCGGCAATCCCTCATTGGTCGAGGTAGGTTGACTTACTCGATTCCGGGATCTTCGCCTTTAGAGCCGGCTTTTGAATTCGTAGTCTTGAAGTGGAGTCTTCGGAGATAGTTCCTTTGTTCTCATGTACTGGACTACCGTGTTTTGAACTCGCCGAATTCTCTTCGCCTTGATCAGCTCGCCGGATCACTCAGTGAAGGTTGACGCCTCGTCTTTTGCTACGACTCAGTAGACACACGGGTCGACTGCTGTCTTCCGCTTCCTTAACCTGTAAACCTAGAACATCTAGGGCTCAAACAGGCGAGCTGGAAAACACTATTTAGGTTGACGCGATCATCTATTCGGTTGGAGAATCAGTTGGGTTTTGGTATCAAATCGAAACCTTATAATTTTCCCAACAATTTCCCTTTTTGATGATGCCAAAACCTAACCGAGACAACTTATGACGAGAAAAATTTGTGTTTTATTAATGTAAGAAAATACATTATAACACGGGAAAAAGAAAGAAGGAAAAAAATCTTCAAATCTTCTCCCCAGTTGGGTCTTCTCTTCCGCATCCGTTGCTTCTTTCTTTTGACTCGTCTCTTCTTCACTGATTCGATTCACCGGTTCCTCTAGCTCAACGGTTGCCTCTTCATTGACTTGTCTCTCTTCTCCCTTACTTCCCTTTTTGGCATGATCAAAACGGGGTGGGAGATATACACCATCGGCCGTTGCGATGTTTTAGTTTGGCGAAACCGTGGTTTTCGGCTACGAGCAATGAGGTTTAGAGTCTAAGTGGCTCACCGTTGTATTAGCCGGCTCTTCTTCGGTTGCATTAGCCTCTACCGTGATTGCGGACACGGCGTCCTTGGCTCGATTCACCGGGGCTCACCGTGAGTGCTTGGAGGGATGAGTTAGCACGGGAGATAGCATCTTCTCGAGTCGGGCATAACTTCATTCCTTGCAATGTTGCTTCTTCGGACTTCTTAGATTGAATGAGAAAGTCCGATTCGGCACTTGAGGACTTGTATTCGGCTCATATCATCATCATCCAAGCAGTGATCGTTGGCTGGGTGATGTTTCTCATTTGAGCTTGGTGCGGGGACTTGAGCATCTTTTATTGAAAGATCTCGAAGATGGTGTCCTGTGGAGTGAAGGAACCGAGGAGAAGGCGGTTGAAGTATTCCATCCGCCTTGGGGTTTAAGCTTGGTTGTTGGTGGAATACTCCGTTGCGGTGTTGGTGATGATTATGTTCACGCGGGGATGTGAACTTTTCTTCCACCGAAAGAAACGACCGCTTGTGGGCCTTCTCGCTCCTCGGAGAGTGATTACGAATTCTCTCATAATGTCGCTTCTCGAGCACCTTTGACTTGAGTCTTCGGTTTGAAGACAATGCTTCGATATATTTTGTCTCCTTAAGTTGTCTCCGATTCAGTGGGGACGGAGTTAGATGCATCTTTGCTTTGTCGCATCTTTTTCGTACCTCTGTGGTGGAGCAAGAGCTTTGACATGATCGCTCTTGAATACTCCGGTTTTATCAACATCCGGTCCGTGTCCGTTGACTTTTGCATCCTGCGGAGTTGCGTGTCCCGTTCTCTTTTATGTTGAGAGAAACAGTGGTGCTGAGGAGGTCTTTTTCCTTTGTCATTCCCGAAAGTTTTACGCACCTTCGCAGTGAATGATGTTCTCGAGCTTTGTCGTCTCCTACCGCGCCGGCTCGGTTCTCGTCGATGGGCTTCACCTTCTTCTGGACTTCCGTCTTCTTTGAGGTTCTTGAGAGTTAGGCAACTCTTATCTTGAAGCTTTGACAGATTCTTCAAGTTTGATTGGCTTCGGGAGACATCTTTCTGGATTCCATGTTCTTTTTCTGCATCTTTTGTTAGTAGAAACAAACAATACCAATTGATGGAAATAAGAAAGAATGCTGAAAAAAAAAACTTTCTAGGGTTGATGCGTATATCTTCTAGCATATTTAAAGAGTTTTCTTGATGAATGGACGATCAAGATTTGTCTATTGATAAGAAGATCTACGACTGGGAGTGATTCTCGCGTCATGTCAATTTCTTGATTAGAAGATGTGAGTTAATGCGCGAGAGAGAACGGTTGAGGCGTTTTAACTTTTGCCTCGAAACTCCCATTATTCAATTCTTTGCAGACTTTTAATTAAGATTGATTAGAAATGACAAGATGTGAGTTGACAGAAAACAGATTGAGTAGGTGTAATTAATGTTGTTGCAAACCTCTCAGCTGATCATTGTAGTCAGCTGATACCTCGGTTGAGTGGGAGTCTTTGGGTCATCGTGGTTCCAGTGGTTCGAATAATCCTTTCCTTTCAGCATCTGCTTTTCGTGAATTCTTTCTCGGTGATATCGGTGACATTGATTCGAATTTCGGTTATTTGCTTGCATTCGGTTCTGTTCATTCGGTCTGTTCCGTTCGGTGGGTCTACTTCCGTTCATCTGGGTGAAGCATCGTCTGGGTTGAGAAGTCCAAGTAATCCGCACAGCATTTTGAATCTTGCTTCTATCAGCGGTTTTGTGAGAATATCATTTGTATGTACGTGTGAATTTTCTCAACAATCACATCCTTCTTTTCTACGTGATCTACGATGAAATGATGTCGTACGTCTACATGCTTGCATCTTGTGTGAAGTCTTGGATTCTACGAAATGGCAATCGCACTTGAGCTATCACGAAAATTGGAACTGTCCGGTTTTACTTCATAGTCATCCGGTGATGTTTCACGAGAATTTGCGAGCAGCCTGGCGGCCATATATTCCCGCTTCGTCGTGGAAGTTGCGACGCACGTTTGTTTCTTTGAAAACCATGAAATCAACTTACTTCCTAAGAACCGACAAGTTCCGAAGTTGATTTTCTATCCAATCGATCTCCGCCGAAGTACGAATCCGAGTATCCGATCATTTGTAGATTGTCTTGTTGGGTACCACGGCCCAACATTCGAGTTCCTTTGAGATATTTGAGAATGTTCTTGGCTTGCATGTGTGCTTCCTTTGGATCAACTTAAAATCCGGCACACACTCCGATTGCGAAAGAGATGTCCGGACGACTTCTTTGTTAGATACGGCAGGGATCCTATTATCCTCCGTATTTCTTTGGAATCAACTGACTTCCCTTCAGTTCCTGGTTCAATGTTCCAGTTGGTGTTCATTGGAATCTTTACAGTTCTGCTGGATTGAACTCCATACTTGGCGATCAAATCTTTCACGTATTTGGATTGATTTATGAAAATTCCTTCTGAAGATTGCTTGACTTGAAGTCCTAGGAAGAAACTCATTTCTCCCATCATGGACATTTGGAACTTCTCTGACATCATCTCTCCAAATCTTTGGCATAAGAAGCTTGATCTTGATCCAAAGATGATGTCATCTACGTAGATTTGAACAACCAGGATATCTTCTCCTGACTTGATCGTGAAGAGAGTTCTGTCTACTGAGCCCTTCTTGAATCCTTTGGATATGAGAAAATTTGACAGAGTGTCATACCAAGCTCGAGGTGATTGCTTCAATCCATAAAGAGCCTTCTTTAGCTTGTAGACTTTATTTCCTTCTACTTCGAATCCTGGAGGTTGTTCAACGTAGACATCTTCTTTGATTTCTCCATTTAAGAATGCACACTTCACATCCATTTGATAGACCTTGAATTTGTGATGTGCTGCAAAGGCGAGAAATAGTCTGATTGCTTCCAATCGTGCTACTGGAGCAAAAGATTCTTCGAAGTCAATTCCTTGAGTGTAGCCCTTGGCAACGAGTCGAGCTTTGTTTCGATGACGACTCCTGTGGTATCCATTTTGTTCTTGAATATCCATTTGAGTCCTATGACTTTGACTTCTTGAGGTCTGTCGACTAATTCCCAGACACAATTTCTGAGGAATTCGTTCAGCTCTTCTTGCATGGCATTTGTCCAAGGCACGCTCTTCAAAGCTTCGAGAATTGATTGAGGCTCTGGCACTTGAGCTACGTAACACGCCATTAGAGTTGTGTCTTCATCATAGACCGTCAGTTCTAGCTCTGCGAGAGTTGAGCCGTGTCTTCTTGATGATCCGATGAAGCTTGAGCAGCTGAGCTTCTGGTTTTGACTTGGTCAGATGGTTCTCCAATGATTGCTGATGATGGATGATCTTCAATCCATCTTCTCCTCTTACGAATTTCTTCTTCCAATTGATTGATGCTTGACGTGGCTAAATTTCGTCGGACTTGTAGTTGCTCGGAGTTAAATCTTGAGAGTTTGGCTCTCTTTGATTTAGATTTTGAGGAGACTTCGTAGAGGCTCGAGTGGAGATGGATTGGGGACTCGGTTTGTGTTTGGATTCCCAGCTGATGATGTTCCCCCTTGATTTGGCGTTGAAGCTTCTTCTCGATTTCCAGTTGGTGGAGCTTCTTGGTTGATTTGAATTTCCTCCTCTGGCTCATTGTCCCAAATTAATGGTTCGGCCAGATTCCTGATTCTATTCTCTTGAGCCCTTGTCTGAATCAATCTTGAAGATTCTCCTTCGCTTCTTCGTTTGATAGAATCTCTATATTCGAAGGAGGATTCGTCAAAGGTAACATGTGGAGTTACTTCGACTATTTGAGTTCTTCGTTGAAGACTTCGTATGCTTTACTCACGGCGGAGTAACCAAGGAATACTCCTCGGTCCGTCTTTTCGTCGAACGTCTTGAAATTTGTGTATTCCCATTATTTAGGATGTGACATTTGGATCCGAATACCTTGAAATATCCAATGTATGGTATTCTGTTGTTCCATAGCTCATACGGTGTCTTTCCTTGCCTTGATGTGAGTAGGGAGCGATTCTGAGTGAAGCAAGCTGTGTTGATTGCTTCGGCCCGAACTTCTTTGGAATGGCGAGCTAGCTAGCATTGAGGTAGGCGCTTCCTTGAGAGTTCTGTTTCTTCTTCTCGCTACACCATTCCGCCGAGGTGTGCGAGCTGCGGATGTTTGGTGTTGAACTCCGTTCTTCTCGCAAAAATCATAAATAGTTTCATTTAGAAACTCCGTTCCACGATACGATCTTATTGCCATTATCTTGCACTCCTTCGTGTTGATAGTCTTTCCGGCGGGATAGGCGGCTTAGTTCTCGTTTCGCTCTTCGGTACAAGAATGATACCCATGTGAATCTTGAGAAATCATCCACAACGACGAGTATATTTTCTACCATTGAAGCTTGCTTTGGAGTAACGGACCAAAAAGATCCATGTGAAGAAGTTGAAGAACTCGATCGGTTAGTAGTGGCTTGAGAGAGAATGAAATTCTTGTTTGCTTTCCTTGTTGACACGCGCCGCACATATGACTTTTGTCATATACTTGATACGGAATTCCATTAGCGAGCCGGTTCCTAGCCGGTTGTTGATTGTCTTGAAGTTGAGATGATTCGGCCCGTCGTGCCACTGACTTCATTCTTGCTTTTTGATACAAGACAAGTCTCCGGAGGTTCTTGTTCCGTCGTGAAGTACATATTTCCTTCTCTTTTCCTCTTAGGAGTATCTGCTTGGTTTCTGTGCTTCCTTTGTGCATCCCTGTGCATCAAACTTGACAGAAAAACCATTGTCGCAGAATTGGCTAATGGAAAGCAAGTTATGTTGCAATCCTAAGAAACATTTGGGATTATAACATTTCTAGTTTTAAATGTACCATAACCTTTGGTTAGGCCTTTGGAGTTGTCACCAAATGTTACTTGTGGACCTGTACGCTCAATATACTCCTGGAGTAGATGCTTTAGGTGCGTCATGTGCTTGGAACATCCACTGTCCAAGTACCAAAGCGTTCTCATCGACTCCTCAGAGATGCGTCGATTCCTTGCAACCTAAACAAAAAGTTAAAATTCAGGTACCCAGTTTTAATTGGGTCCTTGTGGGTTAGACAGAGATCCTTTGACGACCCAGATCTGCTTGATGACTCGAATTGGGTCATTTGATCTGATAATTCTCCCAGCTGAGTCGATGTACACATTCATTGTGTTCTTCCGTTATTCTTGGCGGGGTCTTGATCTTCGTGTCTTCTTGTTTTGTTGTACGGATTTCTTTTGGTTTCAGTGTGTGCCTAGCCGAGACGTTCCTTAGTCTCTCGTCTCATGTGATCTTGTCGGAAATGATTATCCAGTCGATGCTCGTATGAGTGGTATCCAGTGGGTATCTCGATATCTTGGTTGATATCGATCAACGTGTCGTGGCCGGTATCCGTAAAATCCAGCTGTGGTCTTCGTTGAAGTTGAGCACGTTCTTGTCCGAGTTGGGCTTGAGGTTGTCGCACGGTGACCTTCTTGATGTCCGCCGTGTTCTCGACGGAGTTTGAGGCTTGTTTCACGGTTGTTCTTCTTGACGTCCTTTGTGTTCTCGACGGAGCTTGAGAATGTTTCACATTTGTTCTTCTTGACGTCCGCCGTGTCCTCAACTGATCGGGATTGAAGGTTCAATTGCACGTACAAACATAACCTTTGTTCCACTTGTGGAGGCAATGTTTGAGGCATCCTTTGATTCGTTGTATCCCAGTCCCGCTTTGAGTGCTGCTGGACGCTGAGCACTAATGATCTCGTCCATTGTTGACGTGGCTTTGATGAGAGCTACTATCTTTTTAGATAGTACCTCTTCGGTGCTTTTCAGCTCAATGATCTCAGCTGACTTCCTTTCCGATTCAGCTGTGACCTTTTCCACATCTTCTATCAGCTGTTTCTTCTCAGTGTTGAATTCCTTCATCAGCTGATCTTGTTTCACTATTTTGTCTTTTAGTGAAACGACTTCTTGTTGAGCCGAGTTGTATCACGTGTCGATACTTTTGTCTTTTCCAGTTCCGCCTTGACTCGGCATTCTCACACATAATGACGTCAAGGATCTCTTGAAGCTCCTTGGAATCGTTCATTACTTTCTCTACTAGACTCCAATCAGGTAGTCCAGATTCTGAGTCCTGTGTAGAGTGTTCGTGTGATGGTGAGATGTTAGATATATTTAGAGTTCGAGACGTTACCTCATCTTCATCGATGCCGTCTGTTTGTCCCATGAAGCATGTATCCCAATCAGGTTCATCATGGGCCATCGTGGCTTCTTCTTAGAGTACGAAAATGGCATGTCATCCATTTTCTTGCACTCTGATTCTTCATCGGCCGATATAAGCTCTCCTTCGTCACCGCCTTAGCTTTTAATTGGTCTCGTCTTTCTTGGACAGCTTTGGACAATCTTGTCGGTAGTGTCATGGTTCCTTGCGGTTGAAGCAACCTTCACTGTTCGTTGGTCGGTGACTTCTCATCATTCTTTGCGTACTTATCTCTGTAAGTCCTAAAGAACTTCTTGTATTTGCCCTTCTTTGGTGTTGAGTACGTTATAATTTTTCACCATCATGGCAATTTCTTCGAGTAGCTCCTCTTTGCTCATATCCTTTTTGTCCTTCTTCATCTTGGAGGACTCGGTGACTTGACATGAGCCGACTTTTCGAGTTGGCTGCGAAAGCTATTTCTTTTGGATAGGGTGAGTTCTCCGTCATTCCGTGCGCTTGAAGATTCTTCTTGAGTGATCTTCAAGTTGTATTCGTTGGCTTTTAAGAGTGAGAACAACCTTTCTGTAGATAGATCACCCAAGTCACTTCGACTTTGGTGAACTACCTTGTAAGTGTTCCATTCAGCTGAAAGAACCTTTAGATTCTTTTCCGTGGGTATACTTCCCAGTTCTGATTGTCTCTATCTCAATGACTATGTTTGAGAACCTTAGCTCCATCGCTTCGATGAAGTTGTCGAATTTTTGGCAAGCTATTGTGAATTTGTTTTCTTTGATTTCTTCAGATCCTTCACATAGCTTGGCAAGTATTTCCCACATCTCTTTGGCTGTCTCGCACTTGATGATCTTACTCAGGTAGGCGTTTGAGACTGTTGATGAGATGGTGTTTCTTGCGAAGCTGTCCAGACCAGCTTGCTTTCGTTCTTCTGACGAGTAATCCTTCTTTGGCTTGAGAATTGGCCGGTATTCTGGTTGTCCTCCATCATGAGCAGGTACGAGTTCATTTCCTTGTTTATAAATAAGGATGGGTCCGTCTGTGATGACGTCCCACATCATGTCGTGATGTGCACAAAGGAAGCTTTTCAATCTGAATTTCCAGATTGCATAGTCGTCTACCGAGAAGGTGGGGAGATTCCTGTTAAGATAAGAATCCATAGACATGTGCAGTATGTAATAAGATGAGTTTTTCTGAAAAACGGATCTGTTCAGTTGACCACTGACACAGAGTGTCAAGAGAGATCTCTTGATACAGAAACGGTGGTCTTTTGAACCATTGCTCTGATACCAATTGATGGTCCCTGAGCTGGGTACTTGGTGTAGAGGGGGGGTGAATACACCAAGTAGATTTTTCGAAACTTTTTCAAGTTAAAACACAGAGTTGGTGAGCTCAGTTATTGATCCAGCTGGGGAGGGTCAGCTGGGTAAATAACTCAGCTGGCGGTGCGGAAAGTGGTGGTTTGAAAACTTAGCTCGGTTACTTAGAAAAACTCAGTTTGAAAAGATTAACTTAACGTTTTCAACTTAGTCAGGTTGTGCAACTTTTAGAGAGACACAGCTGTCTTTGGAGAGCAGCTGTGTTGTGCAGTTTTTACGTGGTTCGGAGTAACATCTCCTACGTCCACGACCAGGTTCACTGGTAGTCCACTACCACTTGGTTTCCAAGTACCAAGCAACTTCACAACTCTAACCCGAGCTGTGTTCCAACAGTTTGCGGGCACTGTCAAGCCTATACACCTTCAGTTTACGGGTACTGAAGAACCTAACCACTCGAATTACGCGCTTCGAGCAAACGTACCTTTACCTAACCTTTCTGGGTTTGGGTTTGGGTATGGGGTTCCAACTATGAACGAGTTCTTACAATTAAGAACTTCAGAGTATGATGAACTCGTTCGAAATCTAGGCTTAAGATATACAATGAGTTTGGCCTAGGGAACAGACGAAAAACTAAGCAGTTTCTTAACTAGAAACACTTTAAGATAAAGTGTTCTTTGATCTATGTAGAACTGCTTGAGAGCTTTTGAAAGAATGATGATTTCAGATAATGAAAGCTTGCAGAGAGTTTTTCGTATCTGATCCTGAGGTTGAAGACGGGTTTATATAGGTAGAGATTCAAGACTAGCCGTTGGAGGAGCCGTTTGAATCTTACATACTCTTCTTAAATACAAGATCTGCCGTTGGGCGTATCTGCACCTGTCTTCATTTGTGTCACATCCTAGGTTCTGAAGTCTAGGATGCTGATCTGGCAATCCCTCATTGGTCGAGGTAGGTTGACTTACTCTGATTCCGGGATCTTCTGCCTTTAGAGCTGGCTTTTGAATTCAGAGCTGGACTGTCTTGAAGTGGAGTCTTCAGAGATAGTTCCTTTGTTCTGTCTGTTGGACATTTGTGTTTTGAACTCGGCTCGAATTCTCTTCGACTTGATCGAGCTCTGTTTGGATCACTCAGTGAAGGTTGACGCCCGCTTGTCTTTTGCTAGCTACTCTTGTAGACACACGGTAGTCGCTGTCTTCCGCTTCCTTAACCTGTAAACCTAGAACATCTAGGGCTCAAACAGGCGAGCTGGAAAATACTATTTAGGTTGACGCGATCATCTATTCGGTTGGAGAATCAGTTGGGTTTTGGTATCAAATCGAAACCTTATAATTTTCCCAACAGTTAGGTACTTCGGAATCTGTTGGAACGTCTTGCATGCCTCCAACATTCTTGAAGCTCATTACTATTCATGGATGATTTTTTTTTTAATGACGAAAGTATTCTGTAACTGCTATTCGATATTTTTTTTATACCAGTAAATTGATTAAGTAGCAAGTCAATGAGAGTAATTTATATATATTCTAAAAGCTGTGAGAAAAGAAAACAAGAAATTAAAATTTATGTTTTGCTCGTTTCATGCAGGCCGGAATGGAATTATTTCTTCATGATATTTTGAGGAATTAAGAGTCTTATCCACATCAAACAAACAATTGATGACAAACATGCATGTTACATTGTCACCACTACTATGATACATATCTTTCTAAGGGCCTCACACTTAAATAGTTAATTTTGCTTTTGGTTGAGATGGATTTATTTGACCATTTCTGTATCCTATTAATTTGGCATTCTCTTAAATTTCTTAGATTTTTCATTCTCTCTGATCATGTTTTCATTGTTGAGGCACGCACAAGCGAGGGTGCAGACCTACCACTTTTTATCGTAAACTTTTTTAATTCCGTTTTTTTCTTTTTGGTTTGTCCCACTCAAGTATCTCATTTCTTTATTTGAAAACTACACTTTCACAAAAAAGTGTGGGCTCCACCACTTTATATCTATTTATCCTTTAAATTACCATTTCTCCTTAATTAATGTGACGAAAAGAAATTGAACACTTATTGTGGGTTGGAGGAAGTATATAAACTTGTCGATCAAATAAAATGTGAAGTGGTTTAAGATAAAAACAAAGAAATATGTGCAGAATGCAGATTTAGGTTAGACAAAATAAATCTACAAACTTAATACGAGCATCATTTGTAGGTGCACAAAAATATGGATGAGTCCATTCCCCGTGAGATCCAATCTAATTAGAATAATTGAGGAATAATTATATTTATTAATCTTCATTCAGATTTTCAATTAAAATTTATTAATTCATAATTAGAATTTATTAATTTTTAACCAAAATTACTCAATTAATTAATTAAAGAAAAAAAAAATGTGGGAGATAGACAAAAATGGAGATAGGATATAAGATGTGGCAATGAAAGGCATATTCTATACAAAGATTTAACACATTTTTGTCTATGAATGAATGTGAGGCAAGGTCCGATGAACGTGCGAGAAAATTACATTTTCTATAATAGATATGGGGCATGTACGAACATTTTTGGTACTCCTTAGTGTTTGATCATTCAAGAGATGATAATTAAGTCTATCGAGTTACTGCCTCAGTTTATTTATGCTAATGGACTGAAAACTAGAATTAATACATTTTATCTATGAAAAGATACGAGTCATCTATAGAATTGTCAAGTTTATAGACCGACCTAATTCAGCAGATGGTGCGGGGTTGATGGGATTGAAGGAATTCGGGATAAGGATAATCAATCATATCCGGCTTACTAAACACCTCCGTAAATAATATTTTAGACAAATATATTAAGTTATAATTTAAATACTTCTAAAAGTACAAAACAAATATTTGTATTTCACGTTTCAAACAAAAAATAATACAAATTGGACTGCTAATTGTTAATTTTCTAAATATTCCAATTGAAAGAGTTAGAACACACATATTTATATAGAGCTTACAAGGTCGGTGGCTGCTACATCACCGACTTTAACTTGTGGTCAAAATTTAATTACTACTTTCCCACTAATCTTTGTTCTCTTCTTTGTCTACTTCTCGACTTCTCTCCTACTTTCTTTTACTTCTTTAATTCTAGATTTTTTTTTACAAAATATCTTACTCTAAAAATCAAGTTTACTTATTTTTATATTTCAACATTAACGCACTATTTAATTTATTAAAAAATAATAAATAATTCAGAGCAGCATCATTCAGAGCAGCATAGAATTTCAAGGACAGCATCATTCAAATTTGGCAGAATTTCCACTTGGAAATATAATACAAAAACATCACGAACTGAGCTAAAGCTTGTTGATTAATAGATTACACAGAACCCCACTTCGAAATAATATAGGAGGATGTTATATCTTTAACTTTTTGTTCCAAACTGTTTGATTGTTAAACTATTGAATTTTTGTTATAGAGATATTAACATGTTAAATACATTGAATAATGGGCTATATTTTTATTTTGTACACTAGTATCAACAAATAAATTTATGATTTATTGTCATTTTTCCATACCGATAAACTTTCTTCAAATTAAAATTGACGTGGTTATCATGTGGCAAAACTAAACTGTCGGATAAATTCACTTATCAAAAACGACGTTATCATAGTTAAAAAAAGGTTAAAATTAATTACGAGAATCCACATAAGCTAATTCTTTTCTTCTTCTTCTTCTTTCCTGCATGCATGCCGCTGAACAGATCTCCGACATACCACGTAAAAAATTATAGATCTCCCAATAAACCCCGCCACCGTTCGTCCATCTCCAGCTGTCGAGCTCCATACCGTTACTTTCCCTTCTCCTTCATCCAACATTTGCAACCAAGAAAAAAGCCATTCACAAATCTCACATTGAAAACCCTAATATTCATCGATTAAATTTAACACACTCCCTCCGTCCACCAAATTTGTAGATAGTTTTGTGTGGCACGAATTTTAATAAAATGTTGGTAATGTTAAGTGAATGGAGAAAGAGACCAGCATTTGTTATGGAGCTGATAAGCTCATCATATTAAGAGTTCTTCGTCCTGGTTGAATGGTTGAATCCTAATTAGATTAGGATTAGGACTAGTTAGGGGTTACCCTGTAATAAATAACTTCTCTCATTGAATTGTAAGGTGTGCAAAGATTCCAAATTAGAGCATATCAGAGTGGATTAGAATAGCACCAATGCTAGATCAGAATAGATCAGAAACATCATTGTGTGTTAGATCATAATAGATCAAGATAGCACATCAGTACTGTGCTAGATCAGAATAGCATGCTTGCAGATACAATCTTATCTGTTTAAATTGTATAGTGAAATCTCTGATTTGGCATTTTTCTCAGACGTACTTACACATCGTAACGAACTGGCTCAACAATTCTTGTGTGTTTTTCATTGGTTTCATGGTTTATATTGTGCGTATTTCCTAATACATCAATCCTTCCCTTTCAAAACTCTTTTATGATCATGTCGTATACTCTCTCCGTCCCACGAAAATAGTTCCTTATTTCTTTTTGGGATGTCGCAAAAATATAGTTCACTTTCTTAATTAGAATTGTATTATAACATTATTTTACTAATATAATTTTATTCAATAAATTTTTGGAAATTGAGAAAATTGATGCGTGGAATTAAGAGGGATAAAATAGAACAATTGTATAAAAATAATTGTTTCAAAGAAAATTCAATGCACTTTCCTAATTTGTGAGGGAGACTACTTTGGTAAGGAGTAGTAAATTTTGTTGTTTTATTCACTTCTAAATTTCCGAGAAGCTTGGGAAGTAGTACATGAAGGCCTCAACGCAACAAGCAATTTAAATTTAGCCGCTCAATCAGTAATATTAATATGCTCATTCAGATTAATAACACAGAATTTGTTTTTTAACACGGTTTATATACCAAAAAATATATTTTCTTTAATTTTAATACCATACGCACGCTCGATAACATGACAAATGTACGTGATGTGTTTCAATAATATCGAAATAAAAAAGAATATGAAACAGAATATCCTACGAATAGACATGCACCAAATTAACTTTCTCTTGTTTCTTAAAAAAAAAAAAATAAATAAAAAAATAAATCTAAATATAATAACATAAAATAAAATAGAAACTGTATCTTTCTCTTTGACACGTGGTATTTGCAGAAGCACACTCGTTTTACTTGAGAGGGGGGGCCTGTGCCCTGCTAGCAGCTAGTTCACAATTCTTCAATTTCTACTCAATTTACTGTAAAGTTTCCAAAGAAGTGACAGAAGTGCAGAATTTGTGTACACTAGTAACTCACTCTATCAAAGTTTGAAATCGAGAAATGAGTTGTTTGTAGTTGGGCACTTTTTTTAGACAAATTAAATTTGAGTCTCTTTTCTCCATTTTTATGATTAAATATTCTACGATAAAAAAAAATTAAGTACTCCCTCCGTCCACAATAAATTTGTCACATTATGGATGACACGAGTTTTAATAATTTATTGGTTGATTGTATTGTAATTAGAATAAGGGTCCCATTTTTATTTAGTTTTAAATTGTGTTGTGAGTGAAAAAGTAAGTGAGGTGAGTGAGGTCTATTACTATAAATAGATGTGGCAAATTTTTTATGGACGAACCAAAAAGAAAATTGTGACAAATTTATCGTGGACGGATGAAGTATTTGTTTTATAACCGAATATAGGCCAACAGATCATGATTTCAACTCATCAAAAAAGTTACTACTACTTACTAATGAATTAAATGAGGGTAAATTATATCTACCTTTGCATACGTTTTCTAAAATTTGATGGTGTGCAGGTCGTGGGCTTGACTGGCATCCAACACCTACAAAATATAGTTTTGAATAACACGATTACTGTAATTTATTACTCATCTGTTCTATTTATATGAACTTGTTTTCTTTTTTCGCATGTTCCAAATGTATAGATTTATTTTCATAAAAAAAATAATGTTTTTTAACTCATTTACTAATATATTCCTATTTAATTCTCAGACTGACTCATAAAAAATGCATAGTTAAAGAATAAATAGGGCTATTAAAAAGTTTACTATATAATTTATTTTTTCAATCATTTTTCTTAATTCTTGTGAAAATTTCAATCCGC
Source organism: Agastache rugosa (assembly GCA_031470985.1). Taxonomy (NCBI): domain Eukaryota; kingdom Viridiplantae; phylum Streptophyta; class Magnoliopsida; order Lamiales; family Lamiaceae; genus Agastache; species Agastache rugosa. The sequence continues at coordinate 5,500,739 of CM062601.1, read as the reverse complement.
CTATATAAATGGGACGGATGGAGTAATTTTTGCTTATGTGTGTATTAGTCTTTTCAGAATATTTTTGAATGCGAACATTGTCAAAATTCAAATTGTAACATATATATTTATGATATAATAAGGCTTGAACTCGTTATAAAATATTCATTATTTTAAAGTAAGAGATAAACCGCATTCTACAATAAGAAGTTGGCTGGTAATGTTTAGGGGTGGGCGGTACGGTATACCGTAAAATTTTCGCCATACCTTATACCTTACCGAAAGTAACGGTATAAGAAATTTCATACCTTTACCTTACCGAACCGTTCGGTATACCTTTGTCCGGTATACCGAAGTTTCGGTATAGAGCAAATCACATACCTTTACCGTACCACATTTTCGGTATACCTTACTGAAATTCGGTATACCGCTATACCGATATACTATTTCATGCTGAAATTTTATGGTATATTTGTTTATCGTTTCATGCCGAAAATCTATATGTTTAAAACATATGTGCATACATATACGATAAAAAGAGTACATAGTTATTTTAGGACTTTAACTTTTGTCATTTTGCAAAAGTAGGACACATTTTTGGGACTTCCAATTATATATAGGACAAAATTTAAAAAATTAATCATCATCAGGACAGATTTGGGCCCGATTTATGATGGTCGGGCTAAGTTCTACGTGTGCTCAATTAAAGGGCCCGATGCCCATGTGTCTGCCCATGTGTCAATTTCATAATAAAATTTAAAAATCAAAACTAATTAATTCAAAATTAAAGTTAGTAAAATTATTAAAATGTGTCTGCCCACGTGTGCTCAATTAAAGGGCCCGATTTTTCGCGCCTTGCTTTCACTTGTTTCAGAGTCGATTATATCACTTCAATTTAGTCTGGGCAATCGATTTGGGACTAGGGTTCTTCAAATTGGGGGTGAGATATGATTTGGTTTTTTTTTTTTTTTTTTTTTTTTGCAACGTGATTTCTTTTTATGGGAGTTAATATTGAATTTACTAATTTTAATTTTGAATTAATTAGTTTTGATTTTTAGATTTTATTATGAAATTGACACATGGGCATCCACATGGGGAGACACATGGGCATCGGACCCTTTAATTGACCATACGTGAAACTTAGCCCGACCATCATAAATCGGGCCCAAATCTGTCCTGATGATGATTAATTTTTTAAATTTTGTCCTATAATTGGAAGCCCGAAAAAATGTGTCATACTTTTGCAAAATGACAAAAGTTAAAGTCCTAAAATAACTCTGTACTCCGATAAAAATCCCAATAATTAAACTTCAAACAATGTTTATACTTAATGTGATGATATCAAACAAATATAATAAAAAAAAATTATTTATTAATTATAACTATTATTATTAATAATTAAATATTTATTATTAATTTATTACGGTATATACCTGTATTATAGTATACATCGAATTTCCGGTATAGTACGGTATACCTTTGGTATCTGAAAAACAATACCGTTACCATACCGAAAAATTTCGGTACGGTATCATACCTTACCGTAAATTACGGTATACCAAAATTTCAGTATATTCGGTATTTTTTCGGTACGGTAAGTGCGATATAATGGTATTTGGTATTTTCCCAAGTAATGTTTCACAAGACATATATACCTAAATTTCTCATGTTAAAGTAAGACAGAAACCTTAATTTATTGCAGATTTGATTGGGGTCGCGACTGTTGTTTCTATTTTTATAATGTTTATCTTAAGTTTTGTTTTGAAAAAAAGAAAAACACAAAAGCAGAATGTCGATCACAAGCAAATTTAGTCAGTGTTCCCTTGTGCTATAAAAGTGAGAAATATTGCATGTAGTTACGTCTCATCAGTCATCACGTTCCACATGCACAAAAAAAGCAGCAATAATTAATTTTACTTGCCCAAGTGAGGGGGGGTTTGATGTTTTAGGACTTGTCTCTCTAATTTATTTTATTTTTTGTAAATGATGAAAAACGTATTTTAAATTACTTATTGAATATAATCCATTCTAAAGATCATGCACTATATATATAAACACTATCCAATAAAATGCGTTGCACGATACAATTCAATTTAATTTTTAATTACATTTTGTGGTTACTCGATTATTATTCTACTATTTTTTGTACACACTATTTATCTCTAATAGGTTTCATCTTACTGATCTCGACCCATGAGAATTTCTCACGCAAGCAATCAACAACTATTTTGTAATTACAATACGAATTTTTAAAGTTTGCAATTAAATACACTCGCTGAAATAGAAATTGAGCACCAATATTTGCAAAAAAATTATAGTTCATATATTTAATTGCAAACTTTTAAAGTTAGTTTTTAGAATATGGGTAGTAATTGGTACTTTATTTGGCAGTTTTTCCGTTGTAATATTAATATTATTTTTCCAAGATACACGACTCCCTTTTCTTTATGCATGTTATAAAATGATGCTTATTTTTTTTTAAAATATACTACTCCATTCGTCCACAATAAGTGTGGTTCGGAGGAAGTGGCATGAGTTTTAAGTGAGAGAGTGAGTTAAATAGATGTATTATGAGTGAAGAATGAGACTCACGTTTATTGTGAGTGAAGTCATTTCAATTTAGGGTAAGACCACACTTATTATGGACGGACGAAAAAGGAAAGAAGACCACACTTATCATGAACGGATGAAGTATTATCTTGTAAAATGATGACGCGACAGGTAATGGTTTTCAACGAGTACAAATGATGAAGTATCATCATAGATAAAACTCACTTAGAAATTTAGTCAAAGATGAAAAAGATGACGTGCATGCAATTGCCAAAATATCAGTTGGTAATTTGGTATTATACATGGATTATATAAATAATTAATTATTGTAATAAAAAACTGTGCTATTTGTGGCTAACGCAAATATTAATGCTAATAAATATATATCATAATTCCAATTCCTTCTGATCCTAAAATCCAGAGGGGACCCACTTGTCTTAAACTTTTGTTGCACACAACATGAGTACATAGCTATAGTTTCATAATTGGATTGTAATGGAGTTGATTAATGCAGTTTGCTCTTATAATTATTATAATTAGTATTGTTCCCCGTGGATGCACGGGGAACAATTGCAATTTTTTTATAATATCAGTATTAACTAAATTGTTATATTTTCTTCGTCTCATTGATAACGTTCCATTTCTTTTGGGCACGGTTATTAAGAAGAAGTGTACAAAGATAGAAAAGTAGTAGGTCTCACTACTTTTAAAAAGTTAATTATTTTCTTATTCGGAAACGGGACATAATTATGGGACTGACGAAAAAGGAAAATGGGACGGAGGAAGTATAAAAAAGGTAATAAAATATATTATAAAATGATATATTGAATATAAATATATAAATAAATAAATAACATCATATGTAAAACACATTTAAAATAAAACAAAGTTGTATATACATCCGAACCAATATTATATACGGCATCGGCCAAAATCAGAATTAAATTAATTAATAACCCAAGTTTATGCATAAGCAAACAATTTCACATTATGGCATAGAGGGATAGAGTTTGATTCTAACTGTGCCACACTCATCCTTTTATCTCTAAATCTGTGTCTTTTTTTTTATCGTAGGTAATCTTTAGTTAAATTATCGATTAATCGCAAAATAGATGAATATTAATTATGAACGAAATAATAAGAGATAAATGATTGAACATTTGCCTACAAAAATAGATCTATACAATACCAAACATAATTTAGAAGTTCACTATACATGTTTTTTGTATATATTTGTATTTGGATGGAGAGACTAGGAAAGAGAGTACACAACACAATTGATGACTATTAATTTGCTTATGAAACCAATATATATTTGTAAACACAAAATATTGTATTTAATTCAATAAACACAAAATTGCATACAAATATAAGAATTTCGAATATGTGCGGGTTCAATCTCTATTTGATCCTCTGATTCTTCTCTTCATGTTGACCCTCGAACAATCTTTAAGTAGCCTTTGAGATTTATTGGATTTAGTATCTCCTTGATCTCTTTGGACTTGGTCTTCAAGCTTTATAACGTTGACGCGTAGGACTTTCGCCTTGTTTCCGAAGTAAACGTTAAGCTTTGGGCTTTGAGCTTTATAACGCCGATGCGGAGGACTTTCGCCTTATTTCCAGATCAAACGTCACTTTGAAGCAATTCCGATGAAGAGCGCGTTGCTTCCACAAATAACGCCTTGAATCTCACCGGGACACCTTGAATATTGAGAGAGAAATCTTAATTAGAGAATTTCTTCTCAATTCATGAGCTCTTGAAGATGATTTTTTGGTGTGATTTTGAAGTGGTATGAAGACCCTTATTTATAGTTGTAGGGAGAGAGGTTTGAGTGGGCTTTTGGGCTCCATCATGGGCTTTGAGGGTGATGTAGCATGATTTCATTGGCTCTAAGAAATTGATATATATCCTTAACTAATTGCCAAAGAAATAGATATTTATCACCAAATAAGATATCTTTATTAATTAAATAACTTATTTAATATGGATTTCATAAGATTCCATAATCAAATAAATATAAAAAATCAATAAAATTTAGATATCTACAAATTCCCCCTCAAGACTTGTTCATGGACGATTTATCGTAAAAATGAACGAGTCTCGATAAATTTGAACTTATTAGATAGTTTATACTCATATCAAGGAGCTTTGATGAACTTGGATAGTTTATGCTCGTGTCAAAGAACCTTCAATTTGTATTTGAAGTTAGATAGTTTATGCTCGTATCAAATAGCTTTGAATTTTGATTTGAGTTTAGATAGTTTTTGCTCGTATCTAGGAGCTTTCAATTTGTAAACTTTTTATACTCATGTTTAGGAGTCTTCACTTGAATTTGAATTTATAGATCTTTTATACTCGTGTCAATGAGTCTTCCTTGATTTGAATTTGTAGACATTTTATACTCGTGTCAATGAGTCTTCACTTGATATAGATTTGTAGACATTTTATACTCATGTCAATGAGTCTTCACTTGATTTGGATTTGTAGACCTTTTATACTCGTGTCAATGAGTCTTCACTTGATTTGGATTTGTAGACCTTTTATACTCGTGTCAAGGAGTCTTTGACTTGGACAATTCTTCAAAGAGTTTGATTAGATAGTTTTCGCTCATGTCTAGGAGCTTTATTGATATTTTAGGCTCTTATCAATGAGCACTTGAAGTTCTTTATTTGAAGAATTTAGATAGTTTTTACTAGCATCTAAGAGCATTTTAGACAGTTTAAGCTCTTATCAAGGAGCAATGCAGACAGTTTATGCTCTTATCAAGGAGCAATGTGGACAGTTTAAGCTCTTATCAATGAGCGATGTAGACAGTTTAGGCTCTTATCAAGGAGCGCTTGACTTCATAAATTTCGACACACATATGAAGATTGACTTGTGACTATATTTGAAGTCTCTTCCTCATCTTCACTTGGAGTCTCTTCAAGATATTTGCCCCCATGATTTGTTTCTTGATTTTCTTCAAAGTTGTGGGGCTCAAGCATTGGTATATCTTCAATTCCATTTGCAATCATGCTTAACTCCATGTCATGAGCTCTAGTTGCCAATTCTTCGAAGGTCTTTGGTTGAATTCCTTTTAGAATGTAACGAAGACTCCAATGCATGCCTTGGATGCACATCTCAATAGCTGAAGTTTCAGACAATCGATCTTTGCAATTTAAGCTCAAGTCCCTCCAACGATTTATGTAGTCGATAACGGGCTCTTCTTTCCATTGACTTGACTTTGTAAGTTCACCCATGCTCACCGTCCTTTGAGTGCTATAGAAGCGATTAAGAAATTCTTTCTCCAATTGCCCCCAACTATCAATTGAATATGGCTGCAAGTCAGCATACCAATCAAAAGCATTGTCTTTCAAGGAATGCACGAATTGCTTCACCATGTGATCTCCATATGTGCCAGCATCGTTGCAAGTCTCCACAAAGTGAGCCATATGTTGCTTTGGATTTCCTTTACCATCAAATTATTGAAACTTTTGAGGTTGATAGCCAACCGACATCTTCAAGCTTTCAATCCTTGGAGTATATGGCTTGCTATAAGTCCATAGGGATTTAGAGATCCCTTCGAACTTGTCCTTGACTGTTCCCATGATGAACTCTTTAAGTTGATCGACATGTATCGATCTATTAGAAGAGACTTCAAGCTCCTTAGTCGGAGATTTACGACCGTCTTTTGATTACTCCTTAGTCGGAGATTTACTACCGTCTTTTGACTGCTCCTTAGTCGGAGATTTATCACCGTCTTTTGATTGTTCCTTAGTCGAAGATTTATCACCGTCTTTTTGACTCCATAAAAATAAAAAGCTCGGTTTCATGATATTCCTTCGCTTGTTTGCTCCTTGTATCAACAGACATCGCTTTTTCTAAGTTTGTAATTTCAACATCTCGTTCTTCCAAACGTTTAGCGAGCCCTTCAACAAGCTTCGTCAAGTTTGTGATTTGCTCTTCAAGAGTTGTAGACATCTTCTCTTGATGGATTTGGCGAAGGAAAGAGATGAGAGGCAGATATTGTCCCACTGAGTGTGCCAAAATCTGTAAACACAAAATATTATAATTAATTCAATAAACACAAAATTGCATACAAATATAAGAATTTTGAATATGTGCGGGTTCAATCTCTATTTGATCCTCTGATTCTTCTATTCGCGTTGACCCTCGAATAATCTTTTATAAGTAGCCTTTGAGATTTGTTGGATTTAGTATCTCATTGATCTCTTTGGACTTGGTCTTCAAGCTTTATAACGTTGACGCGTAAGACTTTCGCCTTGTTTCCGAAGTAAACGTTGAGCTTTGGGCTTTGAGCTTTATAATGCCGATGAGGAGGACTTTCGCCTTATTTCTGGATCAAACGCCACTTTGAAGCAATTCCGATGAAGAGCGCGTTGCTTCCACAAATAACGCCTTGAATCTCGTCGGGACACCTTGAATATTGAGAGAGAAATCTTAGAGAATTTCTCCTCAATTCTTGAGCTCTTGAAGATGATTTTTTGGTGTGATTTTGAAGTGGTATGGAGACCCCTATTTATAGTTGTAGGGAGAGAGGTTTGAGTGGACTTTTGGGCTTCATCATGGGCTTTAAGGGTGATGTGACATGATTTCATTGGCTCTAAGAAATTGATATATATCCTTAACTTATTGCCAACGAAATAGATATTTATCACCAAATAAGATATCTTTATTAATTAACTAACTTATTTGATATGGATTTCATAATATTCCATAATCAAATAAATATATAAAATCAATAAAATTTAGATATCTACAATATTATTTATAATTGTGAGCATCAAAATTTGTGAATAACATTTGAAATTAATCGAGTTATTAGTTTTGGATGACTGATTTTAATTTGGGTATGAAAAATTGAATTCATACTTTCAATAAAAATAATTCGGCACATTAAAAACTCTACAATTCCCAAGTAAATGAATCTTTTGATAAAATGAACATAAAAATAAACATGAGAATTATGATTTCATGTTTTTAGAGGGAAAACTTAGAATCACAACTTTATTTTAGTATATAATATATAGATGTGCAATCATCAATTTATTTGACTTAAAAAATAGAGTTTATCATGTGAAATAGCCACTATGGATAGTGGAAAATAAAAGTTGTCAAAAACTTAGTTTATTATAAATTTTGTCTAACTTTAGTATGAATGATCTAAAATAACCTTTAAGTAAAAAAAAGAAACATATACTACAACCACCACCCCCACTCTCATTTTTTCTCTCTCTTCTCTCACGTACTCTCTCTCTCTTTCTGCCATCTTCTTCTTCTTCTTCTTCTTCTTCTTCTTCTTCTTCTTCTTCTTCTTCTTCTTCTTCTTCTTCTTCTTCTTCTTCTTCTTCTTTCTGCCATCACCACCGCCACTGCCATCGCCTTCGCCACAGCCTCCTTTCCGCCATTGCCTCTGGTCGTCTTCTTCGGCAGACTTTCATCTCCATAGTGTGTTATTTTTTTCTCTCTCGATCTCTATCTATTTTCCATCGCCACCGCCAATTTTCTTGTCTCCTTTCTGCCACTGCCACCGCCACCGCCGCCTTCGCACATCGTCATTTTCTCAGTCGTAATCTCTCTATTTCTAGATCTATTTTCAGATCTATTCCGACCTAGATCTGCTCTGCTATTTGAGATCTAAAGAATCCAACGATGATGCTTCACAAATAGAGAGTTTCAGATAAGTTTTTCGTGCAAATTTTTATCTAGATCTGTTATTTGGTTGCCTCCGATCATCTTCTCCGGCGTGACTTTTTTTCATCTCCACAGCAACTGTGGTACGAATGGATCTCATTCGTCTCGTTCGTACCAACTAGTTGTGGTCCATAACTTGGTACGAATGAACTCATTCGTCCCGTTCGTGCCAACTTATGGCGCACCATAACTTGGTACGAGTGGTACGAATGAAATCATTCGTCCCATTCGTGCCACCTAGTGGCGCACCATAACTTGGTACTAATGAGCTCATTCGTATTGTTCGTACCATAACTTGGTACGAGTGGTACCACCAAATAATTCCTGCAATTCGCTCAGAATTAAATTAGTATAACAATAAGCAGGGTCGAACCACATAGAACGGGAATTCACCTATTTTTCCTATAAATCTAATTTTGGTGTAGCCACCACGCCTTAAATTGAGATAAATTAATTAAATACTAAGAAGACAAAGAAATTAACTAAAATAGCAAACGAGAATATAATCAAAAGAAAAGCAATCCGGCTTCGAATAAATCCACACTAGTCTAGACTCTGATCATCGATGAAAAGATTAATTAATTCCCAAGAACCAATCCGTTATAGGGTACCGTGAATGCAGCGGACATACCCCAATTCCTACGTGCTTTATCGATAGTTAGCTGTAGACGCCAGACTTAACTATTTCCCTTATTAAAACACAACCTAGCTGGAGACGCCAGACCTAGATTAATCCTCTAATAGCTTTTAGATCTGAAGGAACCCAATTTAGACGAATTACCCAAGAACGCAAGTAATAACCCGTCTACCAATTTATTCCTACTACGAACATGGTAGCTTTATCACTAATTAGCCCTATTCCAACAATTACGGATTGGGGGAACTAATTGACTGTAATCCAATTTAATCTAAGTTGATCAGGCTTAAATAAAATCAGAATTAACCTTAAACACAAGGAATAAATCGAAACCCTAGGAAATTAATTATATGAACAATTAGATCTCACAGATTATTAAACTAGTACTTCAATATTCTCGCCGAATTAAGGAATTAGCTACTCATAATAATGAACACAAACATAATCATATAATAAAAAGAAAACACAAACTAATCTATTAAATTAAAGAAAACAATAACAGTCACCAGAAATTGCACGATGGATCGAAGGATTAAACACCAAATTGAACGAAAGAAAAGAATTAAACTCAAAATTCAGTCTGCTGTGTTTGTCCTTCTCGGCGGCGGCTAAGAGCATATGCTAAACAATGAATAATAAAATAATAAAAAGTCCCCCCAAAGTCTAATTGAAACTTGTCTGCCCCTTAACCTAAACTATACGGTGCTAATGAAAATAAAGGTAAAGTCAAAGTATATATGTAAACTAATTCCTAAAACCTAAACTAAATAGGTCACGGCTACTCCTCAAAAATTAAGGGAATTAACCCCTTTAATTACAATCACCTAACATAAAGACTTGGGCTTAATTAGCACACTTTTAATTAGCCCAATAATAACAAAATAACTATCTGGAACTAATTACAGCCCATCTTCCTTACATCCTTAATCCACAGCAATATAGTGCAAAATATACTCCATTCTTGATCTCTCTCGTCCAAACTTACATATTCACAATTCTTCAAAATCCTGCACAAAAAACACACTAACCGTGCATTATACTCGCATAAAATGATTGAAAACCTCAACTTCTGATCAATCAAAAACATGCACATCAAATCTCCTCACACTTGAATCATACTTGCCCTCAAGTATGAAGAGAAGATAAGACTAAATCATCAAACATGGTTGTTTAGAAACATCAAACCCCCCAAGACTCAAAACAACGACTCAATAAAAAGAAAAGAAGAATGGAAGGTAAAAGATGAAACGCGAATGAACTAACTAGACACACAAAACAGCCAAGTAAATACCAACATGTCCGACTGCAAACTACTTCTGCAAGCAAGAATCATGCAACAAACAAGAGATTCTCAACCATCAAATGAACGAAATGTAATCTCAAGTATGCCTCATTATCATCAACTTAGTCAAAATCGGGCAACAATCAAATATAGCTCACAGATTCCACTCATTCACTCCCTGCACTACTCTAGGACAGCCACTCATAAACAAATTTCACCCGATCGCGATATAAAGTAGCCAACATGTAACTCAAGAAGGACTTTTCTCATTTGGCATAACGGGGCTAGGGACCATTCAAAATTTGGAAGGATCTAACAGAATTCCTAGGCTTCAGAAAATAAGAACAAGTATTATGCACATCCAAACCGAATCATCATCCATGCAAATTAGGCATCATAAGGAGAACAAACTAACTCAGCTCAACAAACTAACCATCAAACTGTATGTCAACTCAACTCAGGTGCATATTTTCATTTTTTTTTCTGTTTCTTTTTTCTTTTTTTTTCTTTTTTTTTCAGCACTTCTTTTTTTCTTCAAATTTCGAACAAACATACAATTCATCACTTCAGAATACATTCCAATGATAATCAACACAACACATGAGTTACAGCTCCTCTCCGTTTGGCGAAACAGAACCAAATATCAACTTTTTCATAACAGAAACTTCAGCACATGGTTCTGTTTGGGCAGACTGAACGTACAAAAATTGCCTTTTCACTCAAATCACACATGGATGAATTTTCGAATTTGAACATGCACAATAGGGCCAAGAGAAAGTAAAAAACAAGCCTTGGTTAACTATTTAGTAGCTCAAGTCAAAGAAATGGTCAAGGCTAAAAAATGGCTCACTAGGGGTTAATGTAAAGAAAGGTCAGGCAATGAAACTCAGGCCAAAATTGGTTCACCCTAATGCCTTCTATCATGCATTACAAAAATGGCACACTCGATATTGCAACCTTGTGAATTAAATTCTCTCAGAAAGAACAAAGTAGAGAGTGCTCTACTATAATAGGCTCAAATCTCATTTAGTGTAGGTTTAAAAATTCAATTATTGCCCTTTTTCGTCATCCCAAGTATCATTCAATAATTCTTCAAAAATTAAATCACATTCCATCATTTAACAGTATATTGAATCACAAATTCATCACACAACTCAAGCAGACAGAATACGTCTATAAAGTCAAACAAATCGGCAATACTTGGCTAACTTGACACGACTCTAACAAAAATCAAATCTAACAACTAAACACCCTCCTCACACTTAAAACTTTGCTTGCCCTCAAGCAAATAAAGAAAAAGCGCAAGACAGGAAAACAACTAAACATACCCAATCGACAAAATAAAAGAAAGAGACAAGGGGTAAGATGTCACCGGGGTCTCTGCGATGTCGAAGCTCATCAAGTATAGACGCACCCATAGTGGTAGAAAATGGACTGCGGCTGCTGCTGTAGAAAGGAAGAAAGAAAAGAATGGGTTAGGGTAAGAAATGGGCGACTACTTCAATAATAGAAAACAATATTTTTTTTAAATGAAGAAAACTAAATAATAGAAAAAACAGGATAAAAATATGGGTTGCCTCCCACAAGCGCCTTTATTTTAAGTCTTCGGCTAGACTCTCCGATGCAATTAGGAGCACGTCGGGGGTAACAGTGAAATTGCTTCCACTGTCGTAATGAGAGACGTATCATAGTACGGCTTCAATCGGTGCCCGTTGACCATAAAAGTTTTCCCCGTTTCCAAACTCATGATTTCAACTGCTCCGTTTGGGCAAACAGTCAGTATTTCGAAAGGACCAATCCATTTCGTCTTCAACTTTCCGGGCATCAAACGCAGCTTCGATTGATACAAAAGCACCTTTTGGCCGACTTGGAATGTTTTTCCTCTCAGATTCTTGTCATGCCAAATTTTTGTTCGATCCTTGTACCACATGGCAGCATCATAAGCTTCGAGACGAAGCTCCTCTAATTCTTGAAGTTGAAACTTCCTTTCCTCCTCACACTTGAGTGATTGCATGTTCATTTGCTTCACCGTCCAATAGGCCTTGTGCTCTAATTCAACAGGCAAATGACACATCTACCCAAAAATCAACCTATAAGGCGACATGCCGATAGGAGTTTTATAAGCTGTTCGATAGGCCCATAAGGCATCATCTAACCTTAAGCTCTAATCTTTCCGTGAGGGGTTGACGGTTTTCTCCAAGATCTGCTTAATCTTTCAATTTGAAACCTCAGCTTGGCCATTCGTTTGTGGATGATAAGGAGTAGCCAACCGATGATGAACACCGTTCTTCCTCATTAATGCCTCAATGGTGCGATTGCAGAAGTGGGTTCCCTGATCACTTATCACTGCTCGCGGTACTCCAAACCTTGTAAAGATGTGAGACTTCAAGAATGCTGCAACTACCTTAGAATCATTCGTGCGTGTGGCTTTCGCTTCTACCCACAACATAATCAACGGCAAGCAAGATGTATAGATTTCCACACGAGCTAGAAAACGGTCCCATAAAATCCATCCCCCACACATCAAATATTTCACAAAAAATCATCGGAACTTGGGGCATTTCATCTCTCTTGGAAATATTTCCTGTCAATTGACACCGCTCGCAACTCTTACAAAAAAGATATGCATCTCTATTCAATGTAGTCCAAAAGAAACCAGAATCTAACACCTTCCGAGCAGTATGTTTTGGACCAAAATGCCCACCACAAGCAAGTGAATGACAGTGCAAGAGAATCTCACCTTGTTCTTCCTCAAGAATGCACCTTCGAATGATTTGATCTGCTCCAACCTTCCACAAATAAGGCTCATCCCAGAAATAATACTTGCAATCACTCTTCAACTTAAGTCCTTGAGCTCGTGTGAAAGTGGGTGAGAGCTCCCCGGTTGTCAAATAATTAACAATATCCGCAAACCAAGGGTCCTTAGGAAACTTACTTCCTGCTGCACATAATTCTGATTATGGAAATAGGCTCCGTTTGGGCAAACAAGTGGTATTTCTGTTCCTGACAGCATATAAATGCCCCTCCGGGAATGTTTCCATGATAGGCATGGCATCATAATCTTGAACTAAGCGACTTAAGTGATCAACAACCTTATTTTCTGCTCCTTTCTTGTCTCGAACCTCCCAATCGAACTCTTGCAATAATAGTATCCATCTGATCAATCGCGGTTTCGACTCTTTTTTGGATAGCAAAAACTTCAACGCTGAATGATCCGTGTAAACAATTATCTTAGAACCCAAGAGATAGGACCTGAACTTCTCAAAAGCAAAAACAATGGCCAACATCTCCTTCTCGGTGGTAGCATAATTACATTGAGCCGGATTTAACGTGTTGGTCCCAAGACGGATACCTTGGTGTAGAGGGAGGGGGGTGAATACACCAAGGTTTAAAAACTTTTCCAAGTTAAAACTCTTTTGAGTGAGCTGGCTGTGTTCGATCCAGCTGGATGGCAGCTTGATCGACACAGCTGGCTGTGTGCGGAATGTGGTGGATTTGGAAAGTCCGTCTGTTGCTTCAAATATATTGCAAAGCTCTGTTTCACTTTTCAGTTAGTCAGTTTATGCAGATTGAAATGTATGCTCATGAAGGTTAGTAACATGCATAAAACAAAGCAATAAATAACAAGAGCAATTTTAACGTGGTTCGGAGTAACCCCTCCTACGTCCACGACCAGATTCACTGGTAATTCACTACCACTTGGTTTCCAAGTACCAAGCAACTTCACAACTCTAACCCGAGCTGTGTTCCAACAGTTTGCGGGCACTGTCAAGCCTACACCTTCAGTTTCCGGGTACTGAAGAACCTAACCACTCGAATTACACGCTTCGAGCAAGCGTACCTTTACCTAACCTTTCTGGGTTTTGGTTTGGGTATGGTTTTCCAACTATGAACGAGTTGTTACAATGAAGAACAAGGAGTATGATGAACTAGTTCAGACTAGGCTTAAGATATTTATTCTGATCTATTCTGCCTATGACTGAATATGTGAACAACTAAGAACACAAACTCGATCGGCCGGGTGTTCTAGAAAGATTTGGCTTTGTAGATCGTTGTTCATTTTTCTGTTTTCTTCTATTTCTTCAGTCGTCTTGCCAGCCTCACCAGCTTCTTCTATTCAATGGTGAGGAGGTATATATATAGGTGGAGATTCAAACTAGCCGTTGGAAGAGAGCCGTTTGAATCTTACCTACTCTTGTTGACTTCTGGCCTTTACCTACGAAGTAGGTCTGCATCTGCAGAGGCTATTCCTTCTCTGATTTGACTGCGTCTGACAAGATCTTCTGACATCAGGATCTTGTCTTGGAGAAGGTCTTCATCTTCGAGCTGTCAAGCATCTCTGCTGTGTCTTCAGCGTCTTGGACTCTGCTGCGTCTCGACTCTGAGCTGTATCTTAGACCTGTGCTGTATCATCAACCTGAGCTGTGTCTTCAACCTGAGCTGTGTCACTGACCTGAGCTGTTTAGACCTGAGCTGTGTCATCGACACTAAGCTGGGTCTTTTACACTGAGCTGGGCTTCCGTCACTGAGCTGGGTCTTGATACTTTGACTCTGCTTGGTCTTGCTCTGCTGAGTCTGCTCTGCTGAGTTCTTAAGCTGTCTGCTTAGCTGTGTCTTCTGCTGTCTTCAGCTGTCTTCAGCGAATCTACCTGTAAACTAAGAAACTCTATAAGCTCAAACAGGTGAGCTGAAAAACGCTTAGGCTTGTGCGATCATCTACTCGGTTGGGGTCAGCTGGGTTTTGGTATCCAATCAAAACTCTATTAATTTTCCCAACAATTTCCCCCTTTTTGATGATGCCAAAACCTAACTGAGAAAAACAACCTGCTTCCCCCTAAATGAGAAAATGGGTTTAAAAGATTTCAGCAGAAGATTAAATTCAGAGTTCAGTGCCTGGACAAAGAGTTATTGTCATCAGGGTGAGCTTGAGAGCAAAAATATTTCAGTTTTATTAATCCATAAAAGATGATTACAAGAGATACAGGATCAACGAACTGAAAAATTGACAAAAACAATTTAATCCCAGTTAACTGGGTCTTCATTTCTGCTGCTGCTGCTGATTCTTCATTCTATCTTCTTCCAGCTGCTCATCTGTTCTTAACCTGTATCGGTTAAATATCATCTGCTCCAGCTTCCTGTATTCTTCTTCGTTGTTTGCCTTGGAAATTTTCCTCCTGATCGCCCATCTGTTTACTTCAGCAATAATCTTTGATTTGTCAGGAAGTTGAGTTCCAGGTATCAACGGAGGCTGGATATGATATAGCTGGGGAGCGGTGAGCTGGATCTTCGCGGTATTTGCAGCGTTGAAGAATGCCTTTGCCGTCATCCTGTCTTGATGAAAAAGCTCATTTAGATGCATCATGAAAGCAACATCTGGGGGCGTATTTGGGTAAGCTCCTAGATAATAGAAATCTTCGATGAACTCAAACTTTGTATATTCCCAGTCGTCGTTTAGCTCTTCTGGGATCCATTCATCTACTCTTCTCCAGTTCATCGGCATCTGAGACTTTTTCTTTGCAGCTCTTATGCTTGCTCTTTCTTCGTCTTCTTTTCTTCGGCATTGAGCGGACTTTCTTTCTTCTTCGCTATTCTTGGAGGCTTTTCATCTCTTGCTTTTGCTTTGAGTTACAAAGTTGCAGAGCCAATGAATATCATTGAGCTGTTGCAGCGTGGCTCCGCTAGCTTTGGCAAGAGGGATGATCATTCTGCTCCATTTCCCTTTCCGTCAGGTTTATCCGCATCCAAATTTCAAGAACAACTTCGTCAATCTCTGACTGCATCACTTGGACTTCAGCTGCAGCTTTTCCTTTGCCCGTCTTTGAAGTTTTTCTCTTGTCATTACCTTTCCCCTTTTTGGCATTATAAAAAAGAGTGGAGGAGAGGTTGACTACTGTCTCATTCAGCTGGGCCAAGGCTTTGTCAATGTCAGCAATCTTTGCTGAGTTGTCTGCTGTGATGAGGTTGAGCTGTGCTGTGCTGCTGCTTCCAGCTTTGAACTGATTGTCCAGCTCCTTGTAAAGATTGAACAGCTGGTGGATGTCAGTTCTGTGGGAGAGAGTCTACTGTTGGAGAGCGTCCAGCTGGCTGGATAAATCGATGACGCGGCTTTCCAGCGGAGCTTGGAGGTTTGAGATGATCTCAGGGACTCTCTTCTCTAGATGATTTGAATTATCAATACGTTGATAAACGAGAGACTGTTTGAGATCTCTGCTGGTGCTTTCCTGCAGATTCAGAGCGAATCTGTGAACGTCGTCAATGGACTGTCCATTGCTCTGGACTTGCGACTCTATAGCTGTAATACGCAGAAGGGTATCAACATTTGATTTGAGTCTATCCTGAAAAAGGATTTCCTCGACTTATTTGGCGATCTCGTCTTTCATTGCATCAGAAATCACAGTAGAATCCATCTGGGTCCCGGATTCGGCTTGGCTGGGTTTTACTGCCTCGATCTCGACCAGTGAGCGAGTGTCATCGGCAATTGGACTCTGTAGGGCAGCTTCGGTTGGCTCAACTGTTGCATCAGTTGGCTCTTCTTCAATCATCATTGCCTCAGCTGTGTCGGCAAGGACAGCTTCATTGGCAGTTTCAACTGGAACGATCCAGCTGAGATTGTGTAGGTAGGAGTTGGCTCGAGAAATTACTTTCTCAGAAGGTGGTACTTCATCATGTTCAACCTTCTGAATGAGGATCTGGATCAGCTCGTCTTGATGCTCAAAAGCATCCTGAAGACTTCCAAAACCAAATGTCTCCTGCAGAGCTGCTTCTTCGGCTTTAAGCTTATCGAAAGTGAAGAACTCCACCATTTCTTTATTTACGTACCAAGTGGCCATCTTGGTAGCCAAATAAAATTTGAAGTCGCTTACAGCGACTAAAGCAGCAGGGAGCGAGGCAAGAGAAGGATAATGTTGCAGTGCGCTATTTATTCCTTGGAGTCTGAGGTCCTCGACCCTCATGACTGTGGCAGCACGTGCAACGGCTTTGGGACTGAGGATTTCGATTTCCTCAGAAGAAGAAGTAGGGCTTGATGGTTCAGCTTGGTATTCATCATCCAGCTGCAAAGGAGTGTCAGCTGGATGGGGTTCTTTAGGTGAGCTGGGTGCTGAAAGATGGGTGGTTTCAGGTATTGAAGAAGTAGGCGAGGATTCTTGGAGAGGTACCTGAGGATGAGGAGGAAGGAGAAGAGAGTGTTGTTGAGGCGGAAGGAGAAGAGAGTGTTGTTGAGGAGGAGATCCAGATGATGTGAGATCAACTGGAGCGGGTTGTGAGGATGCTTGAAGGATTTGGCGAAGTGGAATAGCATCCTCCGGGTCAGGGTGGGGGACCACTATCTGTGGTTCCTCAGCTTCACGTGAAGCAATCACGAACTCCCTTCCTTGATCCGTCTTTGGAGGAGGAATCTGGCTGTCTCCTCGGCGGCGATCTCCATTCGGTTCCGGTGGCTTGTCGGTGGCTTCTCTCTTGTCTCCTCGGTGGCTTCTTTGCCTTAAATTTGAGCTTCTTTTTGGCAGGTGGAGATCCAGCTGGCTGAGTTTCCTCCGGCTGTTTTCTTTTCCCAGTTTGAGAGGGAGAGGCAGTCTGCTGTTTTGCCTCCTGCATCTTCTTCTTCCCTTCAGGGGCTGCTTTCTTCATTAAGTCAGAGAGCTGACTTTGTTTTTCAAAAAGAACTTTGGACACAGGGAACTCTTCTGTGTCTTTCCACTTGATTTGCCGTCCAGTTGTGTAGTGTTCTATTATGCACGCCGCCTTGGTGCATAAATAGATGGTCTCCCTACAGCTGGATTTGGTGAAGCTGTCATCTTCGAAGTAAATTTTCTTCGACTCCTTCTCCAACTTTCCCATAAAGTAGGAGAACAAATCCACAGGATCATTCCTGAGGATGGCTATCATGGGCTTCAGCTTGGGTATGCTGATCTCTTCTTGAGATCCAGCGATACACTTCTTGGTGATATCCAGAAGCAGTCTGAATTTGGGCTTGAGCAGTAGCTTGGACATACTCGCCCTGTAGGGTTCCAGCTTGAACAACATCTGATCCAGTTCGGCCTGGATCTCTTCTCTGGTGTAGTTGTCTGGGGAGCGGTCCCCAAGAGTTTTCAATCCGAACAGCTTGTTCAATATCCGGTTGATGTTGATGTTGACGTCCCAGGGAGTTGTATGCCCTGTCTTTTCTTTGAGTTGGAGGGTGATGTTGGAGCGGAGACGTTCTTCTCTGTTCGTCATCTCCATGAAGAACTCTGCTACTTCCCGGCGGAAGATGTTCTTCGGACGCGCCGTCGCCCATTGAAGTAGGCATGTCTTCTCGATGAGATCCAGCACCTCCTGGAACTCCGAGTTCTTGTAGTTCTTGAGAGTTAAACAACTCTCAAAGTGCAGCTTTGACATGAGGTTCTCCGATTGGTTCGCTCCTGGGGTTATCTTTTTTGGTGCCATTGAATATATCTGTATTGAGGAGTTAGAAGAGTACAAGAGAAAAGAGTTTTGCAGAGAGATAAACAAGAACTTGATTTGCAGAAAAATTTCAGAGATAATAAGTAAATATGGCGATGATTTGCATATCTTTGATATATATATCAACCGTCTATCTTGATGAACGATTGAGATCTTTAGATTTGAATTCAAGATCTGCGGCTGGGAGAGATTTGCGCAACACGTTAAGTGACGTGCGTATGAAGATTGTAGGTCACGCGCGCGTGAGGTAGTCAAAACGTTCTGACTTCTGCCTCGACTTTCCCGAGCTACAGTACCCTGCATGCTTTTCATTAAATGCGATGGGATTCGATTTGCTGGATGGCTTATTGACGAATCCTTCTAAGGAATGTTTGTGAATTTTGAATTTAAATTCAAATAAATTTTATCCTTAAATAGTATATTCCTCAGGGAAGTAAATGAAAGACTGCAAACCTGTCAGCTGAACTTTGTAGTCAGCTGATACCTCGGTTGTGTTTCTTTATGTTGAGTTAATCCTTCAGTTTAACTATCCAGCTGAGCTTGATTCTCCCTCAGCTGGTTTCCCTTCCTGAACGGTCAGCTTGGACATAGTATCCATCTGATATTACAGCGGTCTTCTTCTTTGCTTGATTGACAGTTCTCCTCAGCTGAGTATTTGTAGATTTTGCTTGAATTTTAGTCAGCTGAGTTCCCTTTAGCTCTTCGTCTGATGTCCAGCGGAGCTTGATTCCCTTTTTGGCTGGGAAATCCTTCTGAGTTTTGGGATCCAGCTGAGTTTGTTCCACATCAGCTGGATGAGCTTTTCTTTATCCGGTTTGAGCAGTCCAAATAATTCACACATCATCTTGACTTGGATTTCAGCAGATTGTGCTTCGATGTGAATTTTCCCAACAACGGATAATCTTGATTTGATAGTAGGTGGCATTTTCTTCAGCTGCATCCTACTTCGTTTGAGCGGATTTTCTCACCATCAGCTCATTTCTTTGATGAAGTCTCAGTTTGTATAGCAAGTAGACAGTACATCCTAATCCAGTGGTTCAAATCGTTTCTCTATTCTTCTCTTGAGACCAATGTACTCAGCTGAATGACTGGCTGAATTTTCAGTTTTGTATCCAGCTGTCTTTATTTCACAGTTGGTCACAGTCAGCTAGCTGGGTTTCTTCATTTTCTTCGTTGGTTGAATCAATAAGATGTTTCAGACATCTTAATCAGAGCAATCATCCTCATCTGAGTCGGAGACGGAGATTTGATCATTATCCATTTCGCTCGATTCGAACCTTTTATCCTTTTTCACGGAGGATGACTCAGCTGGGTTTCTCTTTGGGTAGAGTTGCTTGTCGTGATTAACCTTCACGATCTTCTTGTACCTTTCATTGCTGTGATCCAGCCTATTGATGCTCCGTACAAGCATGGCCACTGAGATGATTGAGCTGATCTTCTTGACTCTGTACTGAGAGCTGTCTCCTTTGCCTTGGGATTCAGCTCCGTTTCATTTATCCGGCTGGATAATTCTCCGCTTGTGATCCCCAGATCAAATTCGTTGGCTTTCAAGATGGAGAATAATTTTTCCGTCTCCATGCTGCCAAGATCAGTTCTGCTTTGGTGAACCACTTTGTGTGTACACCATTTTGAGGAGAGAGCTGAAAGAACTTTCAAGTTCTTATCTCAACTGTATATTTTCCAGTTCGGATCGTCTCGATCTTGATGACGAGGTTGGAGAATCTGAGCTCCATTTGCTCGATGGACTCGTAGGGGAGTTGCTTGAAGTTGTCGAACTTCTGGCATGCAACTGAGAATTTGTTCTCTTGAATTTCTTCTGAGCCTTCACACAGCTTGGCTAGAGTGTCCCACATCCCCTTAGTTGTCTCGCAGTTGATGGTCTTGCTGAGATAAGCGTCCGTCACCGTTGAGGAGATGACGTTGCAAGCGTAGCTATCCAATCCAGCCTGTCTTCTTTCTTCTGGAGAGTACTCCCTTTTGGGCTTCACAACTTGCCGGAATACTGGTTCAGCTCCAGATAAGGTTTCTGCTTGTCTTTCTGATTTCATGATGATGATGGGTCCGTCTGTGATAACATCCCACATCATGTCGTTTTGCGCGCACAGAAAGCTTTTGAGTCGAAACTTCCATATCTGATAATCATCGACTGAGAATGTTGGAAGATTCCTGCACATAGAAGATTCCATGACAGTATGCAATATAATGATTTTAAAAAGATTTTGAAAAAATTAAGGATATGTTCAGGTGACCATTATCAGCAATGAAATGCTGACTTGACAGATACAGTGATCTTTTGAACCACTGCTCTGATACCAATTGTTGGTCCCAAGACGGATACCTTGGTGTAGAGGAGGGTGAATACACCAAGGTTTAAAAACTTTTCCAAGTTAAAACTCTTTTGAGTGAGCTGGCTGTGTTCGATCCAGCTGGATGGCAGCTTGATCGACACAGCTGGCTGTGTGCGGAATGTGGTGGATTTGGAAAGTCCGTCTGTTGCTTCAAATATATTGCAAAGCTCTGTTTCACTTTTCAGTTAGTCAGTTTATGCAGATGAAATGTATGCTCATGAAGGTTAGTAACATGCATAAAACAAATCAATAAATAACATGAGCAATTTTAACGTGGTTCGGAGTAACCCCTCCTACGTCCACGACCAGATTCACTGGTAATTCACTACCACTTGGTTTCCAAGTACCAAGCAACTTCACAACTCTAACCCGAGCTGTGTTCCAACAGTTTGCGGGACATCAAGCCTACACCTTCAGTTTCCGGGTACTGAAGAACCTAACCACTCGAATTACACGCTTCGAGCAAGCGTACCTTTACCTAACCTTTCTGGGTTTTGGTTTGGGTATGGTTTTCCAACTATGAACGAGTTCTTACAATGAAGAACAAAGAGTATGATAAACTCGTTCAGACTAGGCTTAAGATATTTATTCTGATCTATTCTGCCTATGACTGAATATGTGAACAACTAAGAACACAGCTGACTGGCTGGGTGTTCTAGAAAGATTTGGCTTTGTAGATCGTTGTTCATTTTTCTGTTTTCTTCTATTTCTTCAGTCGTCTTGCCAGCCTCACCAGCTTCTTCTATTCAATGGTGAGGAGGTATATATATAGGTAGAGATTCAAAATAGCCGTTGGAAGAGAGCCATTTGAATCTTACCTACTCTTGTTGACTTCTGGCCTTTACCTACGAAGTAGGTCTGCATCTGCAGAGGCTATTCCTTCTCTGATTTGACTGCGTCAGACAAGATCTTCTGACATCGGGATCTTGTCTTGGAGAAGGTCTTCGTCTTCGAGCTGTCAAGCGTCTCTGCTGTGTCTTCAGCGTCTCGACTCTGAGCTGTATCTTAGACCTGTGCTGTATCATCAACCTGAGCTGTGTCTTCAACCTGAGCTGTGTCACTGACCTGAGCTGTTTAGACCTGAGCTGTGTCATCGACACTAAGCTGGGTCTTTTACACTGAGCTGGGCTTCCGTCACTGAGTTGGGTCTTGATACTGCAGGATCTTTGACTCTGCTTGGTCTTGCTCTGCTGAGTCTGCTCTGCTGAGTTCTTAAGCTGTCTGCTTAGCTGTGTCTTCTGCTGTCTTCAGCGAATCTACCTGTAAACTAAGAAACTCTATAAGCTCAAACAGGTGAGCTGAAAAACACTTAGGCTTGTGCGATCATCTACTCGGTTGGGGTCAGCTGGGTTTTGGTATCCAATCAAAACTCTATTAATTTTTCCAACATAACGTCTTCGAAGCATAATAAATCACGTGGCTCTCTTTTCCCATCTTTTGTCCAAGAACGGCACCCACCGCATAATCACTGGCATCACACATAAGCTCGAAGGGAAGATCCCAATTGGGTGGTTGGATAATAGGAGCCGTGGTTAGCTTGGTCTTCAACAAATCAAAAGCTGCTTTACAGTCATCTGTTAGGGTAAACGGAACGTCATTCTGGAGCAGTCGAGTCAAAGGTTGTGCAATTTTGGCGAAATCTTTGATAAACCTTCTGTAAAACCTCGTATCTCCTTCACATTCGTGGGATAGGGTAGCCATGCAATCAGATCCACCTTCACCTTATCAACTTGAATTCCTCTTTCTGAAACGACACGGCCCAAGACAATTCCTTCCCTTACCATAAAATGACACTTCTCGTAATTCAACACCAAATTTTTCTCCACACAACGAGTCAAGACTTTATCCAAATTGTCGAGACAATCATCAAATGAATCTCCATATACTGTAAAGTCATCCATGAAGATTTCTATGAATTTTTCGATCATAAAATGCTCATCATACACCTCTGAAAAGTTCCTGGTGCATTACACAATCCAAACGGCATCCTCCTGCATGCGTACGTTCCAAAAGGGCACGTAAATGTGGTCTTCTCTTGATCTTCTTGGTTGACATAAATCTGGAAATAACCACTATAACCATCCAAAAAACAGAAGAACATTTTCCCAGCTAACCGCTCCAACATCTGATCAATGAACGGTAAAGGAAAATGATCCTTGCGAGTTGCTGCATTTAGCTTGCGGTAATCGATACACATGCACCATCCAGTGACAAGACGCATTGGCACCAACTCATTCTGCTCGTTCTCGACCACTTGCAATCCAGATTTCTTCGGAACCATGTGAACCGGGCTCACCCACTTGCTGTCAGAGATTGGGTAGATGATCCCCAATGCGATAAGCTTTAAGATTTCCTTGAGCACTATTTCTCTCATGTTCGGATTCAATTTCCGTTGTGGATCTCGACAAGGTTTAGCATCAGGCTCCAAAAAAATATAGTGCATACACACATCGGGACTAATTCCTGTGATATCAGCTAAAGTCCACCCAATCGCCTTCTTGTGCTTCTTCAACACGATGATTAATTGCTCCTTTTGGCTCATGGTCAACTCGTTGCTGATAATAACTGGTAGAGTTTCATTTTTCCCAAGAAACACATACTTCAAATTCGCGGGTAAGGGCTTCAGCTTCAACACCGGCGGCTTCTCATCGGATGGCAGTGGTCTGTCTGAGGGGTCCTGTTTGGGCAAACGGAATGTATTCCCAGAACCTGTAACTTGAGGTTGCGCGTAAAGAGACATAATAGCCTCTTTGATCTCTTCATCACTCATCTCTTGGGCATCAAAATCAGTCCAGCCTTGCATCAAGGTGAGCTCCAACTTATCCTGCATGAATTCAGTCTCAAGATATTCTTGGACAAGAGGGTCAATCACATCAATAGCATAAGTATTTTCAGCATCACTAGGATTTTTCATGACATCATCAATACTAAAAGTAAACTTCTCTCCATGATAATCCACACATATAGTGCCATTGCAAACATCAATGATGGACTTAGCCGTCCTTAAGAAAGGACGACCTAAAAGAACACCGGACGAATCCTTAGATTGCATGTCACTCATTCTCACCACATAAAAATCAGCAGGATAAACAAAATTATGCACTTTCACAAGAACATTTTCCAACAAGCCCTCGGGATGAACACATGATCTATCGGCTAACTGAATCACAACCCTAGTATCTACTAACTCAACACCAGATAAGCTATTATAGATAGCTAAAGGCATGACATTAATAGAAGCTCCTAGATCACACATGGAATGCTCAATTTTCGTATCTCCAATGTAACAAGGTAAAGAAAACATACCTGAATCCTTGCATTTGGGTGACAACTTTTTCTGTATCACAGCTGACACGTTTTCACCCATCACAATCTTTCCAGAATCCTTAGCCTTACCAGCAATGAAGTCCTTCACAAATTTGCTCAACGGAGGAAGCTTGATCGCTTGAAGGAATGGAAGGTTAATCTCTAATTTTCCAAATATCGACATGTAGTCCATAGGATCTTCCTCCGGCTTCTTCTTCGCTAATCTTCTGAGAAAAGGAGCAGGTATCACAATGTTAGGATCATATAAACTCAAAGGTTTATGTACCTTAGTCGGCTCCTCCGATGCAATCTCCTTTTCCTTCTTGTTCAGCACAACTGTCGGATCAGTGTTCGGTTTGTGTAAACGGGAAGTATTTTCACCCTGTTCAGCAGAAACTGCTATTCCGTCAGAATCGTCCAGTTTGGGCTGACT
This sequence comes from Agastache rugosa, assembly GCA_031470985.1. Taxonomy (NCBI): domain Eukaryota; kingdom Viridiplantae; phylum Streptophyta; class Magnoliopsida; order Lamiales; family Lamiaceae; genus Agastache; species Agastache rugosa. Next base: position 5,476,064 of record CM062601.1, on the reverse strand, counting down.
GGACTCTTCTCCAGATTCATTGCTCGAGCCTTCTCGTGACTTCTTGACTGTGGGTTCACTCAACTCCTTACCATTCCTCAAAGTGATTTTGTTCACATTCTCCCTTGGATTAGCCTGAACTTGCGATGGCAAGCGGCCTTGATTCCCCTTAAGCTCGTTCATAGAAGTCGAGAGTTAAGACATTTGACGAGCTAAGCCATCTATGCACACTTTTTGCTCATTTTGAGTTTGTTGGAGTTGCTACACATTGTTTTGCAAAAATTGCTGGGAACCTATCAAATCCGCCATCATCTCCTCAAGAGACTTCCCTTGTTTTTCTTGTGGAAGTGGAGTAGGTGATGCTTGCTGAAATCCTCTTTGATGAGGTGGTCGGTAGTTTTGTTGCTGTTGCAGTTGTTAAGGCTGCTTCTGTCCTTGATCTCACCAACGGAAATTAGGATGATCCCTCCAACCCGGATTATAAGTATTCGAGTAGGGATCTCTCTTCGGTATTAGATCTTTACTGCCATAAAAGTTATGCGACGAGTTGACTTGAGCATGGGGATCTTCGTCGTTCCCATCGCATTGCAAGCTTGAATGGCCAAAATTACCACATGCGCCACACGGTTTCTCCACTGGTCCCGCACTTGCAGACTTCTCGACCATAGTATTCAGCATATTTTCTATTCGTCCCATTCTCTCTTCGAGCTTCTTTTCAAAATTGGAGGAATTTGCTTGTGCAGCTCTCTTAAGCAAACGAGGCTCCTCGTACTCCCTTGTTGCTTCTACTAAGTGTTGAATCAATTTCTTAGCTTCACTCACCCTGCAATGCGAAAATCTGCCTCCACTTGATGAGTTAACTAAATTCTTCGTGTCAACGGTCATTCCTTGGTAGAAGTACTGCAACAAGTCTCCATCAGTGTACTTATGATTTGGACAGCTATCCACCAATCTCTTGAATCTGGACTAGTAAGTACTCAATGACTCATCATAGTCTTGTTTTACTCCACTAATCTCCTTCAACGCATTAGTCTTCGTTGGAGGAAAGAAATGCTCCAAGAACAACCTCTTCATGTCAGCCCATGTAGATATGGAGTTTGGCGGGAGGCTTGTGAACCAGGCGTTCGCCTCTGCCGTCTGAGTGAAAGGAAACGCCACTAACTTGAATTGTTCTTCAGTAACTCCAGCTGGTCGTTTCTGCACCTTGCATATCTTGACGAACTCACTCAGGAAGTTGTACGGATCCTCTTCTTTTTTACCATAGAATTTAGGTAAAACATTCAGCAATCCCAACTTGATCTCGATCGACGCCTCCAAATCTGGTATGAGTATCGGTGTCGGAGGATCATCTTCCAGATGGCTCGAAAGCTCACTCAGTCTTGGATCTTCATCTGCCATGTCTCATTCAGTAATCGCGACGAAAGTGGACTCAACTTCTTCCTCGGTTTCTGTTTCTGCTTCAGAAATACCTTCCGTTTGGTCTAACAGAACACTTTCAGCTTCTGGAACACTACTGTCAGACTCGTAAACAGCTTCCGTCTGGCAGACGGATCACCTTGCGATTCCAGCAGATTCTGCTGCTTCTTAAGCTTGGCCTCCTTCCTCAACCGTTTCACGAACTTCTCAATTTCAGAATGATATAGAAGGTCCGGGTTAGAGGCCCTGCTCATAAACAACAGAAAAGTAACCCAAGATCAATAGGAAAAATAAATTAATAAACACCGTTCCCCGGCAACGGCGCCAATTTGGTGGACGTCGTTTACCACCAAATAATTCCTGCAATTCGCTCAGAATTAAATTAGTATAACAATAAACAGGGTCGAACCACAGAGAACGGGAATTCACCTATTTTTCCTATAAATCTAATTTTGGTGTAGCCACCACGCCTTAAATTGAGATAAATTAATTAAATACTAAGAAGACAAAGAAATTAACTAAAATAGCAAACGAGAATATAATCAAAAGAAAAGCAATCCGGTTTCGAATAAATCCACACTAGTCTAGACTCTGATCATCGATGCAAAGATTAATTAATTTCCAAGAACCAACCAGTTATAGGGTACCGTGAACGCAGCGGACATACCCCAATTCCTACGTGCTTTATCGATAGTTAGCTGTAGACGCCAGACTAACTATTTCCCTTATTAAAACACAACCTAGCTGGAGACGCCAGACCTAGATTAATGCTCTAATAGCTTTTAGATCTGAAGGAACCCAATTTAGACGAATTACCCAAGAACGCAAGTAATAACCCGTCTACCAATTTATTCCTACTACGAATATGGTAGCTTTATCACTAATTAGCCTTATTCCAACAATTACGGATTGGGGGAACTAATTGACTGTAATCCAATTTAATCTAAGTTGATCAGGCTTAAATAAAATCAGAATTAACCTTAAACACAAGGAATAAATCGAATCCCTAGGAAATTAATTATATGAACAATTAGATCTCACAGATTATTAAACTAGTGCTTCAATATTCTCGCCGAATTAAAGAATTAGCTACTCATAATAATGAACACAAACATAATCATATAATAAAAAGAAAACACAAACTAATCTATTAAATTAAAGAAAACAAGAACAGTCACCAGAAATTGCACGATGGATCGAAGGATTAAACACCAAATTGAACGAAAGAAAAGAATTAAACTCAAAATTCAGTCTGCTGTGTTTGTCCTTCTCGGCGGCGGCTAAGAGCATATGCTAAACAATGAATAATAAAATAATAAAAAGTCCCCCCAAAGTCTAATTGAAACTTGTCTGCCCCTTAACCTAAACTATACGGTGCTAATGAAAATAAAGGTAAAGTCAAAGTATATATGTAAACTAATTCCTAAAACCTAAACTAAATAGGTCACGGCTACTCCTCAAAAATTAAGGGAATTAACCCCTTTAATTACAATCACCTAACATAAAGACTTGGGCTTAATTAGCACACTTTTAATTAGCCCAATAATAACAAAATAACTATCTGGAACTAATTACAGCCCATCTTCCTTGCATCCTTAATCCACAGCAATATAGTGCAAAATATACTCCATTCTTGATCTCTCTCGTCCAAACTTACATATTCACAATTCTTCAAAATCCTGCACAAAAAATACACTAACCGTGCATTATACTCGCATAAAATGATTGAAAACCCCAACTTCTGATCAACCAAAAACATGCACATCACGCACCATAACTTGGTACTAATGAGCTCATTCGTATTGTTCGTACCATAACTTTGCAGTGAGTTGAACGGCGGCTGAAGGAGGCGGAATTGGATGAGTCGATGGCGGTAGAAGGGCAGTGATTAATTGACGTCGGTAGATGGGCGGAGAGAAGGGTGAGAGGAAAGAGAGCAGAGAGAGAAAAATCAAAACTGAAATAGACGGAAGTGAAGGGTGAGGGCAAATTTGTCATAAAATCTGACAAAATTTATGTTAAATTAAGTTTTTGACAACTTTTATTTTCTACTATCCATAGTGGCTATTTGACATTTATACTCTAAAAAATACCTGTTGAGATGGAAACAAATTGCACGATATATACAGTACCTAGTTTTCCATTAAAGGAAATTGCTGCATTATCGGCATATTTTTATGCATGGATATATTTCACTAAAATCCCATTTCGCACTATTGAAGTTGATGAAAACTTGGGTTAAACAATGGCCTAATCTCTACCATGTCCTTTTTCGAAGAATAAGTTGATGAGTAGGCATACATGACATTGACTTTTGAGTTTGGTATGGAATATGGTAACGATTTTTGTCTTAAGCCAATGTATAATAAGAACAAGTATGACCATTGAAGTTCGCTTGGCCTGGGATTAGATATCTCAAGTTTTGAGTAATTCAAGTCAAAACGATAAAAAAACGTAGAATAAGAGACACAAGATTTATGTAGTTTGATCAAGATGATCTACATCTACGGGACAAGAGCTGTAATTGTTTTATTCACACGATCACACTTTGATTACAATAACAAAGACAAGAATAAGATTCTGGACCTAACTTTGAAACTGAAGAATTCTTTCTCTCTCTACGACACAAGCTGTGAAAAATCTAAATGAAGAGGACGAGCTGGGATTGTCTTTTTATAACTGCTGTTATAACCGCTCTCATAACCGCTTCTATAACGACTTTCCCAGCTAACTTCCTAGCTAAAATTTATCCAGTTGTAAAGTCTTTCCAGCTGAGTATTTTATCCAGCTGTGATAATTCTAGCTGAGGAAATCTCAACTGTCGAATTTATCCAGTTGACTTCCTCTTCTTCACTCCCTTGCACGCATGGAATGTGCAGATAAAATATCAACGAATCTCCACCTTATCCAGTATTTCATAAGTCAGAACAAAAACAACATAGCTCTCTCCGACGAAAAATTGTCCCAACAATGGACGGCGACCATGTCTCAACTTTGAGACAACAAGTTCACTAACTCAAGGCAATAACCAATCTCAGATGTTGGCAGAGCCTTAGTTAGCATGTCTGCTGCATTTTCTACTGTAGATACTTTCTCCATTTGCACCATTTCTCAACTATATCACGGATGAAATGAAGCCTGACGTCTGATATGTTTCGAGCGTTCATGGAAAGTTTGATGCTTCACCAAATAAAGTGCAATTTGACTATCTGATGAGCTGGGATCCAGCACTGATGAGTCAAACCCGGAGTTGCAACTGAGAGGTCCAGTTACAAGATTGAGAGCTAAGAAACTGCAAGGCTATTTTCAGTGCGTTGTCCGGAAGAAATTGGAAGATGAAGATATCGGGAGTAAGCAGTCCAAGTTGGTGAACTTGACCAGTGCCCAGGATTGATGTTTCGAAAATTGGGCTCTTGTTTGTGTAATTCTTTTATGTTTTATTTTATTTGGGCTCAGACTTTGTGGTATGTAATTTAATTCATTAGTTAAGCCCAATAGTCCTAGCCCAATTATAAGACCTAGTTCGAATTGGTCAAGGGATTAGCCCTAGTATTTAAGTCTTTGGAGAACACTATTTTTCGGTAGACAACTTTGAATCAGAAATCTAATTGATCGATTTGTCTCACTTTTTCGTGCTTCGGTTCACGTTTTTCCATCGGTTCTTGGTAGAGTTTGTTGTTGGCAACTACAAGCTTGAAATCAACTGTCTCGTTCGTGATATCCAGTCGTATCCGGGTTAGACAAGCCACGAAGATCGCTCCACAGACGCGTTTCGGATTCAAGTAGATCCGGGGTTCGTTTCGGGTAAGTTCTTCATCCTATTTCTTCGTCCTCTTCGTCCAGCCATCTCGACCTCCTTCCTTCCATCATCTACTGTCCATACCATCCCTGCATCCACGCCAAACCCTCACCAATTCCAGATTTCCTCCGATACAGCCCTCATCCGCAGTTTTAACCTAAATCGATCCAAAAGTCCGTCCCGTGCCAAATCTCAAACCCCTCGTGCGAATTGGCTGAATTTTGGATATGTTGTTCCTGACTTCAGTTCATAATTTGTGTTAAAATTTGAGCTTAATCGGAGTTGGTTTGCTATAGCTTCTAATCGAGTTTCAGTCTAGGGTTTTTAATCGTTATTTGGCTTTATTTCGTGTTTTGTTCTACTTCTTGTTTAATTTTCGGTTTAGATCAGTTTATTAGGTGTTTTAATCTTTTTTTAGTTCAGTTTGTTATTGGATTGAATCAACCTTGTCGTTGACGTTGTTCGAGTCTTTGCTTCCGCGTAATTATTGGCCGTATCATAAATTTTGGCATCAGAGCCACGTCAGCTATTGTTGGTCGTGGTTCAATCCAAATTAGGTGTGACATTCTAGGGGCAAAAGTGATCGACTAAGTTAAAAAAAAAAAAAGAAGAAAACGAAAACGAAAACGAAAAAAAAAAAAAAAATAGAAAGTCGAAGCCCTAGGATTGGATCACATAATTCGTGAATTTTATTGTCTTGAATCTTCATAATCTTGATTGCAGTTTGTTTGAGTCGTGTGTCTTCTTTGTTGGGTAGAGTTGTCCTTCGTCGACTAACGATTGAGGACGTTGTATTGCAGTTTATTTCGCCTGTTTTTTTTTGGAATCTGGGTTGTCGAATTTTGGTGGCTTAGATATTCGGTCATCTTTGTGTAATTGGGATTGAATTTTGACTGTCCTAGTTCTATTAGGATTTGGAGTTATTGCTTTCTTGATTTGGCTCAAATTTGTTTCCTTATTTGAATTGAAGTCAAATTCGTAACAACTTTCCATCTGAAATTCATCCACTTCCTTCTGATTATCGACCTTCCTTACCTATTTCCTTGCATAACCGAACACCCTATAGCCCTTGATACCGAAAATCCCATCCCAATCCAATTTCCTTTTCAATTTTCGATTTTTCATCTTTTCACTATAACTTTTGCTCCCGAAACCCGTTTTTTGCCCATAATACCATTCCGGAAGCGGAACGACGCTCTGAGCAAGACTCACAGCTTCGCCGTGACCTATAGGCTTTTTTGGCCAAATTCCTTCATCTTCTAGGTGAAATCGCCCTCCGAACCTTTTCGGTTTTTCTGATTTTTGAATTTTTTCTTGTTTTTTTGTTCAAGCCCTTTCTCCTACACCCCCACCTTGCCTTTACTTCCCATTACAGCCATCTTCGTGGTTCCATTGCTATCCCGTGGTTCTCTGGAAGTCAAGTCCGAGCTCTTGACTAAAGCTAAAGAGTTGACGACAGATACTACCGGAACATTTTGTGCAGATTTTTACAGTTTCCGTTTTTTTTTATCCTTCATACTTAAACACTGAGTGACATACACGAGTGGTAAAAATCTGAGAGAACAAACGAGTGATTGTGAGGAACTGTGAGGTCCCTTTTTATTTCTTTACGTTTGTTCACTGTGCAGGTTTAATGGATTCAGGAAAGTCACCACAGTTTTCAGGCACCCAGTCAGATTGGGATGCCAAGTACCACTTTGATGCTTTGAGTGGTCATGTACAGGGCCAGATCAGAGAAGTTCAGAACACAATGGCACAATTGTTGGCCAAATTTGAGGAATTCAGTACAGTTACAGTTCAGACACCACCACAGGCTAATAATCCACAGCCAACTCCTGCTAATCGAGAAGATGAGTTCGAACTGCATGAAGAAGTATCTGAGTCAGAACACTTTGAGGATGAACGAGTTGAGGATAATACTCGACTCGGTTCTTCCCGCCCATAGGGACGGAAAACGGCTTTGCAGCTCGAGGTAGAGGCCGGGGTCGTGGTGATCAATTCCGGCCACGTTTCCGGAGCTCGTAATAATGTCTACCTGAGCGGTACCTAGATATGGTAATGCAGATGGTCTTCTCAACAACATCAAGACCACCATTCCGAGAATTTGACGGCGGACATGATCCGGATGCCTATTTAGTACCGGAGCGTAAAGTTGACAAGATTTTCGAGTGTTATGACTTCCTGAGCCTAAGAAAGTGCAGCTCTAGCTTCCCTTGAGTTCATCGGATATGCGGCAACTTGGTGGGAGTTTCGGCGAGAATAGGCGCGAGAAGAGATAGATATCCTCGATTGACACTTGGCAAGAAATGAAAGACGTGATGAGAGGCGCATTCATTCCGACACTATGAGAGAGAATTGGAGAAGAAGCTCGGTCGGATTCGTCGAGGGACCGCATCAATTGAGGAATATCACAAGGAGTTAGAAACAAGATTGAACCGGGTTGGGAAAGAAGAGACATTGATTGCTACACTCAGCCGGTACATTGAAGGAATGAACCACGATATTGCTTGCGAAGTCGAATTGAGGACTTTAATCTCAAGTTGACGCAATGGTTCATTATGCATCTATTGTAGAACGGCGCCGAGAGATGGACGTCGTCGATCCTTCCGCCGACACTGCTAGGACCCTTGGGTTCGAGGTGACTCCTTCCACGCCTAGGACAGCCCCTACTCGTCCTCCTAGCCAGCCCACACAAAGCCGTTCGCCGTTCGAGCGTCCGCACCACAGCCCTCTCGCGGACCCGACTACGCTTCGCCCGCACCAAACGTAAATGCCCAGACCGTCCTATGCAGCCTAGTCGGCCTCAGACCGTACTCCAGGGAAGAACACGTGACGTACGGTGTCACAAGTGCAAAGGATGGGGACAACTTTCAAGCCCGAGTGTCCAAATCGCCGAGTTCTCATAATTACGAGCGGGAATGAATTAGAATCGCCTAGTGAAGATGAACTCGATGATCCGATTGAAGCGCAGACGCCGAACAGCCCCTTGAAGAGTCCACCGGCGTTGAAGTTGAAGATGCAAAACCGGGCGGACTTACCCTAGTCTTGTTTCTATTCGAGCTTTGAGCCTTTTTCGAGAAGAACAGAACGATCAGCGTGAAAATATCTTCTACACTCGTTGTTCGATTCTAGACAAGACATGCTCGATGATCATAGACAGTGGAAGCGTTGTGAACGCTATCAGCCAGTATGCAGTAGGAAAACTGAACCTGATTCCACAGAAGCATCCCAAGCCTTACCGTCTACAAGTGGTTGTCGGCCGAGGCGAAATCCGAGTTGGATATCGTACATGTTACATTTTCGGTTGATAGATATGCGACAATCGTTTTATGTGACGTTATCCCTATGGATGCGGCACATATTTTGCTTGGTCGTCCTTGGCAGTTTGACAGGAAGGCGATACATGATGGATTCGCCAACACTTATTCTGTGACTAAAGATGGGCGGACCACCAGATTATGGCCATTGGCGCCTAAGGATGTTGCGAGAGACCGAGAAGAGGATGCAAGAGAAGTTCACGGAAGAACGGGAGAAGAAGAAATCAGATAACACGACCACACCGTCTCCTAGCCCTACATTGAGTTCGGCTGATCCCAAGTCTTCCAAGGCAGCCTCTTCCACGCCTAAAGGGTCTGCTAAGTCCGTTCATGCCACTCCATCGAGTTCCAGTGCAGTCAATTCAGAACCAGTGCACAAGAACTTGTTTATTAGTGCAAAGGGAGTACCGAAAGCAATCCGAAATTTGGTAAGCCTATCGTTCTAGGTACTTTTAAGGCTAATGATACTCCTGATATTGTTATTCCTTCTGTTTTGCAGTCTTTGATGGAAGAGTTCAAGGATGTGTTCCCAGACGAGATTCCTAGTGGTCTGCCGCCAATTCGAGGAATTGAGCACCAGATCGACTTCATCCCGGTGCGGTCCTTCCTAACCCGGCTACCGGACCAGCCCCGATGAGACAAAGGAGATAGTCAAGTCATGGAGTTGCTGGAAAAGAAGCAAATTCGAGAGAGTATGTCGCCGTGCGCCGTTCGGTCATCCTAGTTCCGAAGAAGTCGAACGAGTGGCGCATGTGCACGGACCGCCGAGCCATCAATAAAATCACGGTAAAGTATCGCTTTCCCATTCCTAGGCTTGATGATATGTTGGATGAGTTGTCTGGAGCGTCTGTCTTTTCTAAAATTGATTTGCGTTACGCTATTTTCAAGTTCGAATGAGTGAAGGTGATGAGTGGAAAACTCGCATTTAAGACTAAGCATGGATTATATGAGTGGCTTGTGATGCCCTTTGGTTTAACTAATGCGCCTAGCACTTTTATGCGTTTGATGAATCATGTTTTACGTGATGTGATTGGCAAATTTGTCGTGGTTTACTTTGATGATATCCTCATTTATAGTACTTTCGTTGATGAGCATGTTAGACACCTTAGGCATGTTTTTGAATTGCTGCGTGATGCTAAACTGTATGCTAATTTGTCTAAGTGCACCTTTTGTATGGATGAGGTTGTTTTTCTTGGCTTTGTTGTGAGCAGTCGTGGTGTTGAGGTAGATAAGACTAAGGTGAAAGCCATTGAGGAATGGCCTACGCCTAAGTCATGTTCTGATGTGAGGTCCTTTCATGGTTTAGCTGGATTTTATCGACGTTTGTGCGTGATTTTTCTAGTATAGCTGCACCATTGATCGAATTGAGTAGGAAAGACAAGAAGTTTGAGTGGGGTAAAGTCCAAGAGCATGCGTTTAATTTGTTAAAGTCAAAATTATGTAATGCTCCTGTTTTGGTTTTACCTGACTTTGCTAAGACATTCGAGATCGAGTGTGATGCCTCGGGTATAGGCATTGGTGTCGTTGTTTGATGCGGATGGAAGCCGGTCGCCTATTTCGGTGAGAAGCTGAATGGAGCGCTCTTAGGTACTTACGTACGACAAGGAGCCGTATGCATTGAAGAGGTCTTTGGAGACTTGGCGGCATTATGCGAGACCGAAGGAGTTCGTGATTCACACCGATCACGAATCACCGAAGCACTTGAAAGGGCGACGGAATTTGAATTCAGACATGCCGGATGGGTTGAATTCATTGAATCTTTCCCATATGTGATTAAGTACAAGAAAGGTGAGGAGAACGTGGTTGCCGACGCACTTTCTCGCGGGTATACCTTATTTTACGTGATGCATGCCCAAGGTCTTAGGGTTAGAGAATTTGAAGAGTTTTTATGTATCCGATCCTTACTTTGGTGATATTTTCGAGAATTGTCGGTCTAGGTCTAGATCTGTTGATTCATTTTATGCGACCGATGGTTTTACGTTTAAAGATGCGAAGTTGTGTGTTCCTACTTGTTCCATGCGAGATTTACTTGTGTTAGAGTCTCATCTTGGTGTCCGATGGGTCATTTTGGTGTTGCTAAGACTTTGAGTTTATTGCATGAGCATTTTTATTGGCCTCGCATGAAGAGATGTAGAGAGAATCCGTGCTAGATGTATTACATGTAGAAAGGCTAAATCTAGTTCTAGTCCATTTGGTTTGTACATTCCTTTGCCCCACCATCTCGCACCTTGGATTGACATTTCTATGGATTTTATTCTTGGTTTACCTAGGTCTAAGTACGGCAAAGATTCTGTGTTTGTGGTTGTAGATAGGTTTTCCAAGATGTCTCATTTCATTGCATGCGAGAAAAGGCGATGACGCCTTTTGTACATGTTGCTAATCTGTTCTTTCACAAGTAGTTAGACCGCATGGCATGCCTAGGACTATTGTCTCTGATAGAGATACTAAGTTCTTGGGACATTTTTGGCGTGTTCTTTGGGGAAAGTTAGGTACTAAACTTTTATTTTCTCGCATGTCATCCTCGTACCGATGGTCAGACTGAAGTAGTTAATAGGACTTTAGGTACTTTACTTCGTGCATTAGTGAAGAATAATTTGAAGTCATGGGAAGAGTGTTTACCTTTTGCTGAGTTTGCTTATAACCGTGTTGTACATTCTTCCACTAACATGTCTCCATTTGAGGTTGTGTATGGTTTTAATCCCCTTACTCCTACAGACCTTATTCCTTTGCCTATTGATCATCTTTCAAGTTTGCAAGGTTCTCGTAGAGGCTGAACAGTTCAAAGAGATGCACAAGAAGGTCAAGGACGGATCGAGCTTCAAGACGAAAAACGCAACCAAGGCTAATGCACATCGCAAGCAAGTGATATTCAAACCGGGCGATAGGGTTTGGATCCATTTCGATCGTGGCGCTTCCCTAACTTGAGGAAGTCTAAGTTGATGCCTCGAGGAGATGGACCGTTTACTGTCGTTGCCCGAGTCAATGACAATGCCTACCGCATTGATCTTCCAGGAGAGTATAAGTGTTCTAATACTTTTAATGTCTCTGACTTATCTCCTTTTCCACCGTAGATGATTTCGATGTTGAGGAAGAGCGGGTCGAGGACGAATTCTTTTCGGCGGGGGAATGATGAGCAGGATCCAAGCGATGAGTCAAACCGGAGTTGCAACCGAGAGGTCCGATTACAAGATTGAGAGCTAAGAACCGCAAGGCTATTTTCGTGCGTTGTCCGGAAGAAATTGGAAGATGAAGATATCGGAGTAGTGTCCAAGTTGGTGAACTTGACCAGTGCCCAGGATTGATGTTTCGAAAATTGGGCTCTTGTTTGTGTAATTCTTTTATGTTTTATTTTATTTGGGCTCAGACTTTGTGGTATGTAATTTAATTCATTAGTTAAGCCCAATAGTCCTAGCCCAATTATAAGACCTAGTTCGAATTGGTCAAGGGATTAGCCCTAGTATTTAAGTCTTTGGAGAACACTATTTTTCGGTAGACAACTTTGAATCAGAAATCTAATTGATCGATTTGTCTCACTTTTTCGTGCTTCGGTTCACGTTTTTCCATCGGTTCTTGGTAGAGTTTGTTGTTGGCAACTACAAGCTTGAAATCAACTGTCTCGTTCGTGATATCCAGTCGTATCCGGGTTAGACAAGCCACGAAGATCGCTCCACAGACGCGTTTCGGATTCAAGTAGATCCGGGGTTCGTTTCGGGTAAGTTCTTCATCCTATTTCTTCGTCCTCTTCGTCCAGCCATCTCGACCTCCTTCCTTCCATCATCTACTGTCCATACCATCCCTGCATCCACGCCAAACCCTCACCAATTCCAGATTTCCTCCGATACAGCCCTCATCCGCAGTTTTAACCTAAATCGATCCAAAAGTCCGTCCCGTGCCAAATCTCAAACCCCTCGTGCGAATTGGCTGAATTTTGGATATGTTGTTCCTGACTTCAGTTCATAATTTGTGTTAAAATTTGAGCTTAATCGGAGTTGGTTTGCTATAGCTTCTAATCGAGTTTCAGTCTAGGGTTTTTAATCGTTATTTGGCTTTATTTCGTGTTTTGTTCTACTTCTTGTTTAATTTTCGGTTTAGATCAGTTTATTAGGTGTTTTAATCTTTTTTTAGTTCAGTTTGTTATTGGATTGAATCAACCTTGTCGTTGACGTTGTTCGAGTCTTTGCTTCCGCGTAATTATTGGCCGTATCACTATCACACTTTATCTTCACTGAGCTTTGATCAATGCCAAACTCAGAGATCAACACAAAAAATTTATATATGTACCCTCATTTTAGAATAATCAGTCATAATAATATAATAATCAATATTCAATTGTAAATTAAAAATGTAATTATTAAATGTAAAAATAAATATAAAACCTTAATTGAATTAATTAATTAACCCTAGCTAATGATTTTAAAATTATACAAAACATAAAAGGTCTGAATTGAAGAAAAAATGACAAAAAACTATAATAAAATATAGATAATGAGACACGAGTGAGATATTAATTTCGGGATAGTGGTTCTCAAAGTAGCTTCTAAGGAATCCCTGAGAAGGCAAATATGAAAATTTATTCTGTATTTGGATGATACTCCCTCCGTTCCACAATAAGTGGCCACATTCTATTAGGCACGAGTATTAATTAGGATAGTGATATTTAAAGGATAAAAAGATAGAAAATGATAGAGTTCATATATTTTTGTGAGAGAAAGAAGTTTTCATATTGGGAAAGTGACCACTTATAATGGAATAACCCAATAAACAAACTTGGCCACTTATTGTGGGACGGAGAGAGTATATATATAAAATATACATAGTCTTACGTGGTCCAAATCAACAAGTCACGATTTTTTTAAGTTTAACAATTGTACACTTATATGCTGTTTGATACAAAGCACATGTCGGTGTTTTCTACTTAAAAATGAAAAAAGAAAAAAAATCTAAATCAACAAGTCACGATTTTTTTAAGTTTAACAATTGTAAACTTAAATGTAAACTTAAATGCTGTTAACGTATTACATGATACAAAGCACATGTTGGTGTTTTATACTCAAAAAGGAAAAAAAATAAATAAATCAATTCTACACATGTCGAAACTGTTGAAAAATATAGATTTTATGGTGGAAGGATTTAATCAACATTGGAGGAGGGGAGTGTTTGCGTGAATTTGTGGACGTGCGCATGTGTAAGACTAAGAGAGAGGTTTGGGAGAGAGAGAACTAATTCAAACTTTTATCTTAACATAGATTTCTCTTCTAATATCTTGAATTCTAAGTGCACATGTGCACTATCCTACAAATTCTAGATTTTTCTTTTCCTTCTTTCCTAATTCCTAGATATATATATATTTTCACTGTGCAAGTCTAAATAAAAAATCTCCGCTTTTAATTTTCCAAATCAAGTATATTTTCAAACATATTGACAGCCTTCCCTTTCCAAAAATGAATATGAACGAAATAGTGTTGCCTTGGACGGAAGATTTTATTGACTAGGAAATATGTAAATGAAAGTGTTGACTTGGACGGAAGATTTTGTTGTCTACATAATATTAGGAGACCTCGCCATCACCGAATTAATTCAGTGTGATATTCATTGAGGATGGTCTACTAGTGGCGATGGAGTTAGTATATATTCATGAGACCAAATCGAATTCTACAAACGTACGTGTTAAATCGCTAAGTTGATGTCACAAAATTTTCAATTTTTGGTGTATCTTTTGTGTGTGATTTGCAGACTATTGTAAATTTATGTGGGTTTATTCAGAGCTCACCGAAGGTTGTGACTTTGAATTCTCATGTCATAAAAAAAGTGAAAGGGAGAAATCATAATAAGAAGTAATTAATTAGTGTGTTTACAATTTAGTTAACGACGTATATATAGATGCTGGTAAATTTTGCCTAAGCGAATGAGTATATTAACTCAAAATTAATTGAGCATAAACTTGTTCAATCTCTAGGTTGAATTGGGTATTTCTCATAATTTCCAAATAAGGAAAAACAGGCATGCATGCATGATCATATCTATCTCGATACAAACTAGTTAATTACTTTTTTTTTTTAATAATCCATCCATCCATCCATATTATCTTAGCGTGCCAAATTTCAAGTATATATATAGTTTCCTAATGTGGTAACATTTCTCATCTAGTACAATAAGAAATTGGCTAAAATATCAGCTTTCACATGTGATACACAATAAACTCAGAATGTAAAAGAATGTAACTTTTCACTCAAATATTTTTGTCATATTGAATATTATTAATTCTCCAAGAATTAATGGGGCATTAATTTCCACATGTATAACACCTCAGTTTCGCGGAAAGTCCAACGACGCAACTACATTTTATGATTTTGTTTTTTTAAAGAAAATCTAATGAGCAAATTAGCACTTGTGAAGAAGCGGTACAAAGGTTGTCGGGCCATTGTCTGTATAAATAGAGGGACAATTGGACAAGTACACCACCTTTCTCTTCTCTCCCATTCCCATAAATCAATACTCTTAAGTTTGTGGTAAGAAAATGTTGTCTAGGAAAGTTACATGCAAGTCAGACGGCCAAGACTCCTCCTATTTCTTAGGATGGCAAGAATACGAAAAGAACCCGTTCGACCCGCTCCGCAATCCATCTGGGATTATCCAGATGGGGTTAGCTGAGAATCCGGTGAGAGACAAATTAATTACTATTAATTTTCAACTTGCCTCCCAATTGCCAATTTGCCATGCACAAACATATACATATATAAACTTTATTGCTTTACTTACTTATAACATCATTTCCGCAGCTTTGTTCCGATCATCTGGAATCCTGGATAGCGCAAAATCACAAGACTAACTGGTTTAGAAAAGGGGGGGGATCCGTATTCAAAGAACTAGCTCTTTTCCAGGACTATCACGGCTTGCCTGAATTTAAGAACGTATGTAATTTTTTTTTTTTATATTTAATATGCATGATGAATCAATATATGCATGCATGTTACCTATGTATAATTAATATATGTGTGTGTGTGTGTGTGTTATTTTAATTTTTAATATATATATCTCAGGAGCTAGCAGATTACATGTCTGAAATAAGAGAGAAAAAGGTGAAATTTGATACGAAGAAGCTTGTGCTGACAGCAGGTTCCACGTCAGCAAATGAAACTCTCATGTTCTGCCTGGCCGAACCCGGCGAAGCTTTTCTCATTCCCACGCCATATTATCCTGGGTATGCCTGCATTCATTAATTTTATTAGCGCATGCAGGACGTACGGACTCATAAATAAATACTAATTAATGTCGGAAATTTTCGCTGAAATAATTAACTAATTACATAAGTTACAAAAGAAAAATATTTCGATTGGGGCCGCAATCCCTAAATCCGCCCCTGTATGAGAGAGTATATAGGCTGCTACTGAGTTTCATTCCATTTTTTCAACCTTCAACTTTTGTATTCTCGATTTTAGCATCCTTCTTGGTCAGAAAATTTTGATTTTACCACCTCCATATATATATATATATATATATATATATATATATATATATATATTTGCGTCCGACCCTGAGGCTATATATGTATTTGGATGCTAATAAATGATAATAATAAAAAATATAGAGGTACCAATTAATATGATTGACTAAAAACCTGAATATATATTTTGGGTTTGGTCGACACATGCAGGAATCATCATATTACCATGTTACCCCGTTAATATCCTCTCTCTCTCTGTCTCTCTCTCTCTCTAGGTTTGACAGGGACCTGAAGTGGAGAACTGAAGTGGAAATCGTCCCAATCCACTGCACCAGCACTAACAATTTCGCCATCACCAAATGTGCCCTCGAAGAAGCCTATCAACAAGCACAAAAACAAAACCTAAAAGTAAAAGGCATTTTTGTGACAAATCCTTCGAATCCATTAGGCACTTCATTCACCAAAAAAGAGCTCAATCTCCTCATCTCCTTCACCATCCACAACAACCTCCACATCGTCAGCGACGAAATATACTCCGGCACCGTCTTCACATCCACCCCTCGATTCATAAGCATATTCGAATGCCTGCATAAACGCTTCCCCGATCAACATAGCCCCATCTGGAGCCGAGTTCACCTCGTCTCCAGCCTCTCCAAAGACTTCGGCCTCCCCGGATTCAGAATCGGAGCAATCTACTCCAACAACCAAACTCTAATAGCTGCTGCCACCAAAATGTCGAGCTTCGGCCTTATCTCTTCGCAATCCCAGTTTCTTCTCTCTAGAATTCTTGCTGACAAGACTTTCATACGCAAGTACACCGAGGAGAATCGGAGGAGGCTGAGGAGCAGGCAGAAGATGCTCGTCTCTGGCCTCAGGAAGGCGGGGATCGCCTGTTTGAAGAGCAATGCCGGCTTGTTCTGCTGGGTTGACATGCGCCATCTTCTGCCTTCGGATACGTTTGAAGCGGAGATGGAGCTTTGGAAGAAAATGGTGTTCGATTTCGGGCTCAACGTCTCTCCCGGATCGTCCTGCCACTGCGCTGAGCCCGGTTGGTTTCGTGTTTGCTTCGCTAACATGCCTAAAGAGACACTTGATGTGGCCGTGCAACGGTTCAGGGCCGTGGTGGTTTCTGCATTGGGTGTTCATTAGTAGCTTGCCATGTAGAGAATGTTTTAGTTTCACATTTGCAATGTTTAATTAGTTTAATAGCTATGTTGTTATCATGTTTCGTTACATGTTTATGGTAAGGAAATATATATTTTTACCATGCATGTAAAATTGTTGTTGTTGCATTACTTTACTTAGTCCATCGACTTCTTTAATTTTTTAATCAAAATACGATCGAATACATCTAAAAAAAAAACAAAACAAATAACAAAAAACAAAAAACAAAACAAATAATTAAAGAAAGAAAACGATCGAAAATAACCCTTATATATGTATGAAAAATTGTAATCATATCATAACATATAGTACAATTTTTATTTTTTAAATTTATCCTAAGATTCAGTTTTCTACAGCTAAATATTGACCAAGCACAATGAAAATCATTCGGACAAATTCGTATCATAATTTTTTATGTCAATTATCCACGTAAATTTTCTATATGCTACTTAATCATCAAAAATTGAATTGTAGGGTACATATGAAAAAAAAATTTATATACGTTAAAGTATAATTGTAATTTTTTTCATGCATTATGGATATAATTGAAATATAAAATACTCTCTCCGTCTCAAAAGAGCATGCATTATTTCCTTTTTTGTCCGTCCTAAAAGAAATGCATTTTTCATTTATAGTAATAAATCTCTCACTTATTACCCTTCAAATGTGGACACCTTCTCCACTCACACTACATTTTACAAGATTTCTTAAAATCTGTGTCGTTTCAACCAGTACATGTTCTTATAGAACGGATGGAGTAATATTTTTCAATTTTTTTGACGAATCCACATTTGCTATTCGAGGTGCATACTGAGTATACTTTTATGCAATAGCATGTGAACCACTAAAGTATTGCTGAGACCTTTGGTCATAAAAATATACAACCAGAAGGTTAAAGGTTATTCCAGATGGGATTTTAATTTAGTTATCATTCTTTTGTAAAATTATTTGTATCAAATTTTCAAAACATATCAAAAAATGCTACTGATTATCCTATGTGTTCCAATCAAACGATTGGTCAATCGTATAAAAGAAGCAATTTATTCAAAAATAAGATGGTAAATACGTTTGAAAAAAATATTGTGATAAGATTGATAACTCCATTAAGTCACTACAACAAAATTGTCTAGTACATGAGGAGAGGTGTCACAAAAATTGTTACATCTTTATGTGTAGCAAAATCTAGTGACACTCACGCATGTAGCTATATATTTTTGATACATATAAAAGTGTAACTAAATTTTGTGACATCTATACATGCAATTATATTTGTTTTTCTCAATTGCTTAGTAATTTTGCTATTTTTTTTTTATCATTACAAATATTAATACTCACACACCCCACCTAGGGTTTTTTTGTGGCCGAGAGTACTCGAACCTCTGACCTATTGGTTAACAGGCAACCACTCCACCACTAGGCCATCCCCACTGGGACAATTTTGCTATTTTAGTAGGAGTTGTTGGTGCTTTGTGTCGAGAACTGTATAGATTTTACCGGTTGAGCTTTTGAGCTACTTATTTTCTTGTATTTTTGCTATCGTTTGAACTCTGTAATTGCTGGTTCTGTTTCACAAGAACATTATAACAATATCATGTTTTTGTTTACTTCATTCCAGTTCTCAGGAGAAGGCACGTACGTCTTGGTATCAAAGATGTGAATTTAGCTAGGTTTGTATCATCAGATTGATCAATTCATGTAGTGTTGATATGTAGCATGTCCAAAATAATACTCGGTAGTTCATTAAGTTAGTATCGCACGCTTGTGTTGCACGGAAGAATGCATTATAAGAAAATATAATATATACTTTCAAAAAAAGAAAAAGAAAATGTAAAATATAAATTATCAAATTATATGAATAGTGAGTAAATTATATAATCTTTATTTATTAGTAGATTTTTAGCAACAATATAAGGATATTATATAAAATAACAGCATGAAATACAACATATTTTATTTCAAACACTACGAAAAACTTTTTTGTACACAATATTTTTAGTTTCTGTTGCAGACTGCTTCTCATCACCACCACACACCAATATTTTCAAGCCCTTTCCAATTTTCATCTTATTTTTGTTTTGCATGACATATAGCTTCTAAACATCTCTAAACAATTTTTTTTGATAATTTTGAAGATGCAATTACGGTTAAAATCAAAGTCAAAATGTCATTAGAATTAAAGATGAACCATTAAAAAAAAATTCAACACTAGTGTTTCTGTATGATAAGTCATTTTCCATATGCTCCTCAATAAAAAAGACATTCCGATGAAATAAATCTACCATTTAATTAGAGTAAGATGCATCAAATTTACTCATAAAAAAAATATAAATTTCTTTCCACTATTTAATTATAAAATCCAATAAATATTTTGAAACCCACTTTAGCCCACCACAACACCATCCAAGCCCATTCGGGTGTTAGAAGTCCAAATAAAATCGAGCACATACATACCTGGCCCGTTCGAATTTATAAAAAATAACCTACAAACATTTTAATTATTCTTACTTAAAATTTATTATCTTCAACTACCCAAAACTACATTTATTACTTTCTAACCCCAGTATAAATAGCAAATATCACAATTTTAGGGTTAGATTTCTCTCTCTTCCTATCCGCCTCCTTCAAAGCCCTCCGTCTCTGATCTTCACAGTGCTGAGGCCGGCGATTATTTCAGACTTGTATCGTAACTACAATTACCCTCACATCTACAATTTCAACTCAAATAATCTTTCAAACCCAAATTCAACCATTCCAATCTCTAAGTATCAAAACCCTAAATTAAATCTTCTTTCAGTTCCACTCATGTTGTTTTCGTTTCTCACCGTTACCTATGCTAGAAATCCTTTTCTATGTTCTAAAACCAGAGATCTTGCAAATACTATGCAATCTCTGACCCAATCTACAAACTTCAAATATTTGTAGATCGGCTTACTTCCAAAGCAGATCCACAAAGTTCGAACAGAATCAAAGGTATTGTAGTGTTTAGCGAAAATTTATTTTATTTAGCCTACTATACAATCTTTTTAACAGAAATTATTTTAGTTGATTATTATCGATTCAGTTGTAAGTATATTACAGTGGTTGCTAAAATTAAGGAATTTACAAATCTAAACTATGTTTCTAGATATGAAGCTGCGAAAGAAATTAGATACATATATCCTAATATCTGTCAAATTCGATCCTAAGAAATTATCTAGTAAGTTTAATATTTATTTAATTATTATTTCAGCACTTATTTTTTTACAGATTCTTGCTAATTTCCAACTCTTTTTTCTATATCCTGCGAGGTAATTTTTCTACAAAGACGTCGCAGTCAAGGAAATAACAGAGCTACATGAATCTTTAAAAGTAAACCCTAAATTAGACTATAGGGATTTAGGTCAAGGCTGATAAGAAACAAAAATAGTACTCCTTCCGTCCCACTCATTTTGTCCCTTTACTATACGGCACGGAGATTAAGGAGAAAGGAGATTAAGGAGAAAGGTAAAAAGGGAGAAAATACGGCACGGAGATTAAGGAGAAAGGTAAAAAGGGAGAAAATGGATAGGTTCCATTATTTTTGAAGGGTTAATTATTTCCTTTTTAGTGGGACAACCAAAAAAGGAAAGGAGGACAAAATGAGTGGGACGTAGGGAGTACTAGATTCCAGATTCCTCAACCTGCATGTATATATATATCTTAAGAAGCTCAAGCAACACAAACATCAAGGATATATTATTTAAAAAAAATGGACATAAATTAATTCCTATTTATTCAATCATACAAACAATGTACGCAACCAACCTTAAACCAAAGATTTTCCATACTTAAAGAAATAAATTGAATATTTGCATAAACGATTTTTATGTTTTTAACCACCACGGTTAACTAGCAGAACCATAATAAACTAAAGAAAATAACTTACGAAATCCATAACTAATATTTTGAATCTCACATATGAATGAAAAATAACTCTAAACTCTAAAATAAAATAAAATAAATTAATAGTCTCAAATAACTTCGAAATCATATAAATTCTAAAACTTGAGAAAATTACTAAGTTTTTGAATCTTTGCTCTAGTTATTCTCGGTCACCACGACTGTTTCGGCTCCAAATTAATTATGAAAGGTGAAAATCTAAAAGTTGAGTGAGCATATCGAAATATACTCAATGAAAAACAATGCAATTATCCAATGTGTTAAACATGCTAATAAATCATAATATCATATATACATAAATATTCATGACAATAAAGACTTGATAACCGTGAGGGCAGATACGTGATCCTGTTTTTATAATCATGAGGGTAGAGACGTGACCACGACTTTATAATCATGAGGGCAGAGATGTGGCCCTGCATTGATAACCGTAAGATCATAACATAACATAAAACACGAATTATCAATGAATCATGAAACATTTTCATAATTAACATGCACGGATAATAAAACCACAAACATAGATTCCCCACCTTAAACTTGTGAAAACCTTGGATGAAACCATTTATCGATTGCATGTTAAAGCATAAGAACCCATCTGAAATTTTAGAAGCAGAATTTACAACCACGAAATATTAAACATACACACCAAATCTGAGAACACAGTAATTTGAGCTTCTACTAGTAAGTCTCAACTTCGAAGGGCCAATTTATATGTTAACTATCAAATATCAAAGCAAACACAATTAACCAACCATGTTTCCACCTTGTTGAGCTCATTAAAGGAACAACCAGAACCTGCAATATTGTACGAAAAAAATCACACTTACATATATACATTTATAAGAGAAAAAAATTGATATACCCACTGTACCAATTGTACACGTATGCTATATCTATACTTTTTAAAACATGTAAGCTATACCCAATTGTACAAAATTATCCCAAATTCATCTATACAAAAAAAATAAAATAATAGAATCAAAATATAAAATTATATAAAACATAACTAAAATATGACGAAAATAAACATTCCGGGCTTAAAAAATTGTTTCCGGTCGACCGGAAAATATTTCAAGATTTACTGGAAAATATTATTTACAATAATTTCAGCCGTGTCATTTTTTTTCCGATCGACCGGAAAATACAACCCTTGACCGGAATCTTCCATTTTTTTTTAAAACCCATGAGAATTTCATCTTAATATTTTATATTATTCACTATTTAATTATCAATCACTAATATTAAAAATTCGAATTTTAATATCAAAAAGTAGTCCATTCACACTATAAGTGGGTATATCTTACATGGTTTCAAATATCCAGGTATAGCTTACATTTAAATTGTGTGACCTACACACTATAAGTGGATATAATTGCTTATATATACACACATTAAAAAAATCTAAACATATAATATTTTGCTTACAGGTTACTAGGAATCTTAGTAATAGGCCCAGATAAATTCACTTCTATCATAGACATAGTAGGAGGTACTTGGCCTATGCTATGTGTCGTGTCCTTGGCCTTCTCCTCCTCCGAAATAGAACTGGTGCTAGCACATAAAAACATTATTTACTTAACCATGATATGATATATATGTAGATTGTAGACAATCTTGATAACTGCAAATAAATTAAAACAATTAATGTGAAGAGGTTAGCTAGGTTGAGAATTAGAGAATGATAAAATCAGATAACTTAATCCACAGCCAATTAACAATTAAGTTCTAAAATTACCTGATCCCCATGGCTTTTTCATAGGCTTGAAAAAAGAGTTTTCTAGAGCCATATTTTTCCACGGCAATCTTGTAAACTATACACACAACCCGATTAAGATTGAATTTCAGAATTATATATATACATGTGATGCGAGTAATTAATTAAGAGAATTAATTAATTAATTACCTTTTCACGGAGAGTAGGATCCGAGGCAGGTTTTTGGGAAACTTGAAAATGGGACAGGGAAAACAGAATGATTTTCCACCCTTAATTTTCAGCTCATAAGGGACCCCTATACAAAAATACCGGATGAGATCCCCTGTCCCCAATTTGTGTTCCACTCTACGTGTCCCGCTATTAATTTCACTATTTTAAAAAGATTTATTTAAAAATAAAAATTTAGTAATATATAATGAACCTTAATTAACATTTATTATGAAAAATTAGAATTTAAAAAAATTATATATCCTAATTTTGGAATAATGAACCCTAATAATCAATTAAAAATTTAAAAAAATGCAAATTAAATATAAAAAATATATAAACCTTATTATGATGGATGAACCCTAATTAATAATTGTAAAATTATACTAAAACATTATAGATTGAAATTGAAGAAAAAAAATGACAAAAATATAATTAAATATGGATTGTGGGACAAAGTGGAACACCAAAGTTGGTGACAGAGGATCCTAAGTGCAAAAATACAATACACATTTACTATATATTCTTAAATTGATCCGTTTTGAAACTGATAAAGTAAAAATACAAGGTTTCATATCTTATTTAGATTGCGTTCGCCATCACAATAAATACAAGCAAAGATTAGAGGATTTAGCCAAACATGCATGATTCAATTTTTTATTCCTGAATTCCACGAGCATGACCATAGATGAATCATATACCAAAGATATTACTATAAAGGTGTGAATTGAATAGAGAATCGGAGATAGATATTATTAGTTAAGTAAATAAAATAGTTTTAGTTATTACATATATATATATATATATATATATATATATATATATATATATATATACGTACCCCCAACAGCAAAGACAAGCCCAGGTTCATTTAGGAGGAGTGCCTTTAAGTAAACAAGTTCGACAGTAGGACCACAGTAGCGTTTTAGAAGTTGAACGTTACCAGAATGAGGGCATTCAAAACTACAAAAAGTATAATCGCCTTCTAAACTTTCACGACTTTCCTTCCTTGCTTGTTGGTGAATCATGTTATGCGACTCTTCTTCTTCCTCGTCCATTAATTGCTTGCATATCATGTGTAGCAGAGTACGAAGTTCGTCAATGTTATGTGGACCTTGCTTACAAATCGAACTAAAAACAACAGAAGAGGGCCGTTGTGAATTAATTAGAGTAGAATTAAAACTTAATCAGAGCCATGCAAATAAATTACCTGACCCCAAATACTTTTTCATAGTGTCGATCAACCTCAATTTCTAACAAGCTTTTCTCTATAACTTTACGCAAAGCCTGCAGGTTAAGATTGATAAATTGATTTTATGAATAATAATCCAATCATTTAATTATATATATATATATATATATATATATACACACATTACTAATTAATTAATTACCTTGTAATATTCAGTGGGACCTTCAGGCAGATGTCTTGGAATCTTGATGAGAGTGGAGGATGGAGATGGACCCCAAAATGATATACAATCCTTAATTTTCAGCTCATCAGGGATCCCTAACAAAGATAATAATTAACAAAATTAATATTCTAAATTAATGTTAAGTTAAATTGAAACTAATTAAATAAAAATTGCCAAAATAGGTATCATTTATCTATGATTAATTTGCAGCACTATTTTCATTTCTAGTATTCCAATCGAATTAATCAAACCCTAGCTCTTTACACACATACCCAATTCAATTGGCATACAACAAGAAATTAATGAGTGATTGAAATGAAGAGAGAAATACTGTATTAGTGAATGATTAATCAATCAAGTACTGAAATCAATCAAATATATCTGAATGAATTCCCTATCTAAAACCCTAGCCAAACAGGATTCAATTTTGTATATATCATGATCCCCCTTAACCCCCAATTCCACTATATACCTAGAGAGAGAGAGAGAGAGAGAGAGAGAGAGAGAGAGAGAGTAATATATACATACCCCCAATAGCAGCGACAGTTTCAGGATGGTAGATGAGACTCTTCACGTGGCGTATAATTTCGTCGGGATCATAACCAAGAGGCATTTCAACACTAAGAAAGGAGCGCTTTTACACCTCTTCTTTCCGCCATTGCTGGTTGCATTGTAATTGGGAATTAGGATGGAACCGAGAGATGATATGGCAACGATTCACGGAGGCCTAAGTCTTTTTATATATATATATATATAGGGGATAGATAAAATAGAAGGGTTTGATTCATGTAAAAAACTAGAAACTAGAAACTTTTTTGACCATTGATCTTAAAGATTAACGGTTACAACATGCAAGTTATTTTTAATATTTTCAGAATTCTTTCAAATTAATTTTGGTGTGTGGATTATTATGAAGGGGTATTGATGTCTTTTAATCTTAAATTATTACTCACGTTCTCCTTAAATTAAGGGATCTGCACTACCTAATTAAGTTTTTCCTTAATTCTTAATAAATTAACACTTTCTTTTCATTCTTACGTCTTACAATTTTGTGGACTTTAATTCTTTCTTTTCATTCTTATCATTTAGCATTTCTACCATTTTTCTTTATTTCTTTTTGTCTCGTTTTCAATGTTATCACTTCTTATTTACCAATTTTATTTATCTTTATTCGTTTTACATTGTGTTTGTTAGGACTTCTCGAATTTTATTGTTTACGAGTAGAACATCATATGTTTTTATTTATAAATTAAATATGATTTTAATTTTAATGTGTTACTCCACTTAATTTCCGTATTATATTATTACTATAAAATTATAGATGGTGTTGATCGACTAATTAATGTGATAATTAATTGATTTATTTTCTTACAATTTGCGGTAGTCATTTATCTTTTTTCTTCTTAATTCAAAATGCATTGTTATATGAAAATGCATTATCATGTATGGAGAAATGCATAATAATTGTTCAAAGAATGCATAATGAAAAATTGACTAATGCATTATGACGGCCATCGTGTTTATTGAGAAAATGCATTATAAATGTGCATACAATAACTGTTAAATTCACATTAAAATATTTGTATAATGTTTAACAATAAAAGAACATCAATATCTTCCTAATTTATTTCAAAGTGATATAATGACAAATCATTGCATATATAAGTGTGTATATGTGAAGGATCATTTCGTTGTGAATAGGTGTTGCCTGACAAAAGATACCAAATGATAAATTATATTGATCGTACAATAAATTCGCTTTGCATGATGAATTCAAAGTACTCGAAAAGATACCCTACGGATTATATTAATTGTACAAAACTTGACAATAATATATACCAATCTACATGAGGAGAGACACAGATGTCACCGTCGACAAAAATGGACTTCTTCTTGATAATAGATATGTGGTTCCATTAATTTGCTTAATGAATTAACAAAAAAATTGTTTTACTGTATTAATATGCTTTATGAATTGATTAATGTTACTATCCATCTCATTCAATAGTGACGGGTTGTATTCAATTTCTTTTTAATATATTGTCATTTAATATTCCTAGTTCATAGTATGAGTTAGCTCAAACCACTATATTCAGTGTACATAATAAGATGCATTAAATAGTCTAAAATGATGTATTAATTAGTGTAAAGTGATATAACATTTTTGATGCATCAATTATTTTGTATTAATGGTTTGATATATGTTTTCAAAACAAGCACTAAGATATAGAATCAAAGAACATTTTATGTCTTCATGATCCCAAACATGCGATACTACAAGCTCCATTTGATGTATGGCTTTATGTATTTCTTCATTTGTTTTTTTACAAGATATATACAAGTCATGTCTGACCACCAGGTCGAAAATGAATTAATGTGATTATAATCGTGACTTCCCTTCCCTAATAAACTAGCAGATATAGATTGAGCTAACTTGAGTTTTTTAATTCCCTCAGGATGGACGCATTAATTGGCGACTTCTGAGCATAGCTTCGTTTTTCGTTCTTGTGAAGGTTATATCGACATATTTTTCTGGATTAAATCATTTTCTTTTGCATGCTGCGAATGGCGGACTGATGCAAGTCCTGTGGAATTGGTATGAAATTCACAAACTAGATGGAGAAAAATCTTCTTCAGATGGTATTTTGAACCCCATTAATGTTGGTAATTAGGTACACTATTCGACTTTTGTTTACTTGCAGTGTTGTTATTTTTGAAACATTGTAGATTAGATGTAATATTAGTCTCTTTAGGTATGTTAGTCCTCTCTGGGCATCACCATTGTTGGTTTTATAAGTATTAATTTACAACTGATGGTTTGCAGATAAATTAGGCACAACAGTTTAGGATGGAACAGTTCTGGATTCTGATGCCCATGAAGTTTCACTAGTCTGTAAGAATTTATGGATAAATATATCAAATGTTTGCTCCAATATTTCACTTTGTGGCAGATCATGATCCATAATCGAGATTAGATACAGTTTTTGTTAATCCCCCACAGTTGAAAAAATTATTGTAATGAAGTACTAAAGTCCTCGTGAGAAAAATAATTAAGAAAGTAAGTTTAAGTTCATATTAAGTGATTTTTCTTATTAGTTCTTGGGAGGCAACCACGGCCAATTTTTTTCCTTTCATGTTTTAGTTGTTGTAATTACGTAAACGTGCATCCGTTGCTTTTAACACAAAATTGTCACTGTTATACTTAGCTCAGAAAGTAAAACAGAAAGTAAAAACTGAACCATAAAAGGACACACAGAATGGTAACCCGTTCGGTTAATCAACCTACGTTTGGGGGGCCACGCCCAAGAGAGAACCAGTCCACTATCGAAAGTTGCAGTTACAAAGGAACTTACTCATACAGGTCTCCAACCTTATGACGCCTATTCACTCACACCCTTCCCGATCTAGCGTGAATTGGTGATTGTAAGTGCACCACTCACAATCTAAGTTCAAGCCGCAACTTGACACTCAACCCTCTCTCAAGTGTTTATCTATGAAAGTAAATGCTCTCAAGAATACAATAAAAATACTATGAAAGTATAATGTTATGATAAAGAACAATAGCAGCGGCAGCAACTCTTCAATGTATCTTGGTGTAGATATATATAGGTCTTGAGAAACCCTAGATATGCTCTCCACCTCTTTTGCCCTAGTTTCCTTATGCATGGAAACTTCATTTGAAGATATGCCTTGTGGAACAATTAAGTATATATCTGTAATATAACATCTTTTCCGCGTCAAACATGGATAAGGAAAAGATCTCCGCAAAATCCGCATAAATATGGAAAGAATCTTTCAGATCTGTTCCATTCTGTTCCACAATGAACTAGCTCAGACCGAAGCTCAGAAACCAGTTTCTGTCCTCGCACAACTCAGAAACTCTTCAGTCAATTTTGCTTCTACATAAACTTGCCAACTTCAACTGAACTACCAGCTCGAATCTAACAATCTCCCCCTTTGGCATTTATGTAGACAAAACTTCATAGCATTAAACCAAAATATCAGAGCATGAACGATCTCCATACCTCACAACAGTAGAACCAACATGGAGATAATACAGCTCCCCCTCAAACTTAAACCGGAACAAAAAAATAGCTTCAAACTCAGCTGGCTGACTTTAGCTTCTAACACAGCTGGTTGACTTTTCTTCGAACATAGCTGGCTGACTTTGACTCAGCTGACGTGCAACTGAACTTACTTCATGGAACCACAACTCCCCCTTAACCAAGCAATGACTAGAAGAAAACTTCAACAACTTTCATTTAACACGCAGAGGAAATAAAACAAGGAGACACACCAAAAACCAGCAAAAACTACTAACTTACTCCCCCTTTTTGTCTTACAGAAATGACAAAAGGTAGGAATCCAAACCAAAACAGATTTACAAAGTAGGAGAGACAGAACCCGTCTTCTGCATCTGATTTATAGCCAGGACATAGCTATCTTCTTCAGAATTTTCAGCCTTTTCAGAACCAGATTCCTCATTACCAGGATCCAGATCTTCATCTTTTTCCTCTTCTTCAGTCTCTGTACCAAAAAAATCAGGCTCGGCATCTGGCACTGACTCTTGAACCTTTGAAGGTCATCCTTCATCTTCAGCAGCAACATCTGGAACAGTAGCATCATAAATCAAGGATGCTATGGAATCTTGACGCTGCTTCAAATATCTGATAGTTTTGCCAAGCGAAGCAAATTCACGACGGAGCTCGCGAAGCATGCGTTCAGAGAGAGCATGAGCTTTAGGCAGCGATCGCTCAGAGACTGGCACAGACGTCTTGAACTGAGGCTTCACATGAAAAGCAGGACCAGAGATGTCCTTAAAATGATTCACCTCATTGAATAGCTTCTCGTTGAACCTGAAAGGCTTAGGTTCATCACTCCAGATGTCACTATCACGAACCACATCTAGAAACTGAGATTGCACAATCCCAAAAATCAAACCAGGAAAACCCAAACACTTCGCCTTTTTTCAAATCATCAGCGTGGTTGGTAACGTGATTAAACACCAACTTTCCGAAGTCGAAATCTTCAAACAAACCAATCTTGTACATAATTATTCCCAATTCTTTTCCTACCGTAGAGGTATGACCGGAGGGAACCCAATTAACCACAGCTATTTTATGCAAAATAGCATACTTCATCGATAAGTGAGTACCACTGATACTACCATCCTTCGGCCACTTTTTATAAAAACCACCAGTCAGCCCTTTCGCAGCTTGATCAAGGCTGACTTCTCGATCAACAAATGCATTCTCTTCACGATCAACGAATGCACTAATGATAGCAGGATTGAAATCGATGTACTTACCACGGACATACACCTTGAAGCGCTCTGGAGAAGTCGGGTCCTTGATACTTTTGGACATGTTGCAGTAGAACTCCAAAACCACAGCTGGCACAAACCTGCGCACAGGATATATGGTTTGATCCCAGTTGGCATCCCTCAATCTTTCAACAAGTCCAGTTCATTCGATGGACTCCTTCTTCACATACTTCTCCACAATAAGCTTCTTCCGAAGCACAATTCCCCAAGACTCACGATGATGATCTGACTTGAACACAGATGGGTCAGATCCACCATGGGGATGAACAGGCGCTCTTGAAACACCAGCAGAGTGAGGAGGAGTGGCCTGCCTTGAATTTCCAGCATCACTATCAAGAGCATTTTCGGAGCCTGACTCAACATCAACCACAGGCTTCTGTTTACGAGCACTCTTTCTTCTAGGTGGGAGATCATCCACCTTCGCCTTTCCTTTTCCCACCTTAGCAGCTTCTTCCAAAGTCTCCTTCAGCAACTGAGACCTCGTATGCTTTGCAGGATTGGGCTCATGAATTTGCAGGGGAGGGAGAACAATCCTAGCTTTCTTTGTCGGCTTCGACGGCTCAGGATTTTTACGAACACTACCCTTAGCCAACAACTCCTTCTTCTTCGAACCATCAACTTCTTTTGCAGGCTCAACCACTGAAACAGAAGCTTGCTTCTGAGCCTGGACATCAACAACAACTGCAACTGATGGTGTCTTCTCACCAACATCAATACCAGCAGCACCATCTTTCTCAGCAACCTGTTCAAACACAGGTATCACCTTCGGAATAGACATTTGAGACTTTTCACGATAAAATCCGCCATGGAAACCGGCGGGCTTGCGAAACAACGACCCGGAACGAGCAGGCTTTTGAGGAATAGCCTTCACCGTTTTTGGTGTACCTTTGACCTTCTTCTTTAGAACCACTAGAGGTGTATTCAGCGTTTCTTCTCCGACCGTTTCATGATCAGAGTCAGCAGCAACCTCCTGAAATGGAGATGGAGTCTTCAGAGGAGTCTCCTTCTCAGATGAGGACTCTGAGATGGCTCGCTTTCTCCCCCTGCGAGGAGTATCTGACTCAACGGGAACATCAGAGAAAGTTCTCTCCATCGAATCATCAGAGAACCGTTGAGAGTCTCTCGAACCAGCAGATCTACCGGACGCCATAGATGAGAGAAATAAAAGAAATCGAACACAGCAACAAAAGCTTGAAAGATAAAGCTTGCAAAGAAGTATTGAGAATGATTGCTCAAGAAGAACCGGCGAGAGAGAATTAAAAAGAAGAAGGGCAGAACACAAATCTCTCTCCAAAAATAGATAAAATCGTATCCCAAAAAATTAGGAATGAGATATATATTACTTTTAAATCTCATCCTTATCTTCAACGGCCGAAAAATTTAAACAAAACCGGAAGCAGCTCGGAATACGCTGAGGCGGCTGCAGGAAACTAGCCGTTGGCAGCTTTATGACGTAAGCTGACCGTTGAACAGAGCAGTCATGCTGAGCCAGTGTTTGAGCCAGAAATATAACTGGCACAGATTCAAGCAAAAAAAATATCACCAACCAACAAGATTAACTTCCACAATCTTCGTGCTTGTCATCCAGAACCCCAAGCGAAAGGTTTATCTAATTAAAAATTAAAGAGACAAATTCCCAAGGCCGCCCTCAATGATTCAAATCTTGAGGCATCAAGAGCGTAAAGATGTCGGCCAACTGTTTTTCAGTAGAAACAAACTCCAAATTAAGAATCTTTTCTTCAATCAACTCTCTTATAAAATGATGACGGATGTCAATGTGCTTTGTCTTAGAGTGATGAACTGGATTCTTCGATATATCAATTGCACTCTTGTTATCACAATAAAGAGTGAAATCCTCTGATGACACTCCATAATCTCCTAACATTTGATTCATCCACATCAGTTGAGTGCATGCCGAACCTGCAGCAATGTATTCTGCTTCGGTGAAAGACAAGGATATACTGTTTTGTTTCTTGCTATGCCAAGAAACTAGATTATTACCAAGGAAGAAACAGCCTCCGAATGTGCTCTTTCTATCATCAGGACTTCCAGCCCAATCAGCATCACTAAAACCAACGAGAGATGTATTGCTATCTTTGTCATACCATATACCAAAATCACTTGTACCCTTCACGTATTTGATGATGTTTTTCACCGCACATAGGTGACTTTCTTTTGGGTCAGACTGGAATCTGGCACAAACACCGACACTGAAGCTTATATCTGGCCTACTTGCAGTTAAGTACAGAAGACTTCCAATCATACTTCGATACAATGATTGATCTACTGAAACACCATCTTTATCCTTGTGCAATTTCACAGAAGTACCCATCGAAGTTCTTCGAACTTTGGCATTGTCAAGCCCAAATTTCTTAACCAAATTTCTGGCATACTTCGATTGTGAGATAAATATCCCCTCCTCGGATTGCTTAATTTGAAGTCCCAGAAAATAATGCAATTCGGCAAATAAGCTCATATCGAACTCCTTGGTCATATGATCCACAAATTCCTGGATCAAATCCTGTGACACAGACCCGAATATGATATCACCAACATAAATTTGAATAAGAATGATACCTTTTGAATCATCCTTGAAGAACAAAGTCTTGTCCGATCCTCCACGAATATATCATTTTGATGTGAGATACTTTGAAAGAGTCTCATACCATGCACGTGACGCTTGTTTCAATCCGTATAGGGCTTTGTTGAGCTTATACACATGATTGGGAAACTTCGGGTCCACAAATCCAGGGGGCTGCTCAACATAAACTTCTTCATTAAGAACCCCATTTAAAAAAGCGCTTTTCACATCCAGTTGATAGAGCTTGAAGTTCATACAACAAGCCATCCCAAGCAGCAAGCGAACAGCTTCCAAGCGAGTAACTGGAGCAAAAGACTCTTCAAAGTCAATACCCTCCTCCTGTGAGTATCCCTGAACTACAAGACGAGACTTGTTCCTTGTAATAACTTCTTCTTCATCAGTCTTGTTTCGAAAGATCCACTTGGTTCCAATCACAAGAACATCAATGGGACGAGGAACAAGTATCCATACTTACAGCGTATGAATTGGAGAAGTTCTTCCTGCATGGATGCAATCCAATCTTCAATCTGAAGAGCTTCCTTAACATTTTTGGTAAGAACTTTTGACACATAGCTAACATAAGCAATATTAGCCACCATCTTCTTAAAATCTTTTTGAATTTTCCGCGTTCTTCTTTCTTCATTAACACCCCCAATCACATTTGACATTGGATGATTTTTGGAAATACGTCGTGATGGAGTGGCTGGAACAATTTCATTACTGGAGTCATTAGATATATTGGTCCCCTCCTGAGCATTATTAACTGATGATCCACTTTCAGACTGATTATCCTGACTTGATGTAGAAACTGACTCAGAAGCTGGCACAGATATCAACTCCTGATCTTCTTCATCTTCTTCAACTGCATCAGTATCTGTGAAGACAACATTGATGGACTCAATAACAGTCTGAGACATCTTGTTATACACTCTAAACGCTTTGCTGTTCTTTTTTGGAATATCCCAGAAAAATGGCTTCAACTCCCTTATCATTCAACTTTCTCCTTTGTTCTCTATCATTTAGGAGGTAGCAAATCGTTCCAAAGATATGAAAATGCTTGAAGCTTGGTTTTCTTCCTTTTCAGATTTCATAAGGAGTCTGATTGGTCTTTGGACGAAGATACACACGATTAATGATATAGCAAGCAGTACTCATTGCTTCAGCCCAAAATCGATCGGCAACATTTTGAGCTGCTAACATGGTGCGCATCATCTCCTGCAATGTGCGATTCTTTCTCTCTACAACCCCATTTTGTTGCGGGGTTTTTGGAGTAGAAAACTCATGCACAATTTCTTTCTCATCACAAAAAATTTCAAACTCACCCTTTTTAAATTCTTTACCGTGATCACTCCTTATCCTTCTTAAGGGAATACCCTTTTCCAATTCCAACTTAAGACATAGTGTTTTGAAGTACTGAAATGCTTCTGATTTGTCACGAAGAAATTGCACCCAAGTAAACCTTGAAAAGTCGTCTACGCACACGAGGACATAGCTTTTCTTTCCTATGCTTTCAGTTGGCATTGGTCCCATGAGATCCATATGCATGAGATCAAGTATCTGGGAAGTAGTGATACTTTGAACTCTTTGGTGACCAACATGAACCTGCTTGCCTATTTGATAGGGACCACACACTTTTTCAGCATCTATTTGAAGTTTTGGAAGATCACGAACAGCTTCAACCTGAATCAGCTTCTTGATGTTCCTAAAACTGGTGTGACCCAGTTTCTGATGCCAAATTCCTGTCACAGACTTACTAGCTCGAAAGCAAACTTTAGTTGGACAGGCGATGTAACAATTATCACTTGATCAATTTCCAGTCAAATAATCGACCCCATTTCGAGTAACTAAACACTTGGATTTAGTAAAGCTGACAGACATACCTTCATCACATAACTGACTGATGCTTAGGAGATTAGATTTAAGACCATCAACGAGGTAGACGTCATTTAGAGGAGGCATACCGGGGATGTTCAAAGTTCCTTTTCCAACGATATTCGACTGAGTCCCATCACCAAATGTAACATGATCGTTGGTGACCTTTAAAACATTGCATAGGAATTTGGAATTTCCAGTCATGTGCCTAGAGCAAGCACTATCCATGTACCAGCTGTTATCAGTTCTTGCCCAAAGAGATGTGTGAGCAACATAAGCTTTATAATTCCGGCTGGATCTCGACTTTTTTCTACCATCCTGACTTGATGTAGAAACTGACTCAGAAGCTGGCACAGATATCAACTCCTGATCTTCTTCATCTTCTTCAACTGCATCAGTATCTGTGAAGACAACATTGATGGACTCAATAACAGTCTGAGACGTCTTGTTATACACTCTAAACGTTTTGCTGTTCTTGGAATATCCCAGAAAAATGGCTTCAACTCCCTTATCATCCAACTTTCTCCGGCAAGCACTATCCTGACTTGATGTAGAAACTTACTCAGAAGCTGGCACAGATATCAACTCCAATCAAATAATCGATCCCATTTCGAGTAACTAAACACTTGGATTTAGTAAAGCTGACAGACATACCTTCATCACATAACTGACTGATGCTTAGGAGATTAGCTTTAAGACCATCAACGAGGTAGACGTCATTTAGAGGAGGCATACCGGGGATGTTCAAAGTTTCTTTTCTAACGATATTCGACTGAGTCCCATCACCAAATGTAACATGATCGTTGGTGACCTTTAAAACATTGCATAGGAATTTGGAATTTCCAGTCATGTGCCTAGAGCAAGCACTATCCATATACCACCTGTTATCAGTTCTTGCCCAAAGAGATGTGTGAGCAGCATAAGCTTTATAATTCTGGCTGGATCTCGACTTTTTTCTACCATAATTCATGGTTCTTCTTTTATCAGCCAAGTAGAATCTGTATTTGGGCCTGATATGACCTGTACGACCACAGTAATGACAAACAGGAACAAAATGATCATTAAAACCATGATCAATATGAAACTGTCTTTGATGAGGGAACTCAAAACATGAGTTTCGAGCTAGTCTTCGAGCCTGATGACTTGGATCAACTTTTCTTGCAGAATTAGTCTTCTGACCTTGATATTGAGCATCTGGCTGATTACCATACTCCTTATCTTTGGCATGGACAAAAGTCCTTTGTTTATTGGCATCAATTGGTTGCCATTGGTAATTCTCATATCCAAGACCTGCTTTGCTTGAAGACGCTTGCCCTGTCTCCAGAATGTGATCTAGCTTCTTGGTTCCACTTGTCATCATCTTGACAACTTTATTGAAGTGGTCTAGCACTTTCATTTTTCTCACATTATCTTCTGTGAGATGAGAAACCTCTGCAATAAGAGCATCATTGGCAGATTTCAAGTTATCTCTTTCTTGACAAGCTTCGATAATTTGAACTTTTAAGATGTCCCTTTCACGAACAACTTCGTTGATCTTCTCCTTCAATTGATTGTTTGCACTTTCAGCTTCTTCACACTTCGATTTGAGAATCTCAAAACTTTTGATCATCTCGTCTTCATCCACTTCATCTTCTCCGTTATCATCAATCTCATCTTCCGGAGTAGTGCTGGAGTCTTGGATTTTGGAAGAATGAATGGTAGCAACATTTGCAGTCTTATCTCCTTTTTCCCATCTCAAAAGTTCTTAAAGAACTAATCAACTGATCAAGCGAGAGAGTGGATAAGTCTTGCGCTTCTTCAATAGCAACAATCTTGTATTCAAATCTGTTGGGAAGAGATCTAAGAACCTTTCGAACCAACTTTTCATCAGACATTTTCTCACCAAGAGCAAAGCTTTCATTTGAGAGAGCAAGAAGTTTTGCCTAAAAATCACCAATCACTTCAGATTCTTCCATTCTCAGACTTTCAAACTGCGAGGTAATTTGTTGAAGCCGTTGTCCCTTAACTTTATTGTTTTCCTCGAAAGAACTTTGGAGAATATCCCACGCCCTTTTTGCAGTATCGCAAGTGGAAATTAAGGCAAAAATTTCCATACTTACAGCGGATTGAATGGCATTTAGGGCTTTCTGATTCATCCCAGATTCCTTGCGCTCTTCCTCTGTCCAATCTTTTCTGTCTTTAGGAGTTATGTTGTCTTCTTGTAAAAGAGCATTCCACCCAGATTCAATAGCAGTCCAAGCACTCTCATCAATGGACCTGATGTAGGCCATCAGTCTGACTTTCCAATATCCATAATTTGAAGCATTCAGAATAGGGGGTTTCGACACAGCATGTCCACTTGAAGACATTGTGGCTCAGAAACAGTAACAGGAGGCGTAATCTGACCCTGGATCAACACCTATAGATTCGGTGTACCGCTCTGGTACCAATTGTAATTACGTAAACGTGCATCTGTTGCTTTTAACACAAAATTGTCACTCTTATACTTAGCTCAGAAAGTAAACAGAAAGTAAAAACTGAACCATAAAAGAACACACAGAATGGTAACCCAGTTCGGTTAATCAACCTACGTCTGGGGGGCCACGCCCAAGAGAGAACCAGTCCACTATTGAAAGTTGCAGTTACAAATGAACTTACTCATACAGGTCTCCAACCTTATGACGCCTATTCACTCACACCCTTCCCGATCTAGCGTGAATTGGTGATTGTACGTGCACCACTCACAATCTAAGTTCAAGCCGCAACTTGACACTCAACCCTCTCTCAAGTGTTTATCTATGAAAGTAAATGCTCTCGAGAATATAATAAAAATACTATGAAAGTATAATGCTATGATAAAGAACAATAGCAGCGGTAGCAACTCTTCAATGTATCTTGGTGTAGATATATATAGGTCTTGAGAAACCCTAGATATGCTCTCCACCTCCTTTGCCCTATTTTCCTTATGCATGGAAACTTCATTTGAAGATATGCCTTGTGGAACAATTAAGTATATCTGCAATATAACATCTTTTCCGCGTCAAACATGGATAAGGAAAAGATCTCCTCAAAATCCGCATAAATATGGAAAGAATCTTTCAGATCTGTTCCATTCTGTTCAACAATGAACTAGCTCAGACCGAAGCTCAGAAACCAGTTTCTGTCCTCGCACAACTCAGAAACTCTTCAGTCAATTTTGCTTCTACATAAACTTGCCAACTTCAACTGAACTACCAGCTCGAATAATCTTGCTCGAACTACCAAACATGGAGGCCTTGAAAAGAATGATTCGAGAAAGAAAAAGATGAATAATCTTGAAAGAATCAAGCTCAACGACCTCCAGGAGTTAGCAGAATCTTTTGCTAACATGACGATGGTTGATTTAAAAATGAACCAGAATGTGGTCCAAAATCCACAGCCGGTGAATCAACTTCCACCAGGAGCCATTATTGGAAATCAACAAGATTTTCAAAATGCACATGGAGCCATTAATGTAGTCCAGGATTTTCAGACTGGAGCAAGGTATGATCAACATACCCCAAATGATGCATACATGGCGGCAAGAAGGACAAGGGCAAGAAGGCTGCATCCAAAGGTGCAGGATACACCTTATGGAAAGACGACCCTGGATCCTATCCATCCCTACGGAGTAATGCTCGACCTTGATGAAGTAAATTTCAAAGATCGAGAATCCTTAATTGACGAGTGGACGTCAGCCCTGAGAATTGCAGCAGCAACTCTCGATTTGAACAAGCAAGGATTCATAAGAATCCTCGAAATGAGTCTTGCAGGAATTGTCAAGATAGTATGAGAATTTTGTTGGAGTTATATACTGAAAAGCATACTTTTATTTGTGCTTTGTATATTTTCTATTATTTCCTATTTTGAAGAGAATATTAGTGTCACATGATTTACATAATTATTTGCGCTATATTATGTAAATAAAGTCCAATTACTTTATATTATAGATAATATGGTGTGTTGTGTCACACGGAAGATTATATTATCGTAATGCTTATAAAGTAATAAAAGAGTTCACAATCTAAATAATTAATGAACAATTATTTGATAGATTGTAATATAAGCTTGAAATAGCTAGTCTTGGTTATTAGCTTATGTTAGTGTATTTCGTATACATTGAACAGGATCAACGGTGAGATTAATTATCCTATATTGACCTAAGTGGATAATTAAAGATCTCGGTTAATTATTATTTCTTAATTTTAGTTGTATAATATTTAATTATATATTTATAATTATTATTGCTTTGATTTATCAGTGAGTGAGAGTTAATGAAACTCAACTTCTTCGATATTTTGGGTAATAATATTATTTATATGATAATTAAAATTATAGCTAGAAATCGTGTCTCGGTGTACCGAGTTGATGATGTTCCCTTGAGGAGCTCAAAAGGATTATTATATTAAACCTTGCAAGTGGATTAATTTCCGATATAATAATAAAGTTTGAGTTGTACTACTCTTGGATAATATATTAATTAATTAGAAAGCTGTCAATAGCTTAAATTAATTAATGGACATGCGATATCTTAAACACGGGAAATAATTAATTGGAAAGGAGCCCGATTCGTAAATCGGATTGAACGGGTAGTTCAATATTAATTCTTTAATGGAGTGAATTAATATTTTATTTAATTTAAGAGTGTTTGGGCTTAAATACTTGGATTAAATTAAATATGGAGGCCCAGTTCTAATCCTCCTATGAATCCCTAAGATAGCCTAAATAAATCCTATAAATAACCACACAAAGTGGGCCTACTTGATGCTATTCCTTGATAATTACTTGTGCAATATTTTTTATTAATATTGAAGACAATCAAGAGAAAAGTGGCGTGAGCCTTGGGGTTAAAGGTTTGACGGATTATCGTCCAATCGATAGTCAAATCTAGGAGGGAATATCTTAGAAGATTCGTGGCTCGAATCCTCAATCAATACAAGAGCTAATCTCGTGTGCAGAGATTAGTGCGTGGATCATCCCCGACTTCAGATTCATTTTCTACGTTCGTCACATTGGTTAGATTCAATTTATGGTTTCCGCAATCTCATAAATTGAATTATGTGGCTTTGCATGTTAATTAATCGGTGAATAATTAAATTAAATTAATATCCTAATGTTCCTGGCACATGGGATCTTCAATCGGTTCCAACAAATTCTTTCCTGTGGACATCAAGAATTCATGTTTTGAGAGTGAAAACTTCACAGAACATGTCTAGAATATGGCAACGACTTTTAAAAACCAT
Organism: Agastache rugosa; assembly: GCA_031470985.1. Taxonomy (NCBI): domain Eukaryota; kingdom Viridiplantae; phylum Streptophyta; class Magnoliopsida; order Lamiales; family Lamiaceae; genus Agastache; species Agastache rugosa. The sequence continues at coordinate 5,436,672 of CM062601.1, read as the reverse complement.
TTTCTGGGAGAAGGATATTTCGAAGGATTCGATCAAGAAAAGAGAAAGAAATACTTGATGGCATTGTATAATCTAAGACTTGCAGTCCTAGATCAACAATCGCTTAACAAGTTTCTACAGCTCTTTACTCTTTATCAACATCAATCTAAAGTTGATGATAGAGTTGCACTGAAAATTTTCTTTCTGAAATTTCCAAGCCCATGGAAAGAGATGCTGATTCGGGATTATGAACCAGGAGATCCTGAAAATGTTGCAAGAAGGATGTCATATGTACATCGAAAGCTTTCAGAGTGGTGTCAACAAGAAACCGCTCTGAGGAACATGAAGAAATTGAGGAGAATCAACAAATATGCCCCTCTAAACTGTGATGACAATGATCTACCAACGATCATTGGAGGAGAACCACCGAGGCTGAAGAAAAGCAAGAAAAATAGGTTTCAGCCCTATCATAAAGGTGGAGATCCAAAAAGAAATTCTTGGAAACCAAGAACCAGATGGTCAAGACAGAAGGCCAGATCTTACAAATCAGGCCAAAGAAGTGGACCATCAAGAAATAGGTATCATTTCCGAGGAGATAATAAATCCCATGGAAGGACACCTGCCAAGAAAACTTTCAGGAGAACTCACACTAGAGTTAATGAAAGTTTCAAGGATTGCAACTGCTGGACATGCTGTGCGAATGGGCATATTTCCACAAATTGCCCGGATATCGAAGATGCCATCTACTACCAAGAACTGATACAGGTATATCAGTTCGAAGATATACCCTCATATGTAAGTATATATGAACAAGAAGAAGTCTTCAGTGGAGAAGATTCAAAATGGTCTGATGGAACAAGATCGGAGTCAGACTGATCCAGAAATTGTTCATCAGGAGAAAGAGGACAGGACGGGATTCTCCAGTCATACAACTCTATCTCAAAATCTGATTGACAAAATCATGAAAAAGAGTCTGAATATACAAAAGTATCAAGGCTTTTTAGCAAATAACATAGATCAAGTTCTGATGAACTTTAATCTAAGGAGCAGGAAACAACAAATCGTCTATGGAATTTCTAGACGAGAAATGTCGCTTCCTATAGAGCTTACAGAGAATCAAGTGGAGATGCAGTTGATTCCAGCTAGTGACATCATGGAATATCTATCTAAGATAAAGTCCGAAGTCGCTGAAAAGATGAACTGGATCCATATTGGAGCAATCCAGTTGATGTTAAAATTGGCTCTCTTTACCGGAGTTCACACGCCGATTGATATCGCTATATGCGATAAAAGAGTTAGAAATCTGAAAGATTCTGTATTGGGAACAATTGCGGGAGATTTTTGTGCAGGACAAATGGTGGGAATCATCTATCCAAAGATTGCTTACAATCTTAATGATACCCATTTCAACAAAGCCCTGACGTTTTATCAGGACTTTAAACGCAAGAATTTACTGGAGGAAGGAAATAGACCTTACTCCATTACTTATCAGGTATCATATGTTCTTTCCAACTCACATCACACTGAGTTATTTTTAGGAAAGAAGTTCATTGAGATACCAGATTTCTTCAACAAGGTGATAACAACAGTTTGTCCCGATAGAGTGGAAATCGCTCGGTTAAGGAATGTTGATATTCAAATCCGAGATAGAGAAGTCATGAGACACGACCAAAATCTCAGGATAACTTCAGGAAGATTATCCTTCCAAGGAGACAGAATTATGTCTTTGCCATATGGGAGGAGTCGGAGTCTCATTCGAGAAGCACACCCTCAAACATCTCAGAGGGTTCCAGTAAATCTAAAATGTCCCGAGGGGTGAAGAGAAGTGATAGTAAAATTTGACACTACAAGGTGGGAAACTAACTTCCCTTGTAATGTTCTTTACTATCTACAGCAGCCGGAGATCAATCATTACAAAGGTACCCTGGAAATTGGGGGACAAGTGATGGAGATCAAAGGCAGAGCCGGAAGGGAAGCAGTCATGCTATTGGGTTTGGATTTTCTTGAGGATCACAAACCTTGGGCAAATAATGAAGAAGGAATGGAAATCATAATTAATGGGAAAAAACTATTAATCGAATGACAAGTCCATTCTCCATATACATCTCTATAGGGATGTTATATGAAAAATATAAGGCATAATATTTTGCTGCTTATATTGATTCAGGTGCAGGAATTTGTATTGCAAAGAAATGAGTCTTTCCAGCAGAGGTAGAAGAGGATCTACCCCGAATTGCAGGAAGAGACTTTTCAAAGAAAATTTTGCTCTTGACTAAAGGAGTAAAAGAGACAGAAATTCTAATTGGCGGAGCCAGAGGTACACCTTGGTATAAGGTTAAAACTCCACCAATTTATTTCCATGATACGGGTGCAGACATTCTGTTAGGAAACAATTTCCTACATATGTTCAAAAGATACATGCAGGATAATGAAAGAAGGCAATTGGTGTTTACAACCATTTGCGATCACAAAATCATTGTCCAGAGGCTGAATGAGGTTTTTAATCGCCAGATACCATTAAGTTTTCACAGCAAGCGTGGTGATGAAGGAAGACTTCGCCACCCAAAAATGAAGGATCAAAGAAGATTCAGCGAAGCAGTGCTAAGCTGTATTAGAGATGAGGATCTTAGAGATGAAGAAGTCCAGATCCTCAAAGAATCCTTAATATCCCATCAAGATATTAGGGAGGAAATGAAGGTGTCCCTAGAAGATGTCAAAAGGAAAATTAAAAGGAATTATAATGAGAATCCTTTGACATGGTGGGATAGAAACAAGCTCAAAGCAACCCTGAAGGTAAAACCCGATAGGGAATATGAGTTTGTTAGATATAGGCCAATCCTGGTGAATCTCAAAGATCAACAGGATATGAAGGAGATAATCAAGGAACACCTTGATTTGAAGCTGATCGAACCAGGGAACTCGCCTTACAGCAGTCCTGGATTTCTGGTAAGAAATCATGGTGAGATCAAAAGAGGTAAACTCAGATTAGTTATTAATTACAAAGGAATTAATGATATTCTGGAGTTTGATGGATATTTTACCCCTAGTAGGGAACACCTTATTAACTGCATTAGAAATGCTAAGGTATTCTCTAAGTTTGATTGCAAGTCAGGTTTCTACCAGATTCGCATGGAGGAAAGTAGTAAGAGGTTTACAGCCTTCTCTACTCCACATGAGCATTATGTTTGGAACGTAATGCCAATGGGGTTAGCTAATGCGCCTCAAATATTTCAAAGAAAGATGGATAATCTGTTTAAAGATTATTTTTCTTTTATGTTCGTCTATATTGATGATATTTTAATTGCATCAAAAAATATGGAAGAACATATCAAACATCTTGAGATCTTTGTAGATGTTTGTTATAAAGAAGGTTTAGTACTGTCTGAAAAGAAGGCAGTCGTGGCAACTCGAAAAATGGAATTTCTGGGTATAGAGATCGACGAAGCAGGAATTATTCTGCAGGATCATATTGTTCAGAAGGTCCAGAATTTTCCTGAAGATCTGAAAGAAAAGAAACAACTTCAGAGCTTTTTGGGAGTTGTTAATTTTACGGGACCATTCATTAAAGATCTCGCAAAACATAGAAAAGTTTTCAGTACATTACTGAAAAAGGATGTTCCGTTCATTTGGACAGAAGAACATCGACAGGGAATGAAAGAGTTAAAAGAGGTTTGCAGAAATCTCCCAAAACTCTCGATACCTCAGGACGAAGATGACTTGGTCCTGTATACAGATGCAAGTGATTACTGGTGGGCAGCAGTCTTAACCAAGATCACTTCTAATGGTGAAGAACCCTGTAGATACTGTAGTGGTTTATTCTCAGAAGATGAGGCCGTGAGATGGCACATCAACGAGAAAGAATTCTTTGCAGTCCGAAAGGCGTTTAAAAAATGGCCTTTATTTTTACTTGCAAAGAAATTTACTTTGAAAGTCGATAACACACAGGTTAAGGCTTTTTTAAGAAACTTGGAATCTAAGCCTGAAAATGTTAGATTAATTAGATGGCAAGCTGAATGCCAATATTATATTTTTGATATTGTCATTGTGAAATCTCACGAAAATGTTCTTGCAGATTTCCTAACGAGAGATGGAGCAAACTGATGTGAACTCCATTCTACTGGCCCATAGGCATCTCAGAGAAAATCTGGAGATGTTAATGGGAGAGTGGGACGAGTGCGTTTTGAATGCTGAACAAGCAGGAAGATTGCAGACTCTCGACAAGACGAAAGTCACCGAGAGAATACGAGCTTGCATACGGTCTCAGGGTCAACTCTGGGCTGCATGTCAAACACCAATCCTTCGGGTGGCCAAAGATCCTTTGGTAAAAGAAGAGTTTCGAGTACAGGGCTCTAAACCTGTAGCAGATAATTCAAATACCTCTTGCCCAAGTTCTAAGATGGTGGTATCTTCGGAACCATTGCCCCAAGAAAAAGATGATATTCATGGGTCACACTCTGAACCATCATGTCAACCCAGCACCTCTGGGAAAAAGAATGAGAGATTAATCTTAGGCCAATGACTGGCATTTCTAAGATTAATACTGATAAGATTGAAGTTTCTTCTTCGTGGCAGGTTTATCAAGCTAACTGGGAGAAGCTCAATACAAGGACGGGAATCAACCCAGAAAAAATAAGGGTTGATGTTTCAGGGAAATACCCTCGGGTATGGATGATGCCAAATTCGGATCCACACGAAGTCAAAAGATGGTATGAATTTGGAGCACTTGCTTCGTTTATACCACATCTCCATCATTCGCCGAAATCAAGAATCTGCCTAAATGGATTCAAGAAGCGGTGTATGATACCTGGGCTAACAATCTACAGCTTAGCCGAGGTGACATTTTGGAGCTGTATTTTATTAGTGCAGCCCCAGAACCAGCAGGGAAAGGAAATCATGAAGTCTTCCACTATATTAGGCTTCGAAGACCAGATGCACGCGCCCTCGAGAAGATCAAGGCGCCTACAGAGAAAAAGACTACTCTAGTCTCTACATTACCAGAAGAGCATGGGGATTATGGGTCTGTCTCACTGAGATGGACAAAGTCAAGTTCCCGTTCAAATTCTTTCAGAATTCAGTGAACGGATCATTCCTGTTAAACACTATGACAGGAAAATCGACAAGATTCGCAGAGGAAGCTTTCGAAAGAAAGAGGACCTTGCTCTGGGAAAACAAGATTGCGACGAGCAAAGAAACTCATCACAAATACTGTAACATGGCTCATTTTGGAAACTGGTCTGAGCGCGTTTGTTCAGATTGTCAGAACCAGAAAGAACCAGAGTTCGGGAAGGAGTTCTTACCCAGAAGGGGAAAAGAGAAGGCTCGGTCCAACGAGCATCTAGAGCACAAGGCGCTGCCAAAAGCAAGGACGCCCAGGGCCCCGGGAAAAAGTAGATTCCCGACACAGGTTGGTGGAGTCAGTGACTCTGAGCTAGAGCACCCACTAAAAAGAAAACGACAGTAGTGGGTGGAGGAAAAGTGATTACCCACTAAATAACAGATGAGTAAAGCAACAGGAGAACCACTATCAATAGAAAAGTGGTCCATTAGTCACAAGAAAGGAACCTCACACCGAAAGTTGGTTGTCTTCATTCAATAATGGAAGACAATGGAAGACCCCATTCACGTGGAATCAAGCTGGCCAAGAATAAGAGCATCCGAGACAATAATGCAAGGGGAGGCCTTTCACACAGACCTCTATATAAACAAGGATTGAAGAGAGCATTGATCATCGAAAATCCATCAGAAATCCTCCACACCATCCTCTCTGCTCTCTCAAAAATAAAATTGTTATAGTTCCTATTCTAGTATAGTTTAATTTATGTATTTCAATTCCGCTACCATAGGTAGCTAAACAAGTCTGTCTCCTCCCTAAAGGAGATATACTTATGTTGTAATAAATATTATATAATTCCTAAATAAAGTTCGGGCTTTTGCTCATTCTTTCCAGTGTCTGATTATTCTCTGTATACCAAAATAATTACCATACGCCTCGGGTAGGAAACGAACGAAGGCTGTGCTGAGTGTTGCTGAAGGAGTCTGCGTCTGGAAACCATCGGTTACGATCGTGTGGTTGGACGGGGTCCCTAAAACTTCCGGCGGAAATACCCGGCAGCATTACGGTAAAAAAGGTACGAAGTTGGTATACTTAGAATTTTTATACGGAAGTGTGATGGGCCTGATAAATATTGCATGATGGATAAAAAAAAATGATAAATTTGGGTATTTTATATATATTTTATCTTGGATGTATAAGGATTAAGGTAAAATGGATGAGTTTGGGCTTTAAAATAGGCTGCAAAGCAATCACAAGGCTTTTTGGCCTATTTTTTTCGGCCCGCAAATTTTTTGGCCTTGTTTTGAAATGAGTCAAAGATAGTGTCCTAAAATGACTACTAGCTCTATGTTAAGGTATTTCGGATTTTTCGTGTGCTCAACTGTTGCCTTATCTTAATTTCGGTATTGGGCAAATCCCATGCCGCTATTCTTCTCTGTCTCTCTCTCTCACACACACACATGATTGTGTCTCTCTATCTCTCCAGTTCATCTCAACCCAAGTACGAAGCAAGCGGCAAGAAAGGAAAGTGATGAAAGTGTAGAACGCAACTATAATTATTGTAGTTTAAGTTCTGGTGCCGTTCAATTTCTAAGACGTGACTGTGGCGATTTCTATGAATTTGTTTACTTTTAAAGGCAGTATTGGTCAATGAACCTGGAGTTGTCTTTGGTGTTGGGGGTAATAACTAACTATTTTATTTACTTAACTAATAATTTCTATCTCCCAACCTTTTTTAATTTAATCAGTTTCAAATCGAATCAATTAATATATACATGTGTATGGTATTTTTGTATAGGGATCCCCGATGAGCTGAAAATTCCGGATGGCATATCATTTTCTTTTCCCTTTCACAATTTCAAGATTCCCAAAAAGCTGCCTCCAGATCCTACTCTCCGTAAAAAGGTAATTAATTCACTTAATCACTTACATGTATATAATTTCCCTATTCTAATAATTAAGATTGTATTATTCTGAAATTCAATCTTAATCAGGTTTTGTCTATGGTTTTCAAGAATGCTGGAAAAAAATTTGGCATAGCAAATTTTTTTTTCAAGCCTATGAAAAAGCCCTGGGGATCAGGTAATTTTATAAATTTAATTTTGTGCTGTGGATGAATTAATCTGATTTCTTCTCCTCTAATTCGATCTCAACCTAGCTGCCTCTTCACATTAATTGTTTTAATTTATTTGCTAGTTATCAAGATCATCTACAATCTACATGTATATCATAGTAAGGTAAGTAATAATGTTTTTATGTGATAGCTCCAGTTCGATTTCCGAGCTGTCGGAGAAAGAGGAAAAGGCCAAGGAGAAGACACAGAACATAGACCAAGTACCTCATACTATGGTAGAAGTGAATTTAGCTGGGCCTATCGAAAATCTTTCTTGTAATATGTAAGCAAATTATATGTATAGATTTATACACACACACATATATATACATATATGTAAGTGTTCTTTTTGTACAATATTGCAGGTTCTTTTAAGAGCTCAACATGGTGGTGGTGGAAACATGATTAACTGCGTTTGCTTTGATAAATATTGATATTTAGTTTAAAATTAAACTGGCCTTTTGGAAGGTAACTTCTTAGTAGAAGCTCAAATTACTGTGTTTGCTGAGATTTGGTATGGATGTTTGATATTTGTGGTTGTAAATTCTGTGATTTGGTAAGGATGTTTAATATTTCTGGTTGTAAATTCTCATTTTTGGTATGGATGTTATATATTTCGTAGTTGTAAATTCTTCTTCTTAAATTTCAGATGGGTTCTTATGTTAATTTAACATGTAATTATGGATAAATGGTTTCATCTATTTGAGTTCAATTATATAGTTTTTCTATGAGTCTATGACAGTAGTATTGAGCGTATATGTTAATCAGCTTTCGTTCAATAGATGTTGCAATTTGCCTTGTAATTAATTGTTCAGAAATGTTCGTTTGTAGATAATTAATTGAGCTGCACTTGGGTACAGCAGGCTGTACCCATACAGCCGGTTGACCCGACCTGCTCGACCGGTCAACGATCAACGTCTGACCTTTGATTTTTTCGTTTTTTTCCTCTACGCATACGGCTCCGATTTTAATTTATAGGTAATGATTGTGGAAACATTAATATTTTTTAGCTCGCTCCGAGGCCTTCGGCTCTCATCGCTTGACTCTTGAAAAAAAAATAAAAAAAATAAAAAGTCAATGCGGTCAACGTTGACATGGCGGGTCAGGCGGGTCGGGTCGGACCTGATGTACGGTGCTGCCGGCTGCACCCAAGTTTTTGCCTAATTAGAAACCAATTTCCATATAAAAATTAATTTCCGTGTAAAAATACAAACTAATCTACATTGTACGATCCATGGTAGTCATTAATTGAAGCATGAATGTAGTTTATAAAAAGCATGATTTTATTATATAAGCAACATTATTTATACGAAAAAAACATGAATCGAAAAAAGCACTATTAAGCATCACTGTATATATTAAAAAGCTTGAGTATATATAGATAAAAGCATGGTTTTTAGTTTTTCCCCTTTAAACTAATCAAGCATTGATTTTTATATAATTTTTAAGTTTAATGATTTTTATGTAATTAGAGTTTGGGTTGCTTATTGCTAGTTGTCGAGAGTTGATTCATTCTCTTATAAACGTTCTTGTAAAGCATGTAAAATGTGAGGCCAATGAGTTAGCAAACTCTCTGGCTAGAATATCTAAGGACTTTCCTATTGTGCATGTTTGGGACGAACCTCCGATTGTTATGGAGGGTCTTCTCCGTTCACCGTGCGTGTGTTCGTAATTATATGGGTTATTTTCCCTGAAAAAAAAGGTATTAAATTAAAATACAAGCCCACAGAAGATGACAAACACTGACACATCACCTCTCTATCATAATATAATATATATATATATATATATATATATATATATATATATATTCGTTTCCTTAATTTTGAGGTATAAGAAAGGCAAAATAGTTTTACATTTCTAGATACTATCCATGGGAAAACGAATTAGTAAAGATGCACTATCTTGTGCAACCGATCAACATCCCGAGTTCACTAGATAAAAAAAAAAAAAATTCCTTCTATCCTAAAAAAATGTACTCCCTCTGTCTCACCCATCTTACACCTCTTTCCATATTGAGACGTCTCATCCATCTTGACCCATTTATTAAAAATGAACCAATTAACTCTTCAATCCAATCACTTTCTATTTTTTTATCCTTCTTCTTTTTCGTTCCGAACAGTAAAAGCTCAAAATGGGCGGGAGAAAGAGTACATACTTTGGAATGACACGGATTTTAATAAAATCACCGAAAGTGAATTATAAGTGAAGAAATAGTCCCACATTAGTTGTAGGGGTGTCAAAATTGGCCCGGCTCGGCCCGGCCCGAAACCGGGCTGGGCTGCCAATTTTCAGGCCCGCAGCATTTTCGGGCCGGGCCGGGCCACACAATGTTAGGCCCGAAATTTTTTGGGTAAAAGCCCGCTGGGCCCGGACCGGCCCGACCCGGGCCGAACAAATTGCACTATAAATATATTTTCGGGCCGGGCTGGGCCGCACATTTTCAGACCCGGCCCGACTCTCTCTTGCAATTTTTATTTGCCCGGCCCGATTATCCCAAAAAGCCCGACGGGCTCGAGCCGGGCCGGCCCGGCCCGGGAATTTGTGTAATACCCCATATTTTGCTATATTATATAAGAATCTAGAAATCTTTAAGGCTATATTTATGATGTCTTGTGCTTTAAAATGTTCATTTTTCTTCCAGCAATATTTTGAAGATGATGGAATGAAATGATTACTCGATTAAGATAATTATTTAGCTTTTATAGATAGATAAATTTCAAATGCTTTTGCATATTGATTATGCATTGTGACGTATATTTATATACGTTTTAATTAAAGTGCAGTTTGCGCTTGATTCGTTTTTAAAGATTTAACTTAGTCTAAATACCGACTAGTTTATAAATTAGAAAGGTTTGAGGAAAATTAATATAAGTGATTTGAAATTCCCTTACTATATTCATGAACCAATAATTGTCATTGTATATTAAAATCCCAAATCCCAATGTTCTTGTTTTCTAGTAATGAAATGTAGTCGGAAAAAAAAAAAAGAGTTGTAATAATATTAATATACTTCAGCAGATAAAAACCAAATGCCAACTTTCTTCAGCAAACTTTGACTAAAAAAAAAGTAATAAGAGGGAAGAAATATAATGAATTATACAGAGCCGTAGCCTCCAAGTTTATCAATAAAACTTGGCGGCCAAGACTCTTCTGCAGTAACCCTTTTCTGTATATACAACAAAACAGCCGTACTTCACCTCCCTCTTTCAAATCCTTACCACACCAAAAAAAATATACAGTAGAGAGTAAGAAGGATATTCAGGAACTCCACATCCACAGAAGTAAATCAAGGTAATATTCAACTCAATTAAAAATCCATTTCGCTACTATTCAAAGTAGTATTTTTGATTTCTTGATTAGATTAAAATAAACTTAGAATAGAAAACTCCAAACAAGGGCATAATTGATAAATAATATATAGTTCCTCTCGCAGAAACCAACCAAGGATCAAATCATAAAATACAAAATCAGTATGGCCAATTAGGAGCAAGGAATGAATTGAATAATATTAATATTCTGCTCTTGAACCATAACCCAAAAATCGAAACTTATAACTGTCTATACCAAACGAGCTCACATACATGAGATGAGAACAAAACAACTAGTTAGGAATCTCGAGTTATATCCTCCTCAAATCACAGCTTCTAAATTATTATTAGAATCAGAAATAAAGAGGAAGAAATAATAAATTACTAATACAAAACCCCTGCCTTGTTTTGCTTGCCTCTGTTTTGCTTGCCGTGAGAGATAGAGGGACTGAGGGGTGGTCGATGGGCTGGTGGTGGCGGCAGGTCGAAGCCACAACGGTGGCTCTTCGACGGCGGTGGCGCTGGTGGCGCGAGGCAGAAGGCGACGGCGGTGGCCTTCTCTTTGGCCGCTGCTGTAGTCGACGAGAAAGAAGGGGCGAACGATGGTGGCGGTAGCTTCTCAGCCGCTGCCGTCCGTTGCTGCTGAAACAACGCGGCGGAGGCGACGGGGTTCGCCGGAAACGGTGGGTCTCGCCAGATTCAGAGAGAGAAGAGATGGATTATAGAAATTTGGGATCTAGGTTTCTCGATTTGGGGATTTTATGAAATTCCAGAGGATTAGAGAGAGTAGAGGGTTGAGACGAGATGAGAGATGGTGGCGACGGCGGCGCCGTGCGACGGCAAGAAGGTGGCAGCGGTGAATGGCGAAGAGAAAGAAGGAGAAGAGAGGGCTGCTGCTCGATGATTTGTGAGATAGAGAGAGAGAGAAGCTGCTGTACGTATTAACAAGAAAGAGAGAAATGATTTAGCCAACAGATGAATGAATTTGATTTAAATTGATTAAGGAGGCTTTGAATTGGGCTTTGGTTATTAAATGAATTTGGGCTAAAATTTCTTAATAAATTGCTAATGGGCTCGTTAGATTAAATCTATGAACATTAATTAATTAATTATAATCGGACTCCTAATAATTTAGGATTGAACCGTAAACTTAATAACTACGGTTAAAATATTAAAGGCTTAGCGGAAAATTAAAATAAGAAATGAGTCTAGAATAATTCCCTCGAGTTTGGATTTTTCTTTTAGATCCTGAGATACTTATAGTATCGTCAATTATATGTTTAGGCGTGGCGCAAGGAGGGCGTTGACTGTACGACTCGACTTCTCAAGACGCGTTTGTTTTCCACCGATCAGGTGGGCTATATCTTTTCAAAACTATGTTTGAGTTATTAAACTCTATAAAATGCATGTTATCCATGAAAAATGTTTTAAGGTACGCTCTACATGTTTAATGCTCTGAAGTTAATCGATCGAGATTTTCGACTGACCTAACACGTTAGTCGGAAATTGTGTGCACCTTGTTAGTAATGCAATGGGTTGATCTCCATTGTGTGCTAACTTTAAAAATGGGATTCTCTGGGCCTCGGTCCGAAATCCAACTTGAAAACGAGACTCTCTGGGTTTCAACCCGAAGTCTGAATAAATGAAATGGACCCGACAGTGGCTAGAGGTCCGGGGTCACAGTAAGGGTAACATTGTAGAGTGTGACAAGCGTGCACGAATCAAATGTAAAATGTTTTGTATGATTAGAAGTGGTTTTTGTTTTGAAACCTTCTAAGTCATACTATTATGGTTGGATAATCATGCTTGTGAAAATGTTTATCAAATGCACTGCTCACTGAGTACTCTAGTACTCAGCCCAAATGTTTTCAAAATATTTTCAGGTTGATTGACGGGTGCTGACGGGCAGCGTTGAGGCTAGGACTATCTTTTTGCTAAGCTTCCGCTGATGATATTTTCTTCAGTTATAAACTTAAGAATATTGAACTCTGAATTCCTATTATGTATTTGCTTCGAGAAACCGCACTCGTTATTTCAAATATCTATTCAAGGCTATCTTTTGTTGATTCATTGAGCCATTGAATCTTAAGCGATCCTTATATGATAAATGAATTTCCCTTTTTCTATTCCCGCTTCTTAAATCCAACCCCGAGTCGCACCCTCGGCACGTGTGCCTTCCCTCGGGAATTGGGGGCGTGACAGAATGGTATCAGAGCAGTTCTTCCATGGCTCTGATGTCTATATTTGTTTCATGTCAAGTCTAGAATTGTACTTCTAGACTTTCCAGTATCTATAGTAGTCCTCAACACTCCGTCACACTGTCATCAACAAAAAGGTTAGTTGAAATTATGTTCAAAGCTCTAAAAATGTGTATTATTGCTTATTGCGTAATACCTACTAATAATGTGTTAATTGGGCCTCGTTCCACTTAACAAAAAAATGTCGTCTGGTTGGATTCTTTGAATTCTTCCACACTATGAATGTTTATCGTATTAGGTTCCATGCCTAAACGATTAAAATGTTGAAAGGAACTTACAAAGGTTCGGAAACAAACACCGAGAACAGTGGTGTAAGATTTTATTTTGGCTTCTGCCATTATAACTTGAAAGAAAGGTAAAAAGGGTTTAAAAAGAAAATATTTTTACGACAAGGGAGAAAAGAAATAGAACGGATTCAACACGACGGTGAAAAAGATGAAAAAGAAGGGTGTGATTCTCTTGCAAGCTTAAGGATCGATACAAAATGAGATCACCTGGAAAAATGACAACTCCGTGATCTAGAATAGAAAAAGGACACCCTTAAGATGCTATAGTTTAAGTTTACGAACTTGAACATAGGAGGAATGCTTTAAGTTATAGAAACTTTACTTAGATTCGTATAAAAGTCCTAGGATTTATTTTATTTCCTAGAACTTAAGTTAATAAGATGTTAAAATTTATTTTAACATGGAGTTATATGGATTTAACTTTGTTATTTCCAATAATCTCCTTATTTTGTGCCCAATTTGATTAGAATGCCTTCTTTTCAAATGGCGGAGGAGACCCCACGTAGAAAAATAGCGAGGGAATATGCCGAGAGGGAAATGAATTTTTAGTTTCGAGAGTATCAATTACAGAGAACTTATTAAACTCACAATCAAGAACAGATATCCTCCCCGAGGATAGATGATCTATTTGACCAGCTAAAGGGAGCCAGTGTATTCTCTAAGATAGACTTGATCTGGATACCATCAGCTGAAGATGAAGAGAGAAGATATCCCTAAGACCGCTTTCAGAACACGCTATGGACATTATGAATTCACAGTAATGCCATTCGGATTGATAAATGCTCCAGCTGTCTTTATGGACCTGATGAATCGAGTGTTTCATCAATATTTAGACAGTTTTGTTCTCATCTTTATTGATGACATTCTTATCTACTCGAAGAGTGGTGAGCAACATGAAAAACACCTACGCATTGTGCTTGATACCTTGCGTATGGAGAAATTATATGCCAAATTCAGTAAATGTGAATTTTGGCTAAATGAAGTAATGTTCCTCGGACACATCGTGTCAGCTGAAGGAATTAAAGTTGATCCTACAAAAGTGGGAGCCGTTAAAGAATGGAGAACTCCATCTAGTGCGCACGAGATTAGAAGTTTTCTTGGTTTAGCAGGATACTACAGACGGTTCATCGAAGGGTTTTCCAAACTCGCTAGACCGATGACACAACTGTTGAAAAAGGGAACAAAGTACACGTGGTCGGAAGACTGCGAACGGAATTTTCAGGAACTCAAGTAGAGACTGACTACTGCTCCAGTGCTAATAGTACCAGAAGAAAATAAAGGATTCGTTGTTTACACGGATGCTTCTAAGTTAGGATTGGGTTGCTACTGATGCAGAACCATAAAGTAATTGAATACGCATCCCGTCAATTGAAGCCTCATGAGCCAAATTACCCAACTCATGACTTAGAATTCGCTGCAGTTGTACATGCACTAAAGATATGGAGACACTATCTCTACGGAGTGAAGTGTGAGATCTTTACTGATCACAAGAGTTTAAAATACTTCTTCGAGCAAAAAAAAAAAAACTTGAACATGAGACAACGAAGATGGCTTGAATTAATTAAAGATTACGACTGTACCATAAACTACCACCCTGGAAAAGCAAATGTGGTAGCAGACGCCCTAAGTCGAAAGACTAAGGCTAAGTTGGGATATTTGCTTACTCTAGAAGAAGAGCTTATCAATTAATTTGAGAAACTCGAACTAGAGGTGATTCACCCACCTGACTCAGTAAGAGGTTGTGTTGCAGCCTTAATAGCTCAACCAGATATGAGAGAAAGAATTGTGTTGGCACAAAGAGATGATGAATTTCTGGAAAAGATGCGTCTTAGCGCAAGTTCGGATGAACCCAAAGGATTCTTCGAAGCTAAGGATAACACGTTGATGTTTAATGAAAGGTTATGTGTGCCCCAAATTGAAGAATTGAAAAATGAAATTTTGAGTGAGACTCACGACACACCATATACAGCCCATCCAGGAAGCACAAAAATGTATAGAGATCTAAAGAAGGCTTTCTGGTGGACGGGCATGAAAAGTGATATAGCATCCTTCGTAGAACGATGCCTTGCCTGCCAGCAAGTCAAGGCCATGCACTAGAGACCGTATGGAACGTTACAACCACTCCCGATTCCAGAGTGGAAATGGGAGGGTATCAATATGGACTTCGTAGTGGGCTTACCAAAGTCGGTGCAAAAGAACACGGCCATTTGGGTCATTGTGGATCGTTTGACCAAGTCAGCGCATTTCCTACCAATTCAAATGACTTTTAGCTTAGAGAAACTTGCAAGGCTTTATATAAAAGAGATAGTACGCCTGCACAGTGTGCCAGTCTCGATTACGTCAGACCGTGACACCAGATTCACGTCTCGTTTTTGGAAAAGCCTACAAGAATGTATGGGAACTCAACTGAATTTCAACACAGCGTTCCATCCTCAAACAGATGGACAGTTGGAAAGGATAATTCAGATTCTGGAAGATATGTTAAGAACATTAGTCTTAGACAAAGGTGGAAGTTGGAAAGATCTATTGCCTCTCGTTGAGTTCGCTTATAACAATAGTTATCAGGCGACAATTGCAATGGCTCCATATGAAGCGTTATATGGATGGAAATGTTGATCCCCACTTTACTGGGATGAAGTGGGTGAAAGAAGACTCTTGGGCCCAGAACTGGTGCAACAAATGGTCGAGAAGGTCGATGAAATCAAGACAAGGATAAAGGAAGCCCAAGATAGACAGAAGTCTTATGCTGACAAGTGCAGATCAGAATTGCAGTTCGATGTTGGAGAACGAGTTTTTCTCAAGATATCTCCTACTAAAGGAGTGATACGTTTTGGAAAGAGAGGTAAACTGCGACCTCGTTATATAGGACCCTTTGAGATCCTAGACAAGATAGGCTCTGTAGCCTATAGGTTGGCTTTGCCGCCAAGTATAGGAGATGTTCATAATGTTTTTCATGTCTCCCAATTAAGAAAGTACGTATTTGATCCAAAACACATTATCAAGTACGACGAGGTAGTCCTAGCTCAGGACTTAAGTTATGATGAAAGGCCTATTAAGATACTTGACAGAAAGGTTCAAGTTTTAAGGAACAAAGAAATTGTTCGAATAAAAGTCTTGTGTAATCACCAGGGACAAGAGAAAGCCACATGGGAACTGGAGGATAAGATGAAAGCCCAGTACCCAAAGTTAAATTATCCAAACGCCTAAATTTCGAGGACGAAATTTTTATAAGGAGGGGAGGATGTAATACCCCATATTTTGCTATATTATATAAGAATCTAGAAATCTTTAAGGCTATATTTTATGATGTCTTGTGCTTTAAAATGTTCATTTTTCTTCCAGCAATATTTTGAAGATGATGGAATGAAATGATTACTCGATTAAGATAATTATTTAGCTTTTATAGATAGATAAATTTCAAATGCTTTTGCATATTGATTATGCATTGTGACGTATATTTATATACGTTTTAATTAAAGTGCAGTTTGCGCTTGATTCGTTTTTAAAGATTTAACTTAGTCTAAATACCGACTAGTTTATAAATTAAAAAGGTTTGAGGAAAATTAATATAAGTGATTTGAAATTCCCTTACTATATTCATGAACCAATAATTGTCATTGTATATTAAAATCCCAAATCCCAATGTTCTTGTTTTCTAGTAATGAAATGTAGTCGGAAAAAAAAAAAAAAAAGAGTTGTAATAATATTAATATACTTCAGCAGATAAAACCCAAGTGCCAACTTTCTTCAGCAAACTTTGACTAAAAAAAAAAGTAATAAGAGGGAAGAAATATAATGAATTATAGAGAGCCGTAGCCTCCAAGTTTATCAATAAAACTTGGCGGCCAAGACTCTTCTGCAGTAACCCTTTTCTGTATATACAACAAAACAGCCGTACTTCACCTCCCTCTTTCAAATCCTTACCACACCAAAAAAAATATACAGTAGAGAGTAAGAAGGATATTCAGGAACTCCACATCCACAGAAGTAAATCAAGGTAATATTCAACTCAATTAAAAATCCATTTCGCTACTATTCAAAGTAGTATTTTTGATTTCTTGATTAGATTAAAATAAACTTAGAATAGAAAACTCCAAACAAGGGCATAATTGATAAATAATATATAGTTCCTCTCGCAGAAACCAACCAAGGATCAAATCATAAAATACAAAATCAGTATGGCCAATTAGGAGCAAGGAATGAATTGAATAATATTAATATTCTGCTCTTGAACCATAACCCAAAAATCGAAACTTATAACTGTCTATACCAAACGAGCTCACATACATGAGATGAGAACAAAACAACTAGTTAGGAATCTCGAGTTATATCCTCCTCAAATCACAGCTTCTAAATTATTATTAGAATCAGAAATAAAGAGGAAGAAATAATAAATTACTAATACAAAACCCCTGCCTTGTTTTGCTTGCCTCTGTTTTGCTTGCCGTGAGAGATAGAGGGACTGAGGGGTGGTCGATGGGCTGGTGGTGGCGGCAGGTCGAAGCCACAACGGTGGCTCTTCGACGGCGGTGGCGCTGGTGGCGCGAGGCAGAAGGCGACGGCGGTGGCCTTCTCTTTGGCCGCTGCTGTAGTCGACGAGAAAGAAGGGGCGAACGATGGTGGCGGTAGCTTCTCAGCCGCTGCCGTCCGTTGCTGCTGAAACAACGCGGCGGAGGCGACGGGGTTCGCCGGAAACGGTGGGTCTCGCCAGATTCAGAGAGAGAAGAGATGGATTATAGAAATTTGGGATCTAGGTTTCTCGATTTGGGGATTTTATGAAATTCCAGAGGATTTGAGAGAGTAGAGGGTTGAGACGAGATGAGAGATGGTTGCGACGGCGGCGCCGTGCGACGGCAAGAAGGTGGCAGCGGTGAATGGCGAAGAGAAAGAAGGAGAAGAGAGGGCTGCTGCTCGATGATTTGTGAGATAGAGAGAGAGAGAAGCTGCTGTACGTATTAACAAGAAAGAGAGAAATGATTTAGCCAACAGATGAATGAATTTGATTTAAATTGATTAAGGAGGCTTTGAATTGGGCTTTGGTTATTAAATGAATTTGGGCTAAAATTTCTTAATAAATTGCTAATGGGCTCGTTAGATTAAATCTATGAACATTAATTAATTAATTATAATCGGACTCCTAATAATTTAGGATTGAACCGTAAACTTAATAACTACGGTTAAAATATTAAAGGCTTAGCGGAAAATTAAAATAAGAAATGAGTCTAGAATAATTCCCTCGAGTTTGGATTTTTCTTTTAGATCCTGAGATACTTATAGTATCGTCAATTATATGTTTAGGCGTGGCGCAAGGAGGGCGTTGACTGTACGACTCGACTTCTCAAGACGCGTTTGTTTTCCACCGATCAGGTGGGCTATATCTTTTCAAAACTATGTTTGAGTTATTAAACTCTATAAAATGCATGTTATCCATGAAAAATGTTTTAAGGTACGCTCTACATGTTTAATGCTCTGAAGTTAATCGATCGAGATTTTCGACTGACCTAACACGTTAGTCGGAAATTGTGTGCACCTTGTTAGTAATGCAATGGGTTGATCTCCATTTTGTGCTAACTTTAAAAATGGGATTCTCTGGGCCTCGGTCCGAAATCCAACTTGAAAACGAGACTCTCTGGGTTTCAACCCGAAGTCTGAATAAATGAAATGGACCCGACAGTGGCTAGAGGTCCGGGGTCACAGTAAGGGTAACATTGTAGAGTGTGACAAGCGTGCACGAATCAAATGTAAAATGTTTTGTATGATTAGAAGTGGTTTTTGTTTTGAAACCTTCTAAGTCATACTATTATGGTTGGATAATCATGCTTGTGAAAATGTTTATCAAATGCACTGCTCACTGAGTACTCTAGTACTCAGCCCAAATGTTTTCAAAATATTTTCAGGTTGATTGACGGGTGCTGACGGGCAGCGTTGAGGCTAGGACTATCTTTTTGCTAAGCTTCCGCTGATGATATTTTCTTCAGTTATAAACTTAAGAATATTGAACTCTGAATTCCTATTATGTATTTGCTTCGAGAAACCGCACTCGTTATTTCAAATATCTATTCAAGGCTATCTTTTGTTGATTCATTGAGCCATTGAATCTTAAGCGATCCTTATATGATAAATGAATTTCCCTTTTTCTATTCCCGCTTCTTAAATCCAACCCCGAGTCGCACCCTCGGCACGTGTGCCTTCCCTCGGGAATTGGGGGCGTGACAATTTGACAGCCCTAATTAGTTGTAGTGGAAAGTGAATTGTGAGTGGAAAAATGATAGGCCCAATGTGATAGAAAATGTATATATAAGAAAAGTATACGAGCACCCACAATGGTATCCTTCAACATATGAAAATGGAGGGCACGCTCTCTTTGTTCCCCCACATTGGTGCCCTCCAAATTTGGAAGGCTCTTCCCTTTTTTTTTTGTAATAACTTTTATTTGCTAATTAAGTAATAATTATTTTTTAAATGTTAATTTTATTTAATTGAAATAAAATAAAAACATATATTACATTAATTTCAAACCACGACGGTCCTCTTTAGCTGTGACATTCTTTGTTCTTCTCATTCGGTCTCTTCTGCATTAATTTCAGCTTGTATCTGTGCGTACAATTGTCGTGCTTCGAGAGCGAACTGTCGTCTTTCATCCATTTTCTTGCGAAAAGCGTCGTCGTCCGACATAATTTAATGGAGAATTCAAGGTGAGAAATGCAAAAAAAGAGGGGATTTTGAGGAAGAAATGTAATGAAATATATGAAAAAGAAGTGAGAAAAGATAGTATATATAGATGGAAAAAAAATTAAAAAAAAATGGTCGTTTGTGGGCCAACAGCTATTCCGTTGGCCACTCCCGTGCCCTTCTCCAAATTATGGCGCAAAGGCACCCATCGCCATCGCCATCATTAGGGGCGCCATTGTCTCTGCCCTCCAACATAATGGCACCCGTAGATAGTGCCCTCCACTTTTGGACGTCGTTGCGGGTGGTCTAAGGGTAATAAGTGAAGAGGTTGTTATTACTATAAATAGAATATGGTATTTTTATGGAACGGACGAAAAAGAAAACTATATATGTACAATCTAATAGATGGATGAAGTATTTTGGTCTTTTGAATCAAAATTGTATCCTATAGGGCATATCATCTCTTTCTCGATATATATCATAGATCATTTTGCTCCTGCATATGATTAATTAAGTTATTTATGTTTTTCATCTTGGAAAAATCAATGTATTGTTACTTGTCTTCATTTAAATTTATGAATTTTTAGTAGAATATAAATACGTGTGTCTAAAAAAGGTGTATGAAACTTATGTTGTAGCAATTACATCAATGCATTGATGATTTGGTGAATTATATTGCACATGCAGCTGCATCTAATTTTAATTTGTTCTTGTTTCTCATTGTTCAACTGGAAGCAAACTAATTTGATAACCCTTTGCAAACTTATGACGTTTTTTTAGGGGAACTTGTGACCTTAAGGCTTAATTACTTTATGATTATTATGATCTTGGGTTTAACTGCAAACTCTAAGACATCGCTATTCGATCTAATGTAGCAGATTAATAATACTCAAGGCCTTAATTTTTTCCGGAGCCTGAGCGAGGTGGCCGCTTCATTCACCCCGTGGTCAGACAAGCCTTGACGAATGTCCAATGGTGAAATCGACAATGCGAGAGGACAATCCAAACTATGAACTTCAAAGCTTTAAATCAATTTTAATTTGAATTTTGGTGTTAGATTGGTGTGTAAATCTAAACTATAATCTCGCAGGAAAAGTTGAGTACGTGTGAATTGCAAAGAATCATAAATGTTGACAAAAAGTTGAGTAGGTTTAAATTGCAAAGAATCATAAATGTTGGGCATTAAATTACAATTTCTCAAAAACTGGGTCTAGATTGCAATTAACCTTAAATAAAATTAGGTGCAGCTAAACAGTTCGAGCCCTAGACATCATTTTCATTTCATTCCAATGCAATACGGGTCGGGAGATTGGAACTTACGAATCGGGTCCGGGTATAATCGTTTTCGACAAATTCGAAGCACCAATTGCCCGTCGTACGCTCACACCGGCAACTATCTTCCGACGACGGCAAAAATGGTGTCCACGGCGACATCCGCACTGTCTCCTTTGAATTTAGCTGTAAGTTTCTACATAACTTTGGTCTCAGATATCTTCTTCGGTGTGTGAATGCGTTAAAATTCGTAGAAGGGAAAAATAAATGTTAAGGGGTAATTGTGTGTGTGAGAGTGTTGTCAGAGAGAGAGAGAGAGAGAGAGAGAGACCTATTATTGATTTTTAATGATACTAATTGGAAATATTGTTTGAATGATATCGTATAAATCAATCATCTGCTTTCATAGATGAACTGGGTAAAGCTTTTCTCTTTGCTCGTTATGTTATTCGGAAATAATTTTTGATGCATAATAGATAGGTATAGTATTCTTAGATTGTCTTCCATGGAAAGGACAAGGTGCTCTGATTTTTTCACTAAGAACTGCAACTATAATCTACATGATTTGTTAAATTTCGACTCTTTTGAAACTAAATTAGTGTACCTCTTATTTTTGAGTTTTAAGGTATAAAATTTCAGTTCACTTAACTATTGAGCTACTTTCTGGAGTGATTTTATTGATTAAATAAGACCACTGACAATTTTGAATATTGTATAAGAGGGAAGTTGCATATTGTTTGCTAGAATGGAAGCTGGAAGCTTACAGGTTATTTATAATTATATTTCACAGAACAAGATTCTTGAGATCATATTTTGTTAGAATTCAAATTTATTTGCTTTGGCCTTACGAGTGAGTATGTTTGCGGATATTGAACTTTAACAAGAAACATTTTCTAGATGGGGCAGGGAAGGGATATAACTCAGCAATAGAGTGTTGTCACCTTGACATGGTGGAAGTCTAAGTTATGATAACAGAAAACATAATTTTATTCGAATTCAAATTCTCTTGATTTAGTGTTTCTGTGACTCTCTTTATGCACTTGGTAACTATTGAAAGTACTGCTTAAAAATATTATGTGCACTTGTGCCCTTATTCCTTAAATACCAAATGTAGAGACTCCCAGTTAAAGATGATATTTCTGCACTCTCCTTTAGAGAAAAATATCAAAGATTATCTTTTCATGATAATAAATATGGCATGCTAGACTGGATTGTGTTAAAGACAAAAAACTATCAAATTTGGGTTTCTTTTAGCTGATTTTCTGTTGTACTAGTATATTTTTTTCCTCATCAAAATCAAATATGTATAATCCATAAACCAAACACTGTAATTGATGAACTATTCTTTATCTGATCATTAGAAATAAACTATTTTTCTTTGCTAAGTGTCACCTTAAGATACGATACATTCATCTTAGAAAAATATCTTGCATGAATGTTATTTTGCTAAACTAACAAATATTACAGAATTATTAGAAGCAATTCAGGGATAGTTCAGGTAAACAATCCTTTTGTGCCCCACACACATGCAGCTTAGCATAAAACTATATAACATGTGGTGGATTTAAATATGAAATGGACACAAGTTAACTCACTGATAAATGTTTATTTCCTTTCCAAATCCAGCAAGGTAACCATTTAAATTTCTATTTTACCAAAATCTGGTTGAAGCTTTGGTCATTTTCACTTCCTAAGTATGTGCATATTACATTATTACTCATGTTTGTCCATCTGTCGTGTGATGTGGCCGTGTACTTGTAACCAATGAGGCTACAGGGTGGTAAATTATGTCTCTATAATATGGCCTTTTGTTGTAATGTACAGGTCGCATCATCTAAAAGCCAACTGCATCAATTCCATCATTCCTTTCTGATAAATGTCCCGAAGAAACACATTTCAGTGTTGTGCTTCGTGAAATTTCCAGTGATGGAGCAGTTTCGGGACCCTACTAAGGTCACAGTTGATATGGATCGAGTCTATACTCGGCGTAGGAAACGGATGTAGATATTTTGCTGATTTTGCTTAATTATTTCCTTATTTCTTTTGAGGTTATTTATGATAATTGTTGTTAGTTATTTTGGGCTGCGTGCTCCTGCGTGGGCTTATGCACCTAAACCTAATAAATAGTCTTAACCATTAGGGTAAAGATTGTCAATGACCTATTTACTTAGAGAAACGGCGTTCACGCTTGGACAGGAGAATTCTTTTCTCCTTAATTTTCCCTTCATTCAGTTTTGTTATCGATTCACTTCATATTCAATTCTATTACTCTTCTTTACAATTTGGTCCGACCTGCCGTTTCATGCCCAAAACCCGTTTGGCTAGTCGAATGGAGACTGCAGATCGTTTGGCATCGATAGAGAAGAGGAGTGACGAGATGGCCACGGAGATTGGGTCTATGGCAACCAAGATTGACTGCCTGACTAAGTTACTGGAAACCCTAGCACGTGACAAAGGGAAAACGCCCGAGGGAGAGCAGAGCCCAGTCGTGTCCTTCAACAACCACTCAAGAATTCCGGGTACGACACCAGAACACGAGGAAAGCTCAAGGTAAGCACCAGTTTCCAACCCCAAGGCAAGCACCAGTTTCCAACCCTCTGCTTGCCCATGACGCAGCGGCTACTAGAGTCACCTTGCCGCCTTTTGACGGAAGTACGCCGGAGGCCTGGATTGCACGCGCAGTCATGTCCTCCAACAACCACTCAAGAATTCCGGGTACGACACCAGAACACGAGGAAAGCTCAAGGCAAGCACCAGTTTCCAACCCCCTGCTTGCCCATGACGCAGCGGCTACTAGAGTCACCTTGCCGCCTTTTGACGGAAGTACGCCGGAGGCCTGGATTGCACGCGCTGAGCAGTATTTCAGGGTGCATGATACCCCAGAAATGAGTAAGGCCGACGTTGCCCTAATAGCTATGGAAGGGGGCGCATTGCATTGGTTCCAGTGGACTCAATCGAAGTATCCAAATCTAACTTGGACAAAATTGAAGCAGGAGTTATTGAAGCGCTATGGCGAGGACCCCATGGCTAACACGTTCGAGGCGCTAATGTACACCCGTCAAACAGGGTCAGTAAGTGAATATGCTGATTTGTTTATTTCACGTCTAGTTCATGTCCCTGGCCTCGCAGATCACTATTGTTTGGGCATGTTTCTACATGGGTTAAAGGATGAAATCCGGCTGCGGATTCGCTCTCGAGATGTCGGAGATATTTTTGATACTATTCACCTAGCGAGAGAGATTGAACGAGAGTTAGGGGCGGTGCGGGGATATGATCAGGCATTCATCAGAGCCGACAACCGACCAGCGCAGTCTGGTCGTTCGTCCCAGCAACGAACGACTATCGGGCCACTTCAACCAACATCAACGCTGAGCAGCAAGGGGTTGAGCGCAGCGTATTCTGGCAGTCCATCTTCTACATCTTCTGCCACCATCAATCAGCCCCATAGCAGGCCTACTCGGCAAATGACAAACAAAGAGTATTTAGAAAAAAGGGCACAAGGTGAATGTTTTCGTTGTGGGGAGCGATATAAGCCCGGGCATCGTTGTTCTGACAAATCATTGCACGTGGCCATTATTTATGAATCTGATGATGACCAACCAGAAGCCGAGAGTGAAGAGGAACCAACAACAAAGGTAGCAAATGAAGTCCCTGGCGAGGCACATTTGCAAACTCTCGAGTTGTCTCTTGTAGCATCACGTGGGTTTGACGGCCCTCAAACTATGAAACTAAAGGGTCAGGTTATGTCCCAGCATATGTTAATTATGGTGGACAGTGGCGCGAGCCACTGTTTTATCTCAACCAAAATGGCAACCCAACTCGGCTTGTCGATTGATCAGTCTTGCAACTCGGCAGTACGCCTGGGAGATGGTTGGCGAGTGGCAATTGCAGGAGTATGTCGTGACCTTCCCTTGCAGCTTGGTAAGGCGAATTTTAGCATCACGTGCTATGTGTTTCCATTGGGAAGTGTTGACATGATATTGGGCGTTTCATGGCTTGCCACTTTGGGTGAGGTGAAAGCAAATTGGGATAAATTCACAATGCGATTCTCTCACCATGGACGGGAAGTCTTCCTGAGAGGAGATCCAGTCTCTGTCTGTCGAGAAATCTCTGCTGCTAGTATTACAAAATTAAAAGATATTGAGATGGGATATTTTCTTTGGGTTACACAGAAGCGCGACGAAGATGTATTAATGGAGTGTGAGACCATCCCGAACGAAGGATATCCGAATGGTCCGAATGAGCTTTTCATGAAAATGGCTTCTGAGTTTCCTTCTGTTTTGCAGCCACCTCAAGGACTACCACCGCGGCGTGACGTTGACCACCGCATCCCACTTCAGCCCGGAGCATCGCCGGTTTCTGTTCGGCCATACCGGTATAGCCACTCTGCTAAAGATGAGATGGAGCGGTTGGTGCAGGAGATGTTGGAGGCGGGAATTATTCAGCCAAGCTCGAGCCCCTTTTCAGGCCCAGTTCTCTTGGTTCGCAAGAAAGATGGTAGTTGGAGGTTTTGCGTAGATTATCGGGAGCTGAACAAGCAGACAATCCCTGATAAGTATCCTATTCCAGTTATTCAGGAAATGTTGGATGAATTAAGTGGGGCTCGATGGTTTAGCAAGCTTGATTTGCGCTCAGGGTATCATCAAATTCGGATTGCTCCGGAAGATATCCCGAAAACGGCATTTCGCACTCACTCTGGCCATTACGAATTTTTGGTTATGCCTTTTGGGCTGACCAATGCTCCGGCTACCTTCCAATCTGCAATTAATGACTTGCTGCGACCTTATTTACGTAAGTTCGTTCTTGTTTTTTTTGACGATATCCTAATTTATAGCGCGGATTGGCTTGGGCATGTTAGCCACCTACGTACTGTCTTGAATTTGTTGCACGATGTAACTTATGTGATCAATCCGAAAAAATGTACTTGGGGTCAGAAAGAGGTCGAGTATCTCGGCCATGTGGTGTCCTACTAGGGAGTTAAGATGGATCCGACAAAGATAACCGCGATACTGAGGTAGCCGACCCCTAAGTCTATCAAGGGGGTGCGTGGTTTCCTTGGTCTCACGGGCTACTATCGACGTTTTATACGAGGTTATGGACAGCTAGCCCGACCCCTTACCCAATTGCTTAAAAAAGAGACGGTGCACAGTTTTGAATGGACGATTGCAGCTCAAGAAGCCTTTATTCAGTTGCAGAACGCAGTGGCATCAGCCCCAGTTTTAGCCACTCCAGATTTCACCCAAACTTTTGTCGTTGAGTGCGATGCTTTGGGACACGGCATTGGCGCAGTCTTGATGCAAAGGGAGCGTCCTATTGCCTATTTTTGTAACAACCCGATTTTCAAATATACTTGCTAAATCATTTTAAATGTGTTTCTTATTTTGTAAATGTGTGAAATTAAATTTGATCGAGCTTTGATATAGTCTAAGTCGCGCCGCTAGACATGAAATCTAATTTCATTAGTCAAATTCAATTCTTATTACATTGTTTCGTTTAGAAAGATATTTAAAATTTATTTCTTTAATTAAACACATGCATGTACATACATCATTTCATGAAATATTAGTATTAATATTTAAATACCTTATGT
Organism: Agastache rugosa; assembly: GCA_031470985.1. Lineage (NCBI taxonomy): Eukaryota > Viridiplantae > Streptophyta > Magnoliopsida > Lamiales > Lamiaceae > Agastache > Agastache rugosa. The sequence goes on along the minus strand of CM062601.1, from coordinate 5,410,137 downwards.
TTTCGAATTTTGGATAGAGCAAAAGGGATTTAAAGTGCTTTATTTGATTTATAAATTTATCTTCGTAATTATATTATATATATGTATATTATTTATTAAAAACAAATTGTGGTTATCATGTAGTTTCCCCACGTATAGAAGTGGGAGGAAATATAGGAATCAAGTTAATAGTAGTTAATCCTCTATCTTTTAGTATAAAAGCAAGATTCAGTTTTAAAATTTGATTTTTCTTACGCATCTATAGAAATTGTTCCAGGTATCGATCGGTTCTTTCTCAAATTTTTTCTTATTTCTTTGTTCTTCAATTTTTCAAAAGTTTACAAATTCTGAAATTATTTTAAAACTGATTTGTTTAGGAATTCTTGATCGGTTTGGTAACTGAAGTGTGTTCGATTTTAAGGTAATTTCTTTTATATTCTTTTGACAATTTACTTTACAAAATAACTCGTTAAGCATGGAAGTTTTACAAACATAAGCATTCATCTTGCACATCACAAACATTAAATTTATTTCATCTACTGAAACTCTAATTAATACTTGTACATATAGAATATTTCGCAAAACTAGGAATTAGGATATATGTGTTTTAAGTTGGATACTAAGGTTTAGAGGCTGTATAATTTAGAATTTCGAATATGAATAGAGATCCAACTAGCAAGAGATTTGGGAGAAAGTTTAAGTTGTTGTTGGTTGAATTAATTTTTGTAAATGGTGATATAGTCGAGAGGGATAGCAGAGATCAAGAAAATTAGTTGATTTTTAAAGTTAGAATTTTATTTCTTTATTCATATTTTCATTTTATATCTTTTTATATTACTTTATTTCCTATACTTTATTATTAACTAGATCACTCGTAAATTTTCTTAAGAAAATTTAGAAATTCAAATTTTCAATTAGAAACAGTGAACCGTGTGATCTAATGTACATGCATATCATATATATTAGATTTATAAAAAAATTAAAATTTATATGCATTATAATATCGGACATTTGTTTATAGATTTTAAATTTATTAAATCTCTAGGTGCGGCGCGACTATGACATTAGACTCCGTTTGAGTTGCTCGATTCACTTTTCAAGCAAAATTAAGGTGTGGGATCTTATTTATCTTTATGCATTGACTTGAATTTGTCCTCTTTAATATCATGTGACTTGCCGTATGTTTTTTTGACATTATGTGATTGAGCAGTACCGTTAATTTCAAGTTGTCCATTTGACTTTGCTCTCACTCAATTTGCGTACAATTCATTGGATATCATGTGATTGAGCAGGACCGTTAATTTCAAGTTGTCCATTTGACTTTGCTCTCACTCATTGACGCACTATCATGTTGACTTTAATATTCATATGTGGCTCTCTATTATATTAAATTGGACAAGTTCAGCATATTTGCCCACACTGAGTATATTCACGTATGCTCATCCCAAATCTTTAATATTTTCTGGTAACTGAGTTCGGAGGCGTGTGGAGGGTCGAATGACGTGTCAATTTATCTTAGGATTTCCAATTTCTGTATTTGCTTTATAAGTTCTTTAAGATTTTAAGACTATAACTTCTAGTTTATGTTTAACTTGGTTGATCTTAGTTGATTTTAAATTATTAAGAATTGTGTATTTTCATGGTTTGAGTTAAAAGATGTTTGTTACTCTAAGTTCTAACATTTTATTTTATTTTTAAATATTTATGTCAAAAGTTTATTTTCATTTAGTTTTGTTAAAGTAAGAAATAAAAAAAAATATTCTTATTCCGCATCAAATATTTATTTAAATTTTAAGTTTTAACACCTTATTAAAATTAGGGTGTTACAATTTTAGCAAGGCTTTAACTGATCGCAGCATGGCCAAATCCGCCTACGAGCTGGAGTTGATGGCGTTAGTTCTGTCTGTCCAGCATTGGCGACCTTATTTGGTTGGCAGAAAATTTTTGGTTCGTACTGACCAACGGAGTTTGCGTTTCCTACTGCAACAATCTGTGTCGACTCCAGCTCAACAATTTTGGGTTGCCAAATTGTTGGGCTACGAATTTGAGATTGAGTATAAGGCAGGGGTCACCAACCAAGCAGCTGATGCTCTGTCACGGTGTTTAGAGGAGGCCGAGTGTGCAGCTGTGTCAATGCCAACATGGGTTGGATGGGAGGCCATTGGTGCCAAGTTAAGTCGAGATGCCAAATTTGGCCCTATGGTGCAAGCATTGAAGTCAGGTACCTCTGATTTTCCTGGTTATTCATTGATTAATGGTGTGTTTTTTTATCGTGGCCAGATTGTGCTAACTCCAGCATCAGAATTCATCCCTCGCCTTTTAAGCGAGTTTCATACCTCGCCTCAAGGGGGGCATGATGGTGCTTTTCGAACGTATAGGAGGTTGGCAGCTAATGTTTAATGGCCAAGCATGATGAAGCGCGTAACTCAATTTGTGGCCGAGTGTTTACCTTGCCAAAAAAATAAATATGACACTCGCATGTCGGCGGGTCTGATACAGCCGCTCCCTATTCTTACTCGTGTATGGGAGGATGTTAGCATGGATTTTATTGAGGGACTGCCCCGATCAGGTGCATTTGACTGTATTCTTGTAGTTGTGGATCGCTTCACCAAATATGGTCATTTTCTGGGCCTTCGACATCCATTTACAGCTAAGGACGTGGCGGCTGTCTTTATGCGGGAGGTTGTGAGACTTCACGGGGTGCCCAGTTCAATTGTATCTGATCGAGATTCTATTTTTACTAGTTCTTTTTGGTCCGAACTATTTCGAGCCATGGGAACAAAACTTCGTATGAGCTCTGCATATCATCCGGAGACCGACGGTCAATCTGAGGTGGTGAATCGTTGCGTGGAGACTTATTTGCGTTGTTTTGCAGCGCAACGGCCTAAGCAGTGGGCACGTTGGCTGCCTTGGGCGGAGTATTCTTACAATACGAGTTTGCACACGTCGGCGGGTACTATGCCATTTGCAGCAGTTTATGGTCGGGCCCCACCCACATTGAGCAGTTTTTTACCGACTGCCATCAGAGTTCGTGCTGTTGCTGATGAGTTATTAGACCGTGATGAGGGGCTGCGGCTGCTGCGCCATCACCTTGATCGTGCCCAGAAGCGCATGGCTCGTGCGGCGAATAAACATCGTCGCGATGTTCAATTTGAGGCGGGTCAGAAAGTTTTCTTGAAGTTGCGCCCTTATCGTCAGCATTCCCTATGTTCTCGTTCTTGTGCAAAGTTGGCAGCTAAGTTTTATGGACCATTTGAGATGCTTGCTCGGGTATGGGCGACGGCTTATCGACTGCGCCTTCCTTCTCGTTCTCGCCTTCATCCCGTATTCCATGTGTCTCAATTGAAGGCTGTGGTGGGGGATCATGCCATTGAATCTGAGTTACCAGATGTATTAATTCAAGAGGAGCCTGACTTTGTGCCGGAGTGGATTTTGCGTGATCGGGTGGTTTGGCGAGGTGATGCTCGTGTGCGTCAGGTACTGGTGCAGTGGCGTCATAAGGGAGTCGATGAGGCTACTTGGGTTGACGAAGTGGAGTTTGTCTCTCAGTTTCCAGATTTCAGCCTTGAGGACAAGGCTGTTTGGAAGAGGGGAGGAGTTGATATGGATCGAGTCTATACTCGGCGTAGGAAACGGATGTAGATATTTTGCTGATTTTGCTTAATTATTTCCTTATTTCTTTTGAGGTTATTTATGTTAATTGCTGTTAGTTATTTTGGGTTGCGGGCTCCTGCGTGGGCTTATGCACCTAAACCTAATAAATAGTCTTAACCATTAGGGTAAAGATTGTCAATGACCTATTTGCTTAGAGAAACGGCGTTCACGCTTGGACAGGAGAATTCTTTTCTCCTTAATTTTCCCTTCATTCAGTTTTGTTATCGATTCACTTCATATTCAATTCTATTACTTTTCTTTACTCTATCAACAGTCTTGTTGAGTAATGCAAAGAAGAAATTATGGAACTTCATGCCAGATTCAGTTAAATGCTTTCCTTGGTAAAAAGCAGAGAGTGTTGCTCGGGAAGAGTTTCTGGTTTTGGGGAAGGAAATATTGAAGTGGTGTCTGCTCGGATGCTTTGCATTTAGCTGCCTATCTGATATCTTATATGCTATATCTAGAAATAAAGAATTGGTGATTCCTTTGGGTCTCTTTGTTGGAATTGTGACTACCAAATTCTTTGGATCTCTTTAGTCTCTTTAGGTATGTTAGTCCTCTCTGGGCATCACCATTGTTGGTTTTATAAGTACTAATTTACAACTGATGGTTTGCAGATAAATTAGGCACAACAGTTTAGGATGGAACAGTTCTGGATTCTGATGCCCATGAAGTTTCACTAGTCTGTAAGAATTTAAGGATAAATATATCAAATGTTTGCTCCAATATTTCACTTTGTGGCAGATCATGATCCATAATCGAGATTAGATACAGTTTTTGTTAATCCCCCACAGTTGAAAAAATTATTGTAATGAAGTACTAAAGTCCTCGTGAGAAAAATAATTAAGAAAGTATGTTTAAGTTCATATTAAGTGATTTTCTTATTAGTTCTTGGGAGGCAACCACAGCCAATTTTTTCCTTTCATGTTTTAGTTTTATTTCGTATATTTTCAGTGGGTTTTGAATCTTGATTAAACTTTAATTTGGGTGTTTTTTTTTTTATTGTGATTGGATTTGATGTTGGGTCGTCGGAAATTGGAAGAAAGAAGAATATGAAATGAGAGAGAGAATGGCGCTGCTGACAATTTGGTCTTTTTCATTTTCTTTTTTTTTTTAATTCTCTTTTTTAGAATTTGCCTTGTCATCTGATTTGAATTTTTAGTTTTAGTTGATCTTTTTGTTTATTTGATTTCATTTTTTTTTTCATTTTTTTTATTTTTCTGATTTTCTTATTATTTTTTATTTTTGATGTGGAATTAATTTATTTTTATTTTTTAATTTTAATTTTTAGCTTCAAAATAACGACAATCTGATGCCATGTGTGCTTTCCATTATCGGATAATCAAGGCTGAAATGTAATTGTACAAATATTGATAGTTTGATCGTATAATTGTAATTTCGTTTAGATTGGAATGTATTTATGGAAGTCCAATAATTTGCTTATTAAACTGCAATTTTGGATCCGATTTTGATAGTGCTCACTCGTTTCAACTCCCATTTTGAATTCATTTTCGCCTACAAACTTTTATCGAACTGTACTTTCATCCCATCATGCTCAATTTGCATAAAATTTACTCCATTTTCTGCAAAATCAAACAAAGTATAAACAATTATCATATTCCACAAAATAACAAAATTTAAGCACAAAACTCATTACAAACATGATTTCCATACACAAATTGACTTCGAATGATTTCTAAACCGTAAAAAATCCATGTTTAACACTTTTATATATAGATAGATGCATTTAAATTAAAAACGTATTTTGTTTACTTTGAATTGTGATACAATATGTTGATTATTGTAATGTATTTAAAATTACTCATAAATGCATTAAACTGAACAAATGATGCATTTTCCGTTTTATGTATCACTAGTAAGTAGCCCGTCGAGATTCGACAGAAAATAACTGATGGTCCCTGAGCTAGGTATTTGGTGTAGAGGGGGGGTGAATACACCAAATAGATTTCTGAAAACTTTTTCAAGTTTAAATAACAGAGTTGGTGAGCTCAGTTATTGATCCAGCTGAGGAGGGTCAGCTGGGTAAATAACTCAGCTGGCGGTGCGGAATGTGGTGGTTTGAAAACTTAGCTCGGTTACTTAGAAAAACTCAGCTTGAAAAGATTAACTTTATGTTTTCAGCTTAGTCAAGTTATGCAACTTTCAGAAAGACACAGTTGTCTTTGGAGAGCAGCTGCGTATGCAGTTTTAATCAAATATGCAATGTTATGAAAGAGTTAGTACAAAACTGAATTTAAAAAGAAAGTAAAGAGCACACGATTTTTACGTGGTTCGGAGTAACACCTCCTACGTCCACGACCAGGTTCACTGGTAATTCACTACCACTTGGTTTCCAAGTACCAAGCAACTTCACAACTCTAACCCGAGCTGTGTTCCAACAGTTTGCGGGCACTGTCAAGCCTAACCTTTCAGTTTACGGGTACTGAAAAAACCTTACACACTTGAATTTCCCGCTTCAAGCAAGCGTTACCTTGACCTAACCTTTCTGGGTAAAGAGGGGTTTGGTTTGGGGTTCCAACTGTGAACGAGTTCTTACAATTAAGAACTTTAGAGTATGATGAACTCGTTCGAAATCTAGGCTTAAGATATACAAAGATTTTGGCCTAGGGATCAGACGAAAAACTAAGCAGTTTCTGAACTAGAAACACTTTAAGATAAAGTGTTCTTTGAACTATGTAGAACTGCTTGAGAGCTTTAGAAAGATTGATTATTTCAGAGAATGAAAGCTTGTAGAGAGTTTTTCGTATTTGATCCTGAGGTTGAAGACGGGTTTATATAGGTAGAGATTCAAGACTAGCCGTTGGAGGAGCCGTTTGAATCTTACCTACTCTTCTTAAATTCGAGATCTGCCGTTGGGCGATTCTGCACCTGTCTTCATTTGTGTCACATCCTAGGTCCTGAAGTCTAGGATGCTGATTCGGCAATCCCTCATTGGTCGAGGCATGTTGACTTTCTCTGACGCCGGGATCTTCTGCCTTTGGAGCTGGCTTTTGAATTCAGAGCTGGATTGGGCAAACTGACTTGAAGTGATGTCTTCAGAGTTAGTTCCCTTTGTTCTGTCTGTTGGACCATTGTGTTTTGAACTCAGCTCGAATTCTCTTCAGTTTGATCATGCTCTGCTGGAAGACTCAGCTGAAGGTTGACTTCGCCGTAGACACTTGGAACTTCGTCGTCTTCCGCTAGGCCGACTCTGCCGTAGACACGGTAGGTCGTCTGCTGTCTTCCGCTTCCTTAACCTGCAAACCTAGAAGATCTAAAGCTCAAACAGGCGAGCTAGAAAACACTACTTAGGTTGAAGCGATCATCTATTCGGTTGGAGAATCAGTTGGGTTTTGGTATCAAATCAAAACCTTATAATTTTCCCAACAATTTCCCCCATTTTGATGATGCTAAAACCTAACTGAGACAACTTATGACGCAGAAAAACTTGTGTTTTATTAATGTAAGAAAATACATTTTAACACAGGAAAAAGAAAAAAAAATCTTCATTTCTTCAGTCTTCAATCCCAGTTGGTTGCGTCTTCTCTTCTGCATCCGTTGTTTCTTTCTTTTGACTCGTCTCTTCTTCAGCTGATTCTGATTCAGCTGGTTCCTCTAGCTCAACAGTTTGCCTCTTCTTTGTCTCATTCTCTTCCCCCTTACTTCTCCCTTTTTGGCATGATCAAACAGGGTGGGAGAGAAACACCATCGGCTGTTGCGATGTTTTAGTTTGGCGAAACTGTGGTTTTCAGCTCTGAGCAGCGAGGTCTGGAGTCTAGGTGGCTCAGCTGTTGTATTAGCTGGCTCTTCTTCAGTAGCATTAGCCTCAGCTGTGATTGCAGACACAACGTTCTTGGCCTGATTCAGCTGGAGTGGTCCAGCTGAGTGCTTGGAGGGATGAGTTGGCACTGGAGATAGCATCTTCTGAGCCGGGCACAACTTCATTCCTTGCAATTTTGCTTCTTCATACTTCATTAGATTGAATGAGAAAGTCTGATTTAGCACTTGAGGGACTTGAGTATTCCCCTTCCACTTCGAAGTGGTGGGTATTGGGTTCAGCTCATATCATCATCATCCAGCTGCAAGTGATCATTGGCTGGGTGATGTTTTTCATTTGAGCTTGGTGCAGGGGCTTGAGCATCTTTCATCGGAAGATCTCGAAGCTGGTGTCCCTGTTGAGCTGAAGGAAATTGAGGAGAGGCCAGGTTGAAGTATTCCATGTCGGGGGGTTTAAGCTTAGTTGACCATCTGGAATACTTCGTTGCGGCGTTGATGATGACGATGTTCACGCATGCGCATGAACTTCTTCTCCACCGTAAGAAACGACCGTTTGTGGGCCTTCTGCTCCTCGGAGAGTAATTACGAATTCTCTCATAATGTCAGCTGACTTCTCGGCTGACCGTCTGAGCACCTTTGACTTGAGTCTTCTGTTTGAAGACGGTGTTTCAGCATGTTTTGTCTCCTCAAGTTATTTCCGATTCCCAGCTGGGATGGAAATAGATGCATTCTGCTTTGTCTCCTGCATCTTTTTCTGTGCCTCCTATGGTGGAAAAAGAGCTTTGACACGACTGCTTTTGAAGACTCCGACTTTATCAATATCTGGTCCAGGTCTGTTGACGTTGATTTTTGCATCCCAGGGAGTTGTATGTCCCGTTCTCTCTTTTATTTTGAGAGAAACAATGGGGAGGAGGAGGTCTTTTTCCTTTGACATTCCCAGGAGGTTTTCTACACCTTCCTGGTGAATGACATTCTTGAGCTTTGCAGTCTCCCACTGCGTTGGACAGGATCCGTTGATGAGCTTCATCTTTTCCTGGAACTCCGTCTTCTTGGGGTTCCTGAGAGTTAAGCAACTCTTATCTTGAAGCTTTGACAGATTCTTCAAGTTTGATCGGCTTCGGGAGATATCTTTTTAGATTCCATGTTCTTTTTCTGCAACTTTTGTTAGTAGAAACAAATACTACCAATTGATGAAAATAAGAAAGAATGCCGAAAAACTTTTTAGGGTTGATGCAATGTTTTACGTATCTCTTCTAGCATATTTATATAGCTTTCTTGATGAATGGACGATCAAGATTTGTCGATTGATAAGAAGATCTACGACTGGGATTCATTCTCGCGTCATGTCAGTTTCTTGATTAGAAAATGCGAGTTAATACGCGTGATTAGATATGACAAGATATGATTTGACTGAAAACAGATTGAGTATGTGTAGTTAATGTTGTTGCAAACCTCTCAGCTGATCATTGTAGTCAGCTGATACTTCGGTTGAGTGGGTGTGCTGGGTAATCGTGGTTCCAGCTGGTTCCCCCTCAGCTGAATAATCCTTCAATTTCAGCATCTGGTTTAGCTGGATTCTTTCTCAGCTGATACCAGTGACGTCGATTCTGAATTCCAGCTATCTGCTTCCATTCAGCTGGGTCTGCTTCCATTCAGCTGGGTGAAGCATCGTCTGGGTTGAGTAATCCAAGTAATCCGCACAGCATTTTGAATCTTGCTTCTATCAGCGGTTTTGTGAGAATATTTGCTCGCTGTATGTCTGTGTGAATTTTCTCAACAATTACATCCTTCTTTTCCACGTGATCTCTGATGAAGTGATGGCGTACGTCCACATGTTTGCCTCTTGTGTGAAGTACTGGATTCTCTGAAATAGCAATCGCACTTGAGCTATCACAGAAAATTGGAACTTGTCCAGTTTTCACTTCATAGTCATCCAGCTGATGTTTCAGCCAGAGAATTTGTGAGCAGCAGCTTCCAGCGGCCATATATTCTGCTTCTGTTATGGAAGTTGTGACGCACGTTTGCTTATTTGAAAACCATGAAATCAACTTACTTCCTAAGAACTGACAAGTTCCTGAAGTTGATTTTCTGTCCAACCGATCTCCAGCGAAGTCTGAGTCTGAATATCCAGTCAGCTGTAGATTGTCTTCAGCTGGGTACCACAGCCCAACATTCTGAGTTCCTTTGAGATATTTGAGAATGTTCTTGGCTGCTTGCATGTGTGCTTCCTTTGGATCAACTTGAAATCTGGCACACACTCCGACTGCGAAAGAGATGTCTGGACGACTTGCTGTTAGATACAGCAGGGAACCTATTATCCCTCTGTATTTGCTGGAATCAACTGACTTCCCTTCAGTTCCTGGTTCAATCTTCCAGTTGGTATTCATCGGAATCTTTACAGTTCTGCTGGATTGAACTCCATACTTGGCGATCAAGTCTTTCACGTATTTGGATTGATTTATGAAAATCCCTTCTGTTGATTGCTTGACTTGAAGTCCTAGGAAGAAACTCATTTCTCCCATCATGGACATTTGGAACTGCTCTGACATCATCTCTCCAAATCTTTGGCATAAGAAGTTTGATCTTGATCCGAAGATGATGTCGTCTACATAAATTTGAACAACCAGGATGTCTTCTCCTGACTTGATGGTGAAGAGAGTTCTGTCTACTGAGCCCTTCTTGAATCCTTTGGATACAGGGAAATTTGACAGAGTGTCATACCAAGCTCGAGGTGCTTGCTTCAATCCATAAAGCGTCTTCTTTAGCTTGTAGACTTTATTTCCTTCTACTTCAAATCCTGGAGGTTGTTCAACGTAGACATCTTCTTTGATTTCTCCATTTAAGAATGCACACTTCACATCCATTTGATAGACCTTGAATTTGTGATGTGCTGCATAGACGAGAAAGAGTCTGATTGCTTCCAATCTCGCTACTAGAGCAAATGATTCTTCCAAGTCAATTCCTTCCTGCTGAGTGTAGCCATTGGCAACCAGTCGAGCTTTGTTTCTGATGATGACTCCCAGGGTATCCAATTTGTTCTTGAATATCCATTTGAGTCCTATGACTTTGACTTCTTCAGGTCTGTCGACCAATTCCCAGACACAATTTCTGAGGAATTCGTTCAGCTCTTCTTGCATGGCGTTAGTCCAAGGCACGCTCTTCAAGGCTTCGAGAATTGATTGAGGATCTGGCACTTGAGCTACGTAACACGCCATTAGAGTTGTATCTTCATCATAGACCGTCAGTTCTAGCTCTACTGAGAGTTGAGCTGTGTCAGCTGCTTCTTGATGATCCGAAGAAGCTTGAGCAGCTGAGCTTCTGGTTTTGACTTGGTCAGATGGTTCTCCAATGATTGCTGATGATGGATGATCTTCAATCCATCTTCTCCTTTTACGAATTTCTTCTTCCAATTGATTGATGCTTGAAGTGGCTAAATTTCGTCTGTCTTGGAGATGCTCAGGAGTTAAGTCTTGAGAGATTGATTCTCCTTTATTTGGATTTTGAGGTGACTTCTGTAGAGGCTCTGTTGGAGATGGAGCTGGGGATTCAGCTGTGTCTGGATTTCCAGCTGATGGCGTTCCCCTTTGATTTGGCGTTGAAGGTTCTTCTCGATTTCCAGCTGGTGGAGCTTCCCGGTTGATTTAAAGTTCCTCCTCTGGCTCATCGTCCCAAATTAATGGTTCGGCCAGATTCCTGATTCGATTTTCTTGAGCTCTTGTCTGAATCTTTCTTGAAGATTCTCATTCGTTTCTTCGTTTGATAGAATCTCTATATTCGAAAGATGATTCGTCAAAGGTAACATGTGGAGTTACTTTGACTGTTTGAGTTCTTCTGTTGAAGACTCTATATGCTTTACTCACAGCAGAAAAACCAAGGAATACTCCTCGGTCTGTCTTCTCGTTGAACGTCTTGAGCTGTGTCTTTCCATTGTTTAGGATATGACATTTGGATCCGAATACCTTGAAATATCCAATGTATGGTATTCTGTTGTTCCATAGCTCATACGGTGTCTTTCCTTGCCTTGATGTGAGTAGTGAGCGATTCTGAGTGAAGCATGCTGTGTTGATTGCTTCGGCCCAGAACTTCTTTGGAATGGCAGAGCTGGCTAGCATTGAGGTAGCTGCTTCTTTGAGTGTTCTGTTTCTTCTCTCTGCTACACCATTCTGCTGAGGTGTGCGTGCTGCAGATGTTTGATGTTGAACTCCGTTCTTCTCGCAGTAATCATAAATAGTTTCATTTAGAAACTCCGTTCCTCGATCTGATCTTATTGACATTATCTTGCACTCTTTCTGTGTTGATAATCTTTCCAGTAGGATAGGCAGCTTAGTCCTGGTTTCGCTCTTCTGGTACATGAATGATACCCATGTGAATCTTGAGAAATCATCCACTATGACCAGAGTATATTTTCTGCCATTGAAGCTTGCTGGAGTAACTGGACCAAAAAGATCCATGTGAAGGAGTTGAAGTACTCGATCAGTTGACTGAACTGGCTTGAGAGAGAATGAAATTCTTGTCTGCTTTCCTTGTTGACAAGCGCTGCACATATGACTTTTGTCATATACTTGATCTGGAATTCCATTAGCGGGCTGGTTCCTAGCCAGTTTGTTGATTGTCTTGAAGTTAAGATGATTCAGCCATCTGTGCCACAGCCAGCTGACTTCATTGTTGCTTTTCGATACAAGACAAGTCTCCGGAGGGCTGCTGTTCCAGTCAGCAAAATACATATTTCCTTCTCTTTTCTCTCTTAGGAGTATCTGCTTGGTTTCCCTGTTCTTCACTGTGCTGTTTCAACTCTACACACCTAGACTTGACTCGCAAGAGAACGAGGTCAATGTAGGGCGTCAATCTAACCCAAGTCGTATTCACAGGGAAGGCTAAACAGGGCAAATACTCCTAGTATTACTTATACAGAAATTAAAACGATCCTAAACATTCTAAACCAATAATTTGAGAACAAAGAACCAAATAAAAGGGCAAATGCAATGTAACAAATAAATGACGAAAGAGATAAACACGAGGAAAAAGTATTAGGGCTTAGATTCTTCTCTTTAATTCTTCACCAAGCTCGGTAATTATCAATTCACTTAATCAATTCGCATAATCCACTTCAACAAAAGGTTAACATCAATAACTCTCGTTTCAATCCGTTAAGCCTTTAAGACTAAATTATACGATTAAGACTAAAGATTAGATATGCGTTTTCGGTCAATCTAATTATCGAAAGAATTATGATCGAGCAGTAGATTCATCTATCGATCTCATCTACTACCTAACAATATCGAACAATGGCCAATTATTCAATATAAAAGCAAACAATTCAATCAATACAGAATTCACATATACCAAGCAAGGATTAGAATTAAATCGAATATCTAAACCCTAAATAAAAAGTTAGCTATCCATAGAACAATGCATCGAAGAGTTACAAGAGGAATTCATCAAATTAACCGTAAGAAATAGATTAAACAAGCAATCCTTACAATATTCGTGATGATGTTCACAATCGAAACCACGATCTTGTCATTTGTAGCCACCAAAATAAGGAAATCAAACTATGCTAAAAACACTCAAAAGTTGTCTAAGAACCTCTCCAAAAACGAGTTAGCCTCCAAATACAGAACCCTAGCTGAACTAAATAAAACGCGCAGCAGGCGTTACTTAATTCCAGCGCTCGCTGGATTCCAGCGCTCGCTGGATTCAAATCTGCGAACTCAATTCCAGCGACCGCTGGAACTGAGTGACCGCTCAAATCCGGCGCTCTCCCAAAGGCAGCAATCGCTGGCTGCTGCTTTCTTCACGCCAAAACTTGTTTCTTTCTTGTGCACAATCCATCCCTCCACTGTTTTCTCCCAAAAGTTCTTCAAAACCTACAACCACCATACACCACACCAAAGCAACCAAGGATAGCCAAAAACGAGAAATAAAAGACGGAAAACATACACACACACACGAAAACACGACTCAACAACAACATAAAAACATAACATAAAACGACTAAACAAACCCCCCCACACTTAGCACTTTGCTTGTCCTCAAGCATAAACAGCAATAATTTGAGGAGAAAATGATAAATAATCACAATCAAAAGATCATGCAAATCAATTACTTTCACAAAGCTCAACGCTAGAATAATCATCAATCTTAAAATTAAGCACTAATCCAATTTGGCATGTTGTCCGTCTAACGAGAATCATCAATCATAAGACGAACCAAACAAGTCATGACAAATGCTCTCTTTAACATTCAAGCATGAAATTTATTTCTTTCTTTTTAATAAGGATTTGAGGAAAGAACTTAGGACAACATTCATTAGGTGAAGTCATCGGTCAAAATGTCCGAGTTTCCTAATGTGGTTTCCCATACTCATCATGCAAGATTTCAAAGAAAAAGCTACGCACGATAGGAGTAGAATCCATGTCACATCCCCTTATTTATGTCTCTTTTTTTATTTATTTATTTAGAGGTACTCGGATAAAAATTCACAAGGTTCACCCTTAGGGATTATCCCAAAGTCTCCTTGTGTGGTTTCCCATGCTCATAGTTTACACTAGAGGAGCAGAGATCCTTATTACCCCTTTTTTTTTTTACAAGATTATCAGAGAGAACAAAAGTCAAAACAAGTAAGATTATCCTCGTCAATCCAATTCTCAAAGATAGTACCCCACAGCACAAATCATCACAATACTCACTTTCAAAATGACTCAAATTCTAGAGCTAAAACCATGAGAACCAATTAATAAGCATGATCAATTAATAGAGATTAAAAACAATTAACTCCTCAAATCATAGCAGTTCACTATCGGAAAGAAAGTACTAAGTGCCACAAAAACACAAAATACACAACACAGAACGACATAAATTACAAGAGACGGCTCAAAACATAAGAACGACCCCCCCAACACTTAAAACAAGCATTGTCCTCAAGGCTAACAAAATAACCCGACAACGGGAGTAAAAAGTAGAGATAGATACGTCCCTGAGTGTGTAGAGCCAGCAACGTTGGGAATCCCGGACAGTGGTAATCCCGCATAAACGAACTGAGATACCTGAAACACAAAAGAAGAAAAACACACGACGAAAACAAACCACAATCAAAAATACCTAAAGCACGACTCACACAAAGGACAAAAATAGCTAACCCCGGAGCAGTGAGAAGTCACTGCTCGTCTGGCTGAAATGGTGGTAGTGGTGGTGGTGGTGGTGAGTGAGCAACTGTCCATGCACTCCATTGGGCCTCCAATGCCGACATCCGCTGCTGCTGTGTGTCGAGGCGATGATAAACTTTGTGGCGGAACTCGCCAAATTCATGGTTGAATGCAGTCTGAGTAGCATCATAATGGTCCCGAAATGACCTCAAGTCATCACGCAACATCTGGAAGTCATAAGAAGGCATGGTGGTATGAAGTGGATCGGAGTCTGGAACGGGAGAGTAGGGAGTTGTCTGGGGCTGCGCAACTGAGGGTCCAGCTGAGGTTCCTGCGCCATCTTGTCTGTTGGCTGCTAAAATCTGATCATTGAAATATTCCTGAACGCAATGGCGTTGTTCATGAGGAACCAACGTCTTCCTGTCAAAGACAATTTGAGCACCCTTAAGCTCACTAAGGTCTATCAAATATCAGCGCACCACTGTTTGATCTTGAGGTGCAGACTCCGCAGAAGGCAAAACACCAAAATGCTGAGCCAAAGCAGTAATTATGCCGCACAGGGAAGCATGAGAACCTTGTCGATTCTGCATTCCTTCCATTGCTCTCCAAATGAAACTGGAAGGGCAAATTCGGATCTTTGCCGTGGCACACCGTAACAGACAAACCTCAGTAGAATTTACTTTGTTAGCTTGCTCCTTGCCCGAGACATTGTATGCAATGAATTTGTGCACAACGGCGAGTGCTGGGTCTTTGATAAACCCATTCGGCGACCCATTGGTTTTCCAATTCTCACACCCCGTAATCTCTTGCCATGCCGTTTCAACATCAAACGACTTTGGCCTTCTTCCAATGCTAGTAACCGGAAAACCAAACACATCTTTCATGGTGTTTAAATTCACTGTAAATTTCTGCCCTTGCATCCGACAAGTAATCTCCTTTATTTCCCCCTTGACTTCAACAGTTACTTTCATGGTGCTCAAAAATTCAAAACATAAGGGTTTATACCCGTCTAATTCCATTTTAGCAAAAGTGGACAAACCGATATGTTTCAACAACTGAGACACCCTTTTATCAATACCCAAACTCTCCAGTAACTTCCAATCTAATAACCGAGGATGCGTAACTTCAAATTGATCAAATTTCTGGAATAAGTTACCTTCAAGATCAGCATACACAGGAAATGGAGCATTGTACAGAGCTGATTTGTCTTCGGGTGTTTCCTCAAAATCGTCCATCTCCTCGTCACTGACATGACTGGACGGAGCATTCTTGGTACGAGGCATTGTTGAGCAGATGGAAAGATGACTGAACTGGAACCACGGCCGAAAGGAAACAGCTGCTGAAATTGAGCGCCGGGTGAAAATGAGCGGTCGCTGAAAGTGAGCGGCGGCTGGAATGACGGTGGTCGATGGCGGCAGACGGAAAAACAGGCTCCGGCTGGAATAGGGCTGAGACGGCGGTCGGCTGCACTTGAACGAAAAGAGACGGCGGAGGCTGGAATTAACGGTGGCTGACGGCGGTCGGCGGCTGGAATTAACGGTGGCTGACAGCGGTCGGCGGCTGTAAGTGAGCGAGGAAGACGGCGGTGGCTGGAATTAAGCGGGGGCTGGAAATTTGGGCGATGAGAGGAACGAGTGAAGAACTGGAATCAGGAGGAGTTGAGAGCGAGCGGCTGTTGTTTTAAAATGAAATTAGGGCACAACAATCTGCCCTTTTATAGGGAAGAAATACACCGCGCGCTGTCTTCCAGCGATCCCTCGAACTACGCCTCAAGACTTGTTTCCAGCGCTCGCTTGTTCTCGGCACCGGCTGAATCCCAGCGCTCGCTCAGTTCGAGCGCTCGTTGGGAGCAATTCTGCGAACATACCCTCTAGTGGCCGCTCAATTCCAGCGGTCTCTGAAAACTGCAGTACGAGCTAGCGCGCGCTTGTTTCCAACGCAGGTTTCTTTTCAGCGCTCGCTCAATTTGAGCGCTCGTTGGGCGCAATTCTGCGAACACACCCTCCAGCGGCCGCTCAATCCTAGCGGTCTCTGAAATCTGCATCTTGAAAGTACGAGCTAGCGCCCGCTTGTTTCCAACGCCGGTTTCTTTTCAGCGCTCACTCAATTCGAGCGCTCGTTGGGCACAATTCTGCGAACACACCCTCCAGCGGCCGCTCAATCCCAGCGGTCTCTGGTTTGTCCTATTTTTTTTTTTTTAACATCCTCATGTCAACGATTCCCAATACTGCAAAACAAACAAACAAGTTAAAATTGGAGGAAATGAACAAGATGAAACCAACAAAAATAGAAACAAATAAATCATGGGTTGCCTCCCATGCAGCGCTCGTTTTAACGTCGCAAGCTCGACGAGGAGGAATCTATGATATATGACAGAGTCAAGCATAATTGACTCGACGCCTTGTTTCTTTGGATGTCCCTCGAAATACTGCTTAACTCGATGTCCATTGACTTGAAAAGATTCCTTCATCCATGGGTTAAAAAGCTTGACTACCCCATAAGGGTAGACTTCTTCAACAACAAATGGACCACTCCATCGAGATCTTAATTTCCCTGGGAACAACCGGAGACGGGAATTGAAGACAAGCACTTTCATGCCCGGTGTGAATTCTTTCCTAAGAATTTGCTTGTCATGAAGCCTTTTCACCTTATCCTTGTAAATTCTTGCGTTTTCATAGGCTTCATTCCTCAATTCGTCTAACTCCGAGATTTGTAAAGCTCGTTCCTTCCCAGCACTTTGCAACTCAAAATTAGCAGCTTTGATAGCCCAAAAAGCTTTATGTTCTATCTCAACCGGCAAATGACATGCTTTGCCATAGACTAAACGGTACGGACTCATCCCCAAAACCGTCTTATAAGCTGTTCTATATGCCCACAGAGCATCATTCAATCGACTGGACCAATCCTTTCTTGAGATGTTCACAGTCTTCTCAAGAATCCCCTTAATTTGTTTATTACTTGTCTCTGCTTGACCAGATGTCTGAGGATGATAAGGAGTAGCCACCTTATGAGTCACACCATTCTTCTTCATCAGTTTTTCAAACATTTTGTTACAGAAGTGGGACCCCCCATCACTAATGATTGCTCGAGAAAATCCGAACCTGCTCAGAATATGTCCATGCACAAACTTTATAACCACATTAGTATCACAGGTCCTAGTGGGGATAGCCTCAACCCACTTGGACACATAATCAATAGCTAACAGGATGTATTCAAATCCAAAAGAGTTTGGAAAAGGTCCCATAAAGTCAATACCCCAAACGTCAAAAATTTCAACAACAAGATTAATATTTAAGGGCATCTCATTTCTTTTTCCAATACTCCCCACCCTTTGACATTTGTCACAAGATAGGCAAAAAGTATGAGCATCTTTAAAAAGAGTTACCCAATACAATCCGGATTGGAGAATCTTCCGAGCTGTCTTCTGCCCCCCAAAATGGCCTCCACAATGCGATGCATGACACCACATTAAAACATCTTGTTGCTCCTCCTCTGGGACGCAACGCCGAATTACCTTATCTTTTCCCAGATGGAAAAGGTATGGATCATCCCAATAGTAATTCCTGCAATTCACTAAAAATCTTTTCCTCTCTTGAGAGGTAAGGTCAGGACGGAGTTCACCACAAGCAAGATAATTTACAATATCGGCAAACCAAGGTACTGAAGAAATCTCTAAAGCATGCTCAAATGGAAATGTGTCAGAAATATCATCATGCTCATGCGATGCACTTAGAATTCCCTCATAAGGGAGGCGAGATAGATGGTCTGCCACAACATTTTCACTTCCTTTTCTATCTTTAATCTCAACATCAAACTCTTGAAGCAATAAAATCCATCTAATCAAACGAGGCTTTGCTTGAGTTTTAGTGAGTAAATGCCTCAGAGCTGCATGATCACTATGTACAATAACTTTAGACCCTATAATATAAGACCTAAATTTATCCAATGAGAAGACAACAGCTAATAACTCTTTTTCAGTAGTGGTGTAATTTACTTGAGCACTATTCAAAGTAAGACTCGCATAATAAATCACACGAAGCATTTTATCAACACGCTGTCCTAAAACAGCTCCCACAGCAGAGTTAGATGCATCACACATAATTTCAAATGGTAAAGACCAGTCAGGAGCAATAACAACAGGAGCTGAAACTAATTTCTCCTTCAAAGTGTTAAAAGCAAGTAAACACTTATCATCAAAATCAAAAGAAGCATCCTGAGCTAACAATTGGCACAAAGGCTGACTTATCTTAGAGAAATCCTTAATGAATCTACGGTAAAAACCCGCATGACCCAAAAAACTTCTAATTCCTTTAACATTGATAGGTGGAGGTAATCTTTCAATTACATCAACCTTAGCTTTGTCAACACTAATTCCATGCTTAGACACAACATGACCCAAGACAATCCCACTGGTCACCATAAAATGACTCTTTTCCCAGCTCAAAGTGAGATTACTTTCAATGCATCTTTCTAGTACACGGTCAAGTTTGTTCAAACAGTCAGAGAAGGATGATCCAAAAACTGAGAAATCATCCATGAATACCTCAATAAAATTTCCAATCATATCAGAGAAGATTGAGAACATGCACCTTTGAAATGTACCCGGTGCATTGCAAAGCCCGAAATGCATCATTCGACATGCAAACGTTCCAAATGGACATGTGAAGGTAGTCTTCTCTTGGTCCTCCGGAGCAATCGCCACCTGAAAATAACCAGAAAGACCATCTAAGAAACAATAAAAACTATGTCCAGCTAATTTATCCAACATTTGATCAATGAATGGAAGGGGAAAATGATCTTTTCGAGTAACTGCATTAAGTTTTCTGTAGTCAATACACATTCGCCACCCTGTAATAGTTCGTGTAGCAACTTGCTCTCCCTTGTCATTTTCAACCACTGTGACCCCTCCTTTCTTTGGAACCACGTGTACTGGACTAACCCATTCGCTGTCAGCCACTGGATAGATTATACCTTCAGCTAGTAATTTTAGAATTTCTTTCTTCACCACTTCCATTAGTGCTGGATTTAGCCTTCTTTGCCCCTCTCTCACCGGTTTTGCTCCTTCTTCTAGCACAATCCGGTGCATGCAAGTTGAGGGACTGATTCCCTTAATATCTGCTAAACTCCACCCGATGGCTTGCTTATTTTTCTTAAGCACAGCAATCAATTGCTCATCTTCCTCCTTTGTTAGCTCAGCGTAAATAATCACCGGCTTCTGCTCATCTTCCTCCAAGAAGACATACTTGAGGTGCTTAGATAGCTGCTTAAGCTCAAGTTTGATTGCTGTTTTCTGCTCCTCACCTTCTATTGCCAAGATTTCCATCATACCAATGGTTTCTTCCAACAGAAAATCCATCTCTTCTTCTTCTAGTTCTTCAAACCTGCTCTCAGAGCTGCTTTCCTGCACAAAAACTTTCTCGGCCAAGGCATCAATGGCATCTATAAAAGAACAGTTATCAACCAAAGAAGAAACAGGTATAGCCCTATTGCCATGCACAGAGAATGAAACAGTTTCACCTAAAACAGACATTGTCAAAGTTCCACTCTTCACATCAATGAAGGTATTCGTGGTAGCCATAAATGGTCTACCCAATAGCAATGTATGCTCTTTCCCTGTCTCTTGGACATTTCCCACATCAAGGACAACAAAATCAACAGGGACAATTAACCCACCAACTTTCACAAGAATATCTTCGATAATTCCCTTAGGATATCGAACAGACCTATCCGCAAGTTGCAAACACATTCTCGTGGGTTTCAAATCTCCTAACTCTAGTTGCTTGAATATAGAGTAAGGCATCAAATTTATCCCCGCCCCCAAATCTAACATGCCACATGTTTCTTTTCCATTACCCAAAGCGATTGTAATAGTAAAGCTACCTGGATCACCGAGCTTTGGTGGTAATGGATGATGTAGGATTGCACTTGTTACTTCGGACACCACTATCTTCTCGTCTTCTCCAAACTTTCTCTTTGTAGATGCCAATTCTTTGAAAAACTTTACATAAGCTGGCACATTTCTAATCACATCAAGTAGAGGAAGGTTGACGTTGACTTTTGACAAGAGCTTGTAAAACTCTTGGAATTGTTGATCTTGCTTCACATTCCTCAATCTACTCGGGTAAGGAATTGGGGGAGTATAAGGATTCTCAGCCTTGTGAAGCACATGTTCTTTGCCTTTATCTTCCTTCTGCACAGCCTCATCCTTCTCAAGAGAAGAACTCTTCTTTTCTTGCGTATCATCCTCTTTCTCCTTAGGTTTTTCAACCTTATTGTCAATCACCTTGCCACTTCTTAGAATAGTCACGGCATGTGCTTGTTCAGGTTGACTTGACAACTTTCCTCCTTGGTTCTGTTTCACCAGTTCTCCCACAATACTGGCCAATTGGCCTACTTGAGTCTCAACTCGCTTTACTGAAGCCTCCACCGACTCAAACCTTTGCTGACTCGACTGGATAAAGGCTTGCAAAGTATCTTGCAAAGACGGCTTGGGAGGTTGAGTCTGCTGAGTTTGATATTGTTGCTGTCGAGGCAAAATTGTCTGTTGTTGTGCATGCTACGTGTACTGTGGGGCTTGTCCTGCTCCTACTTGCATAGGTTGTTGAGGCTGCTGGGGTTGCTTCCAAGAAAGGTTGGGATGATTTCTCCATCCAGGGTTATATGTATGCGAGAACGGATTGTTCTGTTGTCGAGATTGATATCCTTGCATAGTAAAAACCTGTTCCTGTTGCTCGAGAAATTGAGCCTCTTCATCAAAACTAGGCTCAACCGTCCTCTGACAAATATTGGCCCCATGGCCATACTCACCACAAATTCCATAAGTTTCAGCAGACATAACCTGCTGATGTACCCCATCGAATGGCCTCAATAACTCCACTTTCCTAGTTAATTCAGCCAATTGCTTAGTCACATCGTAACTAGGATTTGCTTCATTCACAGAAGCACGCTTTCCTCTGACACTTTTTTGTTGGGAAGTAGTAGCCATTGTCTTGAAAATGTTAAAGACATCTTCGGCTGTGTGATTGCCAATATCCCCTCCAGCGGCATTGTCAACCATGTACTGAAAAGTTTGTGATAAACCATCATAGAAGAATTGGTTCAACAATTCCACCGGTAAGTGATGATGTGGGCACTGCTGCTGCAAACTCCTGAAACAGCCCCAGGCTTCATGAAATGATTCACCCGAGGATTGAGCAAATGTGACTATCTGGGCCCGAAAGTCCTGAGTCTTCTGATTTTAATAATATTTAGCCATAAACTTCTCGTAGACTGCATCCCAATTTGCCAACGAGTTTGGCGGAAGTGACATGAACCATGTCTTAGCTCGATCTTTCAGAGTGTATGGAAAGCACCTCATCTTCAATTGATCTTCGTTCAGACCTTGTAAAGGGAAGGTCTGAACCACTGCATAGAACTCCCTGATGAAGTTAAAAGCATCTTCTGCGGGCATTCCATAGAAAGATGGAAGTTGGTTGAAGTGAATATTCTTCAACTCATAGTTCCTTGCTGCCTCTCCCAAGACTATACAAGAAGTTGCGGCCCCAATCACCGGGCGAGCGAAATCCCGCATATTTCTAACATTATTTGGGATTGCCATCTTCGGAATCTGAGACTCGTCACTTGAGGAGTGATTCTCACTTGATTCTTCTTCCTCCAAATTGGGTAACACTAATCCGTTTGGTCTGTGTATGCTATCAAACACGGGAGCCAATCTCCTGTTGAGACTTCGTCTACCTTGCATAAACAAACACAAAACACAAAAGAATCACGCGCACCTGTTGAAGAAATAAAAATCAATAAATAAAAGTACAAATAAATACGAAAAATAAAAGTAACACTAAGAAATAATTCGCCTAAAGCCGTCCCCAGCAACAGCGCCAAATTTTGTTTCAACTCTAAACACCTAGACTTGACTCGCAAGAGAACGAGGTCAATGTAGGGCGTCAAGCTAACCCAAGTCGTATTCACAAGGAAGGCTAAACAGGGCAAATACTCCTAGTATTACTTACACAGAAATTAAAACGATCCTAAACATTCTAAACCAATAATTTGAGAACAAAGAACCAAATAAAAGGGCAAATGCAATGTAACAAATAAATGACGAAAGAGATAAACACGAGGAAAAAGTATTAAGGCTTAGATTCTTCTCTTTAATTCCTCACCAAGCTCGGTAATTATCAATTCACTTAATCAATTCGCATAATCCACTTCAACAAAAGGTTAACATCAATAACTCTCGTTTCAATCCGTTAAACCTTTAAGACTAAATTATACGATTAAGACTAAAGATTAGATATGCGTTTCCGGTCAATCTAATTATCGAAAGAATCATGATCAAGCAGTAGATTCATCTATCGATCTCATCTACTACCTAACAATATCGAACAATGGCCAATTATTCAATATAAAAGCAAACAATTCAATCAATACAGAATTCACATATACCAAGCAAGGATCAGAATTAAATCGAATATCTAAACCCTAAATAAAAAGTTAGCTATCCATAGAACAATGCATCGAAGAGTTACAAGAGGAATTCATCAAATTAACCGTAAGAAATAGATTAAACAAGAATCCTTACAATATTCGTGATGATGTTCACAATCGAAACCACGATCTTGTCATTTGTAGCCACCAAAATAAGGAAATCAAACTATGCTAAAAACACTCAAAAGTTGTCTAAGAACCTCTCCAAAAACGAGTTAGCCTCCAAATACAGAACCCTAGCTGAACTAAATAAAACGCGCAGCAGGCGTTACTTAATTCCAGCGCTCGCTGGATTCAAATCTGCGAACTCAATTCTAGCGACCGCTGGAACTGAGTGACCGCTCAAATCCGGCGCTCTCCCAAAGGCAGCGATCGCTGGCTACTGCTTTCTTCACGCCAAAACTTGTTCCTTTCTTGTGCACAATCCATCCCTCCACTGTTTTCTCCTTTTAGTTCTTCAAAACCTACAACCACCATACACCACACCAAAGCAACTAAGGATAGCCAAAAACGAGAAATTAAAGACGGAAAACATACACACACACACGAAAACACGACTCAACAACATCATAAAAACATAACATAAAACGACTAAACATGTGCATCCATGTGCATCAAACTTGACAGAAAAACCGTTGTCGCAGAATTGGCTAATGGAAAGCAAGTTGTGTTGCAATCCTTGTACATAGGAAACATTTGGGATTATAACATTTTTTGTTTTAAATGTACCATAACCTTTGGTTAGGCCTTTGGAGTTGTCACCAAATGTTAGTTGGGGGCCTGGACGCTCGATATACTCCTGGAGTAGATGCTTTAGGTGCGTCATGTGCTTGGAACATCCACTGTCCAAGTACCATAGCGTTCTCATCGACTCCTCAGTGATGCGTCGTTTCCTTGCAACCTATACAAAAGATCAAAATTTAGGTACCCAGTTTTAATTGGGTCCTTGTGGGTTAGACAGAGATCCTTTGACGACCCAGATCTGCTTGATAACTCGAATTGGGTCATTTGATCTGATAATTCTCCCAGCTGAGTCGATATACACATTCTTTGTGTTCTTCGGTTGTTGCTGGCAGGGTCTTGATCTCAGTGTCTTCTTGTCTTGATGTCTTGATTTCTTTCGGTTTCTAGCTGTGTACCTAGCTGAGACATTCCTTTGTCTCTGCTGTCTCATGTGATGTTGTGGCTGGAAATGATTATCCAGCTGGTACTCATATGAGTGATATCCAGCTGGGTATCTCTGATATCTCGGTTGATATCGTTCAATGTCTTTATTCTTTATTCTTGGTATCCGTATAATCCCATTTTGTTGTCTTTGTTGAGGTTGAGCACGTTGCTGTCTGAGTTGGGCTTGAGGTTGTCGCACAGCTGGCCTTCTTGATGCCTGCTGTGTTCTTGACGGAGCTTGAGGATGTTTCACAGCTGGTCTTCCTGACGTCTGCTGTGTCCTCAACTGTTGATGCTGAGATGCTGGGATTGGATGTTCTTTTGCTCGTACAAACATTACCTTTGTTCCACTTGTGGAGGCAATGTTTGAGGCATCCTTTGATTCATTGTATCCCAGTCCCGCTTTGAGTGCTGCTGGACGTTGAGCACTAATGATCTCGTCCATTGTTGAAGTGGCTTTGATGAGAGCTACTATCTTTTTAGATAGTACCTCTTCGGTGCTTTTCAGCTTAATGATCTCAGCTGACTTCTTTTCCGATTCAGCTGTGACCTTTTCCACATCTTCCATCAGCTGTTTCTTCTCATAGTAGAATTCCTTCATCAGCTGATCTTGCTTCACTATTTTGTCTTTTAGTGAAACAACTTCCTGTTGGAGCTGGTTGTATCAGCTGCTTCTGATACCTTTGTCTTTTCCAGTTCCGCTTTCAGCTCGGCATTCTCACACATAATGACTTCAAGGATCTCTTGATGCTCCTTGGAATCGTTCATTACTTTCTCTACTAGACTCCAATTAGGTAGCCCTGATTCTGAAACCTGTGTAGAGTGTTCGTGTGATGGTGAGAGGTTAGATAGATTTTGAGTTCGAGACATTACCTCATCTTCATCGATGCCGTCTGTTTGTCCCATGAAGCATGTATCCCTATCAGGTTCATCATGGGCCATCAGTGCTTCTTCTTCCGAGTCTGAGAATGGCATGTTGTCATCCATTTTGTTGCACTCTGATTCCTCATCGGCGATGTAAGCTCTCCTTCTGTCAGCTGTCTTAGCTTTCAGTTGGTCTTTGTCTTTCTTGGACAGCTTTGAACAATCTAGCCGGTAGTGTCCTGGTTCCTTGCAGTTGAAGCAACCTTCTTCTGTTCGTTTGTCAGCTGACTTCTCATCAGCTGCTGCGTACTTGTCTCTGTAAGTTCTTGCGAACTTCTTGTATTTGCCCTTGCTGGTGTTGAGTCTGTTGTAGTTTTTGACCAGCATGGCTATTTCTTCAAGTAGCTCTTCCTTGCTCATGTCCTTCTTATCCTTCTTCGATGACTCAGCTGACTGTAGATATGCGGATTTTTCAGAGTTGGCTCTGAACGCAATCTCTTTTGTTGCAGGTGTCAGCTCTCCATCATTCTAATTGCTTGAAGATTCTTTCATGGTAATCTTCAAGTTGTATTCGTTGGCTTTGAGCATGGAGTATAATCTTTCAGTTGAAAGACCACCTAAGTCACTTCGACTCTGGTGTACCACCTTATAAGTGTTCCATTCAGCTGTGAGCGCTGAAAGAACTTTTAGATTCTTTTCTCGCTGGGTGTATTTCCCAGTTCTGATGGTTTCTATTTCCACCACTATATTGGAGAATCTGAGTTCCATCCCTTCGATGGACTCGTTGACCAGCTGCTTGAAGTTATCAAACTTCTGGCATGCAATCGTGAATTTATTCTCCTTTATCTCATCCGATCCTTCGCATAGCTTTGCTAGGGTTTTCCACATATCCTTTGCTGTTTCGCAGTTGATGATTTTGCTGAGGTAGGCGTTGGAGACCGTTGAGGATATGGTGTTCCTCGCGAAGCTGTCTAGTCCAGCCTGCTTTCTTTCTTCTGAGGTGTGCTCACCCTTTGGCTTGGGAATGAGTTGATATAATGGTTGTCCACCATCTTGAGTTGGAACAAGCTCGTTCCCTTGTTTGTAGATGATGATGGGTCCGTCTGTGATGACGTCCCACATCATATCGTGATGCGCACAAAGAAAACTCTTCAGTCTGAACTTCCATATTGCATAATCATCTACCGAGAAGGTGGGAAGATTCCTGTTAAGATAAGAATCCATGGAAATATGCACTGTATGTAATATTATGAGTTTTTCACAAAGATGATCTGTTCAGATGACCATTGACAGATTGTCAAGAGAGATCTCTTGATACAGAAACGGTGGTCTGTTGAACCACTGCTCTGATACCAATTAATGGTCCCTGAGCTAGGTATTTGGTGTAGAGGGGGGGTGAATACACCATATAGATTTCTGAAAACTTTTTCAAGTTTAAATAACAGAGTTGGTGAGCTCAGTTATTGATCCAGCTGAGGAGGGTCAGCTGGGTAAATAACTCAGCTGGCGGTACGAAATGTGGTGGTTTGAAAACTTAGCTCGGTTACTTAGAAAAACTCAGCTTGAAAAGATTAACTTTATGTTTTCAGCTTAGTCAAGTTATGCAACTTTCAGAAAGACACAGCTGTCTTTGGAGAGCAGCTGCGTATGCAGTTTTAATCAAATATGCAATGTTATGAAAGAGTTAGTACAAAACTGAATTTAAAAAGAAAGTAAAGAGCACACGATTTTTACGTGGTTCGGAGTAACACCTCCTACGTCCACGACCAGGTTCACTGGTAATCCACTACCACTTGGTTTCCATGTACCAAGCAACTTCACAACTCTAACCCGAGTTGTGTTCCAACAGTTTGTGGGCACTGTCAAGCCTAACCTTTCAGTTTACGGGTACTGAAAAAACCTTACACACTTGAATTTCCCGCTTCAAGCAAGCGTTACCTTGACCTAACCTTTCTGGGTAAAGAGGGGTTTGGTTTGGGGTTCCAACTGTGGACGAGTTCTTACAATTAAGAACTTTAGAGTATGATGAACTCGTTCAAAATCTAGGCTTAAGATATACAAAGAGTTTGGCCTAGGGAACAGACGAAAAACTAAGCAGTTTCTGAACTAGAAACACTTTAAGATAAAGTGTTCTTTGAACTATGTAGAACTGCTTGAGAGCTTTAGAAAGATTGATTATTTCAGAGAATGAAAGCTTGTAGAGAGTTTTTCGTATTTGATCCTGAGGTTGAAGACGGGTTTATATAGGTAGAGATTCAAGACTAGCCGTTGGAGGAGCCGTTTGAATCTTACCTACTCTTCTTAAATTCGAGATCTGCCGTTGGGCGATTCTGCACCTGTCTTCATTTGTGTCACATCCTAGGTCCTGAAGTCTAGGATGCTGATTCGGCAATCCCTCATTGGTCGAGGCATGTTGACTTCCTCTGACGCCGGGATCTTCTGCCTTTGGAGCTGGCTTTTGAATTTAGAGCTGGATTGGGCAAACTGACTTGAAGTGATGTCTTCAGAGTTAGTTCCCTTTGTTCTGTACAGCTGGACCGGCTGTGTTTTGAACTCAGCTCGAATTCTCTTCAGTTTGATCATGCTCTGCTGGAAAACTCAGCTGAAGGTTGACTTATGCTGTAGACACAGCTGGAACTTCTGCTGTCTTCCGCTAGGTGACTCCTGCTGTAGACACAGCTGGGTCGTCTGCTGTCTTCCGCTTCCTTAACCTGTAAACCTAGAAGATCTAAAGCTCAAACAGGCGAGCTGAAAAATACTACTTAGGTTGAAGCGATCATCTATTCGGTTGGAGAATCAGTTGGGTTTTGGTATCAAATTAAAACCTTATAATTTTCCCAACAATAACTTATGTTTTGATTTACGTGTATACATTTTAATTAGCAAAAACTCAATAAATAAACAAATTTTACGCACACGATATTTGAAATAAAAAGACTCATTCTTTCTTCATGCCTCCTCTCTTCCCCTTGGAAATCATTATATATAGATAATGATTGAAATCTAACCCTAAAATAAAGATTGAGATCTAAACATTTTATTATAAATTTATTTACTTGTTAGGAAAAGATTTCATATTTTGGGTAGATTCCCATTCGATCTTTTACTATTGAAGTTTTGAGAAAATTCAATATTAATATAATAAAATATATGAATAAAAAATATTTAAAATGAGAATTTAAGATAAATAAGAATAGTGAATGGAGGCAGTATTTCTATTTATCTTAAATTCCTATTTGATGCATTTTTAATTCATATATTCTATTATTTAATTTAATATTCTCAAAACTTTCATAAATATATATGGAAATCACATCTTCCGAAAATATGATTGGAAAGGTGTATAGAAAGCCATTTGTTAAAATTTTAAAGCACAATGGAACTAATATGATATGTTAATATAAGAAATTAAGATATTTTCGTGATAAAATAAAGGGGTAATGGCATGTAAATTCCTCAACTTTCAGCAATTTCTGGTTTTGCTCTCCATCTAAAGATTCTGCCTGTAAATCCTCAACTTTCAACAATTTCTGGTTTTGCTCTCCAACTAAAGATTTTGACTGTAAATTCCTCAACTTTCAATTGTTTCTGATTTTGCTTTCAGCGATGGGATCCAGCAAGAATAATTTTGAAAATTTATAGACGTGGCTTAAATTAATCTATGTGGCCCTCTCGTGGCATATATGTAAATTAAAAAAAATAAAAAATATTTCATGTCATCATTCCCACCCCTCTCTCAGTCTCGTTCTCCCCTGCTTTCTTTCATTCTCGCAGAGATAATTCAACCGAGAAAATACAGATCATGCGCAAGAAGGCACCCATAAAATCACAAGAACTTTAAATCATACTCACACCCATACAATCTTGAGCATGATCTGTATTTTCTCGGTTGAATTATCTCTGCGAGAATGAAAGAAAACAAGGGATAACGAGACTGAGAGAGGGGTGGGGATGATGACATGGAATATTTTTTTAATTTTTTTAATTTACATATACGCCACAAGAGTGCCACATAGATTAATTTAAGCCACGTCTATAAATTTTCAAAACTATTCTTGCCGGATCCCATCGCTGGAAGCAAAATCAGAAACAATTGAAAGCTGAGGAATTTACAGGCAAAATTCTTAGGTGGAGAGCAAAACCAGCAATTGCTGAAAGTTGAGGAATTTACAGGCCATTAACCCTAAAAGAAATATATTAAGCATAATAATCTATATAATAATATTCTTAAGCCATATATAGAGATTCTTGCCGTATACACAAATAAATTAATACCATCAATTTTTGGTTATTAATTAATCTATGAATTAAAAAGTATAAAATGAGGATTTAAGATAAATAGAAATACTGAATGGAGGTTGCGCCACGTAGGACCCCGAATTAAGGGGAGGCCTCAAATCCGCAATCGTTTTAATAATATATAGATAGGCTCAAATACTCTTCTTCTAAGAGTAAAAATAAATTATACATCACAATTTAGAAAAGATAAATAATACCCCTAATTATTAAAATATCCTCATATATAATTAGCGTGCATAAAAAAGCATTTATGACTATTTTCCGGCTGCCGCGGTTAATAATAAATTCCGGTGGTCAACGGTCGACTTCAATGACTTTTTCTGGCGACTATTTTCGACAACTTTTTGTGGTGAAATTTTTCCGGGCAGTATACATGAGCATAGAAGTGTCAAAATTTCGGGCCGGCCCGAATATTATTCGGGCCTGAAAATGTGATGCCCACCGGGCTTAAATTTTTTCGGGTCTGAAAAATGTGATGCCCAGCCTAGCCTGAAGTCGGGCCGGGTCGGGTCGGGCCGTTTTAGACACCCCTACATGAGCCGTATATATAACATGTATGCTGCTCGTGTATGAGATAAACTCATGATTGTTATTCATGTATGATATTTATGTATGATAGACATAAATACTATTCTATGTAGTTCTAAATGAATGTTATTCATGTATGCTACTTATGTATAATACTCAGGCGACTTTTTTTGGTGAAATTTTTCTTCCTAACAACGTACATGTCATGTATGTTACTTTTCCATGTGACAAATTCATGATTGTTATTCATGTATTCTAGTTATATATAATATTCATGTAAGTACGAGAAAAAGTCGTAGAAAAAATTTTTGACGAAAAGTCACCGGCATTGACATTGACCGCAGCCGCCAGAGTTGGCCGCCACCATCGGAAGTAATCATGTATGCTTTGAAGAATAAATAAAGAAATAACAAAGGAAAAATAGGGTAACTATGTAATTTTACATGATTTTGGGATATTTTTTATCTTTCATATAATCTAGGAGTATTATTTATCTTTTATTTTTAAGTTGAGGTACTTTAACTTTTGACTCGAGTATGAAACTCAATATTATATAGATACATATAGACTGTGATGGTCCCTGAGAGAGGTATTTGGTGTAGAGGGGGGGGTGAAAACACCAAAGATAAAAATTTTAAACTCTTTTTAACCAAGTTAAAACTGAGAGTGAGAGCTCAGTTATAAATCCTGCTGACTTCTTAACGAAGATGGTCAGCTAGACTAATAACTCAGCTGGCGGTGCGGAATGTGGTGGTTTTGAAACTTAGCTCGTTTTCTTAGAAAAACTCAGTTTGAAATTTTATCTTTAAGTTTGCAGCTTAGTCAGATTGTGCAGTTTTAAAAATACAGCTGGCTGGGTCACAGAGCCAGGTATGCAGCTTGAGAAATATGATATGCTTGAAGGGTTAGTTCTTTAAGATAAACTGAAATTGAATAAAGCGGTAAAGAACAAGATATTTTAACGTGGTTCGGAGAAACTCCTCCTACGTCCACGACCAGATAACACTGGTAAATTCACGTGTCTTCATCAGTGTCAGATTTGCCGATCTGCCATTGAGCGGATCTTCACCTGTCTTCATCAGTGTCAGATCCTAGGTTCACCTTTCTAGGATGCTGATTTGGCAATCCCTCATTGGTCGAGGTATATTGACTTCATCTGACATCGAGATTTTTGTCTTGGAGCTGGTTTTTAAATTTAGAGCTGGATCTGAAGCTCTGACTTGAAGTGATATCTTCAGAGTTAACTCTCTTTTGGTTTTTGAATTTAGAGCTGGATCTGAAGCTCTGACTTGAAGTGATATCTTCAGAGTTAACTCTCTTTTGTCTTTCCAGCTAGATCTTTTAGACTTGACTCAGCTCGGTTTACTTTACTCCGTTGGATCTTCTTGGCTAAATCCAATCTTCTTTTACTCTTAGTTTGAATCAGCTCTATTTCCTTCAGTCTGACTCTGCTCAGTCTTGAACTCTGCTCAGCTGGAAAACGCCTTAGCTGATATTTGCTCCAGCTGACTAATCAGCTGGGTCTTCTGTTGTTCTTCAGCTTCCTTTCCTGTAAACTTAGAAAATCTAAAGCTCAAACAGGCGAGCTGGAAAATACAAATTAGGCCTGCACGATCATCTACTAGGTTGGAGTCAGTTGGATTTTGGTATCAAATCAAAACTTAGAATTTTCCCAACAGACTGTATTAATTTATGAATGTTACCTTCCTCAAAATTAAAAAATAAAAATTATGAATATTTTAAAGGGTAATTCTAAATATAGTCCCCATTTTTTTCTCTATAACCCCCTTATTTAAAATTTAAAATAAATATTGATAAAAATACCATTTTACCCCATAACCTCCAAATTAAATTTTAAATAAAAATAACTTGAATAACTATAGCCCCAACTTTTGAGAAAGAAAAATACGATCAACAATTTATAGCCCCATGACCGCCTCCTCTCTCCCTTGTAAGTATGTAGACTGCTCAGTCGCCGCACAATCTCTGTATGGGTGGTCGTCAGTAAAGCTACAACAACAGCAGGGAGGGATACATGACAACAACGACTGGAAGGCCGCCATAAATTCGGTGACCTCCTCTACATCCAACGGTCTCCCGTCTTCTTCCAATGGCGGCGCAACTCATGAAGACGAAAATGAAAAGCACAAACCCACATCAAGTATTACCAAATCAAGGCATTAAAGTTATTAAAAGACTTATTAGACAAACCTATCGAAGTTATTTCAGAAAGAGTTTTTATTATGGAATTAGGCTGTGTGTATTAATCTCAATGGATGATGGAGAGGCACACTCTCATGTAACCAACCTCATGGGATGCGACCGGATCCGGGTTGACCCGACCCGATCAAACCGGATCAACCCGGATCAGTAGTTGACTTTTCAGTTTTTTTAAATTTGATTTTTTTAAATTCGATTTTTTTTCTTCTCCGTCTTCGGCTTTGATTTTAATTTATAGATAATGATTGTGGCAACATTAATGTCTTTTAACTCGCTCCGAGGCCTTCGGCTCCCCTCGCTCGACGCTTTAAAAAAATGAATAAAAAAACTGAAAAAAGGAATAAAAAAACTGGAAAAAATAATTAAAAAACTGAAACAAAAGAATAAAAAAAACTGAAAAATCGAAAAAATAAAAAAAAATTTAAAATTTAATAAGTCAAGCTCGTGTATTACACGTGCTAAAAAAAATTTGTCAGGCGCGTGTATCGCATGAGCTTGACTTAACGGTTGATTGCGGGCGCGTGTCGTGCACGCGCATAAGCTCGGTCGCTCGGTATGCGACCAGCCGCATATGAGATTTGTGATGGATGTTATACGATTTTTTGATGATTTTGTTTTTTGTCTCAATTAATTTGTTTGGCGATGGATTCTTATTACAGAAGTGGATTCCATGAAAAATTTCCAGATATTGTTCACAGTGAATTCAAGTTTTTGAGAAGTATCTTGAAACTTTTGCTTGCCGTCGACAACCCTTCAAAAACATGGAGGTTACACATTTAATTTATTACTATTATTTATTAATTTTGATTTTGGAGGTTAGGGGTATATAAGTAAAATTTTTAATATTTTTATTAATTTTTAAATAAGAAGTCTATGTAGGAAAAAATGGAGGTTATGCTTAGAATTATCCTATTCTTAAGAGATTTTTGCGATGTTTAATTAGGGCATTTTATCAGAATATATAAGCTGAAAATTGAAAGTGAAGCCCAACCCGAACAGCCCATAAGTCGAGCATAAGATTAGGGCATATCATCTCTTTCTCGCTATATATAAAATATATATATGTAAAAGGACTTGGCCTCCGTGAAACGTTGCATATCATCTCTCAGTTCCACCCTAAATTCCCAATTAAAAAGCAACCAGCAATGGCGGAAAGAGGAGGGGTAAAACTCGATTGTATCTCCTTAGTTAGTGTTGAAATCCCTCACGTTACCAATCACGTTTTAAAACGTCGTCGTCCTTATCGTTCCGACGACATTGAGTGGTACATGAATGCTCTCATCGACCATCCTGAAATTCTCACTGCTCTTGGGGGTATCTCTCTCTCTCTCTCTAGGTATATAGTGCAATTGGGGGTAATAATAAAGAGGATCATACAAAATTGAATCCTGTTTGGTTAGGGTTTTAGATAGCGAGGGAATTCATTCTAATAGTCATATTGATTTCAGTACTTGATTGATTAATCATTCACTAATATAGTATTTCTCTCTTCATTTCAATCACTCATTAATTTCTTGTTGTATGCCAGTTGAATTGGGTACATGTGTAAAGAGCTAGGGTTTGATTAATTCGATTTGAATACTAGAAATGAAAATAGTGCAAAATCCTAGAGAAATGATACATATTGTTGCAAGTTTTATTTAATTACTTACAATTTAACTTAAAATTAATTTAGTATTATTTTTGTTAATTAAGGATTATGTTTGTTAGGGATCCCTGATCAGCTGAAAATTAAGGATTGTAGATTATTCCGGGGTCTCTCCTCCGTCAAGGTTCCCACACATCTGCCTGAAGGTCCCACTGAATATTACAAGGTAATTAATAAATTAATTAGTTTGTAGTATATATATATATATATATATATATATATATATATATATATATAAAAATGATTAGATTATTGTTATTCTGAAAATCAATCGATCAATCTTAATCTGCAGGCTTTGCGTATAGTTATCAATAAAATCTTGTTAGAAAATGATGCTGATCAAGCCTCTGAAAAAACATCGGGAGTCAGGTAATTTAATTTTTATAAATTAGTATTAACTATTGCATGGCTCTGATTAGTATCTTGATCTACTCTAATTGATTATTTCTCAACTAACGGCCCTGATCTTCTTTGTAGTTGTAGTTCAATTTGTAAGCTACAGCCTACCATGTACACGGACAAATTAGGTCCTCTTCGATATCTGCTAGATGAAATTAATGAGCAATTAATGGAGGAGGAAGAAGAAGAAGAGCAGCCAAATACCATGAATAATATTGACCAACAACTGAATGTAGCTGCAAATTTAGGTATATATGTATTAGCTAGATTCACACACACACACACATGTAAATATATATATATATATATATATATTATATATTATATATATGTATGTATGTATATATCTTGTCTATCTCTCTCTTGGATTATGTTGGAAGTGAATGTAGCTGCAAATATAGGTATAGATATATGTTATTATGATTCATCAGTTAAGGTATTTCGGATTTTCGTGTGCTGAACTGTTACCTTATCTTAATTTCGGCATTGTGCAAATCCCGTGCCGCTATTCTTCTCCGTCTCTCTCTCTCTCTCTCTCTCTCACACACACACACACACATGATTGTGTCTCTCTATCTCTCCAGTTCATCTCAACCCAAGTACGAAGCAAGCGGCAAGAAAGGAAAGTGATGAAAGTGTAGAACGCAACTATACTTATTGTAGTTTTAGTTCTGGTGCCGTTCAATTTCTAAGACGTGACTGTGGCGATTTCTATGAAATTGTTTACTTAAAGGCAGTATTGGTCAATAAACCTGGAGTTGTCTTTGCTGTTGGGGGTAATAACTAACTATTTTATTTACTTAACTAATAATATCTATCTCCTTACTTTTTTTAATTTAATCAGTTTCAAATCGAATCAATTAATATATACATTTGTATGGTATTTTTGTATAGGTATCCCTGATGAGCTGAAAAT
Organism: Agastache rugosa; assembly: GCA_031470985.1. Lineage (NCBI taxonomy): Eukaryota > Viridiplantae > Streptophyta > Magnoliopsida > Lamiales > Lamiaceae > Agastache > Agastache rugosa. Next base: position 5,375,054 of record CM062601.1, on the reverse strand, counting down.
TACGGATGGCATATCATTTTCTTTTCCCTTTCCCAATTTCAAGATTCCCAAAAAGCTGCCTCCAGATCCTACTCTCCGTAAAAAGGTATTTAGTTCACTTAATTACTCACATGTATATAATTTCCCTATTCTAATAAGATTGTATTATTCTGAAATTCAATCTTAATCAGGTTTTGTCTATGGTGTTCAACAATGCTGGAAAAAAATTTGGCATAGCAAAATTTTTTTTTCAAGCCTATGAAAAAGCCGTGGGTATCAGGTAATTTTATAAATTTAATTTTGTGCTGTGGATGAATTAATCTGATTTCTTCTCCTGTAATTCGATCTCAACCTAGCTGCCTCTTCACATTAATTGTTTTAATTTATTTGCTAGTTATCAAGATCATCTACAATCTACATGTATATCATAGTAAGGTAAGTAATAATGTTTTTATGTGATAGCTCCAGTTCGATTTCTGAGCTGTCGGAGAAAGAGGAAAAGGCCAAGGAGAAGACACAGAACATAGACCAAGTACCTCATACTATGGTAGAAGTGAATTTAGCTGGGCCTATCTAAAGTCTTTCTTGTAATATGTAAGCAAATTATATGTATAGATTTATACGCACGCACACACACACATATATATATATACACACACACACACACACACACACACACATATATATACACATATATACACACACACACACATATATACACATATATGCAAGTGTTCTTTTTGTACAATATTGCAGGTTTCTTTAAGAGCTCAACATGGAGAAGTTGGAAACATGATTAAGTGTGTTTGCTTTGATAAATATTGATATTTAGTATAAAAACTGGCCTTTTGGAAGGTTTCTTAGTAGAAGCTCAAATTACTGTGTGCGCGGAGATTTGGTATGGATGTTTGATATTTGTGGTTGTAAATTCTGTGATTTGGTAAGGATGTTTAATATTTGTGGCTGTAAATTCTCATATTTGGTATGGTTGTTATATATTTCGTAGTTGTAAATTCTTCTTAAATTTCAGTTGGGTTCTTATGTTAATTTAACATGTAATTATCGATAAATGGTTTCATCTATTTTAGTTCAATTAATTTTGTTGAAGATTATATATATTTTCCCTGTAACAGTGGATTTTGGTTCAAGTTTAACATGTAATTATCGATAAATGGTTTCATCTATTTTAGTTCAATTAATATTATTGAAGATTATATATATTTTTACCATGACAGTGGATTTTGTTTCAAGTATTGAGCGTATATGTTAATCAGCTTTTGTTACACCCCACTAAGCCCAAATAGGTAGAATAGGTAGGTGATGGGCCACAAGCAAGCCCAAGAAAAATACTAGACAGTTGATACGATCTTGTATCAATGGCGGAGCTTTTCGAGTAAGTTCAAACTTCAGAATGAGGAAGAAGACAGAGATAAGCTATTCGAGTCGTTAAAGATAACTGATACATTTTTATAGTTTATTTGGAATCCTTAAACCTAATGGATTATGGGTTGTCTAGTATTTTTCTTGGGCTTGCTTGTGGTCCATCACCTACCTATTTTACCTATTTGGGCTTAGTGGGGTATAATAGCTTTCGTTCAAGATGTTGCCATTTGTACTGTAATTGTTTAGAAATGTTCGTTGGCTGATAATTAGAAATCCTTGAACCACAATAGATGGATGGCTAGATTTGAAGCGGATCGGATACGGGTCAACGGATCGGATCCGGGTCAACCCGTTGACTTTTCAATTTTTTCTTTTTTTATGTTTCGAACTTTTTTTTTCGTTTTTTTAATAAAGTGTGGTGCATCTCAATATACTGTGTGGTGCATCTCATTTCATGTTGTGGTGCATCTCATTACACAGTGTGTTGCATCTACACATTGTGATGCATCTCATTATACATGGTGGTGCATCTTATTATACATAGTGTTGCATCTCAAAATGCATTGTGATACATCTCATAATACATTCATACACTATGTGTGTGTATAACTATATCAAAACGAGGGAAAATCTTGGGGTGATTTGGTATGATGCTTTTCAAATCATTGTATTCATACCATATCAATAAGCAAGTGTTTGGGATTTTTTTTTTGTCTCCGCCTTCGGCTCCGATTTAATTTATAGATAATGATTGTGGCAACATTATATGTTTATTAGCTCGCTCCGAGGCCTTCGGCTCCCCTCGCTAGACTCTTGAAAAAAATAAAAAATAAAAAATAAAAATAGTGAAAAAGAATATTAAAAAATTAAAAAATGGTGCATCCCAATACACTTAGTGGTGCATCCCATTGCACAGTGTGCTGCATATCATCTGACTCTTAAAAAAATCGAAAAAAAATTGAAAAGTCAAGGGGTTGACCGGGTCCGACCCGTTGACCCGGATCCGACCCGGTTTGACCTGGGTCAAATCTGACCCTCCATCCCTTGTAGATCTATGGTGGAGATCTATTCTTATTTCTTAAATTACGATCCATTCTTATATGATCTTTTTCCTATATATATATATATATATATATATATATGAACTAATTCTGACCACTCATTTGCATGGGATGTGTGGTTAGAATTAAATCTTAAAAAATGTGACATGAATTATAAAATAAGGGGTGGAGGGTTAAGTTTGGAATTTTAAGTTTCAAGAACACCGCTCTTTCCTTCTCGTTCAATCACATTACATTTCTCTTTCGCACCTTCCTTTCATTTTTCTCTTCACTACCATCAACACCAACCATAGCCGTCGCTACTGCCAGACAGCGCCGGTCATCCCACCTCTTGACACCTCCATAACTGCGGTTGTTCGAACTTTGAAATAATCATTTATGTGGTTTGTGATTTGTGAATAGAGATTTCTAAAATTTCGAAAATGAGAGAAATTCTGAAATTTGATGAGTTCATCTGAATTAAAGTCTCCTAAGAAGATCATCTTGAGCAAGGTTCACTTCTCCCAATTCTATGGGAATTTAATTCTGTACATAATGCTCTCTCCCTCTCTCTCTCATCTATTCGATGTTCCATCTTCCTAATATTTTGGACAAACAATTCAAAATTAAAGTTGATGAAATCAAAATTGGTTAGAATTACACAGCAGACAACACTCTTCTTCCTCTCTCTTATCTTTCTATATATATATATATATAGGGATTGGTTCATATAGAAACTAGTCCAAGTGTGGGAACTAGGAATAAATCTGAACTGTTGATCTTTGTATGATCTATGGTTGTTATTATTCGAATCATAAATATATATAGATTTAAGCATGATTTTATATAAGCATTATTATTTATGCAAAAAAGCATGAATCTTATTAAGCATAACTATATATTGATTTAAGCATGACTATATATAGATTTAAGCATGTTCTCAAGTTCTCACGGGAGGAATTGTTTTTATACTAACTCATCCATATATATATATATATATTTCTTTCTCATTCATTTTCCCTCTCTCTCTTCACTACCACCGTCCCACCGTCACTATTGGACAACACCGTTATTCAACACTGCACACCTCCACAACCAAAAATTATATAGTGTGATGCATTAATCTAAACAATATAATGCACAAATACCATAATCTTCTTGCCTATAATCTTGTTTTCAAATGTTGGGTGGGTTGAGGTCTTGTTTGGCGGGCCACTTGTTGCTGTGTGATAATCACGTTCGAGTGAAGATTTATGGAATGTGTTGTGATTGATAGGATGTCAAAGCATGTTTTGTTGAGTTTAATTGATCATTTTCATTTTAGTTTGAAATGAGAATTGCTTGAGGACAAGCAAGGTTTTGTGTGTGGAGGGGTTTGTTGTGTTAGTTTTTTGTTGCATTTTTTGATGTTCTGTGTGTGCAATTTTGATGGCTTTTGCTATGTTTTCTTTTATTTTGAAGTTAAAATGCGCTAATAATATTGTATCGAGCTATCAGGTTGAAAATGTAGATTTTGCTCGAGAATAACGAAGGCAACCACAATTCGCTCAACTTTCTCCGCTGTTGTGAGTTTTTTGCTACAGCAATAGGTTCCGTTTAGCCAAACAGGACACCTTCAGAGAACTCAGCGGTCTCTCACCTTAGGAGACCGCTGAGTCCAAGAAAATTAGCTTACGCCAATACAGGAGGAGAACTCAGCGGTCTCTCACTTTAGGAGACCGCTGAGTCCAACGCATAGTCCAGTACAGGGCGAGAAGTCAGCGGTCTCTCATCTTAGGAGATCGCTGAGTCCAATGCTCAAGTTTAATACGGTGGAGAACTCAGCGCTCGCTCACACTAGGAGACCGCTGAGTTCGGATTTTTAGTGGGCTTGATGAAGTACACTCAGCGGTCGCTGAACCTAGGAGACCGCTGAACGTGATTAATTTGTCACACGTATAAATAGCAGACGAGGGTTTCAGAGATGAGGGGACGGTTCCTACCACTGTTCCAGACACTATTCATTTCGTTTTTTTCTAGAGTTCTTAGGGTTTTTCTTCTAGTTTACTCTCGAATATTTCTAGTTAGTAATTTAAGTACTGTAATTTCATTCCAGATCGGAGACTACAATCATCGCAACTTTCAGATTTAATTCCAGTTTATCGTGTTCGTCAATTTCAATTACGTTTGTGAGTTATTTCGATTTTCGTTCTTCATTCATGCTTATAATTGCTCTTTTAATTTGCTTAATTGAATTAATGTTAAGATTAGGATTGTTTAATGCTTTTGTTGTGTTAGATTTTAATTCATGCCTAGGGTTTAATTCATGTTAAATTTCCCTTATCGCCTAGTTAATAAATCGATAATTAGAATAGTGAACGGCCAAAACCTATTGATTTACTGCTTTATTTTTATTTTCTTTTGGCAATACAATAATTTACCTGCTAAGTTTTTCTTGAGAAACGATATTCGGGTTAACTTATTTAATCTATCTCGACCACGTTTAATTGCGTGCAACTGAGATTAATTAGGTTGAACAGTCGCAATTCTTTACTCTGCGTAAACGACACTTTTCCTCTCTTTTTCAAATCTTTCTTTTCGATATTTTTAGAGAAGAACTATAATGCTGGACGATCGTCAAACTCCAATCAAAGAAGGAATTAATTGAAGAAGCACATCTCATGGCGAATGGAAACTGCACCGCAGCGTGCCTGGAGAGCGGCGACATAGTTGGCTGATTTTTTGTTTGGTATAATTCAATTAATATGCATCCAAGGTTGAGGGGATAGACTGAAATTATTGATTTTTGAGACCCGAATTGCTCCATTTTATTATAAAATGACAATGGTCTCTAGTTTTTGTTCGATAAAATTTTTTGTATCGTTTTCTAGAGCACCTATTAGATTCTAAATTTCAATTTTTGTGATCTGTTGAGAACTACAAATAGTTATTTTATTTGGATTTTACTTCTAGTATTTTCTGGTTTGTTATTGTTGATTGAAATGGCCAAATAGGGCTTTCATACGCGAAATTAAGAGGATTGGGTTTGTTTGTTATTTTAAAAGAGCGTCTCATCCACGCACTTGATTCACTCTATTAAAATGGACGTGTGCAACGTCTTGGGCATTGTTCGGCCAACCACACCGTAAATGTTCAATTTATAGATTATTAACTTACCTATTTTTTTCGATTTTGATTTTCGTAATGTGATTAAAAAAAATCAAAATTCAGTTATTAACTTACATTATGTTTTTATATATCTCATGAGAAAAATGATTTCGTTCTTTACATACATTATTTCTTTCTTTTTTTGTATATCTCATGAGGAAAGGGATTTCTTTGATCTATTTCCAATTTTTATTTGAAATTAGGGCTGTCTAAACGGGTCGGGTAGCAGTGGGGAATCCAGAATTATAAAATTGGGGAGATGATCAATAAATAATTTAAAATTAATTATTTTGTACATAAACATTATCTTACATTTAAAATGCATACCAATACGAATATATACAAGTAGAAACGAAAAACAAAAAAACGAAAACACAAATTTACGTGAAAACTCAAAACGGGTGAAAATCACGGGCAAATGAGAGGATTTCACTATATGTCGAGAAATCGGGATTGAGCCTAACGGTCCAATCCCTCAAGCCCCAAGCCCAAAGCCCAAAACACACTGCAAAAAATTCAAAGTCGCAACCCGAGCTTTTCAGGCTTACCCCAACATACTGTGTCACTAATATAAACACATACAATCAAATTAAATGTACATTAATAAGATATTTAATAGGGTTCAAACAAAATTATTAGTTATAGTTACAACAGAACGGTTGAGCCCGACCCGACGAGTTCATTATATACCTGGTGATTGGTGTGGCTGCGTACGCGACGATCATGCACAAAAAAAATCAAAGTATTGCTGCGTACCGGAGGGTGAAGGGAAAAGACTCCAATAAAAATGGGTAATATATTTTTTATGTATATACTGGATCACGTGTACAAAAAATTTCAAATGAGCGACCCATTTTTGTATAAGTGGTTATCGAGAATGGTGGGCAGGTGAGGTATTAAAAAATCAAAATTTTAATATTAATTTTTATTATATTATATTATATTATATTATATTATATAGAGTAGTAAAAAAAAAAAATTGGGGGACACTTGTTCCTGCTGCACCAATGTACATCCGCCCCTGTCGGGTAGGGTACCCTATCCGAAATATCGGGTACCCGTCTCCAATTTTACCAAATTTTTTACACCCTACCCCGACCCTTTGTTAGAAGTTGGGTACCCAAATACTTGAAGCGGGTAACCCGATTGAGTATTAGGGTACCCTAATTACCTATATTTATTCAATTTATGTCCTATGTTATGCCTAAAAGAAAATTATCCAACACTATTTCAATTTATTTCTGACGATATATATATGTCTTACGCTATAGTAATTAGTATAAATATATTTCCTGCCCATTCTTTTCACAAAATTTTTTGTATTCCCTCTATTATATTAATCTAGATTCCAAACATATTAAGATAATTTTGTAAAAACTAAAAAATATTTAAAATATTAAAAGCCACTTAGAAGCTAAAAATAAATTAAACCGAGTTTTTTTTCCTTATTTATCACATTATGGTCAGTCATAATGCATGGACTTATTCGTATAATATTCTTATAATATGAATAAGAATATAATTCTTTTTTCTTCCTATTATTATCCATATGCTTTATTAGTTTGTGAGATACTCACTCCGTTTTTTAATAAGTGTCATTTTTAACTCATTTTTTTGTTTCTCAATAAGTGTTCTACTTCAAAATTCTAAAGAAAAATAATGTAAAACTTTCCATTATATCCTTGTCATTAATATAGATTATCAACTTGTTTATGTTTCCTATGCTATTAATTATGAATAAAGAGAATAAATTATCAATTTTCTTAATACGTGTATTTTGAAAGATTATGACACTTATTAAAGAACGGAGGATGTGCGTTAATCGTTACCCGATGGTAGGGGATCGGTTCGTCAAAGCCCTTGACTTGGTTCGCAATAGTAGTCTGAGCAAGATAAGGGGCAAGGCTGGGCCCACAGGGTGAGATATTCAAGAAAATCCCGTGTCTGAATAGTATTGTTATTGTCATGATTTGGGAAAAGCAAAGGTAAATTGGCAACTGGAAACAGCCAACTTGCGGGCTTGCGCGAGCAATGAAGATTAAGATAAAGAGTAATCGTCTAGACCCTTTCAACGACTTATATTATTTATGTTAAAAAAAGAAAAGAGAAGAGAAGCATTCAATACTTTTGCATATCAAAATGCACCGAGGAGTGAGCTATAGTGTTAAAATTTGGTTAGAGCAATGCCAAAAATACGAGAAAATAATGGAATTACCCCACGACTAATGTGGTAACAAACTTCTAAAAGGATATGAATTTGAATTGTTTGTGTCCCACTAATGAATTCATTAGTTTAATAGAATTTAATAAAAATTCAAATTATTATAATATAGCGAATCCAAATTAATATTGTATTATTAAAAATTAACGCTTAAAAGTATATACCTTAATTATGAAATAATCAATTATAGTAATTAATTATTAACTATGAATTTGAAATTCCTTTATAACAACTATACAATTGAAATTGAACATTAATTATTGACAATCTTAATTTTTAATTATTTTCTGAACTTCAATTAGAAATTCATATGATTTTAATGTGTGATGAAATAGAAGATATTATAGAAACATAAAATAAAATGAAAAAATAATAAAAAGAAGTGCAACTATTTTTATTTACAAACTTACTGTTAGTAATTTTGATATGTAATACTTTATTGGGTGGTGCGTTGGAAAATTGAAGGGACTGTAGCAAAATGGAGTAGAGCGGCCAATTTTTAATTGGACCAATAAATTGCGGCAGGAAATTAGCTGGAGACGGAATAGTTGGAATGTTCATTGCTCGCACAAGTTGGAACTAAGCATGAATTAGTTAGATAAAGATGGACGTCGTTGGCCGCTGAGATAATAATTAACGCAATAAATTGTATAGTATCCTTTATTATCTTAATTCTCTTCTTCTTCTTTTCGAATAAAAGGAAAAGATAAGCATGCAATTAGGTGGACGCCCACCACAATAAATTCCATAATTAATTAAATATTCTAATAATATCCTTGAACTTTGTGGCCACCGAGATAATAAATATTTTAAAATGAATGCATGTTGGGCACCCACTTGTCCACGGTCCACCACAATAAATTTTATAATTATAATACTATATTCTAACCGTAGATTTGAACAAGTTGGGCACCCACTTGTCCACCACAATAAGTATTATTCACATCACATCTTTTCATCTCTTCTCCTTCACAGTAACTCTCTCTCTCAAACAAACACAAGAGTTCTTCTGTGAACCAACTTCCTCCGTTTTGTTCTTAATCTTTCACCTTTTCTCTAACAAAAAAAAGCCTTGTGCTTGCAACCCAATCGAGTTGATAGATGGCTTCTTCTTATACAATTAGTCTAGTTTCCTCAATTGGCTTTATCTCTTATATAATTCGATGGGCGAAGAAGAGAATCCGGTATACATACATCTTCCTCTTCTCTTTGTTTCTTATTTCCTTTCTAATTTCTCATTTTTCTTTCCCCTTTTTTTTTTTTCTCTAAATCAGAATCGAATGGCTGATACAAGGCAAAGAAGAGAATCCGGTATACACTCATCTTTTTTTCTTTCGTTTCTTATTATTTTTTTTCATAAATCAGAATACGGGAAAGTCCTTTTGGTAAGTTTCATATATCACTAACAATTGTTACACTATAGATTTAGGTCGTGAAAAACATCAAACCGATCAAAAATAAAAATTTCAAATTGCATTATAGATTTTGGGGTCGGAAAAAGATCAAAGCGATCAAAAATAATATTTTCAAAATTTGCTTTAAATCTAACTATCAAAAACTAAATTAATCATGCAATTATATTCGCAATGTGTGACTTTGAATTTCAATTTTTTCTTTTTTAATTTCTGCTCAATAACATTAGAAAAAATCAATTTCTCAAAAACCCAAAAATCAATTATACTAAGCGAGAGCAGCAGAGCGGAGAGGGGTTAGTAAGTATAAATCTGATTTAGGATTTTTTTTTCTTAGTTCCGACTTATACAAGCTTCTCAAATTTTTAGGGCCATCTTTCTCGACTTGGACGGAAGCTTACCGAGAATGGCTGATCAGAATGCTCCGGGAAAAGGAGCTTCGGTAAATTTCATTTGCTTTTGTTCTAAATTTCTATTTCTCTTTCCCTAATGCGAGTGCTACATTGTTCAGATGTAATTCCATTATTATTGACTACATCATTTTAGGTTTTAAGATTCTGTTCATCGTTTTTTTCCCTGTTCTTATGCATTGCCCCAAAATTCCCTTTTCTTGTGCTTTTTCCCTAAATCAGAATGCATCTGTGGACAAAGGAAAAGGCATCATGGTGGAGGATGATGCGGTACTTTTCTTATTCCTTTTTCAATTCCGTTATAAATGATTAAATCTAAATTTACCATAAGTTTAGGGTTTATCATTTAGGGTTTAAGATTCTGTTCTTCTTCTTCTTCTTCTTTACCATAAATCAGAATGCATCTGTGGACAAAGGAAAAAGCGATTCTGATGATGATGATTTGGTACTTTTCTTATTCTTTTTTTTCCTATTTACTTTAGTGAATTTTTGAATATTCAAAGGTTTCGGGTTTAATGTTCTGTTAATTTCCCCTGAATCAGAATACTGCTAAGAAAGCTGATGCGGACTTTCTGTTTTTGGATGATGTTGATACGGTATTATTCTAAATTTTTCTGATGGGTTTTTGTAAATTTTTATTCATATGTTCGATTTTTGCTCTGTATCTGATCAGCATGAGGGATTTGTTGAGACGTATAATGTTTTTGATGGGTTTTTGTAAAATTTTATTGATTTTTGATTTTCGTTAGGTTTCTGATCAGAATGAGAGGTTTACTGAGATGTATAATGTCTTGGAGGTACCTTTTTCATTATTTCACATCTCTTTCACTGATCTTAATTCTTGTGTGTCATCTGATTAATTTTATGTTTTGTAGGGTTTAATTTCATTTCATGATGATCAAACAAATCTACAGAGAGTTCATGCTCAAGAAGTTCAGTTGCCGGAGTCTAAACCGGTTTTGCTGTCATGGTGTCATGCTCAAATTGCTACTGCACAGTCATCTGTTGCTCAGAGTCAGACATCAAAGATATCATATCAGGTTGGCTTTGTGCTTTAATATATATTTTACTTTGAGTGTTTCTTGTTTGATGATTCTTTACTTTATGCTTATTTTCAGCCAAATACTGATAATCTAGTACTTCGCTTGCCCATACCTGGCGATTTCCCTCCATATGCTCATAATGATGTTGTAAGTATAAGGCTGTAAGTTGTTTAATATTTTGTTTTGGATTAGTATGTTTAGATTTGGCTAATTTTTTATTGTTTTAACATTGAAGGTATATATGTCGGTACAGTCTTTTTTGTGGAGTTTGGCAAGTGAAGTTCAACGTGTTTCAAGTCGATGTACTGCTTATTATCAATTACCATTCAATCTATCGGATGATGCAGCATATCAAGTTGCTCGCCTTGTTTTGGGGTTTATCTATCCCCATAGCGACTTATATGGCCCCAATGGTCTGAAGAATATCCCTCGACCGGCGTTCAGAGTTGCTCACGTTTCTAATTCCGCTGCAACCCCCCGTCATCAGGCTGGGCCTTCAGCCCCGAAGTTTAAGAAGCCGATGGAGTCTATGATTGCTGATGCTGGCAAAGGAAAAAACATTTCGGATGGTTGTGTCAATTTGGTACCTTTTTTTATACTTTTTCTAAATTTCTATGTTAGTTTTTGTATAAAGAAATTCTCCATATTGAGTGTGGATTATTGGTGTTCAACATTATTAGGGTGTACATCTGATGAATGTTCAAGGTATTGTGCAATATGATTGTATGCTGGATAATAATGAGGTACAGTTTTCATTCTAACCCAGTAGGTTTTGATATCCTTATTATTCTGCTTAGACATAATTTCAAACGTTTGTTATTCATTAGATGATGAAGGATTGGAAGGCTGATCTTGATGATGATTTCTTTGATTTTTCTTATCTGGGGAATGAGGCTCGGGTATCTACTTCATTTTAACAACTCATCTTTGATGTTGCATTTTCATATCTTTTATAATCTAGTTATTTGTAAATGTTTAGGATCTGGAGCCCACCTCACATGAAGTTCTGAGATTACCCTCTCCACAATCATTAGACCCGAATGTACAGTTGACTCCTAGGGTATGTATGCTATCCTTTTCTGTTATTTTGTGTTATATTTTTCTTTGTATTTTGCTAATTATTTTTGTTATTTGTTTGTTCGAAGGAAATTAGATCCGTCAATTCATTTATGGGGATGATTACGCATGAGTTTCAAGAGGAAGTGATTACGTTGGCTGGTCGGTATGGGCTTTCACTCGACTTCTCGAGAGACCATGCCTATGCTATGGCTAGGCGAGTCTTAAGCTTGATTTATGATACCCATCCAATGTTGGGACCATATGGCCCAGCCATTCTGTGAATAATCTAGACGAGCCATTCTGTGAATAATCTAGATACTACGTTCTGAATTTTGTGTTCGCATTTGGTGTACGTACCCATAATTGTGCATTTAGAGTTTAGTGTACATTTGGTTGAATTTTGTCATGACCTTATTAAAGTTAGTGTTTTAAATCAATGTTAATTGAGGCTGTAGTGTTGGATTATATCTTTATGCATCTACGATTAATTTTTTTTACTATACTTTTTATTTAATTAAAAATGCATATTATAGCGCATGAAAATTCATCATATATTAATCTATTACTCTCCTGTATCACTCAATTTGTCTATATTTTCTTAAATGGATGTGAAATAAATAACCCTTCAAAAGTGGTGTGAACTATCTACTTTCTATCTTTTTACTCTTAAGTACCGTAAATTTTTTCACGTCAAAATTTTAATTATACAGTTTTTCTTAAACCCACCGATGTCTTACCCCCACTATCAGTTTATATCTTATTTGACTCTCCATTGTCTCTCATCAATATCTCCCACGCTATCTTCATCAACTCCATCTTGATTTCTTTGTCTATGGTGTCCAAGCCATTGAACACGATGACGTTGAAGAAAGAGTTCAAAATCGGTGCCTCTACCACATAAGGCGAAATCTTTCAGGTGAGAGAATTTATCTCTACCACATCAATTAATCGAACCTTTGATCTCTCTCTACGTGAATCAATTTCTGAAACAATCAAAGTTCTTATAATATTTCTCAACGGCAATATGTTGACGGAGACAAAATCCTCAATACAAGTCGTTAGTCGTTCACTTCGGCGGCTATGAGTGGAGAAATTATAAGTATTGTTTTTATTAGTAAACTTATTTTTTAAGTGATGAAGGGATTCACTCATGTAGTTTTTATAAATGTTTTTTCTTGCTAAGTTGTAGAATTGGAAATAGGCGCCGTGGCCTTGCTCAGATCAGTATTGAGCGCTACTACACTTGATTATGAGGTACTGATATACTGAAATATATATATATATATACAGAATTGATGTGCTAAGCTGCTTACATGAGCAATTTGTGAGCGCCAGATAAAAATTTCCTTTCTCTAATCTATTTCCTCAATTTTCTTTTTCCTTTTTTTCTGAACCCTATTTACCCCTTCTTCTTCTTCTTCTTCTTCTTCTTCTTCTTCTTCTTCTTCTTCTTTTTTCTATCCTTAATTTATTGTTCATCTTCAACGATTTCTGCATCAATCGACGACGACAAAAACCATTGACTGATTGCTCATTCGTGTCGTCACCGGCGTGTAAGCCGTTCGATGTACCCTGCATTGCTCGACGTTTTACTATAAATATATTCACAGTCGTATCCACTTCTTCATCTCCCTTCTCTTATCCCCACGTATTGCCTACAATTCTATTGCTCCGCCTTCGTTTATATCTTAACGGTATGTTCTTTCTTGATTTTATAGTGAAACTAGAATTCTAGTTATTTATCTCCATTAGAACATACAAAAAGTACTCTCATATGAAGCACGATTAGAACTTAAGTATTCAATGTTAATCTTTATATATACGAATTGTTTATTTACTAGTGTTGCTTTACATGCATGTGGAACCATCTATAATATTACTTTGTAATTGTAATATTGGACAGCAATGGGGGAAATTTGTACTTAATTTGTTATTGACTGAGTAGATGCATGATGATCTTTGCTAAATGCTAAATCCTGATTTCTAAATATAGTAAAGAGAATGTTGAGCTTAAACGTTATTGAACTGCGTGAACTTAGGCAAACTCTGGTGGTATAAGATGAATAAATGTCCTCCAACTCTTCGATGATTTGTAAATTATGCTGGAACTTATTGGAAAACATTGTTATTCTGCTTTGGTGGCAAGAAAATTATAGAGAAAGATATACAACGCCAGACCTTGTCACTTTCCTGCCATACCCTTGAGGCTCGTTTGGTTGGAGCCTGTGAAAGTATTCTTATTCCTTATTCTTAGATTTCTATGCTTGGTTCAATTTTAATACCGTGTATTTGAAAAGTAGGTACTTTTCATTAGTTGGGTTTTATAATGAAAAAGTAAATGATGGTGATTTGCTTGTAGTAATTCTAGTGGTAGCTAATCTTATTGTATAATCATGTGTAAATGATGTTTCCATCTCCAATTTGTACTGAAACTTTCAGGAGCATCCTATTTTTATGTGAAATTCTAGCAATATTTTGTTGATAAGGGTGGCAAGAGTTCAATGAGTATAATGTGAATAAAATCAAGAATTTTATTTGTTGCACATTCCTCCTGTTGCGGATGAACGAAAGCCGAAAGTTGGAATGAATTTTTCATCAGTTGAGGAGGCCTTTTCATTCTATAACCAATATGCACGAGAAGCAGATTTTAGTGCGAGAATAAGCAATAGCAAGAAAAATAAGTTGACGAATGAAATTGTCTGGAAACAAATTGTTTATTTTAAAGAAGGTTGTACTGATGAAGCTCGTTAAAATAAACAAGGAATAAGTGGTGAGCCGATAAAGTTAAGGGCTCGTGGAGAAGTAAGAATTGATTGCAAGACAAAAATTGCTCTTGTCAAGCAACAAACTGGACCTAATTGGAGTATAAGTAATTTCGTGGAAGGTCACAATCATGCACTTAATTTCTAGTCCTTCACAGGTGCATTTGCTCCGCTCTCACCGTAGTGTTTCAATGGCATAAAGAGCATTGACTCAATAATTTTCAGAGGCTAACATACCAACATGTCAGCAAATGCGATGATTGGAAATAGAGTATGATGGACCAGAACATGTAGGTAGCAGCGAAAGGGATATTAGAAATTACGAGAAAGAACTAAGGGACGAACAAAAGGGTATTGATGCTGACACTTTAATTGAGTTCTTTGCATCTGAAAAAGAGAATAATCCAGCCTTCTTCTTTAATTATGAGACCCATTCAGATAATAAGTTCATTAGGTATTTTTGGACGGATGCTACTTCCAGAATGGCATATAGTGTATTTGGAGATGTGGTTGTGTTTGATTCCACATATAAAACGAATAAATATGTAATGATCTTTGCACCGTCTGTAGGAGTTAATCATTATCATCAAACAATTATTTTTGGTTGTGGATTTCTAAGTGATGAGAAGACAGAATCCTTTATTTGGTTAATTAATAAGATGATGGAAGCCATGCCAACGGGTGCTCCAAAATTAATAATCACTGATCAGGATCCTGCCATGACAAAAGCAATTGCACAAGTTTTACCATCTACAGCACATCGGTATTGCATATGGCACATCTTGAATAAATTCTCAGAAAAAGTTTCTGTAGTAATTTTACGAGATCATTATAAAAGCATAAAGAGGGTTATATGAAATTCTACATCTCCCGATGAGTTTGAGTTGTCCTGGAAAGAGGTAATCAAGTGTGCTGATTTGGAGCAAAATGATTGGTTATCGTTGATGTATGAACTGCGACAGAAGTGGGTGCCGATATATTTTAGTAATATATTTTGTGTTGGAATGTCAAGTAGTCAGAGAGGTGAAAGTGCACATGCATTTTTTAAAAGGTATATCTCAAGCAAAAACACATTGATGGATTTCATCACAAGATTCAATAGGGCGATGAGACACCAAAGACACAATGAGTTAGTTGCTGACCACAATGACATGAATGAGCCTCCAAAAATTAAGACAAATTGGCCTATGGAAGTTCAGATTACTTAGGTATATACTAAAGCAAAATGGGTAGAGTTTCAAAGTGAAATTAATCAAAGTCATGGCTACTATGTACAACAGGCATCCACGTTAGATGACTCGGTATTCTACAATGTGATTAGTTCTCAAAGTTGTTCATCATCAATACCAAGGCTACTCACAAATGATAAAAAGAGAGACTATATATCATGTAGTTGTAGGAAGTTTGAGTTAATTTGATGTTATTCCGTGCAGACATATGTTGGCTTTCTTTCGCATTAATCAAGTATTTCAATTACATGAAAAGTAAATACTCAAGCAATGGACACGAGATGCAAAGATTGGTGCAATACATGCCATAGATGACCAAAATATCAGTGATACTCCACTCAGGTCTTTAATGTCACGACACTCTAGGTTATCATATAAAGCTTCAATGTTAGTTGATGATGCATCTTTGACTGACGAGGGGACAAAATTTTTGGATGAGCAACTTGATTATATGCATAAAAAAAAATTAAAGAGATGAACATAAGTCCAACTTATATTGGAGGAACTCAAAAGAGAACAAGTTTGGATAAAGCGAACAATATTATTGACCCATCTGAAATAAGAACAAAGGGATGTTGTAAGAGATTGCAATCATCAAAGGAGAAGGCAGCTTTAAAGTCTAGGATATGTCATGGATGCGGTCAACGTGGAGTGTCACATGGCAAACGCAACTGCCCAATTTTACATGACGGGTATGTGATAAAATAATTCCATTTGAACATATATGCTTCATAATAATTGGTCTCACTTTTTTATTTGTATCTTGATTTATTCTCAGGTCAAATATAGATGATCATCACAATAACAATGGCAGTGCAAATGAAGATGCTAGCGGGTATTATGCATAATTTATTTTGGTTATTAATTATTATTCATAATTTTATTGTAGCATTAACAATAGCAGTGATTGGTGTAATCATTGATAAGAGGAGTTCACTTAAATAAAGATGAGAATTTGGTAAGCAAATCATTTTCAATGGTTTTTCTACTTCTTGGTCTTGAAATTTAATTATATATAGATTTTTTTCAGGTTCAGAGAAATTTTGAGAAATCAAGTCTCTTTGTTGGAATGAAGAATTTTTTTTTATAGGTTTTAGTTTCTTAATACTGATGAGATGGCTGTCATCTCACGCTAGTGATACGAACGAGCGTTGCTGCAGTGACATGCTCGTCCAAAACTACGGGAGCAATATGTTCTCATGAGTGATGCAACAAACTTTAATAAGCAATATGTCTCTTCGATCTTTCTTTTGATTTTTAAATGCGCAGACTTTTACAGAAGGATTTTTAGAGAATTTCTTAGGGGAATTAAAGGATTGATCATTTTTGTTTTTCTTTAACGCGCAGACTTTTGCTGAAGTTTTTTTAGAGAATTTCTTAAGATAAGAAGAGGAATAGTGTACAGGGAAATTTCATTTCTTTATAAAATCTTTAAAGTTATTGCCAAGATATAAGATTACTAATCGATATTGGTAGCTAGTTATTAAAACATTGTAATTTTTTTGTTTACATAATGTTGCATATATCCAAGCAAAACAATTTAGTCCTCAGATTCCGCTAGCATGTAGTTGCCAACTAATAAAGAGTATAAGTTGTGAGTTAGCAACTACTAATTGGATTTATATACTTGCAAGCAAATAAGAGGTAAACTTAGTGTAAATATTCATTTGATAACAGACAAAAGATATTGAGGTTTGACAAGCCGCATTGATGTACGCATTTGTCTTAATTACCTCCATATATGCACAATGCACTTACTTCTTTCTCTCTCCATACTAAAATAACTTTTCCCCCACACAAAAAGATAAGATAGAAAAATTAATGGAAGAGAGTAAATAATTCCTCTATTGTTCTTCTTCATATACAGAAGCAAGATTGGACTTTGAAGATCATGTTAAATCATATAGTTTCAACGGGCTGGGGAAAATCAGGAGGTAAAAATGAGGAAGAGAGTTTCTGCATACAATATGTATGTTCTGGAAGGTAAGCTTAAATCTATTTGAGAAACAACAATAAGTGGATCAAGACTCAAGAGCAAATTGACAGAAAACCACTTATTTTCTTTGAATTAGCAGTTATTAAAGATTCCTCACGATTTCTGCACCGGATAGAGGATAAACACCGCATCTGGATTTAGTTGTTCATATCCACATTTAAATCTCCAACATATAATTAATTCTCATATATCCCATATATTTTTGCATAGCACCCAATTTAAAACCAAAACTTCCACTAAAATTAAGCATTCCACTAAATTGAATAATACACTCCACTAAATTAAATGTAATATACATGCAACTGCTCCTCTCCAAAATTGAAAGTGTTTCACCACGAACATGATCAACGAAAGAAAGGTTAAACGCAAATAGATTATAAGTGGGGATAAGAGAAGAGAGACGAAGAAGTGGATACGGCCGTGAATATATTTATAGTAAAACGTCGAGCGATGCAGGGTACATCGAACGGCTTACACGCCGGTGGCAACACGAATAAGCAATCAATCAATGGTTTTTGTCGGCTTCGATTGATGCAGAAATCGTTGAAGATGAACAATAAATTAAGGATAGAAAAAAGAAGAACATGTTTTAAAAGGGGGAGGCGTAAATAGGGTTCAGAAAAAAAGGAAAAAGAAAATTGAGGAAATAGATTAGATGTCACGGCCCCCTTATCACTAGGGACGGCACAGCCGAGGCGTGACTCGGGAGGGAAATTAGGAAGCAGGAAAGAAGGGGGGGGGGTGATAACGTTTCAATGAAAAGAAGAGGGAACTTTCATGAATAACCTAGCATAATATAGATGAAGAGGAATTAATCCCGAAGGAATGACTTAGAATTCAATGTGGACTTACATAACACGAATGATAGGGAAATACTTAGAACATATTCCAAAGTATTTAGATAACAAGATTGGGCAAAATAACTACATAAAAATAGAGTGTTTGCAGCGGAAAGACATAGTTTAGTTACATATATGAAGATATATAACCGGGGCTTAACATCGTTTCATAATACAAAAGCTTCCACTCAACACCCTCCATCACGTCATCTGCTCAACCTGCACAGTTTTAAAAGATATGCAGGGCTGAGTACAAGGTACTCAATGAACACATGCCAAAAATACAAAACATGCTTTCATATTTATTATCATGCATATAAAGCAGTAACACCCAGGGGTTTTAGGAAAAACCTGTGTTTACTAAATCATTTTATCTCATATTGCGCAATGTCATCATCATATTAACCATATCCAAATACGTCGGGGAAGGTGGCCACCTTCCGCGAACGTTACTCCTCGAGACCGGCCACTCCGAAGAGAGCTCACAATCTCGAGTACTGTGTACACTAACCCTGGCTAGCTACCTTTGTCTAGCTCAAGATCCGATCGTTTTTCATAGGTTGGCTAGCCAACACAGATAGGTTTATAGGAATCCACATACAAAAAAAATATTTATGCATGGTAATCATTTAAAACATAGATCACTTTTAAAGCATTTCAAAAATAACGAGTAAGAACTCGATTCATTTTCGTTAGAAAGCCCACCTGGTACAGCAAAAGAAACGCAAGTGACAACGTCCTCCGACTCTTCCTTAGGCTTCACTTCCTTGCTCCACCTTACATCGCAAACAACTTAGCTTTAGAGGTCGATCGAGCCTAACGAATTCTAACGAACAAAGGACTCGATAACTAGCTTTGGACTTTAGGGCTTTGCATCCATTCTAAGTCTTTTAAAAAGAAACCATGAATTTAACCAATAACTCAACTTGACCATATAAGATGTCAAAATATTACTATACTATCAAACGATAACTAGACTTCACTTCACCAGCCCCTTGGTTCGGAATTCAAACAATTAACACTTAGCATTTTCACAAACAGAAATTCTGTGCATATGTACTGGACATGGACTCGATTTTGGAACTGCACAGGAAGAACTAGAGGGTGTAATTTATATCATTAGAAAGCTACGGAGGTCTACTTTCCAACCCAACTTGCGGATCTCAAAAATATTAAACGAGCAAAGAGTTATGATCATTTTGGTGAAAGGTGGCAGGGCTGCCAGATTTGCTGCGAAAATGATAGAGCTAGACGAACTTAGGGCTAGCCAAGAAATTCCTAATCATGCGAACCCTAATCATCCATAATGTACATATACACACGTACAAACCATCACATTCTCCTTCGATCAAAGCTCAATTATCTCAAGAATTTAACGAACAACAAAATCATATAGCATTCTAAAAAGAAACTCTTATATCCCAAATCCTCAAACTAATTATCACAAATGAATCATTAAATTCTTAACCTCGCATTAGGAGGCCTTAATGAACATTTATACATACTTATTTTCTTTCTAACATCCTCTGTAATTCACAATATGTTCCCAATATGCATTATCACATATGAATCAACCAATCACTAATATGTAATCAAGACATAATTAAAACCAACACTTCTCAAGCTTTCGATTTTTCTTATTCACTCAACAAGTAAAATTTTATTTTATTTTTAAATTCAGCTTAACTCATAACATGATTCCAATATATACCTAACCAATTAATAATTAACATCTCAATATAGGATCATCAATAAAACTAAAGCCTTTAGAGTTTTCGATTCTTGTTTTTTTTTTAACACTTCTAATTAGATACATCACAAGTTCTAATTCTAATTATCTATGATAACATAGATGTCAATTAATTATTCAATACATGCAAGAATTATTAATTCATTACTAATATACAATCATATATCCAACGTCATCAACATATATTAATCTAGGCTCGTCTCTTTGCAACCAACAAAATTTCAAAAGATTTTATAAAATTCTAACAAAATTATATCATGTTCATTTTCCATTCCTAAACACTAATATCAAGTTATTCTAGTCATAAAGCCATCATACCAAGATTAAAACTTAATTCTTTCTCTCCAACGAAAATACAAAATATTTTATAACAATTCGATAAATTCACCATAGCATTATTTCATCAAGTAGAAGCATAATCCATAAATGAAACACAAGAAAAATCAAAGCCCAAGATTATGCAAGCTTTCTTATTTTCGTTTTTTTCATGCCCTAGTCCTAAACATGGGTCAAAATTATTCTAATTACGCACAAACACCATAAAATCACCATAGGAACATCATATAAAAGATTGGACACCAAACCCATATTATTTCCTAATTTTCGAAATTTCTTAGTTGCTCAAAATCGAATTTTGTTCAGATAGAAGTGAAGAGGGGAAGCTAACTTACTTGAATACGAGCTCGAAATAAAAATCGAACCAAGATAGGAGCTTGAACTTGAAGCTTCAAGGTGTAGCAGTGGAGGAAACTCTCTCTCTTTCTCTCTCTGTTTTTTTTTTCGCAGTGATTGGGCGTGTTTTGATCATATATTTTGGAGTAATTTTGCATCATTTTTGGTCTTAATGTCTATTTAATCACGTTTATGGAATTAATTGCATGCTTCTTGGTCTATTGTAGGTTTTGATCTTAATTTGGAGGAATAAGCATGATTTTAGAGGATATTTGAAGCCTTGAAGTTGTTGAGAGGAAGTTTTGGCATGTGCGAATATCGGCAGTATGGGCATACCGCCTGCTGCGTACTACAGCTGGAAGTTCTCTGCGTTTGGAAAGTTTGGGAAGCTGATTTGGACGTGATTATGGGCTGTGCACGAGATTACTTCTTAATTTTGGGCCATGGACTCTTAGTTGTAGGGTTTTATCTTTATTTTATTATTTTCCTAGTTAGATTAGGATTAGGGATTTTATTTCCTTATTATTATAATTTTTACTAGGTATTTAAAAGACTCCCTTAAGGAGCAGAAAAGGAGACACATACTTTAGATTTATTTTTTACGTTTTCTCTCTTCTTCTCCCTAGCGATATTTTTTCTGTTTTCTCCATGACTTCTAGCTTGAATTTGTCTATGAATTCAAGCTAAACACTTTTATTCCGGTGAAGATTAAGGAAGCCCTAGTGTGATCTATTCTGTGAGATCTAATTTGGTTTTTCTCCTTTAATTCTTATGCAAGCATTTGTGATTCTCTGTGTTTAATGTTGTTAATTATTTCGATTCTGCTAGATAGTTGCAAATATTTAGTGGATCGTAATTAATTAGTAGCCAATTAAATCGGCCATCCGTAATTGTGGTTTAGATTTGATTTGTGGTAAATTGATTCTTCAGAATCAAGGGAAGAGCAGTCTTAATTTAATAATCCTGCGTCAGAGTTTATTGATTTTGAATCGGGTCTCTCTAGTTGTTAATGCTGCCGGCTCATTAAATCCATAGAGCGTCTCTAGGGTTGTCAGTCGATTAGAGAAGTAATTGGTGAAGCGTCTTCCTGATTACCGAGAAGCTAAGGAGAGATAAGATCGCGTCAGAAGCGTCTTCGGTGGTTATAACCGGTTTGTTTGTATGAATTAAAGTTATAATTGCGTCGATGATCGGATAATCAAGCTAGGGTGAAATTAATTGGAAACCGGAATGCTTTTAATATTTGTTAAATTCAAATTTCTTGCTAATTAGTTAATTTAGTTTCTTTGTTCTTAAACTCTAAAATCTGTTATTTAATTTTCGTTTATAAGTGTTTTGGCAGATTGAAAATTAGGGAAATTCTCGCCGATCCTTTGGGAGACGATCTTGCTTACCACTGTCTGCGCAGTGTGGGCATACTGACCGAGTGTCAGATTTATTTTTGGTGAAAAACGACGCACCACGCAGCAATGCAAGTGAGCAGGAAAGTGGAAAGTGTTTGCTGCTTCTTTTGCTTTAGAGATGGTAGTAAAGTGGGGTTAGTAGAGGTAGAGTAGGTGTGTTGTCAAAATTTGGGTGGGTGTTTGAAAAAGTAAGGATTAATTTAATCTAGCTTATTGTAGGAAACATGGGATTCCTTTTTATTACAGATATAAATCTCCGAGTATCGTAGGAATGTCGTATTAATTAAATTCTTGGGTCGTAAATTAAAATTATTAGCCGGAGAAAAATTACACGATTTACAGAATGAGAATTATCGAGTAACGACTAGACATAAATATAATCAAATTTCTAAATTAAATACGAGAGACTAATTTAAGCTTATCGAATTACTCGATTTAAATTACTTAAGAATGCAAAAGCCCTAACTTAAATTAAATCTTAAAATTTAATTAACTCTGAATTAAAAGATCGGGGCATTACATCCTACCCCTCTAAAAAGAAATTTCGTCCCGAAATTTACATACCTCTCCGAAAAGTTCGGGGTACTTCTCCCTCATCTTGCTTTCAAGTTCCCACGTTGCTTCTTCCTGCCCGTGGTGGCTCCATGAAACTTTCACCAAGGAAATTGATTTATTCCTTAGTTCTTGCACCTTCTGATCTAAAATCGCTTCAGGTCTCTCTTCATAGCTCAAATCGGAATTAAGAACTACATCGTTCTGATGAATCACATGCTTGGGGTCAAATACATACTTTCTCAGCTGAGAAACGTGGAAAACATTGTGAACATTCCCAAAACTTGGTGGCAAAGCCAATCTATACGCGACTGGACCAATTCTTTCTAGAATCTCATATGGTCCTATAAAATGTGGTCTAAGCTTGCCCTTAACGCCAAACCTAATTATCCTTTTTGAAGGAGAAACTTTGAGAAAAACCTTATCTCCACTTTCGAATTGCAATTCAGATCGGCGTGTATCAGCATATGACTTCTGTCGAGTCTGGGCCTCTTGTATTCTTTGGCGTATCTTATGGACAATCTCTATCATCTCATTGACTGCGTCTGGCCCTAGAACCTTTCTCTCACCTACTTCATCCCAGTAAAGTGGTGATCTACATTTCTTCCCATATAAGGCTTCATATATCTATCGTCGCCTGATAGCTGTTGTTGTATGCAAACTCGATCAACGGCAAAATATGCTCCCATCTTTCACTATGATCCAACACCACAGTTCTTAACATGTCTTCTAGCGTTTGAATTGTTCTTTCAGACTGACCGTCGGTTTGCGGGTGGAAAGCTGTGCTCAAATTTAGACGCATGCCCAATTTCTTTTGCAAGCTAGTCCAAAATCTAGAGATAAACTTTGTGTCTCTGTCTGATGTGATTGACACTGGCACTCCGTGTAAACGCACAATCTCACGGACATATAACTGGGCTAGCTTCTCAACTCCATGGGTAATCGGAATTGGCAAAAAGTGAGCTGATTTTGTGAGTCTGTCTACTATAACCCATATAGCAGTATTCCCTCATTTAGACTTCGGCAAACCAGTCACAAAATCCATCGTTATGCCCTCACATTTCCATGTTGGGATTTCCAACGGTTGTAACTTTCCATAAGGTCGTTGGTGCAAAGCTTTTACTTGTTGACATGCCAGGCATCGCTCAACAAATGAAGCTATATCTCGTTTCAATCCTTCCCACCAGAACATCTTCTTTAAGTCCTGGTACATCTTGGTACTTCCTAGGTGGGCAGTATAGGGAGTATCATGAGCTTCACTCATGATCTCGTTCTTCAGATCCTCGTCATGTGGAACACATAGCATTTCTTCGAATGTGATTGCGTTATCGGCTGCCTCACGGTAACCTCCAGGGTTATCGGATCTAATTCTCAAACGTAATTTCTCAAAAGCTTCGTCTTTTCTTTGAGCTGTTATTATTCTTTCCCTCAGGTCTGGTGTTGCCGCGAGCGCTGCAACACGACCTATTATCGTTTCAGGAGGATGAACAATCTCTAAACTCATCTTTTCCAATTCTTGGATGAGTTTCTCCTCTTGAGTTAGGATAAATCCCAATTTTGATTGAGTCTTGCGGCTCAAAGCATCAGCTACCACGTTAGCCTTACCTGGATGATAATTGATACTACAGTCATAATCCTTTACTAGTTCGAGCCATCTTCTTTGTCTCATATTCAGGTTCTTCTGCTCGAAAAAGTATTTTAGACTCTTGTGATCAGTGAAGATCTCACACCTTACTCCATAAAGGTGATGTCTCTAGATCTTCAGTGAATGCACAACTGCAGCTAGTTCCAGATCATGCGTGGGGTAATTCTCCTCATGCGGCCTTAGTTGTCTTGACGCGTAGGCTATCACCTTCCCGTCTTGCATCTAAACACAACCTAATCCATTCTTGGATGCATCAGTATAAACCACATACCCTTGCTCACTTCCGGTACTGCTAAAACTGGCGCAGTAGTCAATCTCTTCTTGAGTTCCTGAAAACTCACTTCACATTCCTCCGTCCAAGTATACTTGATTCCTTTCTTGAGCAGTTGTGTCATAGGTCTAGCAATTTTGGAAAATCCCTCAATGAATCTCCGGTAATATCCGGCTAGTCCCAAGAAACTCCTAATCTCATTAGGGTTGGTTGGTGACTTCCAATCACGCACTGCTTCCACTTTTGCAGGGTCTACTTTAATACCTTCTGCTGACACAATGTGCCCAAGGAACATTACCTCTTTTAGCCAAAATTCGCACTTACTGAATTTGGCATAAAGCTTCTAGGTCCTCAATGTCTCCAACACTATTCTCAGGTAATCTTCGTGTTCTTTCTCATTTTTAGAATAAATGAAAATGTCGTCTATAAATACTAAAACAAACTTATCCAAGTATGGGTGGAAAACTCTATTCATGAGGTCCATGAATACGGCGGGAGCGTTGGTCAATCCGAATGGCATGACTATGAACTCATAGTGACTATATCTCGTTCGAAAAGCCGTCTTGAGTATATCTTCCGGTCGGATCTTCAGTTGGTGATACCCAGATCTAAGGTCTATCTTGGAAAACACACTGGCTCCCTTAAGTTGGTCGAACAAGTCATCTATCCTTGGCAGAGGGTATTTGTTCTTGAGTGTGAGATTGTTCAGTTCTCTATAGTCTATACACATTCTCATCGAACCATCCTTCTTCTTCACAAAAAGAACAGGTGCTCCCCACAGGGAAACACTTGGTCTAATGAAACCTAGATCCAAAAGCTCCTGCAGCTGGATCTTAAGTTCTTGCAGCTCCTTTGGTGCCATTCTGTATGGTGCCTTTGACACAGGGGCTGACCCTGGTTCTAGATCGATGTTGAAATCCACTTGTCTGTCTGGTGGCAAACCTGATAACACCTCGGGAAATACATCCTCGAATTCCCGCACGATCGACACATCTCTCACCGTCTTCTCGATTCCAGCTTCTCCGTTCAGGTAGACAAGGAAAGCTTGACAATTTTTCTTCCTCATCATCTTTTTCGCTTGCAGGGTGGAAATAACGGGCATTCTCCTACCCATTTTAATACCGTGAAAATCTGAGTGTTCCTTTCCTGGCGGCTGAAAGGAAATTTTCCTCTCATTACAAAGGATTGTGGCATGGTTCTCGGCTAACCAATCCATTCCTAGGATTATATCCACATCTCACATTACCATAACATTCAAGTTATTCGCTACTAGATTAAGAGTTCCGATTTCTAATTCTAAGTTCGAGCAAACATGCGTGGTAGTCAAAATTTCTCCTGATGGTGTAGCTACTTTCATAATATGATTAGCACGCTCAGGTCTAATATCTAGATTATCCACACAAGAACCAGCAAGAAAAGAATGTGATGCTCCAATATCAAACAAAATAATCACAGGTTGGTCAAGAAGTTTGCCCATACCTGTCAAGTTGCCCTTGTTCTTTTCGGGCTGCTTTAGATTGAGGGCAAAAGCCCTAGCATTCTGATGTTGCTGCTGAGGTGGTGGCAATGGTTGCAGCTGTCCTTACAGAGCTCTCAGAGGTTGGGGTTGACTCTGCTGGTTCGGCCTCGTTCCTTGTTGCTGTTTAGGGCAGTTTCTCATGAGATGCCCCTTTTGACCACATGTGTAACATTTTCCGGTGCCCATCAGACAGGCGCCGTGATGCTTCTTGTTACACTTAGGACAGACAGGATTTGCAGCTCGCCCTTGGTTGTTGCCTCCTTGAGCAGGAGCCATCTGTCATCCCTGACCTTGCCCTTGGGCATGCTGCTGCCCTTGAGGTGCGTTTCCTTGCCACGGCCTCCTATTGTCTTGGTTGTTGCCATTATGATTGTTATTGCCACCATTATTTCCTCCTTCCCACTTACGTTACCCTTTAAAGTCCTGGGAGTAAGTCTGAGTGGGTGGTGGTACAACTGCGGGTGCTCGCTTTTCCTCTGGCATTGCTGCCTCAATATCCAGAGCTCTATTTAGCGATTCAGTATAGCTTAGCCTTCCATGGCTAGCCAACGACATGCCAATCTTGTGCCTCAATCCTGACCTAAACTTCCCTGCCATCTTTTCTCGGTATCAACTTGGTCTGGAGCGTACCTCGCTAGTTCACAGAATATTCTATCGTATTCAGTCACCGACATCTTTCCTTGCTTTAGATTGTAGAATTCAGCCTCCTTCTTGACCTTGAAGGTCTCGGAATGTACTTGTCGTACAATGCTTCCTTGAATTCTTCCCAAGTGTAGTTCTCTAGATGCTCAGCTGATAAAATTTTCCTACGTGCCTCCCACCAGAAGTCTGCGGGTCCAGAAAGTTGAAACAACACACAAGAAAGGCGCTCCTTGTCAGTACACCTTAGAAAATTAAAAATTCTCTCCATGGCCCTAACCCAGAGTTCAGCGTCTCCTGGGTTTCCTGATCCGTTGAAAGTAGGCGGATTCTGCTTAAGGAAAATCTCCTCAATTGCTCGTTGGGGTGGAGGCGGCGGCGGTGGTGGTGCATGCTCGGGCTCACGCACTTCCTCCCATTCATTTCTTTGCGGTCCACCACGACCTCTTCCTCTTGGTCGTCCTCGTCCTCGTCCTCTCCGACCTCCATTCTCACCTTGTTCTGTCCTAGATGGCATTCTGAGGTTTACACAATCATCGTTAGCACATTTCTCAACACTTTGCAAAGCAATCGGATTGCTTAATTATAAAATGTTGGGAAAATTAATAGAGTTTTGAAGTGATACCAAAACCCAGCTGACCCCAACCGAGTAGATGTTTGCACAAGCCCAAGTGTTTTTCCAGCTCACCTGTTTGAGCTTATAGAGTTTCTAAGTTTACAGGTGATCACTGAAGACAGCAGAAGACCCAGCTGAGTACACAGCAGGGTAAGCCAAGTCGAGTGATAAGTAACGTTATCCAGATTCAAGACGATCAAGTTCTTCCAAGACACAGCTGTAGGAGACACCCAGCTCGTGTTGCAACTCAGCCCAACGTCAAGACCCAGCAGAGTTCAAGACTCAGCTCAGCGTCAAAGATCCAGCAGAGTTCAAGACAGCTCAGAGTCACCAGCACAGCAGAGTCAAAATCAACTTGAGATAAAGTCAGATCTGATCTGGACCATCAGGAACTCGACACCTCAGCACCTAGAAGTCAGACCTAGGATTGCTTTACGAGGAAATCAAGGAAGAAGACAAGTCAATCCTGTCAGAATTTACGTAGAGATTCAGAACGGCTCTTTCCAACGGCTAGTTCTAAGCTCTCCCTATAAATAGAAGTCTTCTTCATCATCAGACAATGAGAAGTTACGAGAGAGAATATACTCAAGTGAGATCAACATACTTCATTGAAAGAAGTCAAACCAAAGATCAAGAAATCTCTCAGAAAAGCTTCAAATCCAGCAGCCGTCATTCTTATGAGTTATTATTCATTCTCAGGCTGCTGAAGCTCTCTCCCACTAGTATCTAGGCATATAATCCTTCCCATCTTAAGCCTAGTTTGAACGAGTTCATCATACTCATTGTTCTTAATTATAAGAACTCGTTCATAGTTGGAAACCCCAAACTCAAACCCAGAAAAAGGTTAGGTTAAGGTTATGGTTCTGTAGTGCCCGTAAAACTACAGGTTAGGTTCTTCAGTACCCGTAAACTGAATGTAGGCTTCAGCTGTGCCCGTAAACAGTCTGGTTACGTTTCGATACAGTACGCGTAAACTTGTATTCAGCTTGAGGAACTAAGCTGCAATGCTTGCTGACTGCGCAAAAAGTCAGTGGTATCCTTAGTGGATTACCAGAGGTTTCTGGTCGTGGACGTAGGAGTAGTTTCTCCGAACCACGTTAAGTTGCTTTGTTCTTTCATGTTTATTTATGCATCCAGCTAACTATTCATAAGCATTATTTCAAGCTGCATAAACTGATTAACTGAAACGAGAAACAAAGCTTTGCAATATATTTGAAGCAACAGACGGACTTTCCAAAATCCCACCACATTCCGCACACAGCCAGCTGTGTTGATCAAGCTGTCTTCCAGCTGGATCGAACACAGCCAGCTCACTCAAAAGAGTTTTAATTTGGAAAAGTTTTTAACCTTGGTGTATTCACCCTCCCTCTACACCAAGGTATCCGTCTTGGGACCATCAATTGGTATCAGAGCAGTGGTTCAAAAGATCACTTTTTCTGTGTCAAGTCAGCCTCTTTGCTGATAGTGGTCACCTGAACAGATCCTTCAAAGTTTCAAAATTTTTTTTTAAATCATTATATTGCATACTGTCATGGAATCTTCCTTGTGCAGGAATCTTCCGACATTCTCTGTCGATGATTATCAGATCTGGAAGTTCCGACTCAAAAGCTTTCTGAGTGCGCATCACGACATGATGTAGGATGTTATCAATGACGGACCCATCATCATCATGAAATCAGAAAGACAAGCAGAAACCTTACCTGGAGCTGAACCAGTATTCCGTCAAGTTGTAAAACCCAAAAGGGAGTACTCACCAGAAGAAAGAAGACAAGCTGGTTTGGACAGCTACGCTCGCAACGTCATCTCCTCAACAGTGACGGACGCTTATCTCAGCAAGATTATCAACTGCGAGACAGCTAAGGGGATGTGGGACACTCTAGCCAAGCTGTGTGAAGGCTCAGAGGAAATTCAAGAGAACAAATTCTCAGTTGCATGCCAGAAGTTCGACAACTTCAAGCAACTCCCCTATGAGTCCATTGATCAAATGGAGCTCAGATTCTCCAACCTCGTCATCGAGATCGAGACAATCCAAACTGGAAAATATACAGTTCGAGATAAGAACTTGAAAGTTCTTGCAGCTCTATCCTTAGAATGGTGTACACACAAAGTAGTTCACCAAAGCAGAACTGATCTTGGCAGCATGGAGACGGAAAAATTGTTCTCCATCTTGAAGGCCAACGAATTTGATCTGGGGATCTCAAGCAGAGATTCATCCAGCCGAATGAATGAAGCAGAGCTGAGGATCAAGCCAAGAAAAGAAGCTCAATCAGCTCAGCTTGGAAGGACCAACAAGGAGCACAGAAATATGAGCAAAGAAGAATTGAACGAAGAAGTTGCCATGCTTGTACGGAGCATTAATCAGCTGGAACAAAGCAAGGAAAGGTACAAGAATATCGTGAAGGTTCATCACGACAAACAACTCTATCCAAAGAGAAACCCAGCTGAGTCATCCTCCCGGAGAATGGATAAAAGGTTCGAATCGAGCGAAACGGATGATGATCAAATCTCCTTCTCCGACTCAGATGAGGTTGACTGGGACCAGCTGTGAAATAAAGACAGCTGGATACAAAACTGAAGATTCAGCCAGTCATACAGCTGAGTACATTGGTCTCAAAAGAAGAATAGAGAAGCAGCACATAAACCAGCTGGATTTGGGACAGCTGTCTACTTGCTATACAAACTGAGACCTCATCAAAGAAATGAGCTAATGTGTGAATTATTTGGACTGCTCAAACCGGATAAAGAAAAGCTCATCCAGCTGAGGGGGAACAAACTCAGCTGGATCCCAAAACTCAGTTCAGAAGGATTTCCCAGCCAAAAAAAGGGAATCAAGCTCAGCTGGACATCAGTCGAAGAGATAAAGGGAACTCAGCTGAAGGAAATTCAAGCTAATCTCCAAATACTCAGCTGAGGAGAACTGTCAATCAAACAAAGGGGAAGACCGCTGTGATATCAGCTGGATACTGTGTCCAAGCTGACCGGTTTGCGTCTCATGCATTTATTGCTCTGAGGAATATAATATTCAATAAATTTGAATTCTTATGTTAAGCGGACATATATTCCTTTGTTGAATTGTTTGATAAGTTTCCTTTCCCGTCGTATTAATTATAAAGTCTGTATAGTACTGTAGCATGGCAGAATCGAGGCAGAACATCAAACGTTTGAACTGCCTCACGCGCGTTTGAAATACACTCGCCGAAAGCACGTCAGCAAAACGTGATGAGTGAATCTCTCCCAGTCGTTGATCAGAATATCAACTGATTCAATCTCAACCGTTGATCCTATATGGCAGTTGATATATATGGAAAAGATACGCGGATTCTTTCCTCCTCCATCTTTATCTCTGCAAATTTCAAGATTCAAAATCTCTATCTATTTTCTGCAAAGTCTTCGCACGATCAAATTCAACAGATTGCAGAAATGGCACCCAAGAAATCAACCGCAGGGATGAACCAGTTTGAAGCTCTAATGACAAAGCTATCATTTGAGAGTATTCTGTCCACCTCCAATCTCCATGTTTTAGAATTAAAAGAGATGGTGGATCTAGTTGCAGACTCCGGTCTCTTGCTGTGGGCAACCTCCATGCCCAAGCTTTTGCTAAAGAGAGATGCCACACTTTTCTACCTCAACATCATTGATGAAGACGGCTTCTACTCATCTTCATTTGACATGATCGTCAAGGGCGAAGATGGAAAGTTTGATACAACAACCGTCAATATCAAACTCAACAAGATGCTACGAAAGGTGTTCAACCTACCCAGAGAAGGAGGATTCATCCCAGATGATTACAGTCGTGAAGAAGTGGATGAATTTCTCAGCAGAGAGATGCTTATCTCCCCAGAGCCTTACAGAGCGAGCATGTCAAAGCTCCTGCTCAAGCCAAAGTACAGGCTGCTGCTGGATATCACGCAGAAATGCATCTTAGGGATAGCTGGATCTCAAGGAGAGATCAGCATTCCAAAGCTCAAGCCGATGATTGCCATGATCAAAGGCGCAAACGTCAACTGGTTTGACTTCTTACTCAACCGTCTGGTCAAGGAGTCTGAGAAGATCAAGTTCAACTCCACCAGGACGACATTTTCATCTTCAGAGCCATTGTATCTCTGCTCCAAAATTTCTTTCTTGATAGAGCAAGTTGTGAAAGGGCACACAGTAAAGTGGGCTGATTCAGAACCGTTTCTAGAAACGAAGATTCTTTTCCAGAGAATAAGTCAAGTCAATGATCTTCTTAAGAAACAGCCTGCTGTGAGCAAAGGCAAGAAGCAGCTGGAAGGAACAGAGGCAGAAGTTCCAGCTGAGAAGAAACAAAGAAAGAGGAAGACAGCTGACCCCAAACCAGCTGGAGGTCCAGCTGAGAAGAAAAAGAAAACAGCTGTCATTTCAAGTCAAGCAATGGTGATTCTCTCTCCACAGCCAGTGTCGGCCTTCGATCAATACGGATCAAACATCCTGGCCGAGATGGGTTTGAATGATGGATTGTCATCCAGCTCAGAGGACGAGCTGGATAATCTAAGGAGCTCACCCCAGCCTTCACCACCTCAGAGGTCTCCACTGAAACAGCCTTTCCCTCCACCCAGCTCACCAACCAAAGAGCCATCTCTTGTAAGAGAGCAGGAAGATATTCAACTGGCTGAAGCTCCTTCACAGCCAGTTGACACCCAAGCTGAACCCTCTTCCACTAATCCCAGCTCACACCCAAAACAACTTTCACCCAAAATTCAATCGCCCACGCAGTTGGCTGATACTTCTTCACAGCCTACTGTGAACCCATTTGAACCTATTCCTCAAAACACCTCAGAATCAGAAGAGAGTGATTCTACTGCCTCTCCTTCTCTCAACTCCACTGGCTCAGCCTTTATGGAAGCCATGTACGAGGACTTGCGCATTGCAGGGATCAAGAGTGTTCTAACTCAGTATCCGATTCTGGCGCACCTGCCCATCACCCTCGTCAAAGTTGGAGAACTCAAGTTTTATCTGGCTACCAAGATGGCAACTTGGTACCAGAATGAGCAGCTGATAGAGACTTTCTCTTATGAGAAATTGAAGACGGATGAAGCACGCCTCCAGCACACATTTGGCTTTGGAAGCCTGGAGGATGCATACTTACACCAGAATGATCTCATCAGAGGAATTATAGAAGTGTCTCAGCAATACCCCAAGCCGCACCCAGCTGAAATCTGGGAATCTGCCAACAAGCTCCTTACAGCAGCAGGATGAGAGACATCTTCTGTACCTGTTAAATCCAAAGAAGTCGCAGCTGAACTTGCCAAGGAAGCTGTCCCTGCCGACACAGCTGAGGTAATGATAATTGAAGAAGAGCCAACTAATGCAACAGTTGAGCCTACCGAAGCTGCCCCACAAAGTCCAATTACCGATGACACTCGCACACTGGTCGAGATCGAGGCAGACAAACCCAGTCATGTTGAATCTGGAACTCAAACTGACTCAGCTGTCTAGCTCTCAACCGCAAGAAAGAAGCAATATCCAAAGAGGTTGAAGAAATTCTCTTTCAGGACAGACTGAAGTATCAAGTCGACATCATCATGCGATTCTCAGCTCTCGACTGTCAAGTTCGAGAACAACAGCGGACAATCGATGAAGTCCATAATTTTGCACAAAATCTTCAAGAAAGCACCAGTCAAGATCTCAGACAGTCTCTCGTTTCTCAACGAATTGATCAATCAAACCATCTAGAGAAGAGAGCTCCTGAGATAGTGACAAGACTTCAAGCTCCACTGGTCGACGACATCGCAAATCTTTCAAGCCAGTTGGAAGCTCTCAAAAAGACCACTCTCTCCAACAGCGCTGATATCCGCCAACTCTTCATCTTGTACAAAGATCTGGATGCTCAGTTCAGAGCTAAAAGCAGCAGCAATGCCCAGCTGAACCTCATCACAGCTGACAACTCAGCCAAGATCGCTGATGTTGAAGGTATCCTTTCCAAGCTCAGCGCAACTGTTGCCAACCTCTCTGCCTCCCTTGTTGATAATGCCAAAAAGGGGGAAGATCAGAATGAAGCTGGAAAAACAAATGAGAGGGAAACTGCAGCGAAGGGGGAACCTGTGCAGCAAATTCAGAGGTAAATCGACGATTTTGCCAAAGAGCTGGATGAAGAAGAGACAGAGCCATCTGCACCAGCCAAAGCAGTCAAAGAGACATGGAGAGAAAAGATGGTTGCTCTTGCCAAAGCCTGTGGACACAAGCCTGAAGAATACAAAGACTATCACTGGCTGTGTAACTTCCACAACGAGCAAAGAAAAGAAATGCAAGAGCTGGATAAGATTATTAAGAAGAAAGCTGAATCGCTCAAGCCTGCTGAGAAAAAGCAGAAGAAGAAAAGGCAGAGCTACAGGCAAGCTAACAAGAAACAAATCCAACCAGCCTCAGCCGACAAGAAGAACCCAGACGATTTCAATGAAAATTGGGAAAGTTGCAAATCAGAATTCATCAAAGAATTCTACTACTTGAATCAATTCAAAGGCATGGATCCAGAAACTGCTTTCCAGGATTATTTCCTCGAACTTCACGAGACAGATCCAATGATGGCAAGATCAATTGCCCTATATGCCAAGAGTAACAACATCCAGCTGAAGGCTCCAAAAGTCAAACAGTTAAAGCCTCCATCTCTAGCTGGAACGAACCTTCCTGACAAAGCCCAAATTATCAAAGAAATTAATCACTGGCTGGAGAAAGAGGAATTTCAAAATCGAAGAATCAAGCTGAATGGAAGGAGCTGGAAGAGTTCATCTTCAATAGATATGGTCTCAAGACTGACCATCAGATTGATGAACAAAGACCCAGCTAACTGGGAATTTTCCTTTGAACTTTTTGTAATTAGAAAGCTGTAAAATTTCTTCGTATTAATGAAAAAGTTCGTTTTATCAAAATCAACCTGAAGACAATCTCTCTTTGTCCAGGCACTGATTATGTTTACCTGCTGTGATTGTTTAATCCTTTGAAACCCCGTTTCCTGTTAAGGGGGAAGCAATTTTGTTTTTCCAACTTGGGGTTTTGGCATCATCAAAAAGGGGGAAATTGTTGGGAAAATTAATAGAGTTTTGAAGTGATACCAAAACCCAGCTGACCCCAACCGAGTAGATATTTGCACAAGCCCAAGTGTTTTTCTAGCTCACATGTTTGAGCTTATAGAGTTTCTAAGTTTACAGGTGGTCGCTGAAGACAGCAGAAGACCCAGCTGAGTACACAGCAGGGTAAGCCAAGTCGAGTGATAAGTAACGTTATCCAGATTCAAGACGATCAAGTTCTTCCAAGACACAGCTGTAGGAGACACCCAGCTCGTGTGGCAACTCAGCCCAACGTCAAGACCCAGCAGAGTTCAAGACTCAGCTCAGCGTCAAAGATCCAGCAGAGTTCAAGACAGCTCAGAGTCACCAGCACAGCAGAGTCAAAGTCAACTTGAGATAAAGTCAGATCTGATCTGGACCATCAGGAACTCGACACCTCAGCACCTAGAAGTCAGACCTAGGATTGCTTTACGAGGAAATCAAGGAAGAAGACAAGTCAATCCTGTCAGAAGTTAGGTAGAGATTCAGAACGGCTCTTTCCAACGGCTAGTTCTAAGCTCTCCCTATAAATAGAAGTCTTCTTCATCATCAGACAATGAGAAGTTACGAGAGAGAATATACTCAAGAGAGATCAACATACTTCATTGAAAGAAGTCTAACCAAAGATCAAGAGATCTCTCAGAAAAGCTTCAAATCCAGCAGCCGTCATTCTTATGAGTTATTATTCATTCTCAGGCTGCTGAAGCTCTCTCCCACTAGTATCTAGGCATATAATCCTTCCCATCTTAAGCCTAGTTTGAACGAGTTCATCATACTCATTGTTCTTAATTATAAGAACTCGTTCATAGTTGGAAACCCCAAACTCAAACCCAGAAAAAGGTTAGGTTAAGGTTATGGTTCTGTAGTGCCCGTAAAACTACAGGTTAGGTTCTTCAGTACCCGTAAACTGAATGTAGGCTTCAGCTGTACCCGTAAACAGTCTGGTTACGTTTCGATACAGTACGCGTAAACTTGTATCCAACTTGAGGAACTAAGCTGCAACGCTTGCTGACTGCGCGAAAAGTCAGTGGTATCCTTAGTGGATTACCAGAGGTTTCTGGTCGTGGACGTAGGAGTAGTTTCTTCGAACCACGTTAAGTTGCTTTGTTCTTTCATGTTTATTTATGCATCCAGCTAACTATTCATAAGCATTATTTCAAGCTGCATAAACTGATTAACTGAAAAGAGAAACAAAGCTTTGCAATATATTTGAAGCAACAGACGGACATTTCAAAATCCCACCACATTCCGCACACAGCCAGCTGTGTTGATCAAGCTATCTTCCAGCTGGATCGAACATAGCCAGCTCACTCAAAAGAGTTTTAATTTGGAAAAGTTTTTAACCTTGGTGTATTCACCCCCCTTCTCTACACCAAGGTATCCGTCTTGGGACCATTATAAAATATTATCGACGAAATAAACATATCATGAAAATATACATCTTCGTTGCAAACAACACTTTGTAACATAATCGTGAAATAAACATGAAACAATAAAATCTTACTCATCGAAAAGACAAAGCCCAGTAAGGGTCTAGATATATATATAAATATGCATCAGAATGGTACAACTGCCTCCCATGAGGTCTTAACTGACTATCAAGCTATAGCTAGCTGATCTAGGCTACCTGCCTACACATATACCAAAATACGGGATGCTCTAACAGATAGCATTGCCGTCTACAAAAAAAAAGAAAGTGCTAGACATCGGAACGGTACATGATATGCAAGAAGATAACGTTCCGTCTACTACATACAAAAAGATATGGCTAGCACTGTCCTAAACTGTCTCACCCAGTCCTCGACTCGGCGGTCGAGCTGTCTCCCTCTGGGTCCTCCTCCGGGTCATCCTCCGGGTCCTTCTCTGACTCTCCACCGAAACCCTCGGCGACTCTCTCACAACTCCAGTAGTCTCTGGCACTGGTGGGACCGCAGCTCGGTCCTCGACTACTCTGACTGGCTCCACTCGAGGTAAGCCACTGACTAACTCTCTAAGGTCCTCCACAGCTGGACGCTTCTTCGGGAGAAGTGGGTAGTCCATCTCGGTGGTCGGACGATGTCGCAGTCGTGAGGCCATCTTCACAAGGTAGGGTGAGTTGGTCACTACACCCTCGTGATGAACTCCTGAGGGCCCTGCCTCAGAGTCAAACCTACCCGAAACTCGGGGTAGGGCAGTAGGAACTGTCTGACTAGGTGAAGGTAAGGCTGGCTCCTCTGGTACAGCAGGCTCCCTAGCGTAAGGTCGGTCCTGGTACGGACCTAAGGGCGCTGTACGGTACCGGTAGAACTGAGTGGTGATCTGGGCTACAAAAGCAGGAAAGTCTCCAGTCGGTGCAAACGTGGGGCAGCGTAGGTAGACAAAGTGCCAAGAGAGCTCAGTCGCCCACCCTCACCACTCGATCGGCAAGCGGTAGATGAGGCGTATGATGCCCTCGAAGTCTGAAACACCGTGTGGAGCAGCTAGGCGCCAGCTAACCTCAAAGTCTGCCACAAACTGGCCTACCGAAGAGCCTGGTGCTCGGTAAGTCCCGTAGCGAAGAGCCTCCACAAGCTCGGCAGGTGTCCGACGCCTAAACACCTTCTTTCGCGGTGTCTTCGTGAACGCAGCCATCCTAAAAAGAGGTTTACAAATATAACACGTCAGCACCTCAACTACACGAATCAACTTAACTTAAAGGATTCTTAAAGTATTAAAGGTAAAAGAGCTCAAAAGTAAAAACAAATCTCAACTTAAGTTCTCAAATTCAAACCTTAGACTCCAAGTAACGACCCGCAAATACTAGTAATAATGAACTAGTGTAACTAACTTGAAGCGTCAAGTAAAGTCTTTCAGGTTTTTATAAGAAAAAGCAAAGTCAATTCGGTGTTCCGACGAGAATGAACATTCCGATTGGAGATGACTATGCTCATGTCACTTATACGCAAGTGACATTCGTTTCAAGGGATCATGGCATCATTGGTCCTCATCGTTTCACCATCATCCTTCATCTTTCGCGTTCGAGTAGTGGCGTCACTCCACTTGAGGAAATTTATGTTCTCGCTTGCATAAAGGAAATCCTAATAAAGCTTCTAGGTTTTCTTCCTTCATGCATCTTCATAAAATAATAATTCAAGCGCCTTTATAAATAGAAAATCATACATCTCATGCTTCTTTGCACACATTATTTCATGCATGCTTACAAACATCATC
This sequence comes from Agastache rugosa, assembly GCA_031470985.1. NCBI lineage: Eukaryota > Viridiplantae > Streptophyta > Magnoliopsida > Lamiales > Lamiaceae > Agastache > Agastache rugosa. The sequence goes on along the minus strand of CM062601.1, from coordinate 5,337,214 downwards.
TTGTAAAAGGATTATGAAGAAAATACACCTTTCATGGTATTTAAAAACTTGAATCATAAAACTTTTAAAACATTTACCTTTTTCATTCGATTGAGCACGACGTGACGGGGTGTTGAGCTGTTAACTAACTCTTATTAAGTTTAGTGATTCAAACTAAACTTTACTTGAATGAACATATGCTAAGAGCAAACGAACTGCTCTGATACCACTCTGGCCCCTTATCCCTAGGGACAGTACAGCCGAGGCGTGACTCGGGAGGGAAATTAGGAAGCGAGAAAGAAGGGGGGGGATGATAACGTTTCAATGAAAAGAAGAGGGAACTTCCATGAATAACCTAGCATAATATAGATGAAGAGGAATTAATCCCGAAGGAATGACTTAGAATTCAATGTGGACTTACATAACACGAATGATAGGGAAATACTTAGAACATATTCCAAAGTATTTAGATAACAAGATTGGGCAAAATAACTACATAAAAATAGAGTGTTTGCAGCAGAAAGACATAGTTTAGTTACATATATGAAGATATATAACCGGGGCTTAACATCGTTTCATAATACAAAAGCTTCCACTCAACACCCTCCATCACGTCATCTGCTCAACCTGCACAGTTTTAAAAGATATGCAGGGCTGAGTACAAGGTGCTCAATGAACACATGCCAAAAATACAAAACATGCTTTCATATTTATTATCATGCATATAAAGCAGTAACACACAGGGGTTTTAGGAAAAACCTGTGTTTACTAAATCATTTTATCTCATATTGCGCAATGTCATCATCATATTAACCATATCCAAATACGCCGGGGAAGGTGGCCACCTTCCGCGAACGTTACTCCTCGAGACCGGCCACTCCGAAGAGAGCTCACAATCTCGAGTACTGTGTACACTAACCCTGGCTAGCTACCTTTGTCTAGCTCAGGATCCGATCGTTTTTCATAGGTTGGCAAGCCAACATTGATAGGTTTATAGGAATCCACATACAAAAAAAATATTTATGCATGGTAATCATTTAAAACATAGATCACTTTTAAAGCATTTCAAAAATAACGAGTAAGAACTCGATTCATTTTCGTTAGAAAGCCCACCTGGTACAGCAAAAGAAACGCAAGTGACAACATCCTCCGACTCTTCCTTAGGCTTCACTTCCTTTCTCCACCTTACATCGCAAACAACTTAGCTTTAGAGGTCGATCGAGCCTAACGAATTGTAACGAACAAATGACTCGATAACTAGCTTTGGACTTTAGGGCTTTGCATTCATTCTAAGTCTTTTAAAAAGAAACCATGAATTTAACCAATAACTCAACTTGACCATATAAGATGTCAAAACATTACTATACTATCAAACGATAACTAGACTTCACTTCACCAGCCCCTTGGTTCGGAATTCAAACAATTAACACTTAGCATTTTCACAAACAGAAATTCTGTGCATATGTACTGGACATGAACTCGATTCTGGAACTGCACAGGAAGAACTAGAGGGTGTAATTTATATCATTAGAAAGCTACGGAGGTCTACTTTCCAACCCAACTTGCGGATCTCAAAAATATTAAACGAGCAAAGAGTTATGATCATTTTGGTGAAAGGTGGCAGGGCTGCCAGATTTGCTGCGAAAATGATAGAGCTAGACGAACTTAGGGCTAGCCAAGAAATTCCTAATCATGCGAACCCTAATCATCCATAATGTATATATACACACGTACAAACCATCACATTCTCCTTCGATCAAAGCTCAATTATCTCAAGAATTTAACGAACAACAAAATCATATAGCATTCTAAAAAGAAACTCTTATATCCCAAATCCTCAAACTAATTATCACAAATGAATCATTAAATTCTTAACCTCGCATCAGGAGGCCCTAATGAACATTTATACATACTTATTTTCTTTCTAACATCCTCTGTAGTTCACAATATGTTCCCATTATGCATTATCACATATGAATCAACCAATCACTAATATGTAATCAAGACATAATTAAAACCAACACTTCTCAAGCTTTCGATTTTTCTTATTCACTCAACAAGTAAAATTTTATTTTATTTTTAAATTCAGCTTAACTCATAACATAATTCCAATATATACCTAACCAATTAATAATTAACATCTCAAAATAGGATCATCAATAAAACTAAAGCCTTAAGAGTTTTCGATTCTTGTTTTTTTTTTAACACTTCTAATTAGATACATCACAAGTTCTAATTCTAATTATCTATGATAACATAGATGTCAATTAATTATTCAATACATGCAAGAATTATTAATTCATTACTAATATACAATCATATATCCAACGTCATCAACATATATTAATCTAGGCTCGTCTCTTTGCAACCAACAAAATTTCAAAAGATTTTATAAAATTCTAACAAAATTATATCATGTTCATTTTCCATTCCTAAACACTAATATCAAGTTATTCTAGTCATAAAGCCATCATACCAAGATTAAAACTTAATTCTTTCTCTCCAACGAAAATACAAAATATTTTATAACAATTCGATAAATTCACCATAGCATTATTTCATCAAGTAGAAGCATAATCCATAAATGAAACACAAGAAAAATCAAAGCCCAAGATTATGCAAGCTTTCTTATTTTCGTTTTTTTCATGCCCTAGTCCTAAACATGGGTCAAAATTATTCTAATTACGCACAAACACCATAAAATCACCATAGGAACATCATATAAAAGATTGGACACGAAACCCATATTATTTCCTAATTTTCGAAATTTCTTAGTTGCTCAAAATCGAATTTTGTTCGGATAGAAGTGAAGAGGGGAAGCTAACTTACTTGAATACGAGCTCGAAATAAAAATCGAATCAAGATAGTAGCTTGAACTTGAAGCTTCAAGGTGTAGCAATGGAGGAAACTCTCTCTCTTTCTCTCTCTGTTTTTTTTTTCGCAGCAATGAAAGTGAGCAGGAAAGTGGAAAGTGTTTGCTGCTTCTTTTGCTTTAGAGATGGTAGTAAAGTGGGGTTAGTAGAGGTAGAGTAGGTGTGTTGTCAAAATTTGGGTGGGTGTTTGAAAAAGTAAGGATTAATTTAATCTAGCTTATTGTAGGAAACATGGGATTCCTTTTTATTACAGATATAAATCTCCGAGTATCGTAGGAATGTCGTATTAATTAAATTCTTGGGTCGTAAATTAAAATTATTAGCCGGAGAAAAATTACACGATTTACAGAATGAGAATTATCGAGTAACGACTTGACATAAATATAATCAAATTTCTAAATTAAATACGAGAGACTAATTTAAGCTTATCAAATTACTCGATTTAAATTACTTAAGAATGCAAAAGCCGTAACTTAAATTAAATCTTAAAATTTAATTACTCTGAATTAAAAGATCGGGGCATTACATTAGAGAAAGGAAATTTTTATCTGACGTGTACCGGCACTCACAAATCGCTCATGTAAGCGGCTTAGCACATCAATTATATATATATATATATATATATATATATATGGGTTGGTTCACATACAAAACACTTTCCCGTAAAAAATAATAATAATGCATTTTATGTACTAAAATAATGTATTTTATGTATTATTACAATGCACAATGCACTGTTATAATAATATATTTTTGATTTATTACAATGTATTGTTACGATATTGCATTTCATGTTCAATTATAATGCACCGGTCAATGACAACCGTAGATCTACGAAGATCAATGGTCCAGATCGCTTCTTATTTCTTACGGGAAAAGACTTTTACATATGATCTCTTTCATATATATATATATATATGGGCAAAATGCATATAAATTCCTGAACTTTTATCAAATTCTGGTTTATTTACTTACCTTTTTAAATTTGCAATAAAAATCATGACCTTTCAATTTGTCTGATTTTTCACCCGAAACCAATTTTGGGAAAAAATCGAAGATGACAAATTACACATCACTTGTTTTAGGCTACCTCATCATCCCCTTCATTCTCCTATCTCTCTCTCTCTAACACTTAAAAACCCACCTCTCTCTAACAGTTTCCAGAACTCCGCCGGCCACTCCTCCGTACCATCGAGGCTCTCCGCCGCAGCTGTGTGTCGACTTCGAGGATTGAACACCGACAGCCTCGCCACCAGGAAGCGTGAGATGGCCGCATTTCTCGCTCAAATCTCCCACGATCTTAGATCGGATCAGATACTTCCAACGATATGCTGCCATCTTCAATGTCTCCACTGCGCCATCGAAGCACCAGGTAAATGGCGGTGCTTTAGGATGTCTTCGTCGCGGCACGTCGACGATGTGTTTGCGGCGGTGCAGCAGCGTGTGCGGTGGGGAATCTCGATGGCGAGAGTAGCGAGGTCGAGGGATGGCGGCGGCGTTACGGCTGACCAGCACGCGGTGGTGGTAGTTCGGTTATAGTCGACGTGTGTCACGGGATCCCAAGCAATAAGCGGCGGCCTCTCATTTCCGGCAAAGGAAGCGGCAAACATAGGATGACGGCAAGATATTAATGGTGTTGTGTTACAGTATTAGAGAGAGAGAGAGACAGGGGGGAAGAAGAGGATGATGAGGTGGCTGTGATGTGTAATTTGTTTTGTTTTTTTTTAATTTTCAAATCAAAACGACGTCGTTTTAGTCAAAACGACGTCGGTTCGATCGCCATGTCATTTTTAATTGGACATGTCATCTTTGATTTTTTCCCCAAATTGGTTTTCAGGTGAAAAATCAGACAAATTGAAAGGTCGTGATTTTTATTGCAAATTTAAAAAGGTAAGTAAATAAACCAGAATTTGATAAAAGGTCGGAAATTTATATGCATTTTGCCCTATATATATATATATATATATATATATATATATATATAGGGGATAGTTCAAATAAAAACTTTTTCTCCTGAGTTAACTAGGAACCGATCTTGTACGTTCATTTATGTTAATCTATGGTTTAGATTATGTAGGATCTTTATTTAAAGTGTAACGGGAGAGAGGAGAGTACAACTATATTACTTTCATTTCCTTATTTAGTGGGATAGATTCCTTAATAATAGATAGTTGTTTCCTATTAATATCATTATCCTTCTTCTTGGTTAATTGGGCATGCTCACTTGTTTCGATAGAATATGAATTAGATCTCCAAATTTCCTTTTTTTTTGAATAAAATATTTACAAAAATATAATTGAAGCATTTTTAAAATAAATTGTAGCATTGATTATATGCGAATTGTTTAGTGTTTAGTTCAATTTCAAATTGACGAAAATTTATTAAAAATTTAACCAATATGTAATAAGCAATATTATAATTAGGTTTAAGCATTAAAAAATTGTATTTTAAGCAACATTATAATTAGATGTAAGCATTAAATTTTGTATTTTAAACAATATTATAATTAGGTTTAAGCATTAAAAATTGTGTTTAAGCAATATTATAATTTTTTTGAGAATAAAGCAATATTCTAATTATATTTAAGCATTAAATATTTGTATTTTAAACAATATTATAATTAGGTTTAAGCATTAAAAATTTGTATTTTAAGCAATATTATAATTAGATTTAAGCAATATTATTTGTATTTTAATTTTGAGTAATCAAGGCTTGTCATCAATTAGAAATTGAATCAATATTATATAAATCAAGATATTATAAGTCATAAGCATTATAATAAATAGAGAAAACAAGCAATATTAATAGTACTGTTGGGAAAATTATAAAGTTTTGATTTAATACCAAAACCCAACTGTTCTCCAACCGAGTAGATGATCGCATCAACCTAAGTAGTGTTTTCCAGCTCGCCTGTTTGAGCTCTAGATTTTCTAAGTTTACAGGTTCAGGAAGCGGAAGACAGCAAAAGCTCAAGACAGTAGAAGATCCAGCTGTGTTTACAGCAGGAGTCAACTATCAGCTGAGTTTTCCAGCTGAGCTGAGTTCAAAACAGAGCAGGATCAAGCTGAAGATAAATCGAGCTGATTTCAAGACACAGCTGGTCCAGTTGTACAGAACAAATGGAACTAACTCTGAAGACGTCACTTCAAGTCAGTTTACCCAATCCAGCTCTAAATTCAAAAACCAGCTCCAAAGGCAGAGATCCCGGTGTCAGAGGAAGTCAATATACCTCGACCAATAAGGGATTGCCAAATCAGCATCCTAGACTTCAGAACCTAGGATGTGACACTAATGAAGACAGGTGCAGAAACGCCCAACAGCAGATTTCGAATTTAAGAAGAGTATGTAAGATTCAAACGGCTCCTCCAACGGCTAGTCTTGAATCTGTACCTATATAAACCCGTCTTCAACCTCAGGATCATATACGAAAAACCTTCTACAAGCTTTCAATTTCTAAATTCATCAAGCCTGCAAAAGCTTACAAGCAGTTCTAAATAGTTAAAAGAACACTTTATCTTAAAGTGTTTCTAGTCCAGAAATTGCCCAGTTTTTCTTCTGATTCCTAGGGAGAAATCATTGTATATCTTAAGCCTAGATTTCAAACGAGTTCATCTAACTCTAAGTTCTTCATTGTAAGAACTCGTTCATAGTTGGAACCCCAAACCAAACCCCTCTTTACCCAGAAAGGTTAGGTCAAGGTTACACTTGCTTGAAGCGCGAAATTCAAGTGGTTGTAAGGTTTTTTCAGTACCCGTAAACTGAAAGGTTAGGCTTGACAGTGCCCGTAAACTGTTGGAATGCAACTCAGGTTAGAGTTGTGAAGTTGCTTGGTACTTGGAAACCAAGTGGTAGTGAATTACCAGTGAATCTAGTCGTGGACGTAGGAGGTGTTACTCCGAACCACGTAAAATCTCGTGTTATTTTCTTTCTCGTTATTTTCAGATATTGTACTAATTCCATTTGCATATTGCATCTTTATCAAATCTGCATACTCAGCTGCTCCCCAAAGACAGCTGTGTTTTGTCTATAAACTTGCATAGCTTGACTAAGTCGAAAACGTAAAGAATATTTTCAAGCTGAGTTTTTCTAAGCAATCGAGCTAAGTTTTGAAACCACCACTTTCCGCACCGTCAGCTGAGTTATTAGCCCAGCTGACCTTCCTCAGCTGGATTCATAACTGAGCTCACAAACTCTGTTTTAAACTTGAAAAAGTTTTTAAAAATCTATCTTTGGTGTATTCACCCCCCCTCTATACCAAAGACTCAGCTCATGGACCATCAATTGGTATCAGAGCAGTGGTTCAAAAGACCACTGTTTCTGAATCAAGAGATTTGTCTTGACAATCTTTCAGTGGTCAACTGAACAGATCCTCTTCTGGAAAAACTCATATTATTTAATACTATGCATATCTCCATGGATTCTTATCTTAACAGGAACCTTCCCACCTTCTCGGTCGACGATTATGCAATTTGGAAGTTCAGATTAAAAAGTTTTCTTTGTGCGCATCATGACATGATGTGGGACGTCATCACAGACGAACCCATCAACATTTACAAACAAGGAGACGAGCTTGTTCCAGCCCAAGATGGTGGACAACCAACATATCAGCTCATTCCCAAGCCAAAGAATGAACATACCTTAGAAGAAAGGAAGCAAGCTGGATTAGACAGCTTCGCGAGGAACACCATCTCGTCAACAGTTTCCAACGCCTACCTCAGCAAGATCATCAACTGCAACACCGCAAAGGAGATGTGGGAAACCCTAGCCAAGCTATGCGAAGGGTCGGAAGAGATAAAAGAAAATAAATTCACAATCGTCTGCCAGAAGTTTGATAACTTCAAGCAGCTTGTCAACGAGTCCATCGAAGGGATGGAACTTAGATTCTCAAATATCGTGGTAGAAATTGAAACCATCAGAACTGGGAAATACACCCAGCGTGAAAAGAACCTAAAAGTCCTTTCAGCGCTCACAGCTGAATGGAACACATACAAGGAGGTACACCAAAGTCGAAGTGACTTGGGTGATCTTTCAACTGAAAGATTATTCTCCCTGCTCAAAGCCAATGAATACAACTTGAAGATTACCATGAAAGAATCTTCAAGCAATCAGAATGATGAAGAGCTGACACCTGCGCCAAAGGAGATTGCGTTCAGAGCTAACTCTGAAAAATCCACATACATGCAGTCAGCTGAGTCATCAAAGAAGGACAAGAAGGACATGAGCAAGGAACCGGGACACTACAGGCTAGACTATCCTAAGCTATCCAAGAAAGATAAAAACCAACTGAAAGCTAAGGCAGCTGACAGAAGAAGAGCCTACATCGCCGACGAGGAGTCGGAGTGCAACAAAATAGAGGATAACATGCCATTTTCAGACTCAGAAGAAGAAGCACTGATGGCTCATGATGAACCTGAATGGGATACACGCTTCATGGGACAGACAGACGGAATTGATGAAGATGAGGTAATGTCAAGAACTCAAAATCTATCTAATCTCTCACCATCACACGAACACTCTACACAGGTTTCAGAATCAGGGTTACCTGATTGGAGTTTAGTAGAGAAGGTTATGAACGATTCCAATGAGCTTCAAGAGATCCTTGACATCATAATGTGTGAGAATGCCGAGCTGAAGGTGAAACTGGAAAAGAAAAATATATCAGAAGCAGTTGATACAACACAGCTCCAAGAGGAAGTTATTTCACTAAAAGACAAAATAGTGAAACAAGATCAGCTGATGAAAGACTTCTACTACGAAAATGTTGGGAAAATTATAAGGTTTCGATTTGATACCAAAACCCAACTGATTCTCCAACTGAATAGATGATCGCGTCAACCTAAATAGTGTTTTACAGCTCGCCTGTTTGAGCTTTAGATTTTCTAGGCTTACAGGTTAAGGAAGCGGAAGACAGCAGTCGACCCAGCTGTGTTCACAGCTGGAGTCAGCTAGCAGAAGACGTTAGCCGACCCACCGTATTTACAGCTGGAGTCAGCTAGCAAAAGACAGCAGGCATCAACCTTCAGCTGAGCGATCCAGCAGAGCCCGATCAAGCTGAAGAGAATTCGAGCTGAGTTCGAAACACAGCTGGTCCAGCTGTACAGAACAAAGGGAACTATCTCTGAAGACTTCACTTCAAGACAGTCCAGCTCTGAATCCAAAAGCCAGCTCTAAAGGCAGAAGATCCCGGAATCAGAGGAAGTCAACCTACCTCGACCAGTGAGGGATTGCCAAATCAGCATCCTAGACTTCAGAACCTAGGATGTGACACAAATGAAGACAGGTGCAGATACGCTCAACGGCAGATATTGCATTTAAGAAGAGTAGGTAAGATTCAAACGGCTCCTCCAACGACTAGTCTTGAATCTCTACCTATATAAACCCGTCTTCAACCTCAGGATCAGATACGAAAAACTCTCTACAAGCTTTCATTATCTGAAATCTTCATTCTTTTCAAAGCTCACAAGCGGTTCTACATAGATCAAAGAACACTTTATCTTAAAGTGTTTCTAGTTAAGAAACTGCTTAGTTTTTCGTCTGTTCCCTAGGCCAAACTCTTTGTATATCTTTAGCCTAGATTTCGAACGAGTTCATCATACTCTAAAGTTCTTAATTGTAAGAACTCGTTCACAGTTGGAACCCCATACCCAATCCCAAACCCAGAAAGGTTAGGTAAAGGTATGCTTGCTCGAAGCGCGTAATTCGAGTGGTTAGGTTCTTCAGTACCCGGAAACTGAAGGTGTAGGCTTGACAGTACCCGCAAACTGTTGGAACACAGCTCGGGTTAGAGTTGTGAAGTTGCTTGGTACTTGGAAACCAAGTGGTAGTGGATTACCAGTGAACCTGGTCGTGGACGTAGGAGGTGTTACTCCGAACCACGTAAAAACTCGCGTGTTTCTTACTCTCTCTCTTCACTTTCGCTTTATATTCAGCTGTGTACTAACTTCTTCATATCATTGCATATTTGTTCAAAACTGCACACACAGCTGCTCTCCAAAGACAGCTGTGTCACTCTAAAAGTTGCACAACCTGACTAAGCTGAAAACGTTAAGTTAATATTTTCAAACTGAGTTTTTCTAAGTAACCGAGCTAAGTTTTCAAACCACCACATTCCGCACCGCTAGCTGAGTTATTTACCCAGCTGACCCTCCCCAGCTGGATCGATAACTGAGCTCACCAACTCTGTGATTTAACTTGAAAAAGTTTCGAAAAATCCATTTGGTGTATTCACCCCCCCTCTACACCAAATACCCAGCTCAGGGACCATCAATTGGTATCAGAGCAGTGGTTCAAAAGACCACCGTTTCTGTATCAAGAGATCTCTCTTGACACTCTGTGTCAGTGGTCAACTGAACAGATCCGTTTTTTTTTTCAGAAAAACTCATATTATTACATACTGCACATGTCTATGGATTCTTATCTTAACAGGAATCTCCCCACCTTCTCGGTAGACGACTATGCAATCTGGAAATTCAGATTGAAAAGCTTCCTTTGTACACATCATGACATGATGTGGGACGTCATCACAGACGGACCCATCCTTATTTATAAACAAGGAAATGAACTCGTACCTGCCCATGATGGAGGACAACCAGAATACCGGCCAATTCTCAAGCCAAAGAAGGATTACTCGTCAGAAGAACGAAAGCAAGCTGGACTGGACAGCTTCGCAAGAAACACCATCTCATCAACAGTCTCAAACGCCTACCTGAGTAAGATCATCAAGTGCGAGACAGCCAAAGAGATGTGGGAAATACTTGCCAAGCTATGTGAAGGATCTGAAGAAATCAAAGAAAACAAATTCACAATAGCTTGCCAAAAATTCGACAACTTCAAGCAGCTAGCCAACGAGTCCATCGAAGCGATGGAGCTAAGGTTCTCAAACATAGTCATCGAGATAGAGACAATCAGAACTGGGAAGTATACCCAGCAGGAAAAGAATCTAAAGGTTCTTTAAGCCCTTTCAGCTGAATGGAACACTTACAAGGTAGTTCACCAAAGTCGAAGTGACTTGGGTGATCTATCTATAGAAAGGTTGTTCTCACTCTTGAAAGCCAACGAATACAACTTGAAGATCACTCAAGAAGAATCTTCAAGCAGACAGAATGACGGAGAACTCACCCCAGCTCCAAAAGAAATTGATTTCAGAGCCAACTCTGAAAAGTCAGCTCATGTCAAGTCAGCTGAGTCCTCCAAGATGAAGATGGACAAAAAGGAAATGAGCAAAGAGGAGCTACTCGAAGAAATTGCCATGATGGTGAAAAATTATAACAGACTCAACACCAGCAAGGGCAAATACAAGAAGTTCGCAAGGACTTACAGAGATAAGTACGCAGCAGCTGATGAGAAGTCAGCTGACAAACGAACAGAAGAAGGTTGCTTCAACTGCAAGGAACCAGGACACTACCGACAAGATTGTCCAAAGCTGTCCAAGAAAGACAAAGACCAATTAAAAGCTAAGGCAGCTGACAGAAGGAGAGCTTATATCGCTGATGAAGAATCAGAGTGCAATAAAATGGATGACATGCCATTTTCAGACTCGGAAAAAGAAGCCCTGATGGCCCATGACGAACCTGATTGGGATACATGCTTCATGGGACAAACAGACGGCATCGATGAAGATTAGGTAACGTCTCGAACTCTAAATCTGTTTAACATCTCACCATCACACGAACACTCTACACAGGACTCAGAATCTGGTCTACCTGATTGGAGTCTAGTAGAGAAAGTAATGAACGATTCCAAGGAGCTTCAAGAGATCCTTGACGTCATTATGTATGAGAATGCCGAGCTGAAGGCGGAACTGGAAAAGACAAAAGTATCAGACGCAGCTGATACAACTCAGCTCCAACAGGAAGTCGTTTCACTAAAAGACAAAATAGTGAAACAAGATCAGCTGATGAAGGAATTCAACAATGAGAAGAAACAGCTGATAGAATATGTGGAAAAGGTCACAGCTGAATCAGAAAGGAAGTCAGCTGAGATCATTGAGCTGAAAAGCACCGAAGAGGTACTATCTAAGAAGATAGTAGCTCTCATCAAAGCCACGTCAACAATGGATGAGATCATTAGTGCTCAGCGTCCAGCAGCACTCAAAGCGGGACTGGGATACAACGAATCAAAGGATGCCTCAAACATTGCCTCCACAAGTAGAACAAAAGTAATGTTTGTACGTGCAAATGAACCTCCAATCCCAGCAGCTCGGCATCAACAGTTGAGGACACAGCAGGCATCGGGAAGACCAGCTGTGAAACATTCTCAAGCTCCATCGAGAACACAGCAGACGTCAAGAAGAATAGCTGTGAAACAGTCTCAAACTCTGTCGAGAACACAGCAGACATCAAGAAGGTTAGCTGTGCGACAACCTCAGGCCCAACTCAGACGGCAACGTGCTCAACCTCAACGAAGACCACAGGCTGGATTTTACAGATACCAGCCACAGCATCAGCACGTTGATCGATATCAACCAAGATATCAGAGATACCCAGCTGGATACCACTCAAACGAGTATCAGCTGGATAATCATTTCTAGCCACAGCTTCACATGAGATAGCAGAGACAAAGGAACGTCTCAGCTAGGCACACAACTGGAAACCAAAAGAAATCAAGACATCAAAATGGGAAGACACGGAGATCAAGACCCCGCCAGCAACAACCGAAGAACACAAAGAATGTGTATATCGACTCAGCTGGGAGAATTATCAGATCAAATGACCCAATTCGAGTCATCAAGCAGATCTGGGTTGTCAAAGGATCTCTGTCTAACCCACAAGGACCCAATTAAAAATGGGTACCTGAATTTTAATTTTTTCTTTAGGTTGCAAGGAATCGACGCATCTCTGAGGAGTCGATGAGAACGCTATGGTACTTGGACAGTGGATGTTCCAAGCACATGACGCAACTAAAGCATCTACTCTAGGAGTATATTGAGCGTACAGGTCCACAAGTAACATTTGGTGACAACTCCAAAGGCTTAACCAAAGGTTATGGTACATTTAAAACTAGAAATGTTATAATCCCAAATGTTTCTTATGTACAAGGATTGCAACATAACTTGCTTTCCATTAGCCAATTCTGCGACAACGGTTTTTCTGTCAAGTTTGATGCACAGGGATGCACAGTGAAGCACATGGAAACCAAGTAGATACTCCTAAGAGGGAAAAGAGAAGGAAATATGTACTTTGCTGACTGGAACAGCAGCCCTCCGGAGACTTGTCCTGTATCAAAAAGCAGCAATGAAGTCACCGTCGTGGTACGTACGGCCGAATCATCTCAACTTCAAGACAATCAACAAACCGGCTAGGAACCAGCTCGCTAATGGAATTCCGTATCAAGTATATGACAAAAGTCATATGTGCGGCGCGTGTCAACAAGGAAAGCGTACAAGAATTTCATTCTCTCTCAAGCCACCACTAACCGATCGAGTTCTTCAACTTCTTCACATGGATCTTTTTGGTCCAAGCTTACTCCAAAGAAGCTTCAATGGTAGAAAATATACTCGGTCATTGTGGATGATTTCTCAAGATTCACATGGGTATCATTCTTATACCAGAAGAGCGAAACCAGAACTAAGCTGCCTATCCTGCTGGAAAGATTATCAACACAGAAGGAGTGCAAGATAATGGCAATAAGATCAGAACGTGGAACGGAGTTTCTAAATGAAACTATTTATGATTTTTGCGAGAAGAACGGAGTTCAACACCAAACATCTGCAGCTCGCACACCTCAGCAGAATGGTGTAGCAGAAAGAATAAACAGAATTCTCAAGGAAGCAGCTACCTCAATGCTAGCTAGCTCTGCTATTCCAAAGAAGTTCTGGGCTGAAGCAATCAACACAACTTGTTTTACTCAGAATCGCTCACTACTCACATCAAGGCAAGAAAAGACACCGTATGAGCTATGGAACAACAGAATACCATATATTAGATATTTCAAGGTATTCGGATCCAAATGTCACATCCTCAACAATGGGAAGACACAGCTCAAGACGTTCGACGAAAAGACAGACCGAGGAGTATTCCTTGGTTACTCAGCTGTGAGTAAAGCATACAGAGTCTTCAACAGAAGAACTCAAATAGTCGAAGTAACTCCACATGTTACCTTTGACGAATCTTCCTTCGAATATAGAGATTCTATCAAACGAAGAAGCGAAGGAGAATCTTCAAGATTGATTCAGACAAGGGCTCAAGAGAATAGAATCAGGAATCTGGCCGAACCATTAATTTGGGACAATGAGCCAGAGGAGGAAATTCAAAATAATCAAGAAGCTCCACCAGCTGGAAATCGAGAAGAAGCTTCAACGCCAAATCAAGGGGGAACATCATCAGCTAGGAATCCAAACACAGCTGAGTCCCCAGCTCCATCTCCAGCTGAGCCTCTACAGAAGTCTCCTCATAATATAAATAAAAGAGAGCCAAACTCTCAAGATTTAACTCCCGAGCAACTCCAAGTCAGACGAAATTTAGCCACGTCAAGCATCAATCAATTGGAAGAAAAAATTCGCAAGAGGAGAAGATGGATTGAAGATCATCCATCATCAGCTATTATCGGAGAACCATCTGACCAAGTCAAAACCAGAAGCTCAGCTGCTCAAGCTTCATCGAATCATCAAGAAGCAGCTGACACAGCTCAACTCTCAGTAGAACTAGAACTGACGGTCTATGATGAAGACACAGCTCTAATGGCGTCTTACGTAGCTCAAGTGCCAGAGCCTCAATCAATTCTCGAAGCCTTGAAGAGCGTGCCTTGGACCAACGCCATGCAAGAAGAGCTGAACGAATTCTTCAGAAATTGTGTCTGGGAATTAGTCGACAGACCTCAAGAAGTCAAAGTCATAGGACTCAAATGGATATTCAAGAACAAATTGGATACCCTGGGAGTCGTCATCAGAAACAAAGCTCGATTGGTTGCCAAGGGCTACACTCAGCAGGAAGGAATTGACTTCGAAGAATCATTTGCTCCAGTAGCACGATTGGAAGCAATCAGACTATTTCTCGCCTATGCAGCACATCACAAATTCAAGGTCTATCAAATGGATGTGAAGAGTGCATTCTTAAATGGAGAAATCAAAGAAGATGTCTACGTTGAACAACCTCCAGGATTTGAAGTAGAAGGAAATAAAGTCTACAAGCTAAAGAAGGCGCTTTATGGATTGAAGCAAGCACCTCGAGCTTAGTATGACACTCTGTCAAATTTTCTCGTATCCAAAGGATTCAAGAAGGGCTTAGTAGACAGAACTCTCTTTACCATCAAGTCAGGAGAAGACATCCTGGTTGTTCAAATCTACGTAGATGACATCATCTTTGGATCAAGATCAAGCTTCTTATGTCAAAGATTTGGAGAGATGATGTCAGAGAAGTTCCAAATGTCCATGATGGGAAAAATGAGTTTCTTCCTAGGACTTCAAGTCAAGCAATCATCAGAAGGGATTTTCATAAATCAATCCAAATACGTGAAAGACTTGATCGCCAAGTATGGAGTTCAATCCAGCAGAACTGTAAAAATTCCAATGAACACCAACTGGAAGATTGAACCAGGAACTGAAGGGAAATCAGTTGATTCCAGCAAATACAGAGGGATAATAGGATCCCTGCTGTATCTAACAGCAAGTCGTCCAGATATCTCTTTCGCAGTCGGAGTGTGTGCCAGATTTCAAGTTGATCCAAAGGAAGCACACATGCAAATAGCCAAGAACATTCTCAAAGATCTCAAAGGAACTCAGAATGTTGGGCTGTGGTACCCAGCTGAAGACAATCTACAGCTGACTGGATACTTAGACTCAGACTTCGCTGGAGATCGGTTGGACAGAAAATCAACTTCAGGAACTTGTTAGTTCTTAGGAAGTAAGTTGATTTCGTGGTTTTCAAAGAAATAAACGTGCGTCGCAACTTCCACGACAGAAGCAGAATATATGGCCGCTGGAAGCTGCTGCTCGCAAATTCTCTGGCTGAAACATCAGCTGGATGACTATGAAGTTAAAACTGGACAGGTTCCAATTTTCTGTGATAGCTCAAGTGCGATTGCCATTTCAGAAAATCCAGTACTTCACACAAGATGCAAGCATGTAGACGTACGACATCATTTCATCAGAGATCACGTAGAAAAGAAGGATGCGATTGTTGAGAAAATTCACACAGACATACAGCGGGCTGATATTCTGACAAAACCGCTGATAGAAGCAAGGTTCAAAATGTTGTGCGGATTACTTGGACTTCTCAACCCAGACGATGCTTCACCCAGCTGATTGGAAGCAGACCCGAATCCGAACAGACCAGTGATTGAAAGCATCCACCGAACGGAAGCAGACTCAATGATTGGAAGCAGACCACCGAATCCAAGCAGACCCAGCTGATTGGAAGCAGACCCAGCTGAACGGAAGCAGATCCAGCTGATTGGAAGCAGACCCAGCTGAACGGAAGCAGACCCAGCTGAATGGAAGCAGACCTAGCTGAACGGAAGCAGACCCAGCTGAATGGAAGCAGACCCAGATGAATGCAAGCAGACAACTGAAATTCAGAATCAACGTCACTGATATCAGCTAAACCAGAAGCTGAAAGGAAAAGATTATTCAGCTGAGGGGGAACCAGCTGGAACCATGATGACCCAGCACACCCACTCAACCGAGGTATCAGCTGACTACAATGATCAGCTGAGAGGTTTGCAACAACATTAATTACACCTACTCAATCTGTTTTCTGTCAACTCACATCTTGTCATTTCTAATCAATCTTAATTAAAAGTCTGCAAAGAATTGAATAATGGGAGTTTCGAGGCAAAAGTCAAAACGCCTCAACCGTTCTCTCTCGCGCATTAACTCACATATTCTAATTAAGAAATTAATATGTAGAGAGAATCACTCCCAGCCGTAGATCTTCTTATCAATAGACAAATCTTGATCGTCCATTCATCAAGAAAACTCTTTAAATATGCTAGAAGACATACGCATTAACCCTAGAAAGTTTTTCGGCATTCTTTCTTATTTCCATCAATTAGTATTATTTGTTTCTACTAACAAAAGATGCAGAAGAAGAACATGGAATCCAGAAAGATATCTCCCGACATAAAAGAGAGAACGGGACATACAACTCCCTGGGATGCAAAAATCAACGTCAACAGACCTGGACCAGATGTTGATAAAGCCGGAGTATTCAAGAACAGTCATGACAAAGCTCTTGCTCCACCACAGGAGGCACAGAAAAAGATGCAGGAGACAAAGCAGCATGCATCTAACTCCATCCCAGCTGGGAATCAGAGACAACTTGAGGAGACAAAACATACTGAAGCACTGTCTTCAAACCGAAGACTCAAGTCAAAGGTGCTCAGTCAGTGAGCAGAGAAGCCAGCTAACATTATGAGAGAATTCGTAATCACTCTCCGAGAAACAGAAGGCCCACAAGCGGTCGTTTCTTATGGTGGAAGAGAAGTTCACATCCCTGCGTGAACATAATCATCACCAACACCACAACGGAGTATTCCAGCTGATCAACCAAGCTTAAACCCCAAGACAGATGGGATACTTCAGCCGCCTTCTCCTCAGTTTTCTTCAGCTCCACAGGGACACCAGCTTCGAGATCTTCCGATGAAAGATGCTCAAGTCCCTGCACCAAGCTTAAATGAGAAACATCACCCAGCCAATGATCACCTGCAGCTGGATGATGATGATATGAGTTGAATACAAGTCCCTCAAGTGCTGAATCAGACTTTCTCATTCAATCTAAGAAGTCTGAAGAAGCAAAAGTTGCAAGGAATGAAGTTGTGCCCGACTCAGAAGATGCTATCTCCCGTGCCAACTCATCCCTCCAAGCACTCAATGGGCCCCACTGAATCGAGCCAAGGACGCCGTGTCCGCAATCACG
This sequence comes from Agastache rugosa, assembly GCA_031470985.1. Taxonomy (NCBI): domain Eukaryota; kingdom Viridiplantae; phylum Streptophyta; class Magnoliopsida; order Lamiales; family Lamiaceae; genus Agastache; species Agastache rugosa. The sequence goes on along the minus strand of CM062601.1, from coordinate 5,319,510 downwards.
AGTCGAGGCTAATGCTGGCGAAGAAGAGACAGCTAATACAACAGCTGAGCCACTTAGACTCCAATCCTCGCTTCTCAGAGCTGAAAACCACAGTTTCGCCAAACTAAAACATCGCAACAGCCGATGGTGTATCTCTCCAACCCTATTTTGATCATGCCAAAAAGGGGAAAGTAAGGGAGAAGAGAGACAAGTCAATGAAGAGGCAAACTGTTGAGCTAGAGGAACCAGCTGAATCAGAATCAGCTGAAGAAGACACGAGTCAAAAGAAAGAAGCAACGGATACAGAAGAGAAGACCCAGCCGACTGGGATTGAAGAATGAAGGATTGAAGACTGAAGATTTGAAGATTTTTTTTCTCTTCTTTCTTTTTCCTGTGTTATAATGTATTTTCTTACATTAATAAAACACAAATTTTTCTGCGTCATAAGTTGTCTCAGATAGGTTTTGGCATCATCAAAAAGGGGGAAATTGTTGGGAAAATTATAAGGTTTCGATTTGATACCAAAACCCAACTGATTCTCCAACTGAATAGATGATCGCGTCACCCTAAATAGTGTTTTCCAGCTTGCCTGTTTGAGCTTTAGATTTTCTAGGCTTACAGGTTAAGGAAGCGGAAGATCGAGCCGACCTACCGTGTTCACAAATGAGTCGCCTAGCAGAAGACAAGATAGCGGTCGACCCAAATTTCGTGTTTACAATGAGTCAGCTAGCAAAACACAGCAGGCATCAACCTTCAGCTGAGCGATCCAGCAGAGCCCGATCAAGCTGAAGAGAATTCGAGTTGAGTTCGAAACACAGCTGGTCCAGCTGTACAGAACAAAGGGAACTATCTCTGAAGACTTCACTTTAAGACAGTCCAGCTCTGAATCCAAAAGCCAGCTCTAAAGGCAAAAGATCCCGGAATCAGAGGAAGTCAACCTACCTCGACTAATGAGGGATTGCCAAATCAGATACGAAAAACTCTCTACAAGCTTTCATTATCTCTCTACCTATATAAACCCGTCTTCAACCTCAGGATCAGATACGAAAAACTCTCTACAAGCTTTCATTATCTGAAATCTTCATTGATGGTCCCAAGACGAATACCTTGGTGTAGAGGGGGGGTGAATACACCAAGGTTTAAAAACTTTTCCAATTAAAACTCTTTTGAGTGAGCTGGCTGTGTTCGATCCAGCTAGAAGGCAGCTTGATCGACACAGCTGGCTGTGTGCGGAATGTGGTGGGATTTTGGAAAGTCCGTCTGTTGTTTCAAATATATTTCAAAGCTTAGTTTCTCTTTTCAGTTAATCAGTTTATGCAGCTTGAAATAATGCTTATGAAGGGTTAGCTGGATGCATAAATAAACATGAAAGAACAAAGCAACTTAACGTGGTTCGGAGAAACTACTCCTACGTCCACGACCAGAAACCTCTGGTAATCCACTAAGGATACCACTGACTTTTCGCGCCAAGCAAGCGTTGCGGCTTAGTTCCTCAAGCCGGATACAAGTTTACGCGTATCGTATCGAAACGTAACCAGATCGTTTACGGGCACAAATTGAAGCCTAACCTGTAGTTTACGGGTACTACAGAACCAACACTCGAATTACGCGCTTCGAGCAAGCGTACCTTTACCTAACCTTTTCTGGGTTTGGGTTTGGGGGGTTTTCCAACTATGAACGAGTTCTTACAATGAAGAACTTTGAGTATGATGAACTCGTTCAAACTAGGCTTAAGATGGGAAGGATTATATGCCTAGATACTAGTGGGAGAGAGCTTCAGCAGTCAGAATAAATAATCACTCATAAGTATGAAGGCTGCTGGATCATTGAAGCTTTTCTGAGAGATCTCTTGATCTTTGGTTAGACTTCCTTCAATGAAGTATGTTGATCTCTCTTGAATATATTCTCTCGTCGCTTCTCTTTTCTGATGATGAAGAAGACTTCTATATATAGGGAGAGATTAGAACTAGCCGTTGGAAAGAGCCGTTCTGAATCTTTACCTAACTTCTGACAGGATTGACTTGTCTTCTTCCTTGATTTCCTCGTAAAGCAATCCTAGGTTTGACTTCTAGGTGCTGAGGTGTCGAGTTCCTGATGGTCCAGATCATATCTGACTTTATCTAAAGTTCACTTCGATTCTGCTGTGTTGGTGACTCTGAGCTGTCTTGAACTCTGCTGGATCATTGACGCTGAGCTGAGTCTTGAACTCTGCTGGGTCTTGACACTGAGCTGAGTCTTGAACTCTGCTGGGTCTTGACGCTGAGCTGAGTCTTGAACTCTGCTGGGTCTTGACGTAGAGCTGAGTTGTCACACGAGCTGGGTTTTTCCTACAGCTGTGTCTGGAAGAACTTCATCGTCTTGGATCTGGATAATGTTACTTCTCACTCGACTTTGCTTACCCTGCTGTGTACTCAGCTGGGTCTTCTGCTGTCTTCAGCGACCACCTGTAAACATAGAAAATCTATAAGCTCAAACAGGTGAGCTGGAAAACACTTGGGCTTGTGCAAACATCTACTCGGTTGGGGTCAGCTGGGTTTTGGTATCACTTCAAAACTCTATTAATTTTTCCAACATTCATTCTTTCCAAAGCTCACAAGCGGTTCTACATAGATCAAAGAACACTTTATCTTAAAGTGTTTCTAGTTAAGAAACTGCTTAGTTTTTCGTCTGTTCCCTAGGCCAAACTCTTTGTATATCTTTAGCCTAGATTTCGAACAAGTTCATCATATTCTAAAGTTCTTAATTGTAAGAACTCGTTCACAGTTGGAACCCCATACCCAAACCCAAACCCAGAAAGGTTAGGTAAAGGTATGTTTGCTCGAAGCGCGTAATTCGAGTGGTTAGGTTCTTCAGTACCCAGAAACTGAAGGTGTAGGCTTGACAGTGCCCACAAACTGTTGGAACAAAGCTCGGGTTAGAGTTGTGAAGTTGCTTGGTACTTGGAAACCAAGTGGTAGTGGATTACCAGTGAACCTGGTCGTGGACGTAGGAGGTGTTACTCCGAACCACGTAAAAACTCGCGTGTTTCTTACTCTCTCTTTACTTTCGCTTTATATTCAGCTGTGTACTAACTTCTTCATATCATTGCATATTTGTTCAAAACTGCACACACAGCTGCTCTCCAAAGACAGCTGTGTCACTCTAAAAGTTGCACAACCTGACTAAGCTGAAAACGTTAAGTTAATATTTTCAAACTGAGTTTTTCTAAGTAACCGAGCTAAGTTTTCAAACCACCACATTCCGCACCGCCAGCTGAGTTATTTACCCAGCTGACCCTCCCCAGCTGGATCGATAACTGAGCTCACCAACTCTGTGATTTAACTTGAAAAAGTTTCGAAAAATCCATTTGGTGTATTCACCCCCCCTCTACACCAAATACCCAGCTCAGGGACCATCAGAAAAGAAACAGCTGATGGAAGAATTGGAAAAGACCACAGCTGAATCAGAAAAGAAGTCAGCTGAGATTATAGAGCTGAAAAGTTCCGAAGAGGTACTATCTAAGAAGATGGTAGCTCTCATCAAAGCTACAACAACAATGGACGAAATCATAAGTGCACAACGTCCAGCAGCACTCAAAGTAGGACTGGGTTACAATGAATCGAAGGATGCCACAAACATTGCTTCCACTAGTGGAACAAATGTAATGTTTGTAAGAGCAAAAGAAAACCCAATTCCAGCAACTCAGCAACGACCGTTGATGACACAGCAGGCATAAAAAAGGCCAGCTGTGAGACAACCTCAAGCACAGATCAGACAGCAACGTGCTCAAACTCAACAAAGACAGCAGGCTGGACAGTTCAGATACCAGCAACATCAACAACACGTCGAAAGATATCAACCGAGATATCAAAGGAGATACCCAGCTGGATATCACTCATATGATCACCAGCTGGAGCACCAATTCCAGCCGAGGTATCACAAGAGACAACAGAGATAAAGGAACGTTTCAGCTGGGTACTCAGTTGGATACCGAAAAAGACATGGACATCAACAAAGACATCAAGCTGGGAAGATACTGAGATCAAGACCCCACCAGCAACAACCGAAGAACACAAAGAATGTGTATATCGACTCAGCTGGAAGGATCATCAGATCAAATGACCCAATTCGAGTCATCAAGCAGATCTGGGTCGTAAAAGGATCTCTGTCTAACCCACAATGACCCAATTAAAACTGGGTACCTAAATTTTGATCTTTTTTATAGGTTGCAAGGGAACGACGCATTATTGAGAAGTCGATGAGAACGCTATGGTACTTGGACAGTGGATGTTCCAAGCACATGACGCACTTAAAGCATCTACTCCAGAAGTATATCGAGCGTCCAGGCCCACAAGTAACATTTGGTGACAACTCCAAAGGTCTAACCAAAGGTTATGGTACATTTAAAACTAAAAATGTTATAATCCTCAATGTTTCTTATGTACAAGGACTGCAACATAACTTGCTTTCCATTAGCCAATTCTGCGACAACGGTTTTTCTGTCAAGTTTGATGCACAAGGATGCACATGGAAACCAAGCAGATACTACTAAGAGGGAAAAGAAAAGGAAATATGTATTTCGCTGACTGGAATAGCAACCCTCCTGAGACTTGTCTTGTATCGAAAAATAGCAATGAAGTGAGCTGGCTGTGGCACAGACGGCTGAATCATCTCAACTTCAAGACAATCAACAAACTGGCTAGAAACCAGCTCGCTAATGGAATTCCAGATCAAGTTTATGACAAGAGTCATATTTGCAGCGCTTGTCAACAAGGAAAACAGACAAAGATTTCATTTTCTCTCAAGCCGACGCCCTCAACTGATCGAGTTCTTCAACTCCTACACATGGATCTTTTTGGTCCAGTTACTCCAGCAAGCTTAAATGGCAGAAAATATACTTTGGTCGTAGTGGATGACTTCTCAAGATTCACATGGGTGTCATTCCTGTACCAGAAGAGCGAAACAAGGACTAAGCTGCCAATCCTGCTGGAAAGGTTGTCAACTCAGAAGGAGTGCAAGATAATGTGAATCAGATCAGATCGAGGAACGGAGTTTCTGAATGAAACTATTTATGAATACTGCGAGAAGAACGGAGTTTAACATCAAACCTCAGCAGCACGCACACCTCAGCAGAATGGTGTAGCAGAGAGAAGAAACAGAACACTCAAAGAAGCAGCTACTTCAATGCTAGCCAGCTCTGCCATTCCAAAGAAGTTCTGGGCCGAGGCAATCAACACAGCATGCTTCACTCAGAATCGCTCTCTACTCACAACAAGGCAAGGAAAGATGCCATATGAGCTATGGAATAACAGAATACCATACATTGGATATTTCAAGGTCTTCAGATCCAAATGTCATATCCTAAACAATGGAAAAACACAGCTCAAGACGTTCGACGTGAAGACTGACCGAGGAGTATTCCTTGGTTACTCTGCTGTGAGTAAAGTATACAGAGTCTTCAACAGAAGAACTCAAACGGTCGAAGTAACTCCACATGTTACCTTTGACGAATCATCATTTGAATATAGAGATTCTATCAAACGAAAAAGTGAAGGAGAATCTTTAAGGCAGATTCAGACAAGAGCTCAAGAGAATCGAATCAGGAATCTGGTAGAACCATTAATATGGGATGATGAGCTAGAGGAGGAACCTCAAATCAATCGGGAAGCTCCACCAGCTGGAAATCAAGAGGAACCTCCAACGCCAAATCAAGGGGGAATGCCATCAGCTGGAAATCCAGACACAGCTGAATCCCCAACACTATCTCCAGCAGAGCCTCTATAGAAGTCACCTCAAAACTCAATCCAAGGAGAGTTTCTTTCTCAAGACTTAACTCCAGAGCAACTCCAAGCCAGACGAAATCTAGCCACTTCTAGCATCAATCAGCTGGAAGAAGAAATTCGTAGAAAAAGAAGATGGATTGAGGATCATCTATCATCAGCAATCATTGGAGAACCATCTGACCAAGTCAAAACCAGAAGCTCAGCTGCTCAAGCTACATCGGATCATCAAGAAGCAGATGACACAGCTCAACTCTCAGTAGAGCTAGAACTGACTGTCTATGATGAAGACACAACTTTAATGGCGTGTTATATAGCTCAAGTTCCAGAGCCTCAAATAATTATAGAAGCCTTAAAAAGTATACCCTGGACAAACGCCATGCATGAAGAGCTAAATGAATTCCTCAGAAATTGTGTCTGGGAATTGGTCGACAGACCTGAAGGAGTCAAAGTCATATGACTCAAATGGATCTTCAAGAACAAACTGGATACCCTTGGAGTCATCATCAGAAACAAAGCTCGACTAGTTGCCAAGGGCTACACACAGCAAGAAGGAATTGACTTCGAAGAATCATTTGCTCCAGTAGCACGATTGGAAGCAATCAGACTTTTTCTCGCTTATGCAGCACATCACAAATTCAAGGTCTATCAAATGGATGTGAAGTGTGCATTTTTAAATGGAGAAATCCAAGAAGATGTCTATGTTGAACAACCTCCAGGATTTGAAGTGGAAGAAAATAAAGTCTACAAGCTAAAGAATGCGCTTTATGGATTGAAACAAGCACCTCGAGCTTGGTATGATACTCTATCAAAATTTCTTGTATCCAAAGGATTCAAGAAGGGCTCAGTAGACAGAACACTCTTCACCATCAAGTTGGGAGAAGACATCGTGGTTGTTCAAATCTATGTAGACGACATCATCTTCGGATCAAGATCAACATTCGTATGCCAAAGATTTGGAGAAATAATGTCAAAACAGTTCCAAATGTCTATGATGGGAGAAATGAGCTTCTTCCTAGGACTTCAAGTCAAGAAATCAGCAGAAAGGATTTTTATAAATCAATCCAAGTACGTGAAAGACTTGATCGCCAGGTATGGAGTTCAATCCAGCAGAACGGTAAAGATTCCGATGAACACCAACTGGAAGATTGAACCTGGAACTGAAGGAAAGTCAGTTGATTCCAGGAAATACAAAGGGATAATAGGTTCCCTGCTGTATCTAACAGCTAGTCGTCTAGACATTTTTTTCACAGTCGGAGTGTGTGCCAGATTTCAAGTTGATCCAAAGGAAGCACACATGCAAACAACCAAGAACATTCTCAAATATCTCAAAGGAACTTAGAATGTTGGGCTGTGGTATCCAGCTGAAGACAATCTACAGCTGACTGGATATTCAGACTCAGACTTCGCTGGAGATCGGTTGGACAGAAAATCAACTTCAGGAACATGTCAGTTCCTAGGAAGCAAGTTGATCTCGTTGTTTTCAAAGAAGCAAACGTGAGTTGTAACCTCCAACATAGAAGCAAAATATATGGCAACTGGAAGCTGCTGCTCACAAATTCTCTGGCTGAAATATCAGCTGGATGACTATGAAGTGAAAACTGGACAAGTTCCAATTTTCTGTGATAGCTCAAGTGCGATTGCTATATTAGAATATCCAGTACATCACACAAGATGCAAACATGTGGACGTGCGCCATCACTTCATCAGAGATCACGTGGAAAAGAAGGATGTGATTGTTGAGAAAATTCACACAGACATACAGCGGGCTGATATACTCACAAAGCCGCTGATAGAAGTAAGATTCAAGATGATGTGCGGATTACTTGGATTACTCAACCCAGACGAAGCTACATCCAGCTGAATGGAAGCAGACCCAGCTGGAATTCAGAACCAACCTCAAAGAACCTAGCTGAGAAAGAATCAAGCTCAGCCAGACGCCTAAGTTGAAGGATTATTCAGCTGAGGGGGAACCAGCTGGAAAAAAGATCACTCAACACAGCTATTCATAACCGAGGTATCAGCTGACTACGATGATCAGCTGAGAGGTTCGCAACATCATTACATACACCCACTCATTCTGTTTTAGACAGACTTTAGTCAAATCATATCTTGTCATATCTAATCAAATTTAATTAAAAGTCTGCAAAGAACTGAAACATGCGAGTTTCGAGGCAAAAGTCAAAACGCCTCAACCGTCCTCTCACGCGCATTAACTCGCATTTTTTAAACAAGAAACTGACATGACGCGAGAATCACTCCCAGTCGTAGATCTTCTTATCAAACTATAAATCTTGATCGTCCATTCATCAAGAAAGTTGATATAAATATGCTAGAAGAGATACGCAAACATTTGCATTAACCCTAAAAAGTTTTTTTTTGGCACTATTTCTTCTTCCTTCCCTTTGTATTATTTGTTCTACTAACAAAAGTTGCAGAAGAAAAACATGGAATTTAGAAAGATATCTCCTGAAGCCGATCAACATGAAGAGTCTGTCAAAGCTTCACTATGAGAGTTGCTTAACTCTCAGGAACCACAAGAAGACGGAGTTCCAGGAGAAAATGAAGCTCATCGACAGATCCGGTCTAATGCAGTGGGTGACTGCAAAGCTCAAGAACATCATTCACCAGGAAGTTGCAGAATTCTTCCTAGGAATGTCAAAGGAAAAAGACCTCCTCCACCCCACTGTTTCTCTCAAAATAAAAGAGAGAACGGGACACACAACTTCCTGAGATGCGGAAATCAACGTCAACAAGATTCTGACAAAGGAATTCAACCTGAGAGGAAGCCCAGTTAGAACTGGACGAGATGTTGATAAAGTCGGAGTCTTTAAGAGCAGACATGTCAAAACTCTTGCTCCGCCACAGGAGGCAAAAAGATGCATGAGACAAAGCAGCATGCATCTACTTCCTTCCCAGCTGGGAAGAGGAAACAACTTGAGGAGACAAAACAAGCTGGAGCACCGTCTTCAAAGAGAAGACTCAAGTTAAAGGTGCTCAGTCAGTCAGCCGAGAAGCCAGCTGACATTGAGAGAGAATTCGTAACTACTCTCCGAGGAGCAGAAGGTCCACAAGCGGTGGTTTCTTATGGTGGAGAAGAAGTTCATGTGCCAGCGTGAACATCATCATGGCCACCACCACAATGACGTATTCCAGCTGATCAACTAAGCTTATACCCCAATCAACTAAGCTTAAACCTCACAGCAGATGGAATACTTCAAACGCCTTCTCCTCAATTTCCTTCAGCTCAACAGGGACACCAGCTTCAAAATCAACTTATGGAAGTTGGAGCTCAAGCCCCTGCACCAAGCTCAAGTGAAAAGCATCATCCAGCCGATGATCACTTGCAGCTGGATGATGAAAATATGAGCTGAACCCCATACCAACCACTTCAGAAGTGGAAGAGGAATACTTAAGTCCCTCAAGAGTTGCACGTGACGCCTCCATCTCAAGGTTTGAAGACCTCATGCTTAAAGGAGTCACAAGCGCAACTGAAGTGCTGAATCAGACTTTCTCATTCAATCTAATGAAGTCTGAAGAAGCCAAATTGCAAGGAATGAAGTTGTGCCCTACTCAGAAGATGTCATCTCCAGTGCCAACTCATACCTCCAAGCACTCAGCTGGACAGCCCCAGCTGAAATAGGCCAAGGAAGTTGTGTCTGCAATCACAGCTGAGGCTAATGCTATTGAAGAAGAGCCAGCCAATGCAACAGCTGAGCCACCAAGACTCCAGACCTCGCTGCTCAGAGCTGACAACCGCAGCATAGCCAAACTAAACATCGCAACAGCTGATAATACAGCGAAGATCGTTGACGCAATTCAGGAAATTGCACAGCTCAATAAGACGATGGTGTGTCTCTCCCGCCTTGTTGATCTTGCCAAAAAGAGGGAAGATAATGATACAAAGAAGAGGCAAACTGCTGAGCTAGAGGAAACAGCTGAATCAGCTGAAGGAGAAACGTGTCAAAAGAAAGAAGCAGCGGATGCAGAAGAGAAGACCCAGCCAGCTGGGATTGAAGATTGAAGAATTGAAGAATTTTTTTTTTCCTTTCTTTCTTTTTCTCTTTCTATGCTGTAATTTCTTACATTAATAAAACACAATTTTCTTTGCTGCTCAAAGATCACCCTGATGACAATTACTTTTTTTCCAGGCTCTGAACTCTTAACTCTTTTTTGCTGATTTATTTTTTTTCCCTCTTAAAACGTAGGGAGAAGCTAAGGGGAAGCATCATAAGTTGCCTCAGTTAGGTTTTGGCATCATCAAAAAGGGGAAAATTGTTGGGAAAATTATAAAGTCTTGATTTAATACCAAAACCCAACTGTTCTCCAACCGAGTAGATGATCGCATTAACCTAAGTAGTGTTTTCCAGCTCGCCTGTTTGAGCTCTAGATTTTCTAAGTTTACAGGTTCAGGAAGCGGAAGACAGCAGAAGCTCAAGACAGCAGAAGATCCAGCTGTGTTTACAGCAGGAGTCAACTATCAGCTGAGTTTCCAGCTGAGCTGAGTTCAAAACAGAGCAGGATCAAGCTGAAGATAAATCGAGCTGAGTTCAAGACACAGCTGGTCCAGCTGTACAGAACAAAGGGAACTAACTCTGAAGACGTCACTTCAAGTCAGTTTACCCAATCCAGCTCTAAATTCAAAAACCAGCTCCAAAGGCAGAGATCCCGGTGTTAGAGGAAGTCAATAAACCTCGACCAATGAGGGATTGCCAAATCAGCATCCTAGACTTCAAAACCTAGGATGTGACACTAATGAAGACAGGTGCAGAAACGCCCAACGACAGATTTTGAATTTAAGAAGAGTAGGTAAGATTCAAACGACTCCTCCAACGGCTAGTCTTGAATCTTTACCTATATAAACCCGTCTTCAACCTCAGGATCATATGCGAAAAACCTTCTACAAGCTTTCAATTTCTAAATTCATCAAGCCTTCAAAAGCTTACAAGCAGTTCTAAATAGTTAAAAGAACACTTTATCTTAAAGTGTTTCTAGTCCAAAAACTGCCCAATTTTTCGTTTGATTCCTAGGCAGAAATCATTGTATATCTTAAGCCTAGATTTCGAACGAGTTCATCTAACTCTAAGTTCTTCATTGTAAGAACTCGTTCATAGTTGGAACCTCAAACCAAACCCCTCTTTACCCAGAAAGGTTAGGTCAAGGTTACGCTTGCTTGAAGCGCGAAATTCAAGTGGTTGTAAGGTTTTTTCAGTACCCGTAAACTGAAAGGTTAGGCTTGACAGTGCCCGTAAACTGTTGGAACGCAACTCAAGTTAGAGTTGTGAAGTTGCTTGGTTCTTGGAAACCAAGTGGTAGTGAATTACCAGTGAATCTGGTCATGGACGTAGGAGGTGTTACTCCGAACCACATAAAATCTCGTGTTATTTTCTTTCTCGTTATTTTCAGATATTGTACTAATTCCATTTGCATATTGCATCTTTATCAAATCTGCATACTCAGCTGCTCCCCAAAGACAGCTGTGTTTTGTCTATAAACTTGTATAACTTGACTAAGTCGAAAACGTAAAGAATATTTTCAAGCTGAGTTTTTCTAAGCAATCGAGCTAAGTTTTCAAACCACCACTTTCCGCACCGTCAGCTGAGTTATTAGCCCAGCTGACCTTCCTCAGCTGGATTCATAACTGAGCTCACAAACTCTGTTTTAAACTTGAAAAAGTTTTTACAAATCTATCTTTGGTGTATTCACCCCCCTTTACACCAAAGACCCAGTTTAGGGACCATCAAGTACAATTAAGCATTAGATCATGTGTTGCATGTATAAATATGCAGATGCATACATGTAATGTTTTTTTTTAACTATACCTATTACGTTATAGGATTTTTTTTATGTAATGGAAAAGATCGAGCTTATTTTGAGGGGGTTTATCTCTTTCCTATTTTATCGGCGAGGGAGATGCGTCAATTATTTACCCAATTTACCATATTGCAATCCTAATGACACTATTAAGATTAAATCTAGACCTTAGAAATAAATACAATCAACAATCATAAATGGATCCTAGTTAATTCATATGAATTAGTTTTCATGTGAACCACTCCCTATATATACCTTTTCCCGTAAGAAATGAGAAGGGATCTGGAGCGTCCATATCTTACAATCAATGGTCATCCTTTTTTAAGATTTTAAAATTATTTTATTATATTGTTTAAATAGGGGCGGGGGTATTTAAGTAAAACGGTTTATTAATAATGGAACGGTTTTTTTGTTTTCGGAAAGCAACGGTTATTAGTTTAGCAGATTTCTCATTTATAATTTTTTTTTGAAAAATTCTTATTTATAATTACTGATGTTTATTTGGAAGTTATTTTAAGATTTTTGGACGGTATTCTTTTCCTTTTTTTTTTACTCTAGTAATTTTGGCAAGATTTTTTTTTTTGAGGAAATTAATTATTTACATTTTAGCTACATTAGTTTTCACATATTTTATACCCACTATTAATTCATTATCAAATACGCTTTAATGCATGGTACGAAAGTTCATAATGCATTATCAAAAGCAACTGTGAAATGTAATGCATTTAATGCAATATACATATTAATTTGGAGAATATAATGTGTTGTAGAATAATTTTGAAATATAATGCATAAAATGCATTATATAAATAACCTGAAAATATAATGAAAAATTATTAATATTGGTTCCGAATTTATCATGGTGTAGTGCATTACTCTTTAATGCATTATATGGAGGTTCATAATGCATTATCAGAATTAATTTAAATAATTTTGAAGTATAATGCAATATATAATGCATTTAAGAAATAATATTAAAATACAATGCATATTTAATATTGATTTTAATTTATCGACTGAATGATGGATGGTGGGGAAGGATTTGATTTTTATTTGGTTTGTTCATCCAAATCCCATGATTTTCGATTTCGTGGTGTAGTGGAAGTTAAAAAATAAAAATGGTTCAATTTTACCCTCATTTGCATATGAAGTTAACGCCCAAAATAAAATTTGTGAATTGTATATGTATTTTATTTTAAATCTAGACCATCCATTATGGATTAATCAAGGGTCTAGGATGTTTCTTATTTCTTACACTAAGGGAACTTTACATGGGAACTCATCCCTATATATATATATATGTATATAGGGATGAGGTTAAATGAAAACCAACCCTCATGTGGAAACTAGAAACCACATCTAAACCATCAATGGACAACATTAATAGTTAACTTCTTTTTTTATATTTTATAATTATTGGTGATAAATCAATTAAGGGTACTCACGGAACTTTGAAATATTAGTTTTATGGCATCCGTAATTTACTCTTCCAAATCTTATCTGCCAAATATATGATATAAACGTTTAAATTAATTGTATTTTCTTTGTTACCATACACGATAGAACACCTTCTTCAACCTTTTTGTCAGACTGCAAAAAAACAAAAATGCAAAACCCGCTTTCATCTCTGGCCGAGATTCTGATATACATAAACATTAATTTAAGAATGATTATAAGGCATGTCGCCTAGCAAGAAGAAGAATAAAACTACCATCGTTCACAAAATTCCAGTGAGAAGCAACGCCGCTGAGGAATAACGTGTGTGGTTTTTTTTTTTTCAAGACAAAATAATGTTTCGTCTCTTTTCCTCATATGTGTGGGTATGATAATATAATAATGTTTTAGATTAGTATATTTATGTAATTTTGGTTGTTTGATGTTTCTGAAAACAATATATTTGTAGTGAAGAAGCATCATAAGAATGAAGCCAAAACATCATCGTACTGAATGTATATATGTATTTCCCATATTTGATATAAAAGGTTCTGAAAACATTTTATTAGTGGTTAAAAAAGCATAATATGAAGACAACCTAAACATTATATTGTTTATGATTTACATTGTGATAATTTTGGTACATTGTATCTTAATTTTTTTAAAATCCACTTACATATTGTATTGCAACAAGTAAAGAAAAAAATTGCTACAACAAATTAAAAAATATCCATTGATAAATGAAACCAATAACATGGTAGTGAGTGCCAAAATTCATATTAAATGTCTAGAAAAACAAAGATAAAAAGAAAAGAAAAATTAATCAATTTTCAAACATAAAATCATAAAATTCAAAAATATAATGTAAATGAAGTTTGATTATTTCATTTGGAGTTGGTTGTAATTTGGACGAAATTTGTGCAAGATATTCAATATTTGAAGGTTCCCATATTTGATGCATGTATGTGGTTCAAGAAACATTATATTGGTTGTAAAAAAGCATAATATTAATGATTTGAAAACATTATATTGACATTATTAGATAAAAAAAACATAATATTAATGATACCGAAGTATTATATTGTTCATGATAAAGTCGAGTCTAATATTATATTATAACAATGTAATTTTTTTTTTGAACAAAAGTTGTCTGTCACTCCAATAACTTTAATAAACTAGGCAGAACACTTAAATTACAAATTAAAACATAAAAATAAATAATAAACCTGAAGAATTCATCGACGTGCTTAAAACTGAAATGAACAGAAAAGAAGTGAAATTTCTGAGTGTGTGGAATAAAAAAATAATAATAAGTATCACTGAAATAGAAAAATAAACTAAAAAAAATAATAAAATATTCACCTAGCTCAACATTGTAACCGTCCATGATTTTGTTAAAACCACCAAAATTAAATGATATACAATGGATCCCATTAAATAAGGAGATAACGATTATTAGAATAGAGCAAAAGACTTTACAATCCTTAACCTTAATCACGTCTAACTAGATAGGTAAAATAAGATAAATCAATCTCAACCATTAATTATATGAGATCAAAGGTTGCTATTGGTTTCTAGTTTTTACATAAGGGATTATTTCTATTTGATCCATCCCCTATATATATAAGAAGCGATCTGGACCATTGATCTTTGTAGATCTACGGTTGTTATTAACTGGTGCATTTTAATTGAACATGAAATGCATTATCGTAACAATGCATTGTAATAAGACATAAAATACATTATTTTAGTATACAAAATGCAGTATTATTATTTTTTACGGGAAAAGTGTTTTGTACGTGAAGCAACCGTTATATATATATATATATATATATATATATATATATAATTTTCTAAGGTATTATATCTTCTCCCTAAACTACATTTGTTAGCATAAATTTATGAGTTGGTGCATGTATAATTTAATGAATGTATGAAGAATAAATATTAATTAGATTTACCTGACATCATGAATCTCAAATTTTGACATTGTTTAGTTGTGATTCCAACTAATTCAACACATATGATGTATTGAATGAAGAAGTATTATGCTATTGATCATTGTTTAATCTGGTATATGATGATTGCTTAATTTGGTGTTTTCTCCAAATCAACTTGAATTGTAAATTACTTTTAGCATATGAAGTTGGTGTGTCGAGGTTTTGAAGATCCTGCTCCAATTAAGTGATGCTTGGAATGCATTCTAATCGATTGTTTTTGCTGATTTAATGTTTTGTTAAATACATGTATTCTGACATGTGGTTCTATCTCTTAATTATTTGAGTATTTCTCAATGCCTAATGTATTTAGATGTCATGTGCCTGAGGGTGTTGCAAACATAATGGTGGCATGGCATCTGACATGTTTTCACCGTGAATTTATTATGTTGTGGTTCCTGAATCCAAATCTCAATTGTTTATTATTTAGAAATCTCGTTTATGCGGGTTAAACTTGAATATGATTGCGAATAATTGAATTAAGTTTGAAGTTAATGGTACTCGTCTTAATTCGATTTGATTTTAATTTTTTTTACTAATCAGTATAATAGTAATATATTCCCGTAAAATAAATTAATTCATTAAAAGATTTTTTGTTAAGATTTTTTAAAATAGTTGAAAAAATTATTAACGAATAAGTATTTAAAAGTATACAAAATTACATAGATAAATTACATGGTGATAATAGATTAGCGACAAAAATAAATTATTATGTTGAATGATTTTTTATTTTCAATTACAAAGAGTAAAGAGAAAAAGTCAATGCGATCAGTACAATTAAAGTTTAAATAACAAATTATAAGTTCCTTTATAAAAAAAATCCTTTATAAACAACAAATTAATGAAACACATAGTGTCTATATATATATTGATATTGATTAATATTTATCATATATAAAATCTATATATAAGGTAAATTTAATTACTAATGAATTATTATATTTTAATAATTTATGTTACGCTATTACCCTTAAATTAAATTATATTGTAAGCATATCCAAATTTTGTAAAGCAAGACTCTATTTATATAAGTATAGATTTTTCATTGTGCACTTGTATATATATTTATATATTTTTTATATTATTATCCCACATTTGACAATGTAAATATATAATTTGTTTTTTTGCTTGACTTTTATTCTATTAGTCATTCATTTCTTACTTTAAGCTTCACTTTTAGAGGAAGTTTCAAGGTGGCCCAAATGTAATGAATGGACGCATCTGATGCGTCCACGTCAACCCCTTTATTTTTCATAAATAAATCATTATTTGAATAATTTCCAAAAATCTTAACCATTCTAGTTAACTTAATCATTTAATCATGTGGACCCAAATTGATCAAAAAGTTAAAAAAAGTGCCGGTTAGTGCAATGATGATCAAAAAATTCTGCAAATCTTTTATGGGAACCACACTTCCATGGCCAAATTTTATAATTCACTGAAAATCCATTATATTGTATTGATATCGATTGAATTTTACAATGACATCGATCTTGTTGGCTCGTACACTCGACGATCTATCTACTAGTACCAATGGCTGGTTTGTTTAAAAAGATTTCTGATTTATATTGACACAGTCATTGTTATAATATATATATAACCTTTAGTCTGTGAAACAACGGATTATTTTTGTTCAGTTCCATATTTTTTCTTCATTTTTTCTAGGGTGATTGTAAACACAAATTTTATGTATTTAATATAATAAACACGATAAATTGTGTACAAATAAATATTTATAGATCAAAATAGAAGTGCGGGTTGCGATCTCTATTTTATCCTCTGATTCGTCTCTTCGATTTGTTCTTGAACGATCTTCAAATAGTTTCCGGGATTTTCGGAGATTTAGCGTCTCCTTGATCTTTATCGGATTTGATGTTTGACTTTATAACGTTAATCCAGAGGGCCGACGCCTTATTTCTGAATCAAACGCTAGACTTGGACGCTTTTGGTAAGAACGCCTTGCTTCCCACGAAGAACGTCTTGCTTTCCTTGAAGAACGCCTTGAATGTTGGAGAGGATTCTTTAGAGAAATTCTCTACAACTCTTGAGCTCTTCAATATGATTTTTTGGTGTGTTTATGACATCTCTAATCACCTTTATTTATAGGTAAAAATAGAGTAGATTTGGTGGGCTTTTGGGCTCCATCTTGGGCTTTGGGGCTGAGATGGCACAATCCTATTGGCTCCTTAAAATTTGTAGTTATCACAATCAAATCTGATAATTATCATAATCAAATATTTGATCTTCTATGCAGATTTGACACATGGCGATTTCTGATTGGCTGAAAATCTCCATATTTTAAATATAACTTTATATTTATTTAATTTAGGAATTATCTTTAATTAAATTCCTAAAATATAAATAAAAGATATAATTTGATATTTATTTATTTATTTTCCACGTGTCACCAATTTATTGGCTGTGAATTTAATGTGTCTACAAATGCCCCCTTGAGACTTGTTTGTAGACAATTTATCTTGAAAACGAATAAGTCTCCAGATTTTCAAATTTATTAGATAGTTTAAACTCGTATCAAAGAGCCTTGAATCTGAAACCTGAATTTAGAAATAGTTTAAACTCGTATTTAGGAGTAGTAAAATTTTAAAACTTCGACTTCAAAACCTTATCTCAATAATGAGCCAATTTTCCTCAATTTTTGATAGCCCAAATTAAGTACATAAAACTCGACACCTTTCAATAGCCACAATTTGGAAATCACTTTTATACTAATAGGCCCAAATAAAATTGTATAATAATTGTAAGCCCATTAATTGGACATCAAATTGAAATTGAGAAGAATTCTTCACTCTTTAGCCGAATAGTTTTTTTCTTTCTTGGCGGCAGGTTCCTTTTTCATCTCTCTAGATAATGATCAATTCATTCCATTACCACACAAGGATAACTGCTGCTTTTTCGTAATTCACTTAACAATCAACTTCCATATGAATTCCTTCTCCGAATAGGAATCGACATGATTTTCAGATTTATACAAAAGAATCCTTAATGTAATAGAATTCCCATCTCTTGTCAGATTCATGCGTATATCGAGTCTATAAATACTCATCTCATTATTTTCTTTCTCACGAACTAAAGCAGAGGTGCAGAAGACTTGGCTATCGATTTCCTTCCTTTTCCTGGTTCTTGCTCGAATTTTTGGCGATTCCCATCCTCCATATTTGTCAAATATCAACCTTTATATTCTGCACACTAGATATTTGAGTTTATGCCTCAATGAAGATCTTCTTTTCACTTTCTTTTACTTGTGCTTTTGCAGACTTTAGCTGACAAAACTTTGGCGGAGAAATTTTTATCATTATCGTAAATTAATACCACAAGATACATTCACCGGAGGTAATCACCTATATATGAATTCCTTCAATTTATATATACACATGTTTATGTATACATATCGATATGCATGTTTTTTTTTTGAACAAATATATGCCATTATATATATGTATATATAAACGTGTATATATATATATATTTGTACTAATATATTTGCATACGTAATATACATATATTTACATATTATGCAATTATATATATATATGTACATATATATAAATTTGGCAAATTTCATTTATGCATCCTTTTTTGTCTCTAAATATGATCTGGAGTTGGAATTTATAGCGGCCAATGAAGAGATTTTCTTTAAAAGACATTTTTATCTATTCAAATAGTCTTCCTTAATATTTTATTCCATATCAAGGGGTTCAAAGTGTCTTCTTTGAACTCAAGGGCTTTAAAGTGTCTTCTTTGAATGCTCTATATCATCTGAAAGTGTCTTCTTTGAGATATCTTCATCAATTCAAGGTGACTTCCTTGAATTCTCCATATTATCTCAAGATGTCTTTCTTGAGATCTTTCCATCAATTCAAGGTGACTTCCTTGAATCTCTATAGTATCTCAAGATGTATTTCTTGACATTTTCCATCAATTCAAGGTGACTTCCTTGAATCTATTATCTCAAAATGTCTTTCTTGAGATCTTTCCATCAATTCAAGGTGACTTCCTTGAATCTCTATATTATCTCAAGATGTCTTTCTTGAGATTTTCCATCAATTCAAGGTGACTTCTTTGAATCTCTATATTATCTCAAGATGTCTTTCTTGAGATTTTCCATCAATTCAAGGTGACTTCCTTGAATCTCTATATTATCTCAAGATGTCTTTCTTGAGATTTCCATATTATCTCAAGATGTCTTTCTTGAGATATTTTCATCAATTCAAGGTGACTTCCTTAAATCTATATATTATTTCAAGATGTCTTTCTTGAGATTTTTCATCAATTCAAGGTGACTTCCTTGAATCTATTATCTCAAGATGTCTTTCTTGAGATATTTCCATCAATTCAAGGTGACTTCCTTGAATTTCTATATTATCTCAAGATATTTTTCTTGAGTCTCAATTTCAAATGGCAAATTTAAACTCCAAATTTTGGTTAAGAGTTTTATGTATTTCTTGATATCTTGTATATTTCTTACCCCTTTGATAAGATTTTAACTCATCTTTTTTTCCTTGCAGTTGGAATATGGCTTACTTCAAAGACACCACCGTTGATGAACAAGATTATTTGGTGATTCTGGATAATGAGAAGCAAACTTTGGAGAGAGGAACACATCTCAAAGTATATAAGTCGTTGATTGGCACATATGCTAGTGAGTGGCCTAAGTTTACAAATCCTTTGCATGAATCGGGGTGGACTCGTGAGGTCAATGTGACCAAAACACCGGTGTTGTGGTCTCTGCAATATGCTCACCATAGACAAACTAAAGAGACTAGTCCGTTGCCAACTTTGGGTCGAAGTATCGTTGAAGGCAGTGCCAAATGGGGAGACAAGACAGAATTTTTTGGCGAATTCCACCATATTGCGGGATATTGGGAATGGAGTGAAGACATCCTTAGTCGCTACGGAAAGGAGCTCCGTCGTGTTGGAATTTATGATTCCGTGTATGCATCATTGTTTACTTATGATCGGAATACCGAAGTGATGAAGGCATTTTGTGAAGCTTGGTGTCCATCGACAAACACTCTATTGATTTCGTCTGGTGAATTGTCTATTTCCTTATGGGATTTGCATTACTTGTCTGGGCTCCCTTCCCTTGGAACGCTTTATGATGAAGTAGTACCTCGTACGAGAGAATTCTTGGAATGAGTAGGGATAAATTACATATCCTCATAAGTTGTCGACATTTACTTCATGCTTACCATCTTCTTGGGAAGAGCAACGATGGATTTCAGAATAGGCCTGTCACGATTGAGGCTTGGATCAAATTTTGGTCGAAGAAGAGCTTAAGATATCAGTCGCCTCCTCCGCGCAAAGAAAAGAAATCAGGACGCCCCAAGTTAACTCATAATCCCACCGGTGACATCAAGAGCCACGAGCCATGAACTTCCATAGAGAAAGCTTTATTTGCAAAGCTTGATGTGAAAGATAGAAATTGGGATGAAACATACTTGGCTGCCTACATTGCTTGTTGGCTCTGTGCTTTTGTTCTTCCTGATTATGATACTAAGGTGATTAGACCAACCACTTTCAAAATGGCGAGCATGATGGCAAATGGAAAGACAATATCTCTCACTATTCCAGTCTTGGCGAGTATCTTCCGAGGTTTGAATCTTATTTCAAACTCTCAAAAGCCTTCAGAAGTTCAAGCAGTGTTTCCAATTCATTTTGTTTATGGATGGATGTCACACTACTTCAAAACTCATTTCCCTCTTGAACGAGATTTCTGCATTCCTAGCATGATTCAGTATTCGGGTGAAGGAGGTGCGAGATATTATGATCATAGCGAAGCTGGTAGGCGAGTCCACAAGTGGGATCTAATCTCTTGGAATTGTACTATGCTTACCAAGAACAAAGACATCGTGTATATTGATATTGAACAAGCAGTTGAATCCCAACGGTGTTACTTCATGGCCATTCGCTCCAATTACTTGACTCGGAGATTAGATGATGGTTTCATCCTTGAGCCATATAGTCCGCATCGTTTTAGTCGTCAGTTTGGCTACTACCAAGACGTGCCGGGCATTCTTACTCAAGATATTCGCAAAGCATCTTTGACTGATGGAATCAAATATTGGCGTGCATGCTCATTGTATAAATCCAAATCAAGGGCTCGCTTTCCAAGCTTAACTTCCAATGCAAAGAAGCTTTGTTCTATTGCCTACAGGAATTGGTGGGATCAAGCATACAAAAATTTTATAGATGATGAGCTTCCAACCTTGACCCAGAAAGCAATTGATGTCTTTGAGGAACAAGATAAACCTATTGAGGTTAGCCACTCTGATGGTAAGCGAAAAGCGACTCCGATTGTATCAGACTCTGCTAGCGATAACGAGCATTGTTGGAGACATGAAAAACGTGCAAAGTCTCAAGAACTTATCAATGATCATGTTGAAAGCGATCATCACCAATCAAATGCAGTTGCATATGAGGTTTTCCTTTGCCTTACTCATATGTCGTTATCTTTTGTTATTATTCTTTTCTTAACATGTTCTTCCTTTTAGGTGATAAAGAGTCTTGGGATGGATGATGAAGAAGATTCGCAAGATAGTCATGCGTCTGTTGAACTTGATCAACCAAAAGAGACTCCAATTCTTGATAAGCAGGTTCGTAGACCTCAACTTGGAGCTGTTTCCGAGTTTTATGGCAGCAACACGATTGATGATGAGCTACGGTTATTTCTCCAAAGAATTTGGTACAAACTTCGTAGCAAGATGACAAGAACTGAAGCTGACTTTGTATCATCAATTGAGGATGAGATACGGAGTGGTTTTTCTCGTATGAAGAGTTTCAAGTCTAACTTTGATCTCTCTTATGTTGAGAATAGCATTAACATATTTTTTGCTAGAGCTATTGATTATGATAAAGAAAGATCCGCATCTCGTGAAATTGGAGAAATTTCTGCACAACAACACCAAAAGGACAAAGCTCGTCTTCGTGAAGTTCGTGCTAAAGAAAAGGTTGATGCTGCCAAATTGGAATCTGACAAAAAGGAGCTCGCTGAATTGGAGAGACGCAAGAATGAGTTGGACAGTTCTGTTAAGAAACAACAAGAAGCTCTTTAAGTCATTCATGCTGATATTAAGGAGCTTAAGGAAAAAGTTGACAAATTCAAGAATGCCCCCTTAATTGATGATGAAGTTTTGGAGAACTTGAAGAACGCAAAGGTTCTTTTGGAGGCTGCTCAACAATCATTGAAAGACCAAGATCCCTTTGCTTAGACATTGTTTCTTTGCTTTGTTGCACTTTTTATTTCTTTTCTTTTTCGCCTTTTTTTTTTGCATTTTTTTTAGTAAACATTTATGCAATAAAGTACTTGGTATTTCTTTTTCATATTTCTTCTCATACTTGAATACCACTTCTCTTTGAATACTTGTGTTATTTCACCACAACTATGCAATATAAATTACAATCCAAAATATGATTGTAATAATTCAATTTGAAGGAAAACACAAAACATGACTGAACTTAGAATATATCTAAGCTGCCTACGTACATTTTTATATAAAAAAGGATCAAGTCAAAACGTAGTTCAAAAGATCAACTTGTGTTTTAAGAGGGGGGTGCCGTACACAGTTTATACTCATGCGGGCCAGGAGTGACTATTTTTTTAACCACTATATAGACAAAGTGGAGTACATATCAGTTTAACCACATAAATTTACCTTTTGGTGGGATAATTAAGTTTAACCACATTAACTTAACTCTTGGTGGAGAAGTTAGCAGTTTAACCACGTACACTTTCTTTGGTGGTTGCCTTTCACAGTTTATACTCATGCGGGCCAGGAGTAACATGCAGTTTAGGCTCGTGCGTCATGGAGCTGTCTTCTTTCTCTTTTTGGCTTTTTTTTTCTTTTTTTTTGTTTTTTCATTTTTTTTGCAGGTACACTCCCATCTTTTAGGGATAGTAGCGCTTCAAGAACTTTCCGTTGATTGGACCAACTCTCACATTCTCTTTGGAAACCAACTTGTATGCACCATTGGTGTAGACTTCCTTGACGACATAAGGATCATCCCATCTCAATATGAATTTATTTCCAACACGATGAGTAGTGATGATTGGCCTTCTCACAGCTAGAACCAAGTCTCCAACTTGAAAAGAGCGTGGCCGGACTTTTTTATTGAAAGACTTTGAAAGACGAGCTTGATAGCATTCCAGTCTTTGTTGAGCCTCAAGTCTTTTTCATCTAGGGCTTCTAATTCTTCAAGGCGTAGACGAGCATTCTCTTCTTCAGTCAAGCCCTCTTGGATAGCTATTCTTAATGATGGAATTTGTTGCTCAAGAGGATTTACAGCTTCCACGCCATACACCAATGAGTAAGGAGTTGCTTGTGTAGGGGTCCTGTGAGTAGTTCTGTAAGCCCATAATGCTTCTCCAATTTTCTCATGCCAATCACGCTTTGTCTTGGCCACAACTTTCTTCAATAAGCTGCACAGTGTCTTATTAAAAGCTTCAGCCAATCCATTAGCTGCTGCATTGTACATGGATGACTTTCTCTGCTTGAAATCAAACTTTCCACAAAGTTTATCTATGAAGGCATTACTAAAGGACTTTCCATTATCAGTAATGATGTATCTAGGAATTCCATGATGATAGATGATATGGCCTTTGATGAAATCAGCAACGTTTTCTTTCTTTACTTCTCTTAATGGTATTGCTTCAGCCCATTTGGAGAAGTAATCTGTCGCAACCAAGATATATAAATGCCCCCTTGATGATTTTGTCAAAGGCCCTACAACATCCATGCCCCAAGCATCAAAATGCCATGAAGCGACTGTGGGGTGTAGGGGCTCAAGTGGCTGATGAATGAGATTTGCGTGAAACTGGCAAGCTTGACACCTCTGAGCATACTCCATGCAATCTTTCACCATGGGTAGCCAGTAGTAACCCATTCTTTTGATCCGAAAATGTAACTTTGGACCAGATTGATGAGCGCCACAAATACCTGAATGCGCTTCCTTCATGGCTTTTGTAGCTTCTTCTTTGTTCAAACATCTCAGGAAAATTCCATCAAATGAGCGCCTATAAAGTGTGTCTTTGAAATAAATGAAGCGAGTAGCCCGACGGCGGACATCAACTCTTCTACGTGGATCACTTGGCAGCTTGTCGTATTTCAAGTAATCAACAAATACTTGGCGCCAATCTTCTTCTTCTATCTCAAAGACTTCAACAACATTGCTATCATTGTCTTCACAATTTTATTCTTCAAAGAGAGGTGGAACGACCCAGCTTTGGCAAACTGGTATAGAGATCTTATCTTCAGACATAGCTATAGTAGAAGCAAGTTTGGCCAGTGCATCAGCTTGCTTGTTTTCACTTCTTGGTACATGCTCAATTTCTACATCTCCAAGCCATGCGATGATTCTTTGGGCATACTTGACATATGGAAGTAACTCTGGCTTCTTAACTTCGTACAATCCGAGTATTTGATTCACCACCAATTTAGAATCACCATATACTTTCATGTGTAATCTTTTTGCATCCACCGCCATTTCCAAGCTGATGATAAGCGCTTGATATTCTGCTACATTATTGGAGCAATTTTCAGTCAAGGTGAAAGAATATGGCAGTACTTGTCTTTCGGGTGTTACAAATACAACTCCTGCCCCAGCTCCTTCTCTGTGAGATGCTTCATCGAAGTACATCACCCAGGGAGGGCAAATGTCAATTAAAAGTGCGTCTTCATCTGGGAGATCGTCAGTTAACTCCCATTCGGCAGGAATTGGATGATCAGCTAAGAAATCTGCTAGCACTTGTCCTTTTACAGCCTTTTGGGGAACATACACAATTTCAAACTGCTGCAGTTGTAGATACCAACGCGCAAGTCTATCTGAGAGTACGGGCTTAGACATGACGTACTTCAATGGATTTGCTTTAGAAATGAGACGCACGGTATGCGCTTGAAAATAATGCTTTAATTTCTGGATAGAGAATATCAAAGCCAAGCACAACTTCTCAATTGGAGAATACTTCAACTCATTTGGCGTCATCATCCTACTCAAGTAGTATAGAGCATTCTCTTTTCTATTCTCATTTTCTTGTGCAAGTATTGCCCCCATAGAGCGTTCTTGAGCGGCGAGGTACAAGATCAAAGGACGACCCGCGACAGGTGCAGCCAAAACAGGAGGTTTCATCAAGTAAGTCTTGATACTTTTGAAGGCATTTTTACATGATTCATCCCATTCAAATGGTATGCCTTTTTTCATAATTCGGCTAAAGGGTTGACACCGTCCAGCTAGATTCGAGATGAACCTTCGTAGATATGCCAACTTTCCTTGTAGACTCTTCAGCTCATGAATATTCCGAGGTTCCGGCATCTTCAAAATTGCATCAATCTTTGCCTGCTCGATTTCAATCCCTCGATGGCGGACGATAAAACCAAGAAACTTTCCGGACTTTACTCCAAAGGCACATTTTAACGGGTTCATCCTTAGCTCGTATTTTCTCAACCGTTCAAAGACTATTCTCAAGTCTTGCAAATGGTCACTTCTTACTTTTGACTTCACCACCACATCGTCCACATAACATTCAATGTTCTTGTGGATTATGTCATCAAATATCTTCTGCATGGCTCTTTGATATGTGGCGCCAGCATTTTTCAATCCAAACGGTATCACGGTATAGCAAAATATTCCTTTTGGAGTACGGAATGCCGTCATTTCTTCATCGATTGGTGACATTCGAATTTGATTGTAACCAGAAGATCCATCCATAAACGATAAAGCTTCATGTCCGGTTGTAGCATCAATCATCAATTCAGCAATGGGTAGTGGAAAGTCATCCTTAGGGCATGCCTCATTGAGATCTCTAAAGTCAACGCAGACACGAATTTGTCCATTCTTCTTTCTTACAGGGACAATACTAGAGATCCATGTTGGATACTTTACTTCCCTGATGAATCCAGCTTCAATGAGCTTGTTCACTTCGGCTTCAATCAATGGAATTAACTCGGGTCGAAATCGACGTTGAGCTTGCTTGACAGGTCGTGCCCCCTTCTTAACAGCTAAGTGATGAACAGCTATCTTCGGATTCAATCCTGGCATTTCTTTGTACGACCATGCGAATATGTCTTTGAACTCTTTCAAGAGTTCAACATATGAATGCTCTTCCTCGGCAGTCAGTGAAGCACAGATGTAAGTGGGTCGTGGATTATCTATAGTGCCCAAGTTAACTTCTTTCAATTAATCAATAGTGGACATCACACCTTCTTCAAATTGTGGGGGCGCTATGTCCGCATCTTCTTCTTCAATGCTCACTTCTTCACAGAGAGTGATATGGTGTGATGAGGCGACATCTTCATTCCTTTGCTCGGAATTTTTGAAATCTATGCACATCCTCATTGTTCCATCTCTCTTTCTTACTCTAACCATCTCTGTTATATCACTTGCTCTAATAATGCCACTTCTAAGTAGATGGGTGACATCTCGATGCAATCTACTGTGAGAAGTAGGATTTTGGATACTTTCGATAGCGTGGTAAGACGAAGCCACACTTTCTCTATCTTCTTCATCTTCATCATTTTTAGAGTCTTGGGTGAGGATAACAGTTTTCATCCTAGCTTTCAACTCTCTTCCACATGATACAGAGAGTATAGTACTTCTCTTCATTCGAGATGGGATTAGACTCCTCAATTTCTGAGTCATTTGTGGCTTTCCTTTTGACATGCTTTTCTTCATACTTTTATCCCTGCTCAATCTCTTGAAAACAGACACTCTTTCGATCCATCCTTCTCCGTATCTCTTGAAGGCCGATACTCTTTCCACTTTTCTTTCGTGTGGGAGGCTTGTTGATGTAGATGATACTTCCACCTCAAAGATGTGATTGGTAGTTGCCCTTTTGATGGCAATACGAATGGGATTTCGTGGGACGAATCCTAGGCCTGTCTTGGTACTTTGGACAATATGACCATTTTTCTTTAAGAGATTTTGGGTATTGTCAAGTCCATGATCATCTTGATTTGTAACTTTCAAGTTGGGCTTCAAATTAGGATTTTCTTTGGGATCATATCCGGCTTTGACCAGAAGTTCATATGCTTTTGGGCCGAAGCATTTAGCAACTTCAGGGCTCGAAAGTTCACCATGTTCGGTAGTACCACCTTGCTTTGGATGAACAAATCCTTCAAGTGGTGGATGAGTTGGTTTTGTTGTATCAATCTTTGTCAAAGGCATAGTGAGTCCATCCAAAGATTTTTCCTTAATGGTTAAAGCCTCCTTCTTGCTCTTTTGACTGCTTTCAAGCTCTTTATGACACTCGACCTGCTCTTCTTTGGTAGCCTTTATCTTTGTCATGTAGTACTTTGCATCGGCAAAGTGTGATTCAGCTTCTGTAAAGGGCTTGTGATCACCAACCACTTTCTTCACTATGCCATCTCGGCAATATTTGAAACATTGATGCCACGTTGAAGGAATGACACTATTTTCGTGCAACCATGGTCGACCAAGGAGCATATTATAAGATGTCTTGGCATCAATTACTTGGAACAATGCAGTTGAACTCATATCATCCATTAGTAAGTCCAGCCTTATTGTACCAAGAGCTCTTTGTCTTTCATGATTAAAACCTTGAATCATCAACCGACTGCTTGTGAGCTCACCAACTTGAATCCCCAACTCTTTAAGAGTCCTTAGTGGTAAAATATTGACCGCGGATCCTCCATCAATGAGTACTCTATTCACTCTTTGCTCATTAGTGTAGCAACTTACAAACAAAGGTCTATTATGAGGTTCGGTTCCAAGCTGCAAGTCTTCATCGGAAAAGGTCACCACTAGGACATCTTTATCATCGGCCACGCTTGACTTGAGTTGACCTTCTACTTGGCTCACCATACCGCACAAGGCTTCAGTACTTTCTTTTATGTTCTCAGAAGTGACATTATTTGCGGCAGCATTGTCTTCCTCAAGCGATATTTTCCCTTGTCGGGCAAGTTGCATGATCTTATATTTGAAAATGAAACAATCATGTATGGGATGACCTAATAGTCGATGGTACTTGCAGTATTTTGGATCATCAGTTTGTCCTGCTTCATTTGGCCTCTTCATTTCTGGCAATTCAATAAGTCATTCTTTGACCAAGTCATCAAATATCCCAGAGACATCAGAGTCTAGAAAGGGATATTGTTTTTGCTGCATTTCTTCTAGGGTCAACCTTTTTTGCCTCATTCCTTGAGAGACATTCTGCTTATCTTCTTTATTGGCATCCTTTCTTGAGAACTTGACAGGAGTCGCTCTGATCGTCATTGACTCTTTCTTTGGGGTTTTGTCAAAAGAGTTGGCTCCTTTCTTGAACTCTTGCTTCTCCTTAGCCCGACGAGGTTCTTGGATTGGCGGTCCTCCAATTCTACTTGTCGCCATGCTCAACTCTATATCGTGTACTCTTGTGGCCAATTCTTCAAATGTCCTTGGTTGAATCCCTCGCAGAATGTATTGCAGGCCCCAATGCATCCCTTGAATGCACATTTCAATAGCAGATGATTCTGACAATCGGTCTTTGCAGTTAAGACAAAGATTCCTCCATCTATTGATGTAGTCAATCACGGGTTCTTCTTTAAACTGACGGGAACTTGTGAGTTCCACCATGCTAACTGTCCTTCTAGTACTATAGAAGCGATTGAGAAACTCGTGCTCAAGCTGCTCCCAATTGTCAATTGAGTTTGACTCCAAATCCGTATACCAATCAAAAGCATTTCCTTTGAGTGAACGAACAAACTGCTTAACCAAATGATCTCCAAAGGTGCCAGCATTATTACAAGTTTCAATGAAGTGAGCTATGTGTTGTCTCGGATTACCCTTTCCATCGAATTGTTGAAACTTGGGTGGTTGATAGCCGAGCGGCATCCTCAAGTTGTTAATTCTTTGAGTGTAAGGTTTTGAGTAAACCAATGAAGACTTGGAGCTTCCCTCAAATTTGTCTTTTATGGTTCCTTCAATAAGCTCCTTGACTTGGTCTATTGAGATGAAACCGTCGGAAGAGAACTGAAAGTCTTTATCATGCGACTTTCTTTCTTCGTGCTTTTCCTGCTTTTTGGAGGCTTCATCGTCGTCTTTCTCGTCATCTTCATTATTATCTTTATAACTTGATTCTTCTTTCTCTCTTATGAGTTTTGAGATCTTGGCATCTTGTTCTAGGATATGCTTGTCCATGCTTTCCATCATCCTTGTTAGATTTGCATGTTGCTCCTCTACTGTAGACGCGTTTGTTGTCATAACAGGAGCCTCAAATGAGTAACTTTCTGCCGAATGGCTTTTGGGCGATGCAGATTCATCTCCTATGTCATCGCCTTGTTCATTCATAGCAGCAAGGTGCAGCTCTTGCTCCGTGATAGAGATTGACTTAGCAACTTCTTGTATTTTTAGCTTTGCTTCGCGTCATGACGCCATCACTCTCCAAAGAGGCCATTGAAATAGATTCACTAGCATCTTTAGTTTTTGGAGACATCCTTCAAGATTTTGGTGAAGAGTAGAGATGAGAGACAAAGATTGTCCCACTGGGCGTACCAAAATTTGTAAACACAAATTTTATGTATTTAATATAATAAACACGATAAATTGTGTAAAAATAAATATTTATAGATCTAAATAGAATTGCGGGTTGCGATCTCTATTTTATCCTCTGATTCGTCTTTTCGATTTGTTCTTGAACGACCTTCAAACAGTTTCCGGGATTTTCGGAGATTTAGCGTCTCCTTGATCTTTATCGGATTTGATGTTTGACTTTATAACGTTAATCCAGAGGGCCGACGCCTTATTTCTGAATCAAACGCTAGACTTTGGACGCTTTTGGTAAGAACGCCTTGCTTTCCTTGAAGAACGCCTTGAATGTTGGAGAGGATTCTTTAGAGAAATTCTCTACAACTCTTGAGCTCTTCAATATGATTGTTTGGTGTGTTTATGACCGCTCTAATCACCTCTATTTATAGGAAAAAATAGAGTAGATTTGGTGGGCTTTTGGGCTCCATCTTGGGCTTTGGGGCTGAGGTGGCACAATCTTATTGGCTCCTCAAAATTTGTAGTTATCACAATCAAATCTGATAATTATCATAATCAAATATTTGATCTTCTATGCAGATTTGACACATGACGACTTCTGATTGGCTGAAAATCTCCATGTTTTAAATATCAATTTATATTTATTTAATTTAGGAATTATCTTTAATTAAATTCCTAAAATATAAATAAAAGATATAATTTGATATTTATTTATTTATTTTCCACGTGTCACCAATTTATTGGCTGTGAATTTAATGTGTCTACAGTGATAAACGGCACCGGTAAGTCGATTTCTATCTGACCGTCCCGCTTACCTCCTGTTAGCGGCGCACCAACAACGGTTGCCGGTGGATAGCGGGTTGGTAGACGGTGGCAGAATTTTGGGCAAAATAAATATATACTTTTAAGTCTTTAATTCTAGCCCATTTCTCTCTCTCTCTCTCTCTAAATCTGAAGTCTGCTGCCCCGACTTGAGCTGTGGCAGAGTTGTCTCCCGTCAGTTATCGCTTTCGCTGCGCCCATCACCCGTTGTCGCTGTCCGCCTGTCCTTCCGCCCTAGGTAAGTTATCTTTATTCTTCTCCCTTCTCTCAATAGTGAATAGTATACTATTGAAAACATGAATTTAAATTAGGATTAGAATTTAGACCAACTGAAAATTTCAAATTAGGGAAGGGTTATTGTTTGGTGTTTGGAAAATGTTGATTAATTGGGCAGAAGTTATCTGAAAAATTAGGGTAGTAAATTGTGATGAATTAATAATTATGGATGGCTAGTTTGTTTTGGTGTGTTTGTTGGCTTCATTATAGAGTTTTAGAATTATGTTTTGTTGTGATTCATAGGTTACAGATTGAATATCATCGTTTCCCACACCTACATTTTTCAACCCCTGATCCGGTTAGTTCTTCTTGATCACCATGGTTGATATGATGCCTTAATGTAGTTGAGCAAAATCTTGAGCCAAGAGATTAGAGAAACTACTCGATACGCCTACAAGAATCTACTACAAGTATGAAGGTGGAAGCCTGCTGGTTTGCATAAACCAAACAAGGTTGTTCCACAGGTTTTGTGTAATGCACATGAAGGTGTGAAGAAAGTTGTTACTGAAACTGGTGACGGCCAATGAGAGAGCTCGTTGGCTTTCGCCTGCAACTTTTTTGGTCTTAACTGTGAAGTAATGAACTTCCCTTTTTGTGCCAATTGTTTGTTTGATACTTGTTTATACTAGCACTTTAAAATTTGTGATGGATAGTGATATTGGCTGTTGATAAGTTTTTAGTGTTTTGATATTCTTCACAAGTGTGGATTTATGTTTGTTTTGGGCTTGAAGGTAGGGCAAGTACGCACTTCTTATGATTGAAAATTGTATTCTATTTTTTGTGTCAATTGTTAGTTTGGTAGTTGGTTATTCTAGACATCTAGTAGAGGGCGTCTTAGATTGACAATACATATGATTGATTATTTATAGGATTAGATGATAATGTATGTGGTGGATTAATTTATTTTTTTGTGTACAAGTTTAAGTTGTCGTAAATTTGTAATGGTGGGTTCTGACCATGTTGCAAGCTTTGATTGTTTGATATTCTTGCTAATTTCTAAATGTGGATATATGATTGTTTTGGGGCTGCAGGTATGGCTAATACGTGCTTCTTATGATCAGAAGCCATATCACATACTGATGATGCAAACGTGGAGAAGATGCACCCTTCGCCTTCTAGTGTGACTGAGGCTGGCCGAAGACTACTTAAGAAAGACCGTGGATGTTACTGCTTCAAATGCCGATACAAAGTATTGCCTAGGGAGTGTTGTCAACCATGTTCTGCTGCATCAAACTGTTATCGGTGATGAATGTGCATAAAACAAATGGAGGCTATACGCTAGACTCCTGATGTGATCATCAGATGTAATAGCGGTGGTTCCAATTTTGGGACTTGTTTTCCCATTTATCCGAGAGAAAGTGGTCATATAAATCCAATTATCCGAGCAGTTGAGCCAGCCCCGTGCCCTTCGCTCATCAAATGGGCATATATGCTTACGATAAATGTGGAGATGACAAAGATATTGATGATGTGCATTTGTTATTGGTTCATCTGTAATACCCCGCTTTTTCATAATCAATTTTAGTAATTAATTAAGAGCTTGTTTAAAATAATTAAGCTGCAAGATTTTTAAAATGAGATTAAGTTTCAGCAATTAAAATTTTTCGGCAGCTCTAATTTACCGAAATTTAATAATTTAAGGATTTTAAGATTTTGTCTCATCTCGGTTAATCCGAAATGAGGTGACGAAGGTATTTATGATTATGTGCTTATATGTTTGAATTTATTGGAGAAATATATATTGTTTTGAAGATTTGATTTCCTCGGAAATTATAAAAATTTCTCCGGCAATTTATTGTATTTTCGGATTTTATTTCCGAAAATTCTTAGAGAAAGCATATATATGTGTATAATTAAGTAAAGTGAATGAAGATGAAGAAAAATTCCCTTTTTAATAATTTTTCTTCGGCAACCCTAATTTTTGTCGAAAAAGTGGAATTTAATTATTTTTGTTTCGTCTCGGTTTAACCGAAACGAAATAAAATTTATGTTTATTAGATTGAACATTTATGCTTGACTTTTATTGAGAAAATTATGAATTTAATTTTCTTAATTTAATTTATTAGTAAATTATGATTAAAAATAATAATCTTATTTATTTCATAAATAATTCGTTTCTCAGCATTTTCTTACAAGAATTTGCATTAGGGTTTGAGATGCCCTAATTGATTTTTCTAGATCAAGAAATTAGAGATTAAAGTTGCGATTAACAAGTTAGTAATTAATTCATTAATTAAGCATTTAATCAATTATTTAATCCTATTTATGACCTCACTAATGACCTAATGGATGACATATTTTTGGTTGACTAATGTGTTAGTTATTAAGTGTGTTTGCTAAGCCAATTCTTCACCATTTCCTTCATCTTTCTCACGCAAGCAGCAACAACACAGAGCACGCACACACACTTCACATTTCTTCCATTTTTGATCAAATTTTAAGCTCAAATTCAAGTGCTAATCATCTCAAAATTAATTATTAAGATGAGTTCTATGTTTAGTGCAAGATATAGCTCAAAAACAAGCTTTAATTCTCCTATTTTAATCTTCTATAAATTTTGAAATTTTGGCCAAATGATATTAGATGAGCTTGAATTTAATTTATGATGTTTAATTCATGCTTAGGATGCATGATATGTTATTAATTCATGATTTATTCAAGCTTTATTCTTATTCTCATAAATGCCGATAAAATGAGAAAAATTTGAGATGTTGATTGTGATGTTGTATGATCAATTTGATTGATTATTTGAATTTAGATAATTATTCTAAGCATATTTAATGTTGGAATTAATCAAAGAATCAAAGCCCTTATATTTTTTCTTATTTTGACCGAAAATAATGCTTAAAAATAAGGGTTTATGATTTTGATATTCTTTGATTAAATTGATGTTCAAATTGATCTTATATGATGATGATAATGATGTTTATGCATTGAGTTAATTGATTAAAGCATTATTATTCCAATTATTGGAATTTTTGAACAATTAGGGTTTCAAAATTAGAGTTTATAGATTTTGATGTTGAATGATGAAATTGATAATAGAATTGAGCTTATGTTATTTATTTAAGCATGTGAGAATTTTTCTAGAATTTTTGGAGCTCAATTTCTCAATTTTCAAACATTTTCAGATTTTTAATAAATTAAAAATAATTATTTTAAAGATTAAATTGATTAATTGAGATTATAATTAATCTCTAGAATATTAATGAAGCATGTTGTAATTTGAAATGTATAAAAATAAGCAAATGTACCCTATTTCTTTAAAAAGTCGAAATATATTTTTATCCAATTAAATTAAGTAATTAAGCTATAAATATAGCTTATAAATTAAACTAAGATGTTTGGAATTGATTAGAATGAAATTGGATATTTATTTTCCAAATTTCATAAATGCCGAAAATTAATAAGGAAAATAAAAGTATTATTTGATTTTTAATCAAGAAAATAATGACATATTTGAATTCTACACGAAAAATTAAGTATTGTAGAATTTTTCAGAAATTAATTGCCAAGTATTAAGAATTTTCTATTTTTCGGCTATTTTTCCAAGTTGAAGATTTATACGTGTACGTGATCTGAATTGATAATCTGATTGCGTAATTATGCTTATTATGTTAAATGATGTGAGTAGAATTAATTTCGTAATTTTTGGAGCTCGTTTATCGAGTCGAAAATATTTAATGTTAATGATATGAATAGTAAATATTAAGTTATATGTTAATTACATGCTAATGATGATTTTATATGCTAATGACATGCTTAGAAGTTAATGATATGTTGATGATGAGCTTATGTGATAATAATAAGCTTAAATGTTTGATGATGTGACTAGTAGAAGTATTAAATGTTATTAAAGTGATTATATGATTAATGATGTTATTATATGTTTAAGTGTTTAATGTTAATGTTTATAAGTTAGACTGTTAAATAGAAATTAAGTTGAGATTTAGAAGTGTTTAGAAAGGTTAAGTGATATTATCAAAATTAAGTCTTAGAAAATCGAAGCGAATTAGAAATTAAGTTGATCGAGATGTCACATCTCTTCGCCTGTCGTTTGTTTCTCGCTCTGATGGCTAATAAACCTAATCTCAAATGAAGGAACGAGTGAGAGCATAAAGATGGGAAATCAAGAACGAGAAATGTAAGATAAAGCAGCACTCGACAGGTGGGTTATCTAACCAATGAAATGATGAATGATATATATATATATATGATTATATATATGATGTTTTAAATTGATTAACTTGTCAAATGTATTAAGTTTTGTATGTTACCATCTACTAAAGGAAGACGAATTCGGTCCTACGTAAGGTAGGATTTGTGTACACTTATTTGTAATCGTGTGTCTTCCGAAAGGTGGTCCGGTTACAAGTGTTTGAAAATGAGGCCTACTTCTCAACACTAACATTATTTGATTGTAGATCTGGTACATACATCCTAAATTATAAGTTTGTCCGGACAAATACTTTTTATGGAAAAAGAAAATATTTGAGCAAGCACATGTTTGTTTTATAAAATTCACTTGTGTTATGCTTTGGGGCAAGTTAAATCTATAGCTCAAAGCTGCAAGATTTCAAGTATTTTGGCATGTGTCCACTGAGTATGAAGTACTCAGCCCTGCATATTGTTTTCTAAAATGTGCAGGTTATTTCGGATGGAGATGGGAGTGTGCTTGGACGGACTTTCGTTGGTTGAATTCTTGAAAGTTGTTTAAACTAAAGAGTTTGGTTATATGTCTTCATACATGTAACCTAGTTATGTTTTCCGCTGCATCACTTTGAAATATGTTCTGAAGTATGAAGTTCGTTTTTAAACTCTGAAGTTTATAACTTCTGAAGTCTTTTGACGTTGTTAGTTAAGGTTTTGATGTTAGTCTGCCTTAACTTGAAATCAGTTATTGATTCTCTGTTGAGATCTTCTAAGTCATACGACCCTTTTTATCGTGCTTTCTTGATCTGATAAACTTCTTGTTGATATTAAGCTCTTGGCACCATTGGTCGTATGATATTAATTGTTGATATCATGTTAAACCTGATTTCTTGATGATGTTTATACTTGGTATATCTCGGTCATGTGACCCTACTTATTGATATCATGAAATGTCTGTTCTTGATAACCATTTGTTGGTTAAAATTATCAAGCATGTTATTGATATTGATTTCTTGATCAGCATGTTCGTTGGAAGTGTTTTGAAGTATATTTGGTTTTGTTTGATAACTGGGTCGTTATCTATTCCTTGGTTAATCATAAATTGTTTACGTCGCGGGACCCACCGGCTTAGTTATCTTAATTCTAAGTCGGGCTGCGACAGAGTGGTATCAGAGCAGCTCGTCTGCTCTATGTTTAAACTTTCCTTGAGTCTAGTCTGGATTTGAATTCCTAGACTAGTTAAGTACCAACAACGAAAGTCCAGCACCTCATCTCCTCCAGCAATCCAGGTATTAATTTAAAAGTTTTCTATGTTTTAAAAGTTTAAAAATTTGAAGTTCCATGTGACTGACGGACTGTTATGTGGACCTGATAAACCCACATACCTAGAAACTCAGTAATATGGGTCTTCCGCCTCCATAACGAAGTTAATTAAGGAAATGAAGTTAGAAAGTAAAGAAGTAGAATTTTATAAAAGTTTAAAGTTTGAAAAATGTTTGATATATATATATAAATTGTTATATTGTTGCTTGTCGTTGTGAGCTTGAGAATGTTATGTGATGGGTTTTCGCAAGAGCGATGATAAGATTAATCGTGCAATTGAGACTGTTGTTTGTATTTGAAAAGTAACGTAAGCGTTATGCCGTCGTTAAAAAGCAATAATGAGAAGGAAGCGTTCAGAGAAAAAGAAGTATTGCGAGAGTTTCGCCACATCAGGATAAGATACCAAGAGATCTTGACCGAGTTCTTAACTCGTTATCACCGCATGTAGATGGATACGATGTCTACGGAGATCAAATGAGTGATGGGTATCAATCATTTGATCCCATTATTACCAGAGGAGTGGCGCAAGTGGACAACTTTGCTCATGCCGCAAGTTGTGAGTCTTCAGCTGTGGAAGACGTTCTTTTCGGCGATTGTAGAAATTTATCGCAAAATCGAAGGTTAATCGATCAGTTTTTGCTATATGCATTATGCAGCTTCACCCTCCTTCTTGTTATACCTCTGAAAGGCTCATATTGAAGCCAATACCTCAGGATAACCTTATTCCTTCCTTATTTCTTCCAAAAGATCCCGAGCCAATGTTTGTAAAATTTCAGTTATCTAATCTAGTTTATGGTTTGGGTTCTTTCATTTCCCAACCTACTTCTCTGTTTATTAGTCTTGCTACTTCTTTATCCAGTTAAAAGCGCCAGTCTTGGCCTCAGAACCTTTGATTTCAAGATTTTGATTCATTTATAGCACTTCATATAGAGGTGATTCTCATGTAACCGAGGGTTCTTTGTATTCTTAACCCTCCAAATATTAAATTTTTCTTATGCTTCCATTGTTCCGTTCTACCAAAGGAATTTGAGACGGAATCGTTCTGGCCGCGCCAGTAGGATAGTTATAACAATCTCGATGACGATTCAACTATCGAGGTGATGGTCTGTTTAGTCAAGCTTCGGAGTGTTCATCTCCAGAAGTCCGAGTTTCGAGGCTAGTTTCTCGTCGATGCCGGTTGCAGACACTGATGATGAAGTCAAGCTTATTTTGAACGGAGATGTGATCATCAAAGAAGAAGTAGCAGAAGAGAATGCAGAGATCGAAAGTGTAGATTATGAGAATATGTTTAATAAGGAGAAAGAGCTTCCTAAGGACAGCCAGCAGAGAGTCGACCTTTTTAATCGTTGCCAGTATTGAAAGTGTGAAAGTAGAAGTAATGTTAGTAAGTAAGAAAGAAGTAATATATATGCGTGAATATGTGTGAAAATAAAATAAAAAAATATGGTGCATAATATGGCTTAAGATAGTTTGGTATCGGAATAGTAGTCCGTATCGTCGATGTTATTTTTGTGTGATGCTAGGACATCACAGTTGATATAGGGATAATTTTTTCTATATATGAAAGAATGACCAGAGCGGTCATTTAATTAAGCTGATGAGTTCTTGAAGTTATATGCTTAAGAAAGATAAGAAGTTATGATGCATTGAGAAGTGTAAAGTAGGTTGAAAATTAATTGTCAAGATGAAGTCAAAGTTTGAAGAATGAGAACTTCATGAAAATAAGCTAAAGTATGAAAGACGTAACTTGCCATGTCAAAAGTTTATAAGTTAAGTTAAGTAAGTTAAGTTATCTTGCTAATTGCTTGAATGATTAAGAAAAGTTTATGAAGTTGAGTGCTTTGATGTTGATTGCCAATATGAGAAAAGTCTATGAAGCTATACGTTGTTGCATTATTGCTTAATTGTTAAGTAAAGTTATGAAATTGATTATGCTATGATGAGAATTGATTTGCTTGAATGCTAAGTTCCATAAGTGGAATGATTACTCTATGAAGTAATTACTTTTATGCTAAAGCTTAAGATGTGAAATGTGCTTAAACTTTCAAGTTAAAAACTTGATATTTTGAATAAAGTAAATTTTGCTTAAACCCTTGCGCGTGTTAATTAGAATGTCTTCTAGAAGAGAAATAGAGTAGTAGAAGAAAAGTAGCGAGAACCTACCCCATCTCCTCTGTCTGAGAGGAGAATCGAAGAATTTTCTCTTCGTCAGAATTTCTTAACTCTTGACGGTAAAGAAAATCCGTCAGAAACAGAAGATTAGATTGTGCATGAGAGCGAATCTTTAGGTTCTTGACCAAGAGCGTCTCACATTCTTGTCATATGAGCTTAAAGAATCAACAGACTTCTGGTGGGAAGCTAGCCAGAAGAATTTTTCCGAGCAGCTTGAGAATCTCTCTTGGGTGTTCAAGGAATCCCTTTTCAAGAAATATGTTTCGAAAAGCTGCTGCAAGCAGATGTAAAGCGAGTTCGTCAATTTAAAGCAAATAAAGAAGTCGGTGGCAGAGTTTGTTCGTAAATTCTGTAACTTTGCCGTTTCGCTCTGTCAAAGTTAAATCGGACAAGAAGCTTGTTTGAGCTTTTTCCTCGGACTCATGCAAGACATGAAGAATAGTGCTAGTAAGTCAAAGTGTTTTGACTTATGCTGAAGCGTTAACCGAGTTCTGGATATGGAATTGTTCATGCAATCAGAAAACCTAGTCCAGAATCCTAGCACTTTCCCCATTTGAAGTTCAAGCTCCAGCAACCGTTAACCAACAATATTCATGTGAAGGTCAGAATCCAAAGAGAAAAAGAAAGTGAAATGCTGGAAATCAATCTATTAAGAAGCCGTATCAAAGGCAAAGTCAGCAGCAATCAATCGCTTTTCTTTGGGAAAGATTGTTCGACTCAGAGACCGCAAGAATTTCCTTTGTACCAGTGCCAAGTAAGCAGCAAGGAGTAGGTGGAAGAAGACCTAATCCGCATCGGCTCAGCATCCAAAGGCCATAAAAAAAAATTCAACATCTATAGTAGTCAAAGCAGTAGCAACCATCGCAGCAAAAGTCGCATCATTAGCATCAAAGAGTTTTCGCTCTTGAGCAGAAGCCGAGCGTTAAGGATCAAGGAAATCTGGCAGGTATAGGCCAGATAAGAGTTGTACCAATTACAATTGTATTTGGTACTGATGCATAGCATTCTTCAAAATCGAGTGCATGCATACATACTCTTGGCCTTAAAATGGAGTAAGCTAGCCAGAGTTTAAGAGTATCGGCCTTGGTGGATAAATCTACCTCAGTTACGCAAGTTTACTCCAGATTTGTTTCCTTAAGATGTCAGCCAAAATCTTAAATCTAATCTGATTATGGGATATGGACATCATTCTGAGAATGGTTTGGTTGATCGAGAATTT
Source organism: Agastache rugosa (assembly GCA_031470985.1). Classification (NCBI taxonomy): domain Eukaryota; kingdom Viridiplantae; phylum Streptophyta; class Magnoliopsida; order Lamiales; family Lamiaceae; genus Agastache; species Agastache rugosa. The sequence continues at coordinate 5,280,070 of CM062601.1, read as the reverse complement.
TGCCACCATTTGGTGCAAGAAAAGATAGATTTCTTTCCAGTCATCTGGAAAAGAGCCAACTCTATTCCTTAGAATAGAGAAAAGCAGAAAAAGGTTGCCAATTATTTAGGTAATCCAAGTAAGAAAGTTATTGAGAAGAAAAGATATGCAAACATGTCTAGTTTTTCTCGTCAAAAATGAGAACCAAGATAAAAATATCGATGATGTAGCTGCAGTCAGAAAGTTCAAGGATGTTTATCCTGAAGTTTTGCCAAGACTACTCCAGACAGGCAATTGGAGTTCACTATCGACCTTGAGCTTGGTACAGCTCCAATATCAAAAACGTCGTATAGAATGCCTCGAAGAAGTTGTAAGAATTGAAGATTCAGTGGTATGAGTTGTTTGATCTCAGTTTATCAAACCTAATATTTTCCCTTGGGAAACGCTAATCTTGATCGTCAAGAAGAAAGACGGTAGTTTGAGAATGTGTATCGACTACCGGAAGTTAAATAAGTTGAAAACAAGTATCATTTGTCAAGGATAGATGATCTGTTTAATCAGCTCTGAAGAGCTAGTATTTTCTCAAAGATTAATTTGAGATCTGGCTATCATCAGCCGAAGATTCTTCAAGAAGATATTCAAAAAAAAAATCGCATTTCAAACGAGACACATTTACTACAAGTCTGTAGTAATGTCGTTTGAATTGACAAATGCTCCAGCAGTATTTATGGCTCATGAATTGAGTTTTCCATGAATGTTTGGATAGAATTGTCATAGTCTAATTCGGCAAATGCGAATTTTGGCTAAGAGAAGTAAATTTCCTCGGACATGTTTCTTCCGAAGAAATTAAAGTCGGCACTTCAAAGTGCAAGCAATTCAAGAATGAAAATCGCCAACTTCGTTTCATGAAATTCAAAATTTCTTGGATCTAGCAGGTTACTATATGAGATTCATTAAAAGATTCTCCAAGATAGCAAGACCAAAATGATCAAATTTCTCAAGAAAGAATCGAAGCTCAAATGGTCTCCAGGATGTGAAGAAAGTTTCCAAGCTTAAGAAAAGCAAACCACTGCTTCAGTTTTAGCAGTGCCAGAGCAGGCAAAAACTACACCGTTTATACGGATGCATCAAAGAATGGACTAAGTTGTGTCCTGATGCAAGTGGAAAAATCACCGTCCATGCGTCACGACAGCTCAGACCTCATGAGATAAATTATCCAACTTATAAATTATAACGAGCAGTAGTCGTGCATGCTCTAAAGAATTGGAAACATTATCTTTTCGGAGCCAAGTGTGAGATATTTATATAAAAGTCTCAAATACATTTTCAAACAAAAAGAGTTGAAAATGAGGCAAAGAAAATGGCTCAAACTAATAAAAGTCTATGATTGCAAAATTTCCTATCATCCAGGAAAAGCAAACGTCGTAGCTGACGCTTTGAGTAGAAAGAGCAAAACCCGAGTTAGAGTTTTTACTCACTCAAGAAAAGAGCTTATTAAAAATCTTGAAGAGCTAAAAATAGAAGTGGATTTACTACCTCAATATTCAGAGTATGTTGGGAAAATTATAAGGTTTCGATTTGATACCAAAACCCAACTAATTCTCCAACCGAATAGATGATCGCGTCAACCTAAATAGTGTTTTCCAGCTCGCCTGTTTGAGCTTTAGATTTTCTAAGTTTACAGGTTAAGGAAGCGGAAGACATCAGTCGACCCAGCTGTGTCTACAGCAGGAGTCAGCTAGCGGAAGACAGCAGTCGACCCAGCTGTGTTTACAGCAGGAGTCAGCTAGCGAAAGACAGCAGGCGTCAACCTTCAGCTGAGTCCTCCAGCAGAGCATGATCAAGCTGAAGAGAATTCGAGCTGAGTTCAAAACACAGCCGGTTCAGCTGTACAGAACAAAGGGAACTAACTCTGAAGACTTCACTTCAAGTCAGTCCAGCTCTGAATTCAAAAGCCAGCTCCAAAGGCAGAAGATCCCGGAGTCAGAGGAAGTCAACATACCTCGACCAATGAGGGATTGCCAAATCAGCATCCTAGACTTCAGGACCTAGGATGTGACACAAATGAAGACAGGTGCAGATTCGCCCAACGGCAGATCTTGACTTTAAGAAGAGTAGGTAAGATTCAAACGGCTCCTCTAACGGCTAGTCTTGAATCTCTAACTATATAAACCCGTCTTCAACCTCAGGATCAGATACGAAAAACTCTCTACAAGCTTTCATTCTCTGAAATCATCAATCTTTCAAAAGCTCTCAAGCAGTTCTACATAGTTCAAAGAACACTTTATCTTAAAGTGTTTCTAGTTCAGAAACTGCTTAGTTTTTCGTCTGTTCCCTAGGCCAAACTCTTTGTATATCTTAAGCCTAGATTTCGAACGAGTTCATCATACTCTAAAGTTCTTAATTGTAAGAACTCGTTCACAGTTGGAACCCCAAACCAAACCCCTCTTACCCAGAAAGGTTAGGTCAAGGTTACGCTTTCTTGAAGCGGGAAATTCAAGTGTGTAAGGTTTTTTCAGTACCCGTAAACTGAAAGGTTAGGCTTGACAGTGCCCGCAAACTGTTGGAACACAGCTCGGGTTAGAGTTGTGAAGTTGCTTGGTACTTGGAAACCAAGTGGTAGTGGATTACCAGTGAACCTGGTCGTGGACGTAGGAGGTGTTACTCTGAACCACGTAAAAACTCGCGTGCTCTTTACTTTCTCTTTATATTCAGTTTTGTTCTAACTCTTTCATATCATTGCATATTTGTTCAAAACTGCATACGCAGCTGCTCTCCAAAGACAGCTGTGTCTCTCTAAAAGTTGCACAACTTGACTAAGCTGAAAACATAAAGTTAATCTTTTCAAACTGAGTTTCTCTACATAACCGAGCTAAGTTTTCAAACCACCACTTTCCGCACCGCCAGCTAAGTTATTTACCCAGCTGACCCTCCCCAGCTGGATCGATAACTGAGCTCACCAACTCTGTGATTTAACTTGAAAAAGTTTCTAAAAATCTATTTGGTGTATTCACCCCCCCTCTACACCAAATACCTAGCTCAGGGACCATCAATTGGTATCAGAGCAGTGGTTCAACAGACCATCGTTTCTGTATCAAGAGATCTTTCTTGACAATCTGTCAGTGGTCATCTGAACAGATCCTTTTTGTGAAAAACTCATATTATTACATACTGCATATTTCTATGGATTCTTATCTTAACAGGAATCTTCCCACCTTTTCGGTAGACGATTATGCAATATTGAAGTTCAGACTGAAGAGCTTTCTCTGTACGCATCACGATATGATGTGGGACGTCATCACAGACGGACCCATCATCATCTACAAATCAGGGAACGAGCTTGTCCCAACTCAAGATGGCGAACAACCAAGATATCAGCTCATTCCCAAGCCCAAGAATGAGCACACCTCAGAAGAAAGGAAGCAAGCTGGACTAGACAGCTTCGCGAGGAACACCATATCTTCAACGGTCTCCAATGCCTACCTCAGCAAAATCATCAACTGCGAAACCGCAAAGAAGATGTGGGAAACCCTAGCAAAGCTATGCGAAGGGTCGGAGGAGATAAAGGAGAATAAATTCACGATTGCATGCCAGAAGTTTGATAACTTCAAGCAGCTGGTCAAAGAGTCCATCGAAGGGATGGAACTCAGATTCTCCAATATTGTGGTAGAAATAGAAACCATCAGAACTGGGAAATACACCCAGCGAGAAAAGAATCTAAAAGTTCTTTCAGGGCTCACAGCTAAATGGAACACCTATAAGGTGGTACACCAAAGTCGAAGTGACTTAGGTGATCTTTCAACTGAAAGATTATACTCCCTGCTCAAAGCCAACGAGTACAACTTGAAGATTACAATGAAAGAATCTTCAAACAATGAGAATGATAAAGAGCTGACACCTGCAACAAAGGAGATTGCGTTCAGAGCCAACTCTGACAAATCCGCATACATGCAGTCAGCTGAGTCATCAAAAAAGGATAAGAAGGACATGAGCAAGGAAGAGCTACTTGAAGAAATAGCCATGCTGGTCAAAAACTACAACAGACTCAACACCAGCAAGGGCAAATACAAGAAGTTCGCAAGAACTTACAGAGACAAGTACGCAGCAGCTGATGAGAAGTCAGCTGACAAACGAACAGAAGAAGGTTGTTTCAACTGCAAGGAACCAGGACACTATCGGCTAGATTGTCCAAAGCTGTCCAAGAAAGACAAAGACCAACTGAAAGCTAAGGCAGCTGACAGAAGGAGAGCTTATATCGCCGATGAAGAATCAGAGTGTAACAAAATGGATGACATGCCATTTTCAGACTCGGAAGAAGAAGCCCTGATGGTCCATGATGAACCTGATTGGGATACATGCTTCATGGGACAAACAGACGGCATCGATGAAGATGAGGTAATGTCTCGAACTCAAAATTTATCTAACATCTCACCATCACACGAACACTCTACACAGGTCTCAAAATCTGGACTACCTGATTGGAGTCTAGTAGAGAAAGTAATGAATGATTCCAAAGAGCTTCAAGAGATCCTTGACGTCATTATGTGTGAGAATGCCGAGCTGAAGGCGGAACTGGAAAAGACAAAGGTATCAAACGCAGCTGATACAACACAGCTCCAACAGGAAGTTGTTTCACTAAAAGACAAAATAGTGAAACAAGATCAGCTGATGAAGGAATTCTACTATGAGAAGAAACAGCTGATGGAAGATGTGGAAAAGATCATAGCTGAATCGGAAAAGAAGTCAGCTAAGATCACTGAGCTGAAAAGCACCGAAGAGGTACTATCTAAGAAGATAGTAGCTCTCATCAAAGCCACGTCAACAATGGACGAGATCATTAGTGCTCAACGTCCAGCAGCACTCAAAGCGGGACTGGGATACAACGAATCAAAGGATGCCTCAAACATTGCCTCCACAAGTGGAACAAAGGTAATGTTTGTATGTGCAAACGAACCTCCAATCCCAGCAAGTCAGCATCAACAGTTGAGGACACAGCAGGCGTCAGGAAGACCAGCTGTGAAACATCCTCAACCTCCGTCGAGAACACATCAGGCATCAAGAAGGTCAGCTGTGCGACAACCTCGAGCCCAACTCAGACAGCAACGTGCTCAACCTCAACGAAGACAACAGGCTGGATTTCACAGATACCAGCAACAGCAACAGCACGTTGAACGATATCAACCGGGATATCAGAGATACCCAGCTGGATACCACTCATATGAGTACCAGCTGGATAATCATTTCCAGCCTACGGCGACATAAGACAGCAGAGACAAAGGAAGGTCTCAGCTAGGCACACAGCTGGAAACCAAAAGAAATCAAGACATCAAAACGGGAAGATACTGAGATCAAGACCCCGCCAGCAACAACCGAAGAACACAAAGAATGTGTATATCGACTCAGCTGGGAGAATTATCAGATCAAATGACCCAATTCGAGTCATCAAGCAGATCTGGGTCATCAAAGGATCTCTGTCTAACCCACAAGGACCCAATTAAAACTGGGTACCTGAATTTTAATGTTTTGTTTAGGTTGCAAGGAATCGACGCATCTCTGAGGAGTCGATGAGAACGCTATGGTACTTGGACAGTGGATGTTCCAAGCACATGACGCAACTAAAGCATCTACTCTAGGAGTATATCGAGCGTACAGGTCCACAAGTAACATTTGGTGACAACTCCAAAGGCCTAACCAAAGATTATGGTATATTTAAAACTAGAAATGTTATAATCCCAAATGTTTCTTATGTACAAGGATTGCAACACAACTTGCTTTCCATTAGCCAATTCTGCGACAACGGTTTTTCTGTCAAGTTTGATGCACAGGGATGCACAGGGATGCACAGTGAAGCACATGGAAACCAAGCAGATACTCCTAAGAGGGAAAAGAGAAGGAAATATGTATTTTGCTGACTGGAACAGCAGCCCTCCGGAGACTTGTCTTGTATCGAAAAGCAGCAATGAAGTCAGCTGGCTGTGGCACAGATGGCTGAATCATCTCAACTTCAAGACAATTAACAAACTGGCTAGAAACCAGCTCGTTAATGGAATTCCAGATCAAATATATGACAAAAGTCATATGTGCAGCGCATGTCAACAAGGAAAACAAACAAGAATTTCATTCTCTCTCAAGCCAGTTCAGTCAACTGATCGAGTTCTTCAACTCCTACACATGGATCTTTTTGGTCCAGTTACTCCAGCAAGCTTCAATGGCAGAAAATATACTATGGTCGTAGTGGATGATTTCTCAAGATTTACATGGGTGTCATTCTTGTACCAGAAGAGCGAAACAAGGACTAAGCTGCCAATCCTACTGGAAAGGTTGTCAACTCAGAAGGAATGCAAGATAATGTCAATCAGATCAGATCGAGGAACGGAGTTTCTAAATGAAACTATTTATGAATACTGCGAGAAGAACGGAGTTCAACATCAAACCTCAGCAGCACGCACACCTCAGCAGAATGGTGTAGCATAAAGAAAAAACAGAACACTCAAAGAAGCAACTACCTCAATGCTAGCCAGCTCTGCCATTCCAAAGAAGTTCTGGGCTGAGGCAATCAACACAGCATGCTTCACTCAGAATCGCTCTCTACTCACATCAAGGCAAGGAAAGACGCCGTATGAGCTATAGAATAACAGAATACCATACATTGGATATTTCAAGGTCTTCGGATCCAAATGTCATATCCTAAACAATGAAAAAACACAACTCAAGACGTTCGACGCGAAGACTGACCGAGGAGTATTCCTTGGTTACTTTGCTGTGAGTAAAACATACAGAGTCTTCAACAGAAGAACTCAAACGGTCGAAGTAACTCCACATGTTACCTTTGACGAATCATCATTCGAGTATAGAGATTCTATCAAATGAAGAAATGAAGGAGAATCTTCAAGACAGATTCAGATAAGAGTTCAAGAGAATCGAATCAAGAATCTGGCCGAACCATTAATATGGGATGATGAGCCAGAGGAAGAACCTCAAATCAATCGGGAAGCTCCACCAGCTGGAAATCAAGAGGAATCTCCAACGCCAAATTAAGAGGGAATGCCATCAACTGGAAATCCAGACACAACTGAATCCCCAGCACTATCTCCAGCAGAGCTTCTACAGAAGTCACCTCAAAACTCAATCCAAGAAGAGTCTCCTTCTCAAGACTTAACTCTAGAGCAATTCCAAGCCAGACGAAATCTAGCCATTTCTAGCATCAATCAGCTGGAAGAAGAAATTCGTAAAAGAAGAAGATGGATTGAAGATCATCCATCATCAGTAATCATTGGAGAACCATCTGACCAAGTCAAAACCAGAAGCTCAGCTGCTCAAGCTACATCGGATCATCAAGAAGCAGCTGACACAGCTCAACTCTCAGTAGAGCTAGAACTGACTGTCTATGATGAAGACACAACTCTAATGGCGTGTTATGTAGCTCAAGTTCCAGAGCCTCAAACAATTCTTGAAGCCTTAAAAAGTGTACCCTGGACAAACGCCATGCATGAAGAGCTAAATGAATTCCTCAGAAATTGTGTCTGGGAATTGGTCAACAGACCTGAAGGAGTCAAAGTCATAGGACTCAAATGGATCTTCAAGAACAAACTGGATACCCTTGGAGTCATCATCAGAAACAAAGCTCGACTAGTTGCCAAGGGCTATACACAACAAGAAGGAATTGACTTCGAAGAATCATTTGCTCCAGTAGTATGATTGGAAGCAATCATACTTTTTCTCGCGTATGCAGCACATCACAAATTCAAGGTCTATCAAATGGATGTAAAGTGTGCATTTCTAAATGGAGAAAACAAAGAAGATGTCTATGTTGAACAACCTCTAGGATTTGAAGTAGAAGGAAATAAAGTCTACAAGCTAAAGAAGACGCTTTATGGATTGAAACAAGCATCTCGAGTATCCAAAGGATTCAAGAAGGGCTCAGTAGACAGAACACTCTTCACCATCAAGTTGGGAGAAGACATCATGGTTGTTCAAATCTATATAGATGACATCATCTTCGGATCAAGATCAACATTCTTATGCCAAAGATTTGGAGAAATAATGTCAACACAGTTCTAAATGTCTATGATGGGAGAAATGAGCTTCTTCCTAGGACTTCAAGTCAAGCAATCAGCAGAAGGGATTTTTATAAATCAATCCAAGTACGTGAAAGACTTGATCGCTAAGTATGGAGTTCAATCTAGCAGAACAGTAAAGATTCCGATGAACACCAACTGGAAGATTGAACCTGGAACTGAAGGGAAGTCAGTTGATTCCAGCAAATACAGAGGGATAATAGGTTTCCTGCTGTATCTAACAACTAGTCGTCCAGACATCTCTTTCGCAGTCAGAGTGTGTGCCAGATTTCAAGTTGATCCAAATGAAGCACACATGCAAGCAGCCAAGAACATTCTCAAATATCTAAAAGGAACTCAGAATGTTGGGCTGTGGTATCCAGCTGAAGACAATCTACAGCTGACTGGATATTCAGACTCAGACTTCGCTGGAGATCGGTTGGACAGAAAATCAACTTTAGAAACATGTCAGTTCCTAGGAAGCAAGTTGATCTCGTGGTTTTCAAAGAAGCAAACGTGCGTCGCAACCTCCACAACTGAAGCAGAATATATGGCAGCTGGAAGCTGCTGCTCACAAATTCTCGTCGAAACATCGAATTTGGATGACTACGAAGTGAAAACTGGACAAGTTCCAATTTTCTGTGATAGCTCAAGTGCGATTGCTATATCAGAAAATCTAGTACATCACACAAGATGCAAACATGTGGACGTGCGCCATCACTTCATCAGAGATCACGTGGAAAAAAAGGATGTGATTGTTGAGAAAATTTACACAGACATACAGCGGGCTGATATACTCACAAAGCCGCTGATAGAATCAAGATTCAAGATGTTGTGCGGATTACTTGGATTACTCAACCCAGACGAAGCTACATCCAGCTGAATTGAAGCAGACCCAGCTGGAATTCAGAACCAACCTCAAAGAACCCAGCTGAGAAAGAATCAAGCTCGGCCAGACGCCTAAGTTGAAGGATTATTCAGCTGAGGGGAAACCAGCTGGAAAAACAATCACTCAACACAGCTATTCATAACCGAGGTATCAGCTGACTATGATGATCAACTGAGATGTTTGCAACATCATTACAAACACCTATTCATTCTATTTTAGTCAGACTTCAGTCAAATCATATCTTGTCATATCTAATCAAATTTAATTAAAAGTCTGCAAAGAACTGAAACATGGGAGTTTCGAGGCAAAAGTCAAAACGCCTCCACCGCCCTCTCTCGGGCATTTTCTAAACAAGAAACTGACATGACGCGAGAATCACTCCCAGTCGTAGATCTTCTTATCAAACTATAAATCTTGATCGTCCATTCATCAAGAAAGTTGATATAAATATGCTAGAAGAGATACGCAAACATTTGCATTAACCATAACAAGTTTTTTGGCACTCTTTCTTCTTCCATCAATTGGTATTATTTGTTCTACTAACAAAAGTTACAGAAGAAGAATATGGAATCAACAAACTGGCTAGGAACCAGCTCGCTAATGGAATTCCAGATCAAGTATATGACAAAAGTCATATGTGCAGCGCGTGTCAACAAGGAAAGTAGACAAGAATTTCATTCTCTCTCAAGCCAGTTCAGTCAACTAATCGAGTACTTCAACTCCTTCACATGGATCTTTTTGGTCCAGTTACTCCAGCAAGCTTCAATGGCAGAAAATATACTCTGGTTGTAGTGGATGATTTCTCAAGATTCACATGGGTATCATTCTTGTACCAGAAGAGCGAAACCAGGACTAAGCTGCCTATCCTGCTGGAAAGATTATCAACACAAAAGGAGTGCAAGATAATGTCAATAAGATCAGATCGTGGAACGGAGTTTCTGAATGAAACTATTTATGAGTACTGCGAGAAGAACAGAGTTCAACACCAAACATACGCAAAGACGCACACCTCGGCGAATGGTGTAAAGAAAGAAGAAACAGAACTCTCAAGGAAGCAGCTACCTCAATGCTAGCTAGCTCTGCCATTCCAAAGAAGTTCTGGGCTGAAGCAATCAACACAGCTTGCTTCACTCAGAATCGCTCCCTACTCACATCAAGGCAAGGAAAGACACCGTATGAGCTATGGAACAACAGAATACCATACATAAGGTATTTCAAGGTATTCGGATCCAAATGTCACATCCTCAACAATGGGAAGACACAGCTCAAGACGTTCGACGTGAAGACAGACCGAGGAGTATTCCTTGGTTACTCCGCTGTGAGTAAAGCATACAGAGTCTTCAACAGAAGAACTCAAATAGTCGAAGTAACTCTACATGTTACCTTTGACGAATCCTCCTTCGAATATAGAGAGTCTATCAAATGAAGAAACGAAGGAGAATCTTCATGACTGATTCAGACAAAAGCTCAAGAAAATAGAATCAGGAATCTGGCCGAACCATTAATTTGGGACGATGAGCTGGAGGAGGAACTTTAATTCAACCAAGAAGCTCCACCAGCTGGAAATCGAGAAGAACCTTCAACGCCAAATCAAGGGGGAACATCATCAGCTGGAAATCCAAACACAGCTGAGTCCCCAACTCCATCTCCAGCTGAGCACAGAAGTCTCCTCAAAATCTAAATCAAAGAGAACCAATCTCTAAAGACTTAACTCCTGAGCAACTCCAAGTTAGACGAAATTTAGCCACGTCAAGCATCAATCAATTGGAAGAAGAAATTCGTAAGAGGAGAAGATGGATTGAAGATCATCCATCATCAGCAATCATTGGAGAACCATCTGACCAAGTCAAAACCAGAAGCTCAGCTGCTCAAGCTTCATCGGATCATCAAGAAGCAGCTGACACAGCTCAACCTCAGTAGAGCTAGAACTGACGGTCTATGGTGAAGACACAGCTCTAATGACGTGTTACGTAGCTCAAGTGCCAGAGCCTCAATCAATTCTCGAAGCTTTGAAGAGCGTGCCTTGGACTAACGCCATGCAAGAAGAGCTGAACGAATTCCTCAGAAATTGTGTCTGGGAATTGGTCGACAGACCTCAAGAAGTCAAAGTCATAGGACTCAAATGGATATTCAAGAACAAATTGGATACCCTGGGAGTCGTCATCAGAAACAAAGCTCGACTGGTTGCCAAGGGCTACACTCAGCAGGAAGGAATTGACTTCGAAGAATCATTTGCTCCAGTAGCACGATTGGAAGCAATCAGACTCTTTCTCGCCTATGCAGCACATCACAAATTCAAAGTCTATCAAATGGATGTGAAGTGTGCATTCTTAAATGGAGAATTCAAAGAAGATGTCTACGTTGAACAACCTCCAGGATTTGAAGTAGAAGGAAATAAAGTCTACAAGCTAAAGAAGGCTCTTTATGGATTGAAGCAAGCACCTCGAGCTTGGTATGACACTCTGTCAAATTTTCTTGTATCCAAAGGATTCAAGAAGGGCTCAGTAGACAGAACGCTATTCACTATCAAGTCAGGAGAAGATATCCTGGTTGTTCAAATCTATGTAGACGACATCATCTTTGGATCAAGATCAAGCTTCTTATGCCAAAGATTTGGAGAGATGATGTCAGAGAAGTTCCAAATGTCTATGATGGGAGAAATGAGTTTCTTCCTAGGACTTCAAGTCAAGCAATCATCAGAAGGGATTTTCATAAATAAATCCAAATACGTGAAAGACTTGATCGCCAAGTATGGAGTTCAATCCAGCAGAATTGTAAAGATTCCAATGAACACCAACTGGAAGATTGAACCGAGAGCGAAGGGAAGTCAGTTGATTCCAGCAAATACAGAGGGATAATAGGATCCCTGCTGTATCTAACAGCAAGTCGTCCAGACATCTCTTTCGCAGTCGGAGTGTGTGCCAGATTTCAAGTTGATCCAAAGGAAGCACACATGCAAGCAGCCAAGAACATTCTCAAATATCTCAAAGGAACTCAGAATGTTAGGCTGTGGTACCCAGCTGAAGACAATCTACGGTGTTGGATACTCAGACTCAGACTTCGCTGAAGATCGGTTGGACAGAAAATCAACTTCAGGAACTTGTCAGTTGTTAGGAAGTAAGTTGATTTCATGGTTTTCAAAGAAGCAAACGTGCGTCGCAACTTCCACGACAGAAGCAGAATATATGGCCGCTGGAAGCTGCTGCTCACAAATTCTCTGGCTAAAACATCAGCTGGATGACTATGAAGTGAAAACTGGACAGGTTCCAATTTTCTGTGATAGCTCAAGTGCGATTGCCATTTCAGAGAATCCAGTACTTCACACAAGATGCAAGCATGTAGACGTACGACATCATTTCATCAGAGATCACGTAGAAAAGAGGGATGTGATTGTTGAGAAAATTCACACAGACATACAGCGGGCTGATATTCTCACAAAACCGCTGATAGAAGCAAGATTCAAAATGCTGTGCGGATTACTTGGACTACTCAACCTAGACGATGCTTCACCCAGCTGAATGGAAGCAGACCCAGCTGAATGCAAGCAGACAACTGTAATTCAGAATCAACGTCACTGATATCAGCTGTGAAAGAATTCAGCTAAACCAGATGCTGAAAGTGAAGGATTATTCAGCTGAGGAAAGTGGAACCACGATGACCCAGCACACCCACTCAACCGAGGTATCAGCTGACTACAATGATCAGCTGAGAGGTTTGCAACAACATTAATTACACCTACTCAATCTGTTTTTCAGTCAACTCATATCTTGTCATATCTAATCAATCTTAATTAAGAATCTGCAAAGAATTGAATCATGGGAGTTTCGAGGCAAAAGTCAAAAGTTTTTCGGCATTCTTTCTTATTTCCATCAATTGGTATTATTTGTTTCTACTAACAAAAGTTGTAGAAGAAGAACATGGAATCCAGAAAGATATCTCCCGAAGCCAATCAAACTTGAAGAATCTGTCAAAGCTTCAAGATAAGAGTTGCTTAACTCTCAGGAACCTCAAAGAAGACGGAAGTCCAGAAGAAGGTGAAGTCCATTGACAGATCCAGGCCAGCGCAGTGAGAGACTGCAAAGCTCAAGAACGTCATTCACCAGGAAAGCGCAGAAAGCTTCCTGAGAATGTCAAAGGAAAAAGACCTCCTCAGCCCCACTGTTTCTCTCAACATAAAAGAGAGAACGGGACATACAACTCTCTGGGATGCAAAAATCAACGTCAACAGACCTGGACCAGATGTTGATAAAGCCGGAGTCTTCAAGAGCAGTCATGTCAAAGCTCTTGCTCCACCACAGGAGGCACAGAAAAAATGCAGGAGACAAAGCAGCATGCATCTATCTCCGTCCCAGCTGGGAATCGGAGACAACTTGAGGAGACAAAACATGCTGAAGCACTGTCTTCAAACAGAAGACTCAAGTCAAAGGTGCTCAGTCAGTCAGCGGAGAAGCCAGCTGACATTATGAGAGAATTCGTAATTACTCTCCGAGGAGCAGAAGGCCCACAAGCGGTCGTTTCTTACGGTGGAGGAGAAGTTCATGCGCCTACGTGAACATCATCGTCATCAACACCGCAACGGAGTATTCCAGCTGATCAATCAAGCTTAAACCCCAAGACAGATGGAATACTTCAACCGCCTTCTCCTCAGTTTCCTTCAGCTCCACAGGGACACCAGCTTCGAGATCTTCCGATGAAAGATGCTCAAGCCCCTGCACCAAGCTCAAATGAGAAACATCACCCAGCCAATGATCACCTGCTGCTAGATGATGATATGATGAGCTGAACACAAGTCCCTCAAGTGCTGAATCAGACTTTCTCACTCAATCTAAGAAGTCTGAAGAAGCAAAATTTGCAAGAAATGAAGTTGTGCCCGACTCAGAAGATGCTATCTCCCGTGCCAACTCATCCCTCCAGGCACTCAGCTGGACTGCCCCAGCTGAATCAGGCCAAGGACGCTGTGTCTGCAATCACCGAGGCTAATGCTACTGAAGAAGAGCCAGCTAATACAACAGCTGAGCCACTTAGACTCCAAACCTCGCTGCTCAGAGCTGAAGACCACAGTTTCGCCAAACTAAAACATCGCAACAGCCGATGGTGTATCTCTCCCACCCTGTTTGATCATGCCAAAAAGGGGGAAGTAAGGGAGAAGAGACAAGTCAAAGAAGAGGCAAACTGTTGAGCTAGAGGAACCAACTGAATTAGAATCAGCTGAAGAGACGAATCAAAAGAAAGAAGCAACGGATGCAGAAGAGAAGACCCAGCCAACTGGGATTGAAGACTGAAGAATTGAAGACTGAAGATTTGAAGATTTTTTTTCCTTCTTTCTTTTTCCTGTGTTATAATGTATATTCTTACATTAATAAAACACAAGTTTTTCTGCGTCATAAGTTGTCTCAGTTAGGTTTTGGCATCATCAAAAAGGGGGAAATTGTTGGGAAAATTATAAGGTTTCGATTTGATACCAAAACCCAACTGATTCTCCAACTGAATAGATGATCGCGTCAGCCTAAATAGTGTTTTCCAGCTCGCCTGTTTGAGCTTTAGATTTTCTAAGTTTACACGTTAAGGAAGCGGAAGACATCAGTCGACCCAGCTGTGTCTACAGCAGGAGTCAGCTAGCGGAAGACGATCTACCCGAGTTGTGTTTACGGCGAAGTCGGCTAGCGAAAGACAGCAGGCATCAACCTTCAGCTGAGTCCTCCAGCAGAGCATGATCAAGCTGAAGAGAATTCGAGCTGAGTTCAAAACACAGCCGGTCTAGCTGTACAGAACAAATGGAACTAACTCTGAAGACTTCACTTCAAGTCAGTCCAGCTCTGAATTCAAAAGCCAGCTCCAAAGGCAGAAGATCCCTGAGTCAGAGGAAGTCAACATACCTCGACCAATGAGGGATTGCCAAATTAGCATCCTAGACTTCAGGACCTAGGATGTGACACAAATGAAGACAGGTGCAGATTCGCCCAACGGCAGATCTTGACTTTAAGAAGAGTAGGTAAGATTCAAGCGGCTCCTCCAACGGCTAGTCTTGAATCTCTACCTATATACAGTCTTCAACCTCAGGATCAGATACGAAAAACTCTCTACAAGCTTTCATTCTCTGAAATCATCAATCTTTCAAAAGCTCTCAAGCAGTTCTACATAGTTCAAAGAACACTTTATCTTAAAGTGTTTCTAGTTCAGAAACTGCTTAGTTTTTCGTCTGTTCCCTAGGCCAAACTCTTTGTATATCTGAAGCCTAGATTTCGAACGAGTTCATCATACTCTAAAGTTCTTAATTGTAAGAACTCGTTCACAGTTGGAACCCCAAACCAAACCCCTCTTACCCAGAAAGGTTAGGTCAAGGTTACGCTTGCTTGAAGCGGGAAATTCAAGTGTGTAAGGTTTTTTCAGTACTTGTAAACTGAAAGGTTAGGCTTGACAGTGCCCGCAAACTGTTGGAACACAGCTCGGGTTAGAATTGTGAAGTTGCTTGGTACTTGGAAACCAAGTGGTAGTGGATTACCAGTGAACCTGGTCGTGGACGTAGGAGGTATTACTCCGAACCACGTAAAAACTCGCGTGCTCTTTACTTTCTCTTTATATTCAGTTTTGTACTAACTCTTTCATATCATTGCATATTTGTTCAAAACTGCATACGCAGCTGCTCTCCAAAGACAGCTGTGTCTCTCTGAAAGTTGCACAACTTGACTAAGCTGAAAACATAAAGTTAATCTTTTCAAACTGAGTTTTTCTAAGTAACCGAGCTAAGTTTTCAAACCACCACTTTCCGCACCGCCAGCTGAGTTATTTACCCAGCTGACCCTCCCCAGCTGGATCGATAACTGAGCTCACCAACTCTGTGATTTAACTTGAAAAAGTTTCTAAAAATCTATTTGGTGTATTCACCCCCTCCCCCTCTACACCAAATACCTAGCTCAGGGACCATCATAGTAGCTAATTGTAACTCTGGAAATAACTCCAGATTTGAGAATAAAAATTTCGAATGCTCAGAGAAAGGAAAAGAAGCTGGAGAAATTGCGACCTAAGATTCGCAATGAAAAGTAGAACATTTCCACGAAGCTAGAGATAATACTCTCGTGTTTAGAGAAAGGCTTTGTGATCCAGATAAAGAAGAAATGAGAGTTGATATCATGAGAGAAGCTCATGAAATACCTTATCCTGCTAAAAACCAAAATGTATCAATATTTGAAGCAAAGATTTTGGTGAAAAGAATAAAGCAAGATATAGCTTCAGTTGTAAAGTGATGTTTAGCTTATCAGCAAGTTAAGGTTTTGCATCAAAGACCTTATAAAAAGTTTCAGCTGTTGGATATCCCAGAATGGAAATGGGATGATATCACTATGGACTTTGTAACCAACTTACCGAAGTCAAAAGAGAAAATACAGTTATTTGGATGACTATGAATAGACTGTTAAAATCTGCTCTTTTCATACCAATTCCAGTAACGTTTGGATCAAACAAGCTAGCTCAGCGGTATGTTCGTGAAATCGTGCATTTGCACGGCATGCCCAAATTGATCGGTAGATCGAGATTCTAGATTTACCTCCCATTCTGGAGAAATCTATAAAGTTAAATGGCATCAAAGTAAATTTCAGCACTGCCTTTTTGCCTCAGACGGATGGTCAATCCGAGAGGATAGTTTAAAGTCTGGAAGAAAATGTCGGTCCCCGCTTTATGGAGACAAAGTAGCCAAAAGAAAGTATTAAGACCTGTTGCAGTTGAAAAAAAGAATGATCAAGATCGTTTGTCAAATCAGGCAACGGATTTAAAGAAGTGAAAGATCACCAAAAATCTAATGCGGATTCTCGAAGATCAGAGTTAGAGTTCGAAATCGGAAATAAAGTTTTTCTAAAAGTTTCGCCTTCGAGATAAATCTATATTTAGCGTGAAAAGAAAGCTTAATCTTCGTTATATAGGACCGTATGCAATTCTAGAAAGAATGGGTCAAATTATGTTCAAGCTAGCTTCATCGCTAAGCTTCAGATTTTCGCGCAGTGTGTTTCATGTATCCCAGTTACGTTGATTCATATTCAACCCTAAGCATATTTCTAGTCGAGAAAAAGTAGCCTTAAAATCAGACCTCAGTTTTGAGGAGAAACCAGAAGCAATTCTGGATCGAAAGGTCCATTAGCTAAATAATAAGTCGATCGTTTTAGTAAAAATCAAGAGGAGTCAATTCAGAAGAAGAAATGTTGAAATTGAAAGATAAGATGAAAGAATGGTATCCCGAACTTTTCCTTTGAGATAAGCAAATTTCGGGACGAAATTTATTTTTAGGGGGAGAGAATGTAATACCCCGCTTTTTCATAATCAATTTTAGTAATTAATTAAGAGCTTGTTTAAAATAATTAAGCTGCAAGATTTTTAAAATGAGATTAAGTTTCAGCAATTAAAATTTTTCGGCAGCTCTAATTTGCCGAAATTTAATAATTTAAGGATTTTAAGATTTTGTCTCGTCTCGGTTAATCCGAAATGAGGTGACGAAGGTATTTATGATTATGTGCTTATATGTTTGAATTTATTGGAGAAATATATATTGTTTTGAAGATTTGATTTCCTCGGAAATTATAAAAATTTCTCCGGCAATTTATTGTATTTTCGGATTTTATTTCCGAAAATTCTTAGAGAAAGCAAATATATATGTATAATTAAGTAAAGTGAATGAAGATGAAGAAAAATTCCCTTTTTAATAATTTTTCTTCGGCAACCTTAATTTTTGTCGAAAAATTGGAATTTAATTATTTTTGTTTCTTCTCGGTTTAACCGAAACGAAATAAAATTTATGTTTATTAGATTGAGCATTTATGCTTGACTTTTATTGAGAAAATTATGAATTTAATTTTCTTAATTTAATTTATTAGTAATTTATGATTAAAAATAATAATCTTATTTATTTCATTAATAATTCGTTTCTCAGCATTTTCTTACAAGAATTTGCATTAGGGTTTGAGATGCCCTAATTGATTTTTCTAGATCAAGAAATTAGATATTAAAGTTGTGATTAGCAAGTTAGTAATTAATTGATTAAATTAAGCATTTAATCAATTATTTAATCCTATTTATGACCTCACTAATGACCTAATGGATGACATATTTTTGGTTGACTAATGTGTTAGTTATTAAGTGTGTTTGCTAAGCCAATTCTTCACCATTTCCTTCATCTTTCTCACGCAAGCAGCAGCAACACAGAGCACGCACACACACTTCACATTTCTTCCATTTTTGATCAAATTTTAAGCTAAAATTCAAGTGCTAATCATCTCCAAATTAATTATTAAGGTGAGTTCTATGTTTAGTGCAAGATATAGCTCAAAAACAAGCTTTAATTCTCCTATTTTAATCTTCTATAAATTTTGAAATTTTGGCCAAATGATATTAGATGAACTTGAATTTAATTTATGATGTTTAATTCATGTTTAGGATGCATGATATGTTATTAATTCATGATTTATTCAAGCTTTATTCTTATTCTCATAAATGCCGATAAAATGAGAAAAATTTGAGATGTTGATTGTGATGTTGTATGATCAATTTGATTGATTATTTGAGCTTAGATAATTATTCTAAGCATATTTAATGTTGGAAGTAATCAAAGAATCAAAGCCCTTATATTTTTTCTTATTTTGGCCGAAAATAATGCTTAAAAATAAGGGTTTATGATTTTGATATTCTTTTATTAAATTGATGTTCAAATTGATCTTATATGATGATGATAATGATGTTTATGCATTGAGTTAATTGATTAAAGCATCATTATTCCAATTATTGGAATTTTCAAACAATTAGGGTTTCAAAATTAGAATTTATAGATTTTGATGTTGAATGATGAAATTGATGATAGAATTCAGCTTATGTTATTTATTTAAGCATGTGAGAATTTTTCTAGAATTTTTGGAGCTCAATTTCTCAATTTTCAAACATTTTCAGATTTTTAATAAATTAAAAATAATTATTTTAAAGATTAAATTGATTAATTGAGATTATAATTAATCTCTAGAATATTAATGAAGCATGTTGTAATTTGAAATGGATAAAAATAAGCAAATGTGCCCTATTTCTTTAAAAAGTCAAAATATATATATAATAGGGTTTTGATTTTTATCCAATTAAATTATGTAATTAAGCTATAAATATAGCTTATAAATTAAACTAAGATGTTTGGAATTGATTAGAATGAAATTGGATATTTATTTTCCAAATTACAAAAATGCCGAAAATTAATAAGGAAAATAAAAGTATTATTTGATTTTTAATCAAGAAAATAATGGCATATTTGAATTCTACACGAAAAATTAAGTATTGTAGAATTTTTCAGAAATTAATTGCCAAGTATTAAGAATTTTTTATTTTTCGGCTATTTTTCCAAGTTGAAGATTTATACGTGTACGTGATCTGAATTGATAATCTGATTGCGTAATTATGCTTATTATATTAAATGATGTGAGTAGAATTAATTTCGTAATTTTTGGAGCTCGTTTGTCGAGTCGAAAATATTTAAAGTTAATGATATGAATATTAAATATTAAGTTATATGTTAATTACATGCTAATGATGATTTTATATGCTAATGACAAGCTTAGAAGTTAATGATATGTTGATGATGAGCTTATGTGATAATAATAAGCTTAAATGTTTGATGATGTGATTAGTAGAAGTATTAAAAGTTATTAAAGTGATTATATGATTAATGATGTTATTATATGTTTAAGTGTTTAATGTTAATGTTTATAAGTTAGACTGTTAAATAGAAATTAAGTTGAGATTTAGAAGTGTTTAGAAAGGTTAAGTGATATTATCGAAATTAAGTCTTAGAAAATCGAAGCGAATTAGAAATTAAGTTGATCGAGATGTCACATCTCTTCGCCTGTCGTTTGTTTCTCGCTCTGATGGTTGATAAACCTAATCTCAAATGAAGGAACGAGTGAGAGCATAAAGATGGGAAATCAAGAACGAGAAATGTAAGAAAAAGCAGCACTCGATAGGTGGGCTTTCTAACCAATGAAATGATGAATGATATAAATATATATGATTATATATATGATGTTTTAAATTGATTAACTTGCCAAATGTATTAAGTTTTGTATGTTACCATCTACTAAAGGAAGACGAATTCGGTCCTACGCAAGGTAGGATTTGTGTACACTTATTTGTAATCGTGTGTCTTCCGAAAGGTGAGCCGGTTACAAGTGTTTGAGAAGGAGGCCTACTTCTCAACGCTAACATTATTCGATTGTAGATCTGGTACATACATCCTAAATTATAAGTTTGTCCGGACAAATACTTTTTATGGAAAAAGAAAATATTTGAGCAAGCACAGGTTTGTTTTATAAAATTCACTTGTGTTATGCTTTGGGGCAAGTTAAATCTATAGCTCTAAGCAGCAAGATTTCAAGTATTTTGGCATGTGTCCACTGAGTACGAAGTACTCAGTCCTGCATGTTGTTTTCTAAAATGTGCAGGTTATTTCGGATGGAGATGGGAGTGTGCTTGGACGGACTTTCGTTGGTTGAATTCTTGAAAGTTGTTTAAACTAATAAAGAGTTTGTTTATATGTCTTCATACATGTAACCTAGTTATGTTTTCCGCTGCATCACTTTGAAATATATTCTGAAGTATGAAGTTCGTTTTTAAACTCTGAAGTTTATAACTTCTGAAGTCTTTTGACGTTGTTAGTTAAGGTTTTGATGTTAGTCTGCCTTAACTTGAAATCAGTTATTGATTCTCTGTTGAGATCTTCTAAGTCATACGTCCCTTTTTATCGTGCTTTCTTGATCTGATAAACTTCTTGTTGATATTATGCTCTTGGCACCATTGGTTGTATGATATTAATTGTTGATATCATGTTAAACCTGATTTCTTGATGATGTTTATACTTGGTATATCTCGGTCATGTGACCCTACTTATTGATATCATGAAATGTCTGTTGTTGATAACCATTTGTTGGTTAAAATTATCAAGCATGTTATTGATATTGATTTCTTGATCAGCATGTTCGTTGAAAGTGTTTTGAAGTATGTTTGGTTTTGTTTGATAACTGGGTCGTTATCTATTCCTTGGTTAATCATAAATTGTTTACGTCGCGGGACCCACCGGCTTAGTTGTCTTAATTTTAAGTCGGGCTGCGACATCATCATATTATCAATTTTAAACTATTGTTGTTTAATAAAAATTCTCCCTTATCGAGACTAGTTAGTAGTTTGTAAGCATTGACATGCTTTGTTGAAAATTACGCTAAACTGTTTAATTAAAATTTGCTTCAGCAACTTGCAATGTTAGTGCGTTTGAGAATTGTAATTTTTCAATTTAATATATATGTGTTATTATATCAAGTCTTCTCTCGATTATGCAACTGAGTCTTTATATATTTGAGTAGACTGTGTTCAAATAGTATTTAATTATTTTGACATACACTAATCAAGAAACACGTAATTTTGTTTCAATTTAGGCGACGTGTCGTAACTAACCATGCAATTGTGTACTTGTGTCTCAAGAAATGTTTCTTCAATCAAGAATCACTTTGAAGTTATGAACCTTTCCCTCGAGATCTAGGGATTCAGACTCAAGAAATTTAGATTGTTT
Organism: Agastache rugosa; assembly: GCA_031470985.1. Lineage (NCBI taxonomy): Eukaryota > Viridiplantae > Streptophyta > Magnoliopsida > Lamiales > Lamiaceae > Agastache > Agastache rugosa. Next base: position 5,258,565 of record CM062601.1, on the reverse strand, counting down.
AACTTGACCTCTAATTATAATTAACTAAGGCACAATTAAAATCAATTATAATTGGCCTTTGTAACTTTGTCATTTTTTAATTGGGGCCATCACCTCCTAGGTAGTTATCAACTATTTACACCGGCCGATGGTCATTATCATCGCATTTACATTGGCTCATACATCTTTTAATTATTTTGACATACACTAATTAGGAAACACGTAATTATGTTTTAATTTAGGCAACACGTTGTACCTAACCATGCAATTGTATACATGCGTCTCATGAAGTACTTCTTCAATCAAGAATCACTTTGAAGTTATGAACCTTTCACTCGAGATATAGGGATTCGGTCTCAAGATATTTAGATTGTTTAACTCGACCTATAATTATAATTAACTGGGCACAATTAGTGACAATTATAATTGGCCGTTGTAATTTTGTCATTTTTTAATTGGGACCATCACCACCTAGGTAGTTAACAACCATTTACACCGGCCGATGGTCATTAACATCCCATCTACATTGGCGCGTGCATATTTTAATTATTTTGACATACACTAATCAGGAAACACGTAATTCTGTTTTAATTTAGGCGACACGTTGTACCTAACCATGCAATTGTGTACTTGCGTCTCATGAAGTACTTCTTCAATCAAGAATCACTTTGAAGTTATGAACCTTTCACTCGAGATCTAGGGATTCGGTCTCAAGATATTTAGATTGTTTAACTCGACCTGTAATTATACCTAACTGGGCACAAATGGAGGCAATTATAATGGACCATTGTAATTTTATCATTTTTTAATTGGGGCCATCACCTCCTAGGTAGTTAACAACCATTTACACCGGCCGCCGATGGTCATTAACATCCCATTTACATTGGCGCGTGCATATTTTAATTATTTTGACATACACTAATCAGGAAACACGTAATTCTGTTTTAATTTAGGCGACACGTTGTACCTAACCATGCAATTGTGTACTTGCGTCTCATGAAGTACTTCTTCAATCAAGAATCACTTTGAAGTTATGAACCTTTTATTCGAGATCTAGGGATTTCGTCTCAAGATATTTAGATTGTTTAACTCGACCTCTATTTATAATTAACTGGGCACAATTAGAGACAATTATAATTGGTCGTTGTAATTTTGTCATTTTTTAATTGGGACCATCACCTCCTAGGTAGTTAGCAAGCATTTACACTGGCCGATGGTCATTATCATCCCATTTACATTGGCCCGTGCATCTTTTAATTATTTTGATATCCACTAATCAGGAAACACATAATTTTGTTTTAATTTAGGCGACATATTGTACATAACCATGCAATTGTGTACTTGCATCTCAAGACGTACTTCTTCAATCAAGAATCACTGTGAAATTATAAACTTTTCACTCGAGATCAAGGGATTCCGTCTCAAGACATTTAGATTGTTTAACTCGACCTCGAATTATAATTAACTGGGGCACAATTAGAGGCAATTATAATTGGCCGTTGTAATTTTATTATTTTTTAATTGGGGCCATCACCTCCTAGGTAGTTAGCAATGATTTACACCGGCCGATGGTCATTATCATCTCATTTACATTGGCCCGTGCATCTTTTAATTATTTTGACATCCACTAATCAAGAAACACATAATTCTGTTTTAATTTAGGCGACACGTTGTACCTAACCATGCAATTGTGTACTTGCATCTCAAGAAGTACTTCTTCAATCAAGAATCACATTGAAATTATAAACTTTTCACTCGAGATCTAGGGATTCCGTCTCAAGACATTTAGATTTATTTAACTCGACCTCTAATTATAATTAACTGGGGCACAATTAGAGGCAATTATAATTGGCCGTTGTAATTTTGTCATTTTTTAATTGGGGCCATCACCTCCTAGGTATAGCAACCATTTACACCGGCCGATGGTCATTATCATCTCATTTACATTGGCCAGTGCATCTTTTAATTATTTTGACATCCACTAATCAGGAAACACATAATTCTGTTTTAATTTAGGCGACACGTTGTAACTAACCATGCAATTGTATACTTGCATCTCAAGAAGTACTTCTTCAACCAAGAATCACTTTGAAGTTATAAACCTTTCACTCGAGATCTAGGGATTCGGTCTCAAGACATTTAGATTGTTTAACTCGACCTCTAATTATAATTAACTTGGGCTTAATTAGAGGTAATTATAATTGGCCGTTGTAATTTTGTCATTTTTTAATTGGGGCCTTCACCTCCTAGGTAGTTAACAACCATTTACACCGGCCGATGGTCATTAACATCCCATTTACATTGGCGCGTGCATATTTTGATTATTTTCACATACACTAATCAGGAAACACGTAATTCTGTTTTAATTTAGGCGACACGTTGTACCTAACCAAGCAATTGTGTACTTGCGTCTCATGAAGTACTTCTTCAATCAAGAATCACTTTGAAGTTATGAACCTTTCACTCGAGATCTAGGGATTCGGTCTCAAGATATTTAGATTGTTTAACTCGACCTCTAATTATAAATAACTGGGCACAATTAGAGGCAATTATAATTGGCCGTTGTAATTTTGTCATTTTTTAATTGGGGCCATCACCTCCTAGGTAGTTAGCAAGCATTTACACTGGCGGATGGTCATTATCATCCCATTTACATTGGCCCGTGCATCTTTTAATTATTTTGACATCCACTAATCAGGAACTACATAATTTTGTTTTAATTTAGGCGACACGTTGTACCTAACCATGCAATTGTGTACTTGCATCTCAAGAAGTACTTCTTCAATCTAGGATCACTTTGAAATTATAAACTTTTCACTCGAGATCAAGGGATTCTGTCTCAAGACATTTAGATTGTTTAACTCGACCTTTAATTATAATTAAATGGGGCACAATTAGAGGCAATTATAATTGACCGTTGTAATTTTATCATTTTTTAATTAGGGCCATCACCTCCTAGGTAGTTAGCAACCATTTACACCGGCCGATGGTCATTATCATATCATTTACATTGGCCCATGCATCTTTTAATTATTTTGACATCCACTAATCAGGAAACACATAAATCTGTTTTAATTTAGGCGACACATTGTAACTACCATTCAATTGTGTACTTGCATCTCAAGAAGTACTTCTTCAATCAAGAATTACTTTGAAGTTATAAACCTTCCACTCGAGATCTAGGGATTCGGTCTCAAGACATTTAGATTGTTTAACTCGACCTCTAATTATAATTAAATTGGGCACAATTAGAGGTAATTATAATTGGCCGTTGTAATTTTGTCATTTTTTAATTGGGGCCATCACCTCCTAGGTAGTTAGCAAGCATTTACACCTGCCGATGGTCATTATAATCCCATATACATTGGCCCATGCATCTTTTAATTATTTTGACATCCATTAATCAGGAAACACATAATTCTATTTTAATTTAGGCGACACGTTGTACTTACCATGCAATGTGTACTTGCATTTCAAGAAGTACTTCTTCAATCAAGAATCACTTTGAAATTATAAACTTTTCACTCGAGATCTAGGGATTCCGTCTCAACATATTTAGATTTGTTTAACTCAACCTCTAATTATAATTAACTGGGGCACAATTAGAGGCAATTATAATTGGCCGTTGCAATTTTGTCATTTTTTAATTGGGCCCATCACCTCCTAGGTTGTTAGCAAGCATTTACACCGGCCGATGGTCGTTATAATCCCATTTACATTGGCCCATGCATCTTTTAATTATTTTGACATACACTAATCAGGAAACACGTAATTTTGTTTTAATTTAGGAGACACGTTGTAACTACCCATACAATTCTCTCTTTAAAAATTTTAGTTCATCTAACGTATGTATGAACCATATAGGTAGTGAATGTAAATTCTCCTCCTTATCGAGACTAGTAATGGTTTGCAAGCATTGATATGTTTGGTTCAAACTCATGCTAAAAACTGTTGATTATAATTTGCTCTAGCAACTAACAATGTTAGTGTGTTTGAGAAATGTAATTTTGCATTATAATAACTTAAAAGTCATAGTATTTCATGATTTTTGATGGCAAACAAAATAGTGCGTCGATGTGTCGTTTTAAGTATTAATGCTTTTAAGTTTTCAAGACTTTTCATCAAGTATTCTCCTTAGAGTAATGTGTCAATGTTTGAATTGCTAGAGTTAAAATTAGCTATTCTCTCAACAATTTCAGACCAATCTTGCTTGCAATAAACAGGTTTAAAATGTTGATTGGTATTATTCCTTTCTTTGGGGCTATTGGATCTGTTAGGAGTAGCTTAATACCATATTTTAGAGTTGACATAATACATACATAGAAAACCAATTGACGGAAAAATATTTTAATTAAGAATCTCATTAAAAGAAAATCAAACAAATTTTGTGTTTTCTATTGTATGATAGGAAATAGGGAATCCTTGTTCTATATCAACACAAATTAGAAAAAAATACTAGCCTACTTCATATATAGTAATATAAATTAAAAATAGGCTAAGCTCAAATTATGACCAATACACAAATATAGATCAACTAAAATACGATAAAAACAACAAAAATACAATCCGTCTTTGACAACAAAAAGTTCGCAGTTTCATCTTCTTTAATATAAATATCAAAGAAAATGCAAATAATTGATCAAAACACAAAGCTGACTTCATTCTTCGACGACAATGGCTCACTTCTCGCTGGCATAGATACCCATCAATAAACTTCTTCAGTATCTTCTCAATGTAATGTATTTGAGTCGTACAATCTGGCCAAAAAGCCAAAATTAAAGAATATTTGCACAACTTGAATGTTCTGCTAAAAAGACTCGCAAGTTACTATAGCTCACTCTCAAATTCACAAGACTCATTCCATCACAAGAGCCCTTACAACTAGACTAAGGGTGAGAGTCGGTGCATTTCTTGCTTTATCACAAGGTTGCACATCAAAAGGGAAACACATTACATAATCACATGATCTACAACTACCATCATCTAATCACGATGAAAATTTGTGAAATTAATTAAAGAACAGAGCATGAATAGTAGGGTTCATTTGAAGACCCTCGAGAGAAACTAGAAGACTCAACTTATGATGAAATAAATATAATATAGATGTCTCAACTAGAATGACTTGAGCAAAAAATACTACAAAAAGACAAATGCGAGTAGACTTATTTTTTTTATGGCAACCACATGATCATTAAAATTAGGGGAAGAAGTTTGAGACAAGAGGAAACTATCATCTTAATTGTATGCATCAATAAAATAAATATTTCATTGTATTCAAACAATATGGGGCTCAAGGCTGGAAATAAGAAAGTGTGAGAAAAGGTCACGTTACCATTCATTCCAGGAAACGAAAAACAGTGATCCCCTAGATACTTCTCCCTCAAGAAAAATTGCCCAGCTTCATCATCCAATTAAAAAGACATTTCACAATTAAATCTTACAACATATTATCATTGGCTCTCTACATGCTACCAAATTTACCAATAGATCTGCAGCCTCAAATCAACTCTTGAGTTAACTGTCCTATACAAGAATGTGATTGTTCTACCCAAAACCAGCCACCTTCTACTCTTAATTAAGTTTGGCATCTGAACTTATATGAATTTGCAACCACGCACTTTAACATATTTTTTACACATAATCTCCTAAACTAGGACATAACATTGCCAAATTCTAAAGATTCAGCCATTCAAAGCTAAAAATCAAGAAGTTTATATGCTGCCAATCAAAACAAAAGCACTGTAACTACCGAGACTTTAATCTATTATCTCCCAAAAACTCAAAACATTTCTGCGCAAACTAAAAGAACGCAAATCAGAAACAAAAATAAAAGCACTAAAAATCTCTTGCTCAAAAACCCTAGGCCCCAACCTAAAATCCCAATACCAAAAATCAAAGCACAATCACCATACGTTCGAATCAAATTGTCAACCTAAATCTAGCAATCGATAGATTTCATTCAAATAGTGTAATAAATGAGATTTTTAATAAAAATTTTACCTTAATAATTGGCAATTGACCGCCGAAGGAGAGGACGACGCTCGTCTGGATGAGAAGGATGATGCTGACTTCGTAAAGCCTAAATATCAATCTAGGATGCTGGCGCAGATGTGGAAGAGAGACGAGGAGAAGTAGAAGATGGGAACATCAGTCACAAAATCTTCCCAACGTCTGTCGATGGCGGAAGAACACTTCAGCATCTGAAAAAATGGAAAATAAATGAAAATGATGAAATAGATGTTAATTTTTGTTTTACTAGAATGCAACAAAATATATAAAAAAACCTTTGTAACTAACATCTATTTTCCATTCTCGGATCGGGCAAAAGCACGAGTCATGGAGAAAAGACCCAATTCGAGCATGATTTGTCGTCTTACTTCAAGAAGCTGCACAAGAGAAAGGGAACGATAGTGGGAACTAGAGGCAACAACTGCGTGTGATGGTGGAAGTTGAAGAGCCCAGCCGAATTGCAGTGGAAGGAGAGAGAGAGTGCGAGAGAGAAGAAGTGGGAGGGTTGAAATATGGGGAGGCGGCGTGGATTGGAAATTCATTTCTTTAGGGTTAATGCTATATATATGTGCGTAATATATCTATATTTTATTAAATATGATGGTCCCAAGACGGATACCTTGGTGTAGAGGGGGTGAATACACTAAGGTTTAAAAACTTTTCCAATTAAAACTCTTTTGAGTGAGCTGGCTGTGTTCGATCCAGCTGGAAGACAGCTTGATCGACACAGCTGGCTGTGTGCGGAATGTGGTGGGATTTTGGAAAGTCCGTCTGTTGCTTCAAATATATTGCAAAGCTTAGTTTCTCTTTTCAGTTAATCAGTTTATGCAGCTTGAAATAATGCTTATGAAGGGTTAGCTGGATGTATAAATAAACATGAAAGAACAAAGCAACTTAACGTGGTTCGGAGAAACTACTCCTACGTCCACGACCAGAAACCTCTGGTAATCCACTAAGGATACCACTGACTTTTCGCGCAGTCAGCAAGCGTTGCAGCTTAGTTCCTCAAGCTGGATACAAGTTTACGCGTACTGTATCGAAACGTAACCAGACTGTTTACGGGCACAGCTGAAGCCTAACCTGTAGTTTACGGGTACTACAGAACCAACACTCGAATTACGCGCTTCGAGCAGGCGTTCCTTTACCTAACCTTTTCTGGGTTTGGGTTTGGGGGTTTTCCAACTATGAACGAGTTCTTACAATGAAGAACTTTGAGTATGATGAACTCGTTCAAACTAGGCTTAAGATGGGAAGGATTATATGCCTAGATACTTGTGGGAGAGAGCTTCAGCAGCCTGAGAATAAATAATCACTCATAAGTATGAAGGCTGCTGGATCTTTGAAGCTTTTCTGAGAGATCTCTTGATCTTTGGTTAGACTTCCTTCAATGAAGTATGTTGATCTCTCTTGAATATATTCTCTCGTCACTCCTCTCTTTCTGATGATGAAGAAGACTTCTATTTTATAGGGAGAGATTAGAACTAGCCGTTGGAAAGAGCCGTTCTGAATCTCTACCTAACTTCTGACAGGATTGACTTGTCTTCTTCCTTGATTTCCTCGTAAAGCAATCCTAGGTTTGACTTCTAGGTGCTGAGGTGTCGAGTTCCTGATGGTCTAGATCAGATCTGACTTTATCTCAAGTTGACTTTGACTCTGCTGTGCTGGTGACTCTGAGCTGTCTTGAACTCTGCTGGATCATTGACGCTGAGCTGAGTCTTGAACTCTGCTGGGTCTTGACGTAGAGCTGAGTTGTCACACGAGCTGGGTCTTTCCTACAGCTGTGTCTGGAAGAACTTTATCGTCTTGAATCTGGATAACGTTGCTTATCACTCGACTTGGCTTACCCTGCTGTGTACTCAGCTGGGTCTTCTGCTGTCTTCAGCGATTCCACCTGAACTTAGAAACTCTATAAGCTCAAACAGGTGAGCTGGTAAAACGCTTGGGTTTGAGTAAACATCTATTCGGTTGGGGTCAGCTGGGTTTTGGTATCACTTCAAAACTCTATTAATTTTCCCAATAATTTCCCCCTTTTTGATGATGCCAAAACCCCAAGTTGGAAAAACAAAAATTGCTTCCCCCTTAACAGGAAACGGGGATTCAACGAATTAAACAATCACAGCAGGTAAACATATTCAGAGCCTGGACAAAGAGAGATTGTCTTCAGGTTGATTTTGATAAAATGAACTTTTCATAAATAGGAAGAATTTTTACAATTATCTAACTACAAAAGTTCAAAAATAAAATTCCCAGTTGGCTGGGTCTTCAGCTTTGCTGCTTCCTTTGTTCATCAATCTGATGGTCAGTCTTTAGACCATATCTATTGAAGATGAACTCTTCCAGCTCCTTCCATTCAGCTTGATTCTTCGATTTTGAAATTCCTCTTTCACCAGCCCAGTGATTAATTTCTTTGATGATTTGGGCCTTGTCAGGAAGGTTCGTTCCAGCTAGAAATGGAGGCTTTAGCTGTTTGACTTTTGGAGCCTTCAGCTGGATGTTGTTACTCTTGGCATAGAGGGCAATTGACCTTGCCATCATTGGATTTGTCTCATGAAGTTCGAGGAAATAGTCCTGGAAAGCAGCTTCTGGATCCATGCCTTTGAACTGATTCAAGTAGTAGAATTCTTTGATGAATTCTGATTTGCATCTTTCCCAGTTTTCATTGATATCATCTGGGTTCTTCTTGTCAGCTGAGGCTGCTTGGATTTGTTTCTTCTTGGCTTGCCTGTAGCTCTGTCTTTTCTTCTTCTGCTTTTTCTCAGCAGGCTTGAGCGATTCAGCTTTCTTCTTAATAATCTTATCCAGCTCTTGCAATTCTTTTCTTTGCTCGTTGTGGAAGTTACACAGCCAATGATAGTCTTTGTATTCTTCAGGCTTGTGTCCACATGCTTTGGCAAGAGCAACCATTTTCTCTCTCCATGTCTCTTTGACCGGTGCAGTTGGCTCTGTCTCTTCTTCATCCAGCTCTTTGGCAAAATCGTCGATTTCCCTCTGAATTTGCTGCACAGGTTCCCCATTGGCTGCAGCTTCCCTCTCACTTGTTTTTCCAGCTTCATTCTGATCTTCCCCCTTTTTGGCATTATCAACAAGGGAGGCAGAGAGGTTGGCCAACTGTTGCGCTGACCTTGGAGAGAATACCTTCAACATCAGCGATCTTGACTGAGTTGTCAGCTGTGACGAGATTCAGCTGGGCATTGCTGCTGCTTCCAGCTCTGAACTGAGCATCCAGATCTTTATATAAGTTGAAGAGTTGGCGTGTTGGTCCCAAGACGGATACCTTGGTGTAGAGGGGGGGGTGAATACACCAAGGTTTAAAAACTTTTCCAAGTTAAAACTCTTTTGAGTGAGCTGGCTGTGTTCGATCCAGCTGGATGACAGCTTGATCGACACAGCTGGCTGTGTGCGGAATGTGGTGGATTTGGAAAGTCCGTCTGTTGCTTCAAATATATTGCAAAGCTCTGTTTCACTTTTCAGTTAGTCAGTTTATGCAGATTGAAATGTATGCTCATGAAGGTTAGTAACATGCATAAAACAAAGCGATAAATAACAGAGCATTTTTAACGTGGTTCGGAGTAACCCCTCCTACATCCACGACCAGATTCACTGGTAATCCACTACCACTTGGTTTCCAAGTACCAAGCAACTTCACAACTCTAACCCGAGCTGTGTTCCAACAGTTTGCGGGCACTGTCAAGCCTACACCTTCAGTTTACGGGTACTGAAGAACCTAACCACTCGAATTACACACTTCGAGCAAGCGTACCTTTACCTAACCTTTCTGGGTTTGGGTTTGGGTATGGTTTTCTAACTATGAACGAGTTCTTACAATGAAGAACAAGGAGTATGATGAACTCGTTCAAACTAGGCTTAAGATATTTATTCTGATCTATTCTGCCTATGACTGAGTATGTGAACAACTAAGAACACAGCTGACTGGCTGGGTGTTCTTGAATGATTTGGCTTTGAAGATCGTTGTTCATTTTTCTGTTTTCTTCTATTTTTTCAGTCGTCTTGTCAGTCCCTCACCAGTATCTTCTTCAATGGTGGAGGAGAGATATATATAGGTGAAGATTCAAATTAGCCGTTGGAAGAGAGCCGTTTGAATCTTACCTACTCTTGTTGACTTCTGGTCATTACCTACGAAGTAGGTCTGCATCTGCAGAAGCTATTCCTTCTCTGATTTGACTGCGTCAGACAAGATCTTCTGACATCGGGATCTTGTCTTGGAGAAGGTCTTCGTCTTCAAGCTGCTAAGCGTGTCTGCTGTATCTTCAGCGTCTTGGACTCTGCTGTGTCTCAACTCTGAGCTGTGTCTTAGACCTGAGCTGTATCATCAACCTGAGCTGTGTCTTCAACCTGAGCTGTGTCACTGACCTGAGCTGTGTTTTAGACCTGAGCTGTGTCATCGACACTAAGCTGGGTCTTTTACACTGAGCTGGGTCTTTGACACTGAGTTGGGTTTCCGTCACTGAGCTGGGTTTCCGTCACTGAGCTGGGTCTTGATACTGCAGGGTCTTTGACTCTGCTTGGTCTGCTCTGTTGAGTCTGCTCTGCTGAGTTCTTAAGCTGTCTGCTTAGCTGTGTCTTCTGCTGTCTTCAGCAGTCTTCAGAGAATCTACCTGTAAACTAAGAAACTCTATAAGCTCAAACAGGTGAGCTGGAAACAACACAAAGTTTGTACATTCATCTACTCGGTTGGGGTCAGCTGGGTTTTGGTATCCAATCAAAACTCTATTAATTTTCCCAACAATTTCCCCCTTTTTGATGATGCCAAAACCTTTACACTTTTACAGAAAAACACAAAAACAAAAATCCTAACTAAACTCTTCCTGGCTGCTCTACATGCCTTGACGAGAGTTTGCACTCTTTCTCCAGTTGTCTTTCCAGCTCGCCATTTGCCTCTTTTAGATTCCTTTTCTGTTCAATCTTTTCCCCCTTTTTATTTTAATTTTTCTGTCCTATTCTTTCACTCTTTCCCCCTTTTTGGTTCATCAAAAAGATATTAGGAGGGCGGGGAGTCGAGGTCTGACGGCGGCGTTCTGGCAATAATTTCTTCCCGTTTGAGGTAACTCCAGTCAGCTTGGAGTTAAAACCAATCGATGCATTTTGGCTCTTCCTTTTTCGGCTGATACCAATTGATGGCTGTATGACTCAGTTTGGATTGAGTCATCTTGTCTTTCTTTCTCTGCTGAAAGACACCGTTTGCGAGGTTCCTCCTCAATTGGATAAACCAATTGGGTTTTATCAGCTGGGTTTGATTCCTCCAGGCTTGATGACTTCATCTTGAGATCTTTGGGGTTTCTGCTGAGTTGGTCCAGCAGTGTCTGGTTCCTTCTTGATGACACACGATGATCCAGCTGGGTATATCCTGCTGGATGCTCTGCTTGACGATTCTGCTGGACTGAGTTCCCCCTCAATTGGATATTCCAATTATTTTATCAGCTGGGTTTGATTTCCCTGGCTTGATAAATTCATTTTGAAATCCTTGGGGTTCCTGCTGAGTTAGTCCAGCTGTGTCCGATTCCTTCTTGATGACACACGGTGATCCAGCTGAGTATTTCCTGCTGGATGCTCTTCTTGAAGATCTTGCTGGACTGGGATGAGATCAATTATTGATACCAATTGATGGTGAATCTGCTGAACTGAGTTCCCCCTCAGCTTGATTCCTCTTCAGGATTCTGCGATCCATGTTTGATCTAGCTTTGTTTGATATCCAGAGGATGACATTTGATAGTTCAGCTGGATTTCTCTCTTGATTCTCCACTTGAATATTCTGCTGGATTGACTTTGCCCTCAGCTGATATCACAGCTGTATCGATTTCCAGCTCGGTGGAGTTCCCCCTGAATTTGATAGTAGGTGGCTTTTCTTTTCTCAGCTACTTCCTACTTCACTTGAGCGAATTTTCTCATCACTGGCTCAATTCTTTGATGAGGTCAGCTGCTCCATGATTAGCTGAGTTTATTGTTGCTTTGTGGGGTAGAATCTTTGATTTCCTGTTCTTTGCATCGCATTCCTGCGTATTGAACTCACCAGGAAAACCGTAATCACAACAATTGGCTGATGGACAAAAGATTATGCTACAGTCCATCAATATAAGAGACATTTGATATTATTATTATATGTCTCAAAAGAGCTAAATCCTTTGACGTATCCTTTCGAGATATCACCAAAGGTTACCTGGGACCATTACGCTTGACATATTCTTTGAATGGCTTTGAGGTAAGTCATGAGCTTTGATCACAAGCTGTCTTTCTTTCACAACACGCTTGATGACATCCTCAATTGCGTCTGTCCCTTGACCTGTTATCCTTCAGATTTGACTTAGCTGGTTGGTCTTTGAATGAGTCCGCTTCTTTTCTGGACCTTGTTGACTCCATTTTCTCCGATGAGGTTCATTTCATAGCTGGAGTCTGTCAGCTTGATATCTAGCTTGATATCTCGTCTGCTGGAATCTTGTTGTGAAGCTCGGTTGATTTTCAGCTTTATAACCAGTTGAAATCCTCAGCTGTGTCTTTTTGGTTGACCTTGATGTCTGAGCTGAATGACCTTCTGCCTTTGATTTTGATTCCAGTTAGCTGGATTTATCTGCTGCCTTTGAGCTCTGTGATCAGCTGGGAGTTGCTGCTTTTCTTAGGCTTGGAGTTGCCGAGCAGTTTTCTTCTTTGATAGGATTGAGCTTGGAGAGCTGGCTTGATTATGTACGACCTCTTTGGTACATCCTTGGCTTGGTTCCAGCTGTGTTTGTATTGGCTGGAGTCATTCTTTGATCTGATTCAGCTTTGGCAATCTTCAGCTTCTTGATCAGCTGTATTTTCTCATCTTCAAGCTCCTGATCATTCTTCTTCTTGAGCTCATTCCTTAGCTCCGAATTCTCAGCTGGCTAGATTTCAAGGATTTCTAGCAATCTCTTGAAGTCGCTGAGCACTTTTTTGATGAGGTCTCTTTAGCATGCAGTGAGCTGTGCCATGTCCAGCTGGGTGATCTGCTGCTTCTTCTTTCATCTCTTGAGACCATTTTACTCAGCTGTGTATCCAGCTGTGTTTGCATTTCACAGTTATTCCCAGACAGCTAGCTGGGTAAGCTCAGTTTCTTCAACAACTGGGTTTGAGAATCCCATGAAGCAGTCATCTTTAATAAAATGCTTCATCTTCTGAGTCGGAAGAAAATACTTGATCTTCTTCTTTCTTGCTCGTCTTGAGCTCTTTATCATTTCTTCGGGAGGTCGACTCAGCTGGGTTTCTCTTTGGGTAGAGTTGCTTATCGTGATGAACCTTCACGATCTTCTTGTACCTTTCCTTGTTGTGTTCCAGCCTATTAATGCTCCGTACAAGCATGGCAACTTCTTCGTGCAATTCTTCTTTGCTCATATTTTTGAACTCCTTTCTGACTTTTTCAGTCTGAGCTGATTGAGCTGATCTTCTTGACTCTGCACTGAGAGCTGTCTCTTTTTCCTTTGGAATCAGCTCCGTTTCATTCATCCGGCTGGATGATTCTCCGCTTGTGATCCCCAGATCAAATTCGTTGGCCTTCAAGATGGAGAACAATTTTTCCGTCTCCATGCTACCAATATCAGTTATGCTTTGGTGAACCACCTTGTGTGTACACCATTCTGAGGAGAGAGCTGCAAGAACTTTCAAGTTCTTATCTCGAACTGTATACTTTCCAGTTCGGATCGTCTAGATCTCGATGACGAGGTTGGAGAATCTGAGCTCCATTTGATCAATGGACTCGTAGGGGTGTTGCTTGAAGTTGTCAAACTTCTGGCATGCAACTGAGAATTTGTTCTCTTGAATTTCCTCTGAGCCTTCACACAGCTTGGCTAGAGTGTCCCACATCCCCTTAGCTGTCTCGCAATTGATGATCTTGCTGAGATAAGCGTCCGTCACTGTTAAGGAGATGACGTTGCGAGCGTAGCTATCCAATCCAGCTTGTCTTCTTTCTTCTGGAGAGTACTCCCTTTTGGGCTTCACAACTTGCCGGAGTACTGGTTCAGCTCCAGGTAAGGTTTCTGCTTGTCTTTCTGATTTCATGATGATGATGAGTCCGTCAGTGATAACATCCCACATCATGTCGTTTTGCGCGCACAGAAAGCTTTTGAGTCGGAACTTCCATATCTGATAATCATCGACTGAGAATGTTGGAAGATTCCTGCACAGAGAAGATTCCATGACAGTATGCAATATAATGATTTAAAAAAAATTGAAGCTTTGAAAGATCTGTTCAGGTGACCACTATCAGCAAAGAAATGCTGACTTGTCAGATACAGTGATCTTTTGAACCACTGCTCTGATACCAATTGTTGGTCCCAAGACGGATACCTTGGTGTAGAGGGGAGGGTGAATACACCAAGGTTTAAAAACTTTTCCAAGTTAAAACTCTTTTGAGTGAGCTGGCTGTGTTCGATCCAGCTGGATGGCAGCTTGATCGACACAGCTGGCTATGTGCGGAATGTGGTGGATTTGGAAAGTCCGTCTGTTGCTTCAAATATATTGCAAAGCTCTGTTTCACTTTTCAGTTAGTCAGTTTATGCAGATTGAAATGTATGCTCATGAAGGTTAGTAACATGCATAAAACAAAGCGATAAATAACAGAGCATTTTTAACGTGGTTCGGAGTAACCCCTCCTACATCCACGACCAGATTCACTGGTAATCCACTACCACTTGGTTTCCAAGTACCAAGCAACTTCACAACTCTAACCCGAGCTGTGTTCCAACAGTTTGCGGGCACTGTCAAGCCTACACCTTCAGTTTACGGGTACTGAAGAACCTAACCACTCGAATTACACGCTTCGAGCAAGCGTACCTTTACCTAACCTTTCTGGGTTTGGGTTTGGGTATGATTTTCCAACTATGAACGAGTTCTTACAATGAAGAACAAGGAGTATGATGAACTAGTTCAAACTAGGCTTAACATATTTATTCTGATCTATTCTGCCTATGACTGAGTATGTGAACAACTAAGAACACAGCTGACTGGCTGGGTGTTCTTGAAAGATTTGGCTTTGAAGATCGTTGTTCATTTTTCTATTTTCTTCTATTTCTTCAGTCGTCTTGTCAGTCCCTCACCAGCATCTTCTTCAATGGTGGAGGAGAGATATATATAGGTGAAGATTCAAATTAGCCGTTGGAAGAGAGCCGTTTGAATCTTACCTACTCTTGTTGACTTCTGGCCATTACCTACGAAGTAGATCTGTATCTGTAGAAGCTATTCATTCTCTGATTTGACTGCGTCAGACAAGATCTTCTGACATCGGGATCTTATCTTGGAGAAGGTCTTCGTCTTCGAGCTGCTAAGCGTCTCTGCTGTATCTTCAGCGTCTTGGACTCTGCTGTGTCTCAACTCTGAGCTGTGTCTTAGACCTGAGCTGTATCATCAACCTGAGCTGTGTCTTCAACCTGAGCTGTGTCACTGACCTGAGCTGTGTTTTAGACCTGAGCTGTGTCATCGACACTAAGCTGGGTCTTTTACACTGAGCTGGGTCTTTGACACTGAGCTGGGTTTCCGTCACTGAGCTGGGTCTTGATACTGCAGGGTCTTTGACTCTGCTTGGTCTGCTCTGCTGAGTCTGCTCTGCTGAGTTCTTAAGCTGTCTGCTTAGCTGTGTCTTCTGCTGTCTTCAGCGAATCTACCTGTAAACTAAGAAACTCTATAAGCTCAAACAGGTGAGCTGGAAACAACACAAAGTTTGTACATTCATCTACTCGGTTGGGGTCAGCTGGGTTTTGGTATCCAATCAAAACTCTATTAATTTTCCCAACATGGCGGATGTCAGCGCTGTTGGAGAGAGTGGTCTTTTTGAGAGCTTCCAGCTGGCTTGAAAGATTTGCAATGTCGTCAACCAGTGGAGCTTGAAGGTTTGAGATGATCTCAGGGACTCTCTTCTCTAGATGAATTGACTGATCAATTTGTTGAGAAACAAGAGATTGCCTGAGATCTTGACTGGTGCTTTCCTGCAGATTCAGAGCGAATCTGTGAACGTCGTCAATGGACAGTCCATTGCTATGGACTTGCGACTCTATAGCTGTGATGCACAGAAGGGTAACATTTGATTTGAGTCTATCCTGAAAAAGAATTTCCTCGACTTGTTTGGCAATCTCGTCCTTCATTGCATCAGAGAGCTCAACAGGATCCGTCTGGGTTCCGGATTCGGCTTGGCTGGGTTTTACTGCCTCGATCTCGACCAGTGAGCGAGTGTCATCGGCAATTGGACTCTGTGGGACAGCTTCCTCTGGTTCAGTTGATGCAACAGCTGGTTCTTCAATGATCATTACCTCAGCTGTTTCATCAGGTACAGCTTCCTTGGTACTCTCAGCTGAGACTTCTTTAGAATTGTCAGCTCCAGAATGTGTCTCCCATTCCGCTGCTATAAGAAGCTTGTTGGCAGATTTCCAGACTTCAGCTGGGTGCGGCTTGGGGTATTGCTGAGACACTTCTATAATTCTTCTGATGAGATCATTCTAGTGTAAGTATGCATCCTCCAGGCTTCCAAAGCCAAAAGTGTGCTGGAGGCGTGCTTCATCCGTCTTCAATTTCTCAAAGGAGAAAGTCTCTATTAGCTGCTCATTCTGGTACCAAGTTGCCATCTTGGTAGCCAGATAGAACTTGAGATCTCCAACTTTGACGAGGACAATGGGCAGGTGCGCCAGAATCGGATGCTGAGTTAGAACACTCTTGATCCCTGTAATGCGCAAGTCCTCGTACATGGCTTCCATAAAGGCTGAGCCAGTGGAGTTGAGTGATGGACAGGCAGAAGAATCACTCTCCTCTGATTCTGTGGAGATTTGAGGAGCAGGTTCAAAAGGGTTCACAATTGGCTGTGAAGAAGTATCAGCCAACTGCGTGGGAATTTGAGCTTTGGGTGAAGGCTGTTTTGGGGGTGAGCTGGGATTCGTGGAAGAGGGTTCAGCTGCATGGGTGTCAGCTGGCTGTGAAGGAGCTTCAGCCAGTTGAATATCTTCCTGCTCTCTTGCAGGAGATGGCTCTTTGGTTGGAGAGCTGGGTGGAGGGGAAGGCTGTTTCGGCGGAGAGCTGAGAGAAGGTGAGGGCTGGGGTGAGCTTCTTGGATTATCCAGCTCGTCCTCTGAGCTGGATGACAATCCATCATTCAATCCCATCTCGGCCAGGATGTTTGATCCGTATTGATCGAATGTCGACACTGGCTGTGGGGAGAGAATCACCATAGCTTGACTTGGAATGACAGCTGTTTTCTTTTTCTTCTCAGCTGGACCTCCAGCTGGTTTAGGGTCAGCTGCCTTCCTCTTTCTTTGTTTCTTCTCAGCTGGAACTTCGTCGTTCCTTCCATTTGCTTCTTGCTTTTACTCACGAAAGCTTCTTCAGAAGATCATTGACTTGATTTATTCTTTGGAAAAGAATCTTCGTTTCTGGAAACGGTTCTGAATCAGCCCACTTTACTGTGTGCCCTTTCACTGCTTGCTCTATCAAGAAAGAAATTTTGGAGCAGAGATACAGTGGCTCTGAAGCTGAAAACGTCATCCTGGTGGAGTTGAACTTTATCTTCTCTGACTCCTTGACCAGTCGGTTGAGTAGAAAATCAAACCAGTTGACGTTTGCGCCTTTGATCATGGCAATCATCGGCTTGAGTTTTGGAATGCTGATCTCTCCTTGAGATCCAGCTATCCCTAAGATGCATTTTTGTGTAATATCCAGCAGCAGCCTGTACTTTGGCTTGAGCAGGAGCTTTGACATGCTTGCTCTGTACGGCTCTGGGGAGATAAGCATCTCTCTGCTGAGGAATTCATCCACTTCTTCACGGCTGTAATCATCTGGGATGAATCCTCCTTCTCTGGAAAGGTTGAACACCTTTCGTATCATCTTATTGAGTTTGATGGTGACGGTTGCTGTATCAAACTTTCCGTCTTCGCCTTTGACGCTCATGTCAAATGAAGATGAGTAGAAGCCGTCTTCATCAATAATGTTGAGGTAGAAAAGTGCGGCATCTCTCTTTAGCAAAAGCTTGGGCATGGAGGTTGCCCACAGCAGGAGACCGGAGTCTGCAACTAGATCCACCATCTCTTTTAACTCTGAAATATGGAGGTTGGAGGTTGACAGAATACTCTCAAATGATAGCTTTGTCATTAGAGCTTCAAACTGGTTCATCCCTGTGGTTGATTTCTTGGGCGCCATTTCTGCAATTTGGTGAATTTGATTGTGCGAAGAACTTGCAGAGAATAGATGAAGATTTTGAATCTTTGAAAATTGCAGAGATAAAGATGAAGGAAGAAAGAATTCGCGTATCTTTTCCATATATATCAACTGCCATATAGGATCAACGGTTGAGATTGAATCAGTTGATATTCTGATCAACGGCTGGGAGAGATTCACTCATCACGTTTTGCTGACGTGCTTTCGGCGAGTGTATTACAACCGCGCGTGAGGCATTTCAAACGTTTGACGTTCTGCCTCGATCCTGCCGTGCTACAGTACTATGCAGACTTTATAATTAATGCGATGGGAAAGGAAACTTATCAAACAATTTAACTAAGGAATGTCTGTCCGCTTAACATATGAATTCAAAATAATTGGACTTTATATAGCATATTCCTCAGAGCAATTATTGCATGAGACGCAAACCGGTCAGCTTGGACACAGTATCCAGCTGATATCACAGCGGTCTTCTCCTTTGCTTGATTGACAGTTCTCCTCAGCTGAGTATTTGAAGATTTTGCTTGATTTTTAGTCAGCTGAGTTCCCTTTAGCTCTTCGACTAATGTCAGTGAGTTTGTTCCCCTCAATTTGGATGGTTTTTCTTCACCCGGATTGAGCAGTCCAAATAATTCACACATCATCTTGACTTGGATTTCAGCAGTTTGTGCTTTTGTGTGAATTTTCCCAACAATGGATTCCTTCAGATGTTGAGAAATCTCTTGGATGCTTTCTAAGTTGTCAGCTGGATTAGAGAATTATCTTGATTTTACCACTGGATTAGGTTTCTCTTCGGCTGAAGACTCCAGCTGAATCTTCTTGATGAGTGCATCCTGCTGGGTATTCTACTTGAATTTGTACTCTTTCCAGCTACGTAGAGTTCCCCCTTGATTTGATAGTAGGTGGCTTTTTCTTCAGCTGCATCCTACATCAGTTCATTTCTTTGATGAGATCTCAGTTTGTATAGCAAGTAGACAGCTGTCCCAAATTCAGCTGATTCAAATGCTGCTTCTCTAATCATCTCTTGAGACCAATGTACTCAGCTGTATGACTGGCTGAATCTTCAGATAAGTATCCAGCTATCTTTATTTCACAGCTGGTCCCAGTCAGCTAGCTGGGTTTCTTTATTTTCTTCATCGGTTGATTCAATAAGATGTTTCAGACATCTTAATCAGAGCAATCATCCTCATCTGAGTCGGAGAAGGAGATTTGATCATCATCCGTTTCGCTCGATTCGATCCTTTTATCCTCTCTCCGGGAGGGTGACTCAGCTGGGTTGCTCTTTGGGTAGAGTTGCTTGTCGTGATGAACCTTCACGATATTCTTGTACTTTTCCTTGCTTTGTTCCAGCTGATTAATGCTTCGTACAAGCATGGCAACTTCTTCGTTCAAATCTTCTTTGCTCATAAATCTGAGCTCTTTGTTGGTCCTTCCAAGCTGAGCTGATTGAGCTTCTTTTCTCGGCTTGATCCTCAGCTCTGCTTCATTCATTTGGCTGGATGAATCTCTACTTGTGATCCCCAGATCAAATTCGTTGGCCTTCAAGATGGAGAACAATTTTTCCGTCTCCATGCTGCCAAGATCAGTTCTGCTTTGGTGAACCACTTTGTGTGTACACCATTCTGAGGAGAGAGCTGAAAGAACTTTCAAATTCTTGTCTCGAACTGTATATTTTCTAGTTCGGATCGTCTCGATCTCGATGACGAGGTTGGAGAATCTGAGCTCCATTTGATCGATGGACTCATAGGGGAGTTGCTTGAAGTTGTCGAATTTCTGGCATGCAACTGAGAATTTGTTCTCTTGAATTTCCTCTGAGCCTTCACACAGCTTGGCTAGAGTGTCCCACATTTCCTTAGCTGTCTCGCAGTTGATGATCTTGCTGAGATAAGCATTCGTCACCGTTGAGGAGATGACGTTGCGAGCGTAGCTGTCCAAACCAGCTTGTCTTCTTTCTTCTGGAGAGTACTCCCTTTTGGGCTTCACAACTTGCCGGAGTACTGGTTCGGCCTGTGTAAGGTTTCTGCTTGTCTTTCTGATTTCATGATGATGATGGGTCCGTCAGTGATAACATCCCACATCATGTCGTGATGCGCACTCAGAAAGCTTTTGAGTCGGAACTTCCAGATCTGATGATCATCGACAGAGAATGTCGGAAGATTCCTGCACAGGGAAGATTCCATGACAGTATGCAATATAATGAAAAAACAATTAGACTTTGAAGGATCTGTTCAGGTGACCACTATCAGCAAAGAGGCTGATTTGACACAGAAAAAGTGATCTTTTGAACCACTGCTCTGATACCAATTGATGGTCCCAAGACGGATACCTTGGTGTAGAGAGGAGGTGAAGACACCAAGGTTTAAAAACTTTTCCAATTAAAACTCTTTTGAGTGAGCTGGCTGTGTTCGATCCAGCTTGATCGACACAGCTGGCTGTGTGCGGAATGTGGTGGGATTTTGGAAAGTCCGTCTGTTGCTTCAAATATATTGCAAAGCTTAGTTTCTCTTTTCAGTTAATCAGTTTATGCAGCTTGAAATAATGCTTATAAAGGGTTAGCTGGATGCATAAATAAACATGAAAGAACAAAGCAACTTAACGTGGTTCGGAGAAACTACTCCTACGTCCACGACCAGAAACCTCTGGTAATCCACTAAGGATACCACTGACTTTTCGCGCAGTCAGCAAGCGTTGCAGCTTAGTTCCTCAAGCTGGATACAAGTTTACGCGTACTGTATCGAAACGTAACCAGACTGTTAACGGGTACAGCTGAAGCCTAACCTGTAGTTTACGGGTACTACAGAACCAACACTCGAATTACGCACTTCGAGCAGGCGTTCCTTTACCTAACCTTTTCTGGGTTTGGGTTTGGGGGGTTTTCCAACTATGAACGAGTTCTTACAATGAAGAACTTTGAGTATGATGAACTCGTTCAAACTAGGCTTAAGATGGGAAGGATTATATGCCTAGATACTTGTGGGAGAGAGCTTCAGCAGCCTGAGAATAAATAATCACTCATAAGTATGAAGGCTGCTGGATCTTTGAAGCTTTTCTGAGTGATCTCTTGATCTTTGGTTAGACTTCCTTCAATGAAGTATGTTGATCTCTCTTGAATATATTCTCTCGTCACTCCTCTCTTTCTGATGATGAAGAAGACTTCTATTTATAGGGAGAGATTAGAACTAGCCGTTGGAAAGAGCCGTTCTGAATCTCTACCTAACTTCTGACAGGATTGACTTGTCTTCTTCCTTGATTTCCTCGTAAAGCAATCCTAGGTTTGACTTCTAGGTGCTGAGGTGTCGAGTTCCTGATGGTCTAGATCAGATCTGACTTTATCTCAAGTTGACTTTGACTCTGCTGTGCTGGTGACTCTGAGCTGTCTTGAACTCTGCTGGATCATTGACGCTGAGCTGAGTCTTGAACTCTGCTGGGTCTTGACGTAGAGCTGAGTTGTCACACGAGTTGGGTCTTTCCTACAGCTGTGTCTGGAAGAACTTTATCGTCTTGAATCTGGATAACGTTGCTTATCACTCGACTTGGCTTACCCTGCTGTGTACTCAGCTGGGTCTTCTGCTGTCTTCAGTGATTCCACCTGAACTTAGAAACTCTATAAGCTCAAACAGGTGAGCTGGTAAAACGCTTGGGTTTGAGCAAACATCTATTCGGTTGGGGTCAGCTGGGTTTTGGTATCACTTCAAAACTCTATTAATTTTCCCAACAAAATATGTGTTATATTAATACATATTTATATAATTTATTCTATAAGATGTATTTTATAGTACAAATTAAATAGATGATCGAATCATTCATTCTCAAGTTGAAAGCTTATCCGATTAATGTGCTTGTTGATCAGATTACTCGTTAATTTTAAATTATACCGTCCAATGTAAATAGTCATCGTAAATCCCCTTGCCATTGTTAATTGTTTTTTATTACTAATAATATGTTTACCTAATTGTCCGGTACATAATTAAATGAATTTGAATCCGCCGATGTAATATTTCGATTCTAAAAATCATATTACATTTATTTATATACCATTCATTGTTAATTATTTGGATAATGGTCACATGAAACTTATCAAGGTTTTAGCTATTGTTAATTGTTTTTGATTGATAATAATTTAAAAAAAAATGAATTTGAATCTGCCGATGTAATATTCCGATTCTAAAAACTATATTATATTTATTTATAGACCAGCCATTGTTAATTATGTAAGTATATCAAGGTAAAATTGACAGAATTATAATAAAGAAAAAGCTTAAAATAAAGGCTAAAATATGTTCAAATGGTTAATTTATTTTAACTATTTTAATTATACAATGTTATATTAAGTCAAGGTTAAAATAAATAAAAAGGAAAATAATTAAATTATATTAAGATTATTATTCTCATATATAAATAAGCATCAGGCTTTATTAAATTTTTATAAAAAGAAATCTAGATAAAATAATATACATAATTTAATAAATATTTAAAAATAATTATGAAAAAGAGGGCACATTTTTCAAAGGATGAACCAAATATTTAGCCAAAAGATTGCACTGGATCAACCATAAACAATGCGCCTAACCATGGTTGGTTATTACAATTAAAAAAAAAACTAAAGACATATTAAAAGTAATAAAATCAATTAAAAAATAATTTATTTTCCAAAAGAATCTCAGCCGTCCATGTAGTACATTTGGGCCCCCTTGGAACTCCCCCACTTTTAGTGGATACATGAATTGTAAGTGGTCCTAATATTGTAAACAATTCAACTCCAAGTTGCTTTCCGTGCATTGGGCTACAATAGTTAATATATAAAAATACAGGTTCTAACGGCAACTTTTTCTGTGTAGTTTTTACAATTTTTAAACTGTCCGATACTGACATAAGAATTAATTCAAATGATTGACAAGACTTATCAGTTATTATGACTATTCAAATCCCCGCATTTAGGGATTAATAACTGACCATTATGTTTCAAAAAAGAAAAACTGACCATTTATTCATCGTGGCCATAATTATATAACAATCAAACTCCGAAAGCTCATAATTATATCGTTTTTCTCTCAAACCATAACAATTTATCTATAATTCTCTGTCTCCGTAGATTCCGTTCATCAAATAGTGAAACTATTTTTCAAATTCACTTTCCTTGCACAATATCCATACATAAATTTTCAAGTATTCATGGCTGAAGAGTGTAAGAATAATGTTGTGGAAAAGGTCGGGCATCGATATCTTTCACCACATTGAGGGTTCGTTTGGTAGGCATGTCAAGATATAACAGGATAGTTTAAATTAAGATAGGTATTGTAAATAAAGGATGATTGGTATCGTATCCTTGTGTTTGGTAGATAAGATATGAAATGTTAGATATCATGAATTAGTTGTTTGGTAGTATAGTTTAAAGTCAAGATTAGATGAGAATTTACAATTCTATCCCTTTCATTTAAGTATAATTAAAATAGAAAAAATTAAAATAAAATTAAATTTCATCTCTTTCTCTCTCTTTAGTCATCTCCCCCAGGACCCCCACCCACTCCCTCTATCTCTCTCTCTCTCTCTCTCTCTCTCTCCTCACGCAGCCATATATCCACCACCGCAATGGCTTAACACCACCACCATCCACCACCGCCACAGCCGATCACCAACACCGCTCATATCTTTCTCTATCATCTCATATATTTCTGGTATGCTAAAAAAAGTAGAATTTCTGTGAACAAAATAAAATTAAATTTTAAAGAATGAGAACAAAAGAATAAAATAAAAAATCTAATTTTGATAAAAATGACAAAAAAATCAGATTTCTCCCCTCTCTCTCTCCACCGCCAACAAAGAACATCGATTATCTCTACATGTGGCTGCAGAAAACCAAGAGTTCTTCCTCCTTCAACAATATAATCAAAGAAATAATCAAGCTGCCCAAACATATTCTCAATCTCAGCCCTCAAAATCCCAAAACATCCCTTCAAATTCTCTCCACTCTCTCTAACCTCAACTTCCGATTCCCATTCCACTACCTCCTTCCTAAGCTCATCCATGGCAGCCTCTATCCGCAAAATCCGTTGAATCTGTGCAGCCTAGATCAGACGGAAACTTTCGCATCGATTTTCAATGAAAGAAGATGAAGATGAAGAAAACATATGCTATCTCGAAGAAGACGTTGAGAGTCGGCGGCGAGAAACAGAGGCGTTGAGTTTTTTGGTTTATAGACGTGAGGGAGAAATAGAGAAGAGAGAGGAGGAGATGAAGAAGGGAGGGTAATTTTGTCTTCACCAATCCTAATCTTGTGAACTGTTGAAGCAATGAATGGTATCCGGGGGTAAGGGTGAGATGCTTAAGCTGAAGAGGAACAGTGAAATAACACGGGCTCTGGTTAAAAGAGCGGGCCTGTGAGATTAATCATCAAGGATATCAAACAACATGTTAAGCCTAGATATGTATCTAATATGGACCTTATATGGCCTACCAAACATGGCCTGAGAGTGGAGCCCTCATTATCGTAAATGGGGTTGATATCCTTATTGCTTGGAAATTGTCCAGACTTGTGCTGAGTTGCTGCTTGTTTTGCCATTTAATTCACTTGGCCCTGAGTCAAAAAAAATTTTAGGCCACTAATTTATACCGACTTGCAAAAGTAGGCCACATCTTTTCGGGCTTGCAATAATAGGCCACCAAATATTAAGTACCGCGTCCGCATGATAAATTTCGGCCCAAATGCATAGATTCGGGCTAAATGGCACGTGAAAGGCGCATGACTGCCATCTGAAGCCCGTTTCTGACGTGACTTACACTTGTACAAATAAAAAGATAAAAAAATAAATAAAAAATAAAATGAAAACATCTCTCCCCTACTAACCTCCTCTCGTCTTCTTCACCCTCTCTCTCTAATCTTTGTCTCTCCCTAGCATCTGCGACACACACAACTCCCCTTCCATTCCACATTCATCCCATCTCACTTACAACAACAACCACACCCAATTTCCCCCATATTTACAGGTTCAATATCTAGGGCCTCTGCAATTTGGGAGAGGCTGCTGCGAAGATGGTGGTGGTGGTGGTGGTCATCGTCGTTCTCTCTTCCATCGACATCAAACTAGCAATTCAGATAATAATTCTCTCCACAAGATGGAAAACCTCTGCTTTTCCCCTAACTTTTTGAATCTTTTGTGGGAATGTGAAATGAGGTGGAGTTTTCGATTTAGGATTCTTAAGAGAAATTAGGGGAATATTGTAATAGTTTTTTTTAATTTAATTCACGTATTTGCCCAATTTCTTCTTTTCTTCCTCAACAATAATTTTCCCGAAATCCATCTTCAATTCTTCAGGAAAAAAGAGCTCGCGGCAACGAAGGAGGTGGCGGAGAGAGGGCTGAGATTGCTGCTGAAGTGGGGAGAGAGAGACGAAGAAGAGAGAGATTATTTTGACTTGATTGGGGGTGGGAGAGAGGATGTGAGAGAGAGAGAGAGAGATTGTGCGTTGCTAACGACGGGGGCGATGCTTTGATGGAAGGAGGTGTTGGAGACTGGTGGCGGTGATGGTTGGTGGTGAAATTTTTCAAAATGTTGGTTTTACCTATGGAGAGGGAGAGAGGATAATGAAGATGGAGAGAACAGAGATAATTTGGATTTTAATTTTAAATTTTTATTTTTTTTCATTCATATATTTACTTAAGTGGCAGCCACATCACTTTCGAGCTCCACTTAGCATGACATGTACGCCACACGTCAGAAACGGGCTTCAGATGGCAGTCACGAGCCTTTCACGAGCCATTTAGCCCGAATCTATGCATTTGGGCCGAAATTTGACCTGCGGATGTCGTACTTAATATTTGGTGGCCTATTATTGCAAGCCCGAAAAGATGTGACCTACTTTTGCAAGTCGGTATAAGTTAGTGGCCTAAATTTTTTTTTAACTCTTTGGCCCTCAATCATCTTCACTTGCTTGGACAGAGGAGAAACAGTAGTCTCCAATGCAACAATCTTCTGGCATGTTTGGCTGATGAAAGAATTTTGTTGAACCATCATTTGTTGCATCATCTCCTCCAAAGACGGCTTCTTCGGCTCATTGATGACTCCATTGGTGACTGAGAAACTAGGAAGTGGTTGCAGAACATTGTTTGGGTTGGCATAGGAAAGATTGAGATGATTTCTATTGTTGGAGTTGTACGCCGAATTACCCCCTTGATAGCTCTGAAGAGTGTAATCAAAATTTCGTTGATTGATGTAGTTAGCATCTTCAGTGTATTACGGCTCGATATTTCCTTAGGGCTGCACCACTTTGACATCCCTTGTTGCCTTTCGCTCACTCTCGTACACCTTCTTGAGAAAAGCAATTTGAGCAACCAAATCATCATATTTATCATTAAAAACTGCCGACATACTTCTTGACGAGCTCCTCTCCATAGGCCACTGATAATTGTTGGCCACCATCTCCTCTATGACTTTCAAAGCCTCGTCTGTACTGCGATTAACCAAGCATCCTTTGGCAGTAGCATCTAGCAAGCTCATGGTGTGAGGGCTAAGTCCACAATAAAATTGGGTGATTTGCTGACCTTGACTAAATCCATGTTGTGGGCACTTTCTGAGCATCTCCTTGTATCGCTCCCAAGCTTCATAAATGGACTCGTCTTCTAATTGAGTAAATTGGGAGATTTCTGCTATCATCTTCTGAGCCTTGGAAGGTGGAAAATACTTCGGCAATAATTTCTAACACATCTGCTCCCAAGTAGTGATGATTGATCGATCCAAGGTCATGTCCCTCAATGAGAATCCGAATACCCTCAATCGGATAATGTCATTCGAAATTCCTTGCTGCTTGATTGTCTCACAAACATCAAAAAATGCTCCTAGATGGGCATTTGGATCTTTAGTTGCTCCTTCTCCAAATTGGTCAGCTTGCACCATGCGAATCAGAGCCGGCTTCAACTTAAAGGCCTTAGTGTTGGGAAAATTATAAGGTTTCGATTTGATACCAAAACCCAACTGATTCTCCAACCGAATAGATGATCGCGCCAACCTAAATAGTGTTTTCCAGCTCGCCTGTTTGAGCTTTAGATTTTCTAGGCTTACAGGTTAAGGAAGCGGAAGACGACGGTCGACATTTGTATTCACAGCAGGAGTCAGCTAGCAGAAGACAGCAGTCGACACAGCTGTGTGTACAGCTGGAGTCAGCTAGCAAAAGACAGCAGGCGTCAACCTTCAGTTGAGTGATCCAGCAGAGCCTGATCAAGCTGAAGAGAATTCGAGCTGAGTTCAAAACACAGCTGGTCCAGCTGTACAGAACAAAGGAACTATCTCTGAAGACTCCACTTCAAGACAGTCCAGCTCTGAATTCAAAAGCCAGCACTAAAGGCAGAAGATCCCGGAATCAGAGAAAGTCAACCTACCTCGACCAATAAGGGATTGCCAAGTCAGCATCCTAGACTTCAGAACCTAGGATGTGACACAAATGAAGACAGGTGCAGATACGCCCAACGGCAGATCTTGTATTTAAGAAGAGTAGGTAAGATTCAAACGGCTCATCCAACGGCTAGTCTTGAATCTCTGCCTATATAAACCCGTCTTCAACCTCAGGATCAGATACGAAAAACTCTCTACAAGCTTTCATTATCTGAAATCTTCATTCTTTCCAAAGCTCTCAAGCAGTTCTAGATAGATCAAAGAACACTTTATCTTAAAGTGTTTCTAGTTAAGAAACTGCTTAGTTTTTCGTCTGTTCCCTAGGCCAAACTCATTGTATATCTTTAGCCTAAATTTCGAACGAGTTCATCATACTCTAAAGTTCTTAATTGTAAGAACTCGTTCACAGTTGGAACCCCATACCCAAACCCAAACCCAGAAAGGTTAGGTAAAGGTACGCTTGCTCGAAGCGTGTAATTTGAGTGGTTAGGTTCTTCAGTACCCGAAAACTGAAGGTATAGGCTTGACAGTGCCCGCAAACTGTTGGAACACAGCTCGGGTTAGAGTTGTGAAGTTGCTTGGTACTTGGAAACCAAGTGGTAGTGGATTACCAGTGAACCTGGTCGTGGACGTAGGAGGTGTTACTCCGAACCACGTAAAAACTCGCGTGCTTCTCTCTCTCTCTCTTTATATTCAGTTTTGTACTAACTCTTTCATATCATTACATATCTGTTCAAAACTGCACACACAGCTGCTCTCCAAAGACAGCTGTGTCTCTCTGAAAATTGCACAACTTGACTAAACTGAAAATGTAAAGTTAATCTTTTCAAACTGAGTTTTTCTAAGTAACTGTGCTAAGTTTTCAAACCACCACATTCTGCACCGCCAGCTGAGTTATTTACCCAGCTGACCCTCTCCAGCTGGATCGATAACTGAGCTCACCAACTCTGTGATTTAACTTGAAAAAGTTTCGAAAAATCTATTTGGTGTATTCACCTCCCCCCCTCTACACCAAATACCCAGCTCAGGGACCATCAATTGGTATCAGAGCAGTGGTTCAAAAGACCACCGTTTCTGTATCAAGAGATCTCTCTTGACACTCTGTGTCAGTGGTCAACTGAACAGATCCGTTTTTCAGAAAAACTCATATTATTACATACTGCACATGTCTATGGATTCTTATCTTAACAGGAATCTCCCCACCTTCTCGGTAGACGACTATGCAATCTGGAAATTCAGATTGAAAAGCTTCCTTTGTGCACATCACGACATGATATGGGACGTCATCACAGATGGACCCATCCGTATTTATAAACAAGGAAATGAACTCGTACCTGCCCATGATGGAGGACAACCAGAATACCGGCCAATTCTCAAGCCAAAGAAGGATTACTCGTTAGAAGAACGAAAGCAAGCTGGACTGGACAGCTTCGCAAGAAACACCATCTCATCAACAGTCTCAAACGCCTACCTGAGTAAGATCATCAAGTGCGAGACAGCCAAAGAGATGTGGGAAATACTTGCCAAGCTATGTGAAGGATCTGAAGAAATCAAAGAAAACAAATTCACAATAGCTTGCCAAAAATTCGACAACTTCAAGCAGCTAGCCAACGAGTCCATCGAAGTGATGGAGCTAAGGTTCTCAAACATAGTCATCGAGATAGAGACAATCAGAACTGGGAAGTATACCCAGCGGGAAAAGAATCTAAAGGTTCTTTCAGCCCTTTCAGCTGAATGGAACACTTACAAGGTAGTTCACCAAAGTCGAAGTGACTTGGGTGATCTATCTACAGAAAGGTTGTTCTTACTCTTAAAAGCCAACGAATACAACTTGAAGATCACTCAAAAAGTATCTTCAAGCAGACAGAATGACGGAGAACTCACCCCAGCTCCAAAAGAAATTGCTTTCAGAGCCAACTCTGAAAAGTCAGCTCATGTCAAGTCAGCTGAGTCCTCCAAGATGAAGAAGGACAAAAAGGAAATGAGCAAAGAGGAGCTACTCGAAGAAATTGCCATGATGGTGAAAAATTATAACAGACTCAACACCAGCAAGGGCAAATACAAGAAGTTCGCAAGGACTTACAGAGATAAGTACGCAGCAGCTGATGAGAAGTCAACTGACAAACGAACAGAAGAAGGTTGCTTCAACTGCAAGGAACCAGGACACTACCGACAAGATTGTCCAAAGCTGTCCAAGAAAGACAAAGACCAATTAAAAGCTAAGGCAGCTGACAGAAGGAGAGCTTATATCGCTGATGAAGAATCAGAGTGCAATAAAATGGATGACATGCCATTTTCAGACTCGGAAGAAGAAGCCCTGATGGCCCATGATGAACCTGATTGGGATACATGCTTCATGGGACAAACAGAAGGCATCGATGAAGATGAGGAAGTCGTTTCACTAAAAGACAAAATAGTGAAACAAGATCAGCTGATGAAGGAATTCAACAATGAGAAGAAACAGCTGATAGAAGATGTGGAAAAGGTCACAGCTGAATCAGAAAGGAAGTCAGCTGAGATCATTGAGCTGAAAAGCACCGAAGAGGTACTATCTAAGAAGATAGTAGCTCTCATCAAAGCCACGTCAACAATGGACGAGATCATTAGTGCTCAGCGTCCAGCAGCACTCAAAGCGGGACTGGGATACAACGAATCAAAGGATGCCTCAAACATTGCCTGCACAAGCGGAACAAAGGTTATGTTTGTACGTGCAAACGAACCTCCAATCCCAGCAGCTCAGCATCAATAGTTGAGGACACAGCAGGCGTCGGGAAGACCAACTTTGTAACATTCTCAAGCTCCATCGAGAACACAGCAGACGTCAAGAAGAACAGCTGTGAAACAGTCTCAAACTCCGTCGAGAACACAACAGACATCAAGAAGGTCAGCTGTGCGACAACCTCAAGCCCAACTTAGACAGCAACGTGCTCAACCTCAACGAAGACCACAGGCTGGATTTTACAGATACCAACCACAGCACCAGCACGTTGATCGATATCAACCAAGATATCAGAGATACCCAGCTGGATACCACTCAAACGAGTATCAGCTGGATAATCATTTCCAGCCACAACATCACATGAGACAGCAGAGACAAAGAAACGTCTCAGCTAGGCACACAGCTTGAAACCAAAAGAAATCAAGACATCAAAACGGGAAGACACGGAGATCAAGACCCCGCCAGCAACAACCGAAGAACACAAAGAATGTGTATATCGACTCAGCTGGGAGAATTATCAGATCAAATGACCCAATTTGAGTCATCAAGCAGATCTGGGTCATCAAAGGATCTCTGTCTAACCCACAAGGACCCAATTAAAACTGGGTACCTGAATTTTAATTTTTTGTTTAGGTTGCAAGGAATCGACGCATCTCTGAGGAGTCGATGAGAACGCTATGGTACTTGGACAGTGGATGTTCCAAGCACATGACGCACCTAAAGCATCTACTCCAGGAGTATATTGAGCGTACAGGTCCACAAGTAACATTTGGTGACAACTCCAAAGGCCTAACCAAAGGTTATGGTACATTTAAAACTAGAAATGTTATAATGCCAAATGTTTCTTATGTACAAGGATTGCAACATAACTTGTTTTCCATTAGCCAATTCTGTGACAACGGTTTTTCTGTCAAGTTTGATGCACATGGATGCACAGTGAAGCACAGGGAAACCAAGCAGATACTCCTAAGAGGGAAAAGAGAAGGAAATATGTACTTTGCTGACTGGAACAGCAGCCCTCCTGAGACTTGTCTTGTATCGAAAAGCAGCAATGAAGTCAGCTGGCTGTGGCACAGATGGCTGAATCATCTCAACTTCAAGACAATCAACAAACTGGCTAGGAACCAGCTCGCTAATGGAATTCCAGATCAAGTATATGACAAAAGTCATATGTGCAGCGCGTGTCAACAAGGAAAGCAGACAAGAATTTCATTCTCTCTCAAGCCAGCTCAGTCAACTGATCGAGTTCTTCAACTTCTTCATATGGATCTTTTTGGGCCAGTTACTCCAGCAAGCTTCAATGGCAGAAAATATACGCTGGTCGTTATGGATGATTTCTCAAGATTCACATGGGTATCATTCTTATACCAGAAGAGCGAAACCAGAACTAAGCTGCCTATCCTGCTGGAAAGATTATCAACACAGAAGGAGTGCAAGATAATGGCAATAAGATCAGATCGTGGAACGGAGTTTCTAAATGAAACTATTTATGATTTTTGCGAGAAGAACGGAGTTCAACACCAAACATCTGCAGCTCGCACACCTCAGCAGAATGGTGTAGCAGAAAGAAGAAACAGAACTCTCAAGGAAGCAGCTACCTCAATGCTAGCTAGCTCTGCTATTCCAAAGAAGTTCTGGGCTGAAGCAATCAACACAGCTTGCTTCACTCAGAATCGCTCCCTACTCACATCAAGGCAAGGAAAGATACCGTATGAGCTATGGAACAACAGAATACCATACATTGGATATTTCAAGGTATTCGGATCCAAATGTCACATCCTCAACAATGGAAAGACACAACTCAAGACGTTCGACGAAAAGACAGACCGAGGAGTAATCCTTGGTTACTCCGCTATGAGTAAAGCATACAGAGTCTTCAACAGAAGAACTCAAATAGTCGAAGTAACTCTACATGTTACCTTTGACGAATCTTCCTTCGAATATAGAGATTCTATCAAACGAAGAAGCGAAGGAGAATCTTCAAGATTGATTCAGACAAGGGCTCAAGAGAATAGAATCAGGAATCTGGCCGAACCATTAATTTGGGACAATGAGCCAGATGAGGAAATTCAAATCAATCAAGAAGCTCCACCAGCTGGAAATCGAGAAGAAGCTTCAATGCCAAATCAAGGGGGAACATCATCAGCTGGGAATCCAAACACATCTGAGTCCCCATCTCCATCTCCAGCTGAGCCTCTATAGAAGTCTCCTCAAAATACAAATCAAAGAGAGCCAAACTCTCAAGATTTAACTCCTGAGCAACTCCAAGTCAGACGAAATTTAGCCACGACAAGCATCAATCAATTGGAAGAAGAAATTCATAAGAGAATAAGATGGATTGAAGATCATCCATCATCAGCAATTATCGGAGAACCATCTGACCAAGTCAAAACCAAAAGCTCAGCTGCTCAAGCTTCATCGGATCATCAAGAAGCAGCTGACACAGCTCAACTCTCAGTAGAGCTAGAACTGACGGTCTATGATGAAAACACAGCTCTAATGGCGTGTTACGTAGCTCAAGTGCCAGAGCCTCAATCAATTCTCGAAGCTTTGAAGAGCGTGCCTTGGACAAACGCCATGCAAGAAGAACTGAACGAATTCCTCAGAAATTGTGTCTGAGAACTGGTCGACAGACCTAAAGGAGTCAAAGTCATAGGACTCAAATGGATATTCAAGAACAAATTGGATACCCTGGGAGTCGTCATCAGAAACAAAGCTCGACTGGTTGCCAAGGGCTACACTCAGCAGGAAGGAATTGACTTCGAAGAATCATTTGCTCCAGTAGCACGATTGGAAGCAATCAGACTATTTCTCGCCTATGCAGCACATCAAAAATTCAAGGTCTATCAAATGGATGTGAAGTGTGCATTCTTAAATGGAGAAATCAAAGAAGATGTCTACGTTGAACAACCTCCAGGATTCGAAGTAGAAGGAAATAAAGTCTACAAGCTAAAGAATGCTCTTTATGGATTGAAGCAAGCACCTCGAGCTTGGTATGACACTCTGTCAAATTTTCTCGTATCCAAAGGATTCAAGAAGGGCTCAGTAGACAGAACTCTCTTTACCATCAAGTCAGGAGAAGACATTCTGGTTGTTCAAATCTACGTAGACGACATCATCTTTGGATCAAGATCAAGCTTCTTATGCCAAAGATTTGGAGAGATGATGTCAGAGAAGTTCCAAATGTCCATGATGGGAGAAATGAGTTTCTTCCTAGGACTTCAAGTCAAGCAATCATCAGAAGGGATTTTCATAAATCAATCCAAATATGTGAAAGACTTGATCGCCAAGTATGGAGTTCAATCCAGCAGAACTGTAAAAATTCCAATGAACACCAACTGGAAGATTGAACCAGGAACTGAAGGGAAGTCAGTTGATTCCAGCAAATACAGAGGGATAATAGGATCCTTGCTGTATCTAACAGCAAGTCGTCCAGACATCTCTTTCGCAGTCGGAGTGTGTGCCAGATTTCAAGTTGATCCAAAGGAAGCACACATGCAAGCAGCCAAGAACATTCTCAAATATCTCAAAGGAACTCAGAATGTTGGTACATGGTACCCATTGAAGACAAACTACGGTACTGGATACTCGGACTCGGACTTATTTGGAGATCGGTTGGACGAAAAATCAACTTCGTGAACTTGTCGGTTCTTAGGAAGTAAGTTGATTTCGTGGTTTTCAAAGAAACAAACGTGCGTCGCAACTTCCACGACGTGCGAATATATGGCCGCTGGAAGCTGCTGCTCGCAAATTCTCTGGCTGAAACATCAGCGGGATGACTATGAAGTAAAAACTGGACAGGTTCCAATTTTCTGTGATAGCTCAGGTGCTATTGTAATATCTGAGAATCCAGTGCTTCACACAAGATGCAAGCATGTAGACGTACGACATCATTTCATCAGAGATCACGTAGAAAAGAAGGATGTGATTGTTGAGAAAATTCACACAGACATACAACGGGCTGATATTCTCACAAAACCGCTGATAGAAGCAAGGTTCAAAATGCTGTGCGGATTACTTGGACTTCTCAACCCAGACGATGCTTCACCCAGCTGATCGGAAGCACTCCACTGATCGGAAGAACCAAAATTGAACGAAGCAGACCCAGCTGATCGGAAGCAGACTCAGTGATTGAACGAGACCAATTGATTGGAAGCAGACCACTGAACGGAACGACCCTGATTGGAAGCGACCAGTGAACGGAAGTAGACCCGTGATTGGAAGCAGAACCAATGAACAGACGAACCAGAATGCAAGCAGACCCAGCTAAATGCAAGCAGACAACTGAAATTCAGAATCAACGTCACTGATATCAGCTGAGAAAGAATTTAGCTAAACCAGATGCTGAAAGGAAAGGATTATTCAGCTGAGGGGAACCAGCTGGAACCACGATGACCCAACACACCCACTCAACAGAGGTATCAGCTGACTACAATGATCAGCTGAGAGGTTTGCAACAACATTAATTACACCTATTCAATCTGTTTTTCTGTCAACTCACATCTTGTCATATCTAATCAATCTTAATTAAAAAGTCTGCAAAAAATTGAATAATGGGAATTTCGAGGCAAAAATCAAAACGCCTCAACCGTTCTCTCTCGCGCATTAACTCACATATTCTAATTAAGAAATTAATATGTCGCGAGAATCACTCCCAGCCGTAGATCTTCTTATCAATAGACAAATCTTAATCGTCCATTCATCAAGAAAACTCTTTAAATATGCTAGAAGATATACGCATTAACCCTAAAAAGTTCTTCGGCATTCTTTCTTATTTCCATCAATTTAGTATTATTTGTTTCTACTAACAAAAGACGCAGAAGAAGAACATGGAATCCAGAAAGATATCTCCCGAAGCCGATCAAACTTGAAGAATCTGTCAAAGCTTCAAGATAAGAGTTGCTTAACTCTCAAAGAAGACGGAAGTCCAGAAGAATGTGAAGCCCTTCGACAGAACCAGGCCAGCACAGTAGACTGCAAAGCTCAAGAACGTCATTCACCAGGAAGGTGCAGAAAACTTTCTGGGAATGTCAAAGGAAAAAGACCTCCTCAACCCCACTGTTTCTCTCAACATAAAAGAGAGAACGGGACATACAACTCCCTGGGATGCAAAAATCAACGTCAACAGACCTAGACCAGATGTTGATAAAGCCGGAGTATTCAAGAGCAGTCATGACAAAGCTCTTGCTCCACCACAGGAGGCACAGAAAAAGATGCAGGAGACAAAGCAGAATGCATCTATCTCCATCCCACTGGGAATCGGAGACAACTTGAGTGAGACAAAATATATCGAAGCACCGTCTTCAAACGAAGACTCAAGTCAAAGGTGCTCGGCCACAAGAGAAGCTACCGACATTATGAGAGAATTCGTAATCACTCTCCGAGGAGCAGAAGGCCCACAAGCGGTCGTTTCTTACGGTGGAAGAGAAGTTCACGTCCCTGCGTGAACATAATCATCACCAACACCGCAACGGAGTATTCCAGCTGAACAACCAAGCTTAAACCCCAAGACAGATGGGATACTTCAACCGCCTTCTCCTCAGTTTCCTTCAGCTCCATAGGGACACCAACTTCGAGATCTTCCGATGAAAGATGCTCAAGTCCCTGCACCAAGCTCTAATGAGAAACATCACCCAGCCAACGATCACCTGCAGCTGGATGATGATGATATGAGATGAATACAAGTCCCTCAAGTGCTGAATCAGACTTTCTCATTCAATCTAAGAAGTCTGAAGAAGCAAAAGTTGCAAGGAATGAAGTTGTGCCCGACTCAGAAGATGCTATCTCCCATGCCAACTCATCCCTCCAAGCACTCAGCTGGACTGCCCCAGCTGAATCAGGCCAAGGACGCTGTGTCTGCAATCACAGCTGAGGCCAATGCAACTGAAGAAGAGCCAGCTAATACAACAGCTAAGCCAGTTAGACTCCAAACCTCACTGCTCAGAGCTGAAAACCACAGTTTTGCCAAACTAAAACATCGCAACAGCCGATGGTGTATCTCTCCCACCCTGTTTTGATCATGCCAAAAAGGGAGAAGTAAGGGAGAAGAGAGACAAGTCAATGAAGAGGCAAACTATTGAGCTAGAGGAACCAGCTGAATCAGAATCAGTTGAAGAAGAGACGAGTCAAAAGAAAGAAGCAACGGATGCAGAAGAGAAGACCCAGCCAACTGGGATTGAAGAATGAAGGATTGAAGACTGAAGATTTGAAGATTTTTTTTTCTCTTCTTTCATTTTCCTGTGTTATAATGTATTTTCTTACATTAATAAAACACAAGTTTTTCTGCGTCATAAGTTGTCTCTGTTAGGTTTTGGCATCATCAAAAAGGGGGAAATTGTTGGGAAAATTATAAGGTTTCGATTTGATACCAAAACCCAACTGATTCTCCAACCGAATAGATGATCGCGCCAACCTAAATAGTGTTTTCCAGCTCGCCTGTTTGAGCTTTAGATTTTCTAGGCTTACAGGTTAAGGAAGCGGAAGACAGCAGTCGACCCAGCTGTGTTCACAGCAGGAGTCAGCTAGCAGAAGACAAGCGATCGACCCAAATGTGTACAAATGAGTCAGCTAGCAAAAGACAGCATGCGTCAACCTTCAGCTGAGTGATCCAGCAGAGCCTGATCAAGC
The DNA here is from genome assembly GCA_031470985.1 of Agastache rugosa. Taxonomy (NCBI): domain Eukaryota; kingdom Viridiplantae; phylum Streptophyta; class Magnoliopsida; order Lamiales; family Lamiaceae; genus Agastache; species Agastache rugosa. The sequence continues at coordinate 5,221,683 of CM062601.1, read as the reverse complement.
TGAAGAGAATTCGAGCTGAGTTCAAAACACAGCTGGTCCAGCTGTACAGAACAAAGGAACTATCTCTGAAGACTCCACTTTAAGACAATCCAGCTCTGAATTCAAAAGCCAGCACTAAAGGCAGAAGATCCCGGAATCAGAGGAAGTCAACCTACCTCGACCAATAAGGGATTGCCAAGTCAGCATCCTAGACTTCAGAACCTAGGATGTGACACAAATGAAGACAGGTGCAGATACGCCCAACGGCAGATCTTGTATTTAAGAAGAGTAGGTAAGATTCAAACGGCTCCTCCAACGGCTAGTCTTGAATCTCTACCTATATAAACCCGTCTTCAACCTCAGGATCAGATACGAAAAACTCTCTACAAGCTTTCATTATCTGAAATCTGCATTCTTTCCAAAGCTCTCAAGCAGTTCTAGATAGATCAAAGAACACTTTATCTTAAAGTGTTTCTAGTTAAGAAACTGCTTAGTTTTTTGTCTGTTCCCTATGCCAAACTCATTGTATATCTTTAGCCTAGATTTCGAACGAGTTCATCATACTCTAAAGTTCTTAATTGTAAGAACTCGTTCACAGTTGGAACCCCATACCCAAACCCAAACCCAGAAAGGTTAGGTAAAGGTACGCTTGCTCGAAGCGTGTAATTCGAGTGGTTAGGTTCTTCGCACGGAAACTGAAGGTGTAGGCTTGACAGTGCCCGCAAACTGTTGGAACACAGCTCGGGTTAGAGTTGTGAAGTTGCTTGGTACTTGGAAACCAAGTGGTAGTGGATTACCAGTAAACCTGGTCGTGGACGTAGGAGGTGTTACTCCGAACCACGTAAAAACTCGCGTGCTTCTCTCTCTCTCTCTTTATATTCAGTTTTGTACTAACTCTTTCATATCATTGCATATCTGACCCTCCCCAGTTGGATTGATAACTGAGCTCACCAACTCTGTGATTTAACTTGAAAAAGTTTCGAAAAAATCTATTTGGTGTATTCACCCCCCCCCTCTACACCAAATACCCAGCTCAGGGACCATCAATTAGCATCTACTAGAATCCCCCATCCACCGTCTTGAAACTTATTAACACGAGGTTGGAACGTTTGGTTCAAAGGTGATGGAGGAGCTTAATTGAGTCTCTTATTCTGCTCCTCGATATGAGCTTGCATCTCTTCCATCTGACGTAGCAAATCGGCTTGTGTGAGAGCAACTTGGTCCCCCATATTTTGCATTTTTCTTTCCTTCCTTATTTCTTTGAGTGTCTTTTCAATTTCGGGGTTCAAAGGAATCAACTATTCTCCTTTAGCTCTTGTGCTCATACACTACCTGCTCAAAGAGTTCGAGATTAGAAGCTAGTAAAAATAGGGAAATTAAAAATAAAATAAAACGAAAAAAAATGCTTGAACTAATAATTCGGAATTAAGATTATTATCACTGTATTATCTATACACTCCCCCGGCAACGGCGCCAAAAAAGTTGATCACTAAAATCTTAGCAATATATACCGCGACTGAACGGTGCAATTGTAGAAAGTTAGTAAATCGAGTATCGTATCCACAGGGACTGTAAATCGAAAATACAGTGGGAAATAAAATTTAGAAACCTCTTTACTAAAGCTCTTCATTATTTTGATTTGGAATTTTTTACTTAATTAAAAGAAAACAATTAATAGAAACAAAGCAAGAAAAAGATTTATAAAATATCAAAGATAAAGGACTGATCCTAGGAAATGTATCGACTCAAAATCAACAACGAAATCAACTTGTTAACCCAATTACCAATTTTAATTCAATTCAGGTGAAGGAATCACAAATATATTCACAAGCTCTCTCTCAACAAGTCATGCAAAAGTATCTATCTCCGCTAGGTCTCAAGATAATTTACTAACTCCAAAAAGTACAAAAGATCTATAACCTCCTATGAACGAATTAATCACCGCTAGGTCTCATACATTCTTGAGTTCCATTGATCAACTAAACCTGCTAAGAATTTAATCGAACAACTAGAATGCATAAATAGTGGCCAGCTATATCTAAACTTGAATAATGTACCAAGAATCACAAACCATAAATTGAAAGGAAAATTGGAATTAATAAATCAAAAACATCATCTCAATTGAGTCTTACAAACCCTAGGATCAACAAAGAAAATTAGCTACTCATAATTAGGATTTCAACAAATAAATAAAAGAAAAACATAATTAAATATACTAATTAAAAAAACCGAGGTTCGGATCCTTGATCTCGTCTTGAAGATCTTCAATCTTCAATCTCAAATCTTCTCCAAGAAAAAGTAAATAACTAGCTAAAGACTTGAAAAGAAATCTAGAGAGCAAAAATAATTCAAAGTATGTAAAAGGATCTAAAAAGTCCTCTCAAACTAATCTATGAAGACCTATTTATAGATGAAAGCCAAAATCTAGACCAAAAAGGTAACAAAATCGGACTTTGAGCCAAGTATCGGACAGAATCGGTGACCCGGCCCGTGGATCACCGGTTCTATCGCTGTTTTTGCAATTTTTGGAGCTTTCCAGAGATTTCCAGCGACCTGTCCAACGGTCATTGTCCCGGTCGCCGTTTTTGTAAGCTAAATATACAGAATCGGCGACCCAAGGGTCTGGGTCACCGTTTTTGTCATCTCTTGCGCAGCAAATTTGTTTCGGCCCGTTTTCTTTCGTTATAACTCTGAATTTGGATCCGCTTTCGCCTACTGTCGCAGCCCGACTCAGAATAAAGATGACCAAGCCGGTGGGTCCAACGACGTACACAATTTATGATTAACCAAGGAATAGATAACGACCCAGTTATCCAACAAAACCAAACATTAATTTGATAAACCATTCTTAACAAACGACGATACCGGGAGTTTAACTTATTTTTGAACAACATTTCAATGAACATGCTTAACATGAAATCAATAACACGCTCGACAATTCCAACCAATAATTAGTATCGTACGACCAACGATGCCAAGTGATCAATATCGACAAGAAGTTCATTAGATCAAGAAAGCACGATAAAAGAGGGTCGTATGATTTAAAAGATCTCAACAAAGGATTGACAACTTATTTTCAAGTTAAAAACAAGTTTGCAGCTGAAACCTTAAGAAATAACATTAACGACTTCAAAATCGAGAACATGCTTCATACTTCATCATATATTTCAATGTGTTGCAGCGGAAAAACATAGAGAATCATATGTATGAAGACATATGACTCAACTCTAGTTTAAACAACTTTCAAAAGACTCAACCAACAAAAGTCCGTCCAAGCACACTCTCATCTTCATCCGAGCTAACCTGCACATTTTAGAAATAACATGTAGGGCTGAGTACTTCGTACTCAGTGGATACATGCCAAAAACATTTGAAAACTTGCTTCTTAGAGCTATAGATTAAACTTGCCATAAAATACTGCACAAGTAACTTTTTTTTTTTTTAAAACAAACTTGTGCTTGCTCAAGCATTTTCTTTTGAAATAAGTGACTGCAATCAAAATACTCATTAAGTATGAACCATATCTACTATAAATAGTAGTGATGAGAAAGAGACCTCTTTCTCAATCACTTGTAACCGGTCTATCAGAGAAAGGCTCACGATTACCAATGTAACCGGCCCATCAAAGAAAGACTCACGATTACTAATGTGTACACAAATCCCACCTTGCGCGGGACCGAATTCGTCCTTCTTCAGTAGATGGTATCATACAAAAACTTAAAACATTTGGCAAGTTAATCAATTTAAAACATCACATATATATAATCATATATATAGCATTCATCATTTCTTTGTTTAGAAAGCCCACCTGTCGAGTGCTGCTTTATCTTACTTTTCTCATTTTCGATTTCTCAGCTTTACGCTCCCGCTCATTCCTTCATTTGAAATTATGGTTTACCAACCATTAGAGCGAGAACAAACGACAGGCGAAGTGAAACGCTATCTCGAATAACTAAATTTCTATTTCGCCTCGATTCTTTAACGTCTAACTTGATACTAATACTTAAACATTCTAAATACTTTTAAAACTCTAACTTAACTACTAATTAACTTTCTACTTAACATTTAAATGCTTAAACACTTAAGCAATTAACAACTTATCATCATTTAACTTTAATAAAAGCATTCAGCTCATAACAATCTCGACTCGTCAAACGGAGTCCAAAAATTACGAAATTAAATCTATTTACATCTTTTAACATAATCAACATAATTACGTAATCATATTATCAATCCAGATCACGTACACATATAAACCTTCAACTTGAAAAAATAATCGAAAAATAGAAAATTCTTAATACTTCGTATTGAATTTCTGAAAAATTCCACAATACTTAATTTTTATTGTAGAATTCAAATATGTGATTATTTTCTTGATTAAATCAAATAATCTTTAAAAATAAAGATTTAAGGGGCTGCCTTTTTTTTCAACTCTTGGATTAAATATCCAATCTCATTTTAATCACTTCCAAGCATGCTCAATTAAATTATAACTATAATTATAATTTAATTTCTTACGTAACTTGAATAAAAATTCAAACCATATACTTAAATATTTTCGGCCTTTTCCAAAAATAGGCATAGCTGATTATTTTGTCTTCAAATCAATTCATAACTTGCTTGATTAAAATCATAGAAATTAATTATACCTTCAATTAATCCATTTAAGCCTTAAATTAATTATTTCTTAATGAATTTAAAAGCTGAAAATTTCTAAAATAATAGAAATTGAACTCCAAAAATTCTAATAATATTCTCACATGCTTAAATAAATATTATTGACTCAATGCTATCATCAATTTCATCATTCAAGATCAAAATCAAAATCCCAATTTTGATGAACCCTAATTTCGAAATTAATTATAAAATTGGAGAATTAATGATTCAATCCATTAATTCTATACATAATCATACTCAATAACATCATATAAGCTCAATTTAAACTTCAAATCAATCATAGAACATTAAAATCAAAAACCCTTAATTTATATCATACTTTTCGGCCAAAATTAAAAGTCATAGAAGGGCTTTGATTCTTTGATCACTTCCAACATCAAACATGCTTAGAATAATTATCTAAGCTCAAATAATCTATCTAATTAATTATCTAACATCACAATTAAAAAGCGCTAATTTTTCCCTAATTTCAAAAATTAATAAGATTAGGGTTAGGGTTTGAATTAAACATGAATTAATGATCTACCATGCATCCTAAGCATGAATTAAACATCATAAATCAAGATCATAATCATCTAACAACTTTTGCCCAAAATTTCGAAAAAATAGAAGAATGAAATATGATGATTTGAGCTTGATTTTTGAGCTACAACTTGAACTAAACACTTATCTTACCTTGATTAATGATTTGGAATGGATTAACACTTGAATTTGAGCTCAAAAATTGAAGAAAAATGGAAAGAAGTGTGAGTTAAGGGGCTGCTGTTTTTGGCGTGAGAAATGGGAAGAAAAAGGCTTGGAATTCACATTTAATTACTCACAATTAGTCAACTAAGCTTAGGTCATTGCTTATGTAATAATTAGGATTATTTAATTAGTTAAATACTTAATTTAATCAATTAATTACTAAACTTGCTAATCACAACTTTAATCTCCAATTTCTTGATCTAGAAAAATCAATTAGGGCATCTCAAACCCTAATATAAATTTTCGGAAGAAAATACCGAAAAACGAATCATTTATGAAATAAATAAGATTATTATTTTTAATAATTAATTGCTAATAAAATAAATTAAGAAAATTAAATTCATAATTTTTTCAATTAAAAATCATGCATAAATGCACAATCTAATAAACATAAATTCTAATTTGTTTCGGTTAACCCGAGACGAAACAAACATAATTAAATTCTACTTTTTCGGCAAAAATTTAAGGTTGCCGAATAAAATTATTAAAAGGAAATTTTTTTTTTCATCTTCATTCTCTTAATTTAATTAAAGAAATACTAGGTTTAATTATTCACGAAAACGGGGTATTACACCTACGAACTCCCAACGAGCTGAACTTCATTCCTACATTGCTCAATTTGCAAAACATATATTTTATTTTTCATGACTCGTCCCATCTTTCGCTTGTTTTGCTCGATTCTTTAGTCTAATCCTTTTTCCTTTGATCTTGAGTTATCCCTTTGAACATTAGCTACTCCAAAACACTCAAATCTACACAAAACACATAAAACTATACCTAAACGTGACATCATAGCATAATTAAGAAAACAAACCAAAAGACGTCATACAAACGCATAATATATCTAAACATGCATAAAAGAACAAGTGAAAATCATGCAAAATGAGTGTTTATTGTAACACCTTAATTTTAATAAGGTGTTAAAAATTAAATTTAAATAAATATTTGATGCAGAATAAAAATAATTTTTTTTCTTTCTTTAACAAAAACTAAATGAAAATAAACGTTGACATAAATATTTAAAAATAAAATAAAATGTTAGATCTTAGAGTAACAAATATTTTTTTTAACTTAAACCATGAAAATACATAATTCTTAATAATTACCAACTAAGTTCAACAAAGTTAAACATAAACTAGAATTTATAGTCTTAAAATCTTAAAGAACTTATAAAGCAAATACAGAAATTGGAAATCCTAAGATAACTTGACATGTCATTTGACCCTCCACACGCCTCCGAACTCAATTACCTGAAAATATTTAAGATTTGGGATGAGCATATGTGAATACACTCAGTGTGGGCAGTTATGCTGAACTTGTCCAATTTAATAAAATAGAGAGCCACGTATGAATACTAAAGTCAACATGATAGTGCGTCAATGAGTAAGAGCAAAGTCAAATGGACAACTTGAAATTAACGGTCCTGCTCAATCACATAATGTCAAATTAACATACGGCAAGTCACATGATATTAAATAGGACAAACTCAAGTCAAAGCATAAAGTTAAATAAAATCCCACACCTTAATTTGGACTTGAAAAGATAATCGAGCAACTCAAAGGGAGTTGAAATGCATATCCATAATTGACAATCTATTATACATATATATATTTATGCAGACGGTAACTTATCTTAAAATAATCTAAATTACTAGACTTTAATTCTATAAATTTATTACTTATGTAATCAAAGATAAAGTATAAAAATAAAAATGTAAAGATGGGGATAAAAGAAAAGAAACGAAAAGATCATGAGAAAGAAAAATGAGTATTAATAAGAACATGTAATAATAAAATAAAGTAAATAAAGTAAAAAGGAGTGAAGAAACTAAAGTCTAACTTTTAATTAACAAAACTCGTTTCTCTCTTCTGTCTCTCAGCCATTCCACCATTAACAAATAAATAATTCATCAAATATATCCTGAGAATGATGTCTACATCCATAATTGAAATAGATTTAGGGTTTTAGCTGGCATCATAAGGAAATTTAATCTTAAGTTCCCAAAGGGCAAACATGCATCACTGAGGTAGATTTACCTACCAAGGTCAATACCCTTAAGCTCTGACTAGCTCACCTTATTTTAAGGCCAAGAGTATCTACGCATGCACTCAACATTGAATAATGCGATACACCAGTACCAAACAATTTATATTGGGTACATCTTTGAACTGACATATATCTGCCAGATTACCTTGGTCTCTAACGCTTTCTTTCTGATCAAGAGCGAAATTTCTTTGATGTTATTGATGCAACTCCTGCTGCGATGGTTGCTACTACTTTAGCTGCTGCTGCTGAGGACGGGGCTCTTGGCTCTGGTGCTGCTGCAGCTGTGGAACTTCTTCTATGGCCTTCAGACGCAGGGCTGTTACTTCTATGGTCATCTTCCATCTTTTTCTTGCTGCTTTCTTGGGCACTGGTACGGACGAAATCCTTGCGGTCTTAGAGACGATTAATTCTATCTTACGAAAAGCGATCTAATCTATTCTAGAGTTAATCGATTGCTGCTGACTTTGTCTTTGTCATGGATTCTTGCTAGATTGACTTTCAGCATTCCACTTTCTTTCACTTAGAATTCTGACCTTCTTCTTCTCTTCGGATTCTGACCTTCGCACGAAGTTTGCGGTTTGGCGGTTGCTGGAGTTTGAATTTGAAATGGGGAATGGGGAGGGTGCTAAGATTTTGGACTATCTTTTCTGGCTGTAAGGCTAACTCTATAACCAGAGTTCGGCTTAATGCTCATAAGTCAAAACACTTTGATTTACTAGAACTATTCTTTATATTTGGAAGGAGTCCGAGGAAAAAGCTCAGACATCTTCTTGCCTGCCCGAATCAACTTGACAAGGACGGGACGAGCTAGGTCAATTTTTTTTTTACAAACTCTGACATTGTCTTCTTTCCTTGCTTTAAAATTTACGAACTAGCTTTACTTCTGCTTACAAAAGCTTTTCAAAATTTCTTTCAAAAAGGCTACTTAAACATCCAAGAGAGATATTTTCGAGCTTCTCGGAATAAATCTTCTGGCAAGCTTCTCACCAGTAGGTTGCTGATTCTTCCAACGGATACGACATGCATGTGAGACGCTCGTGGTCATCACATCGAATATACTAAAGATTCGATCTAACGTACAATCTATTTTTCTTCTTCTGATAGATTTCCTCTATCGTCAAAAGTTTGGAAAATTCTGACGAAGATAAAGTTCTTCGATTCTCCTCTTAGATAGAGAAGATGGGGTAGGTTCTTGTTGCTCTTCTTCTTCTATTCTGATTCTCCTTTTTTAGAAAGCATTCTAATTAACATGCGCAAGGGTTTAAACGAGATTTGCTTTATTTAAAATATCAATAATTTTACTTGAAAGTTTTAGGCACTTTTACATTTCAAGCTTCATCATAAAAGCATTTACTTCACATCGTAATGGTTCCAATCATGGAACTTAACATTCAAGCAAATCAAATCTCATCATAGCATAATCACTTTCATAACTTAACTTAATAATTAAGCAATAACATAACAACTTAACTTCATAACTTTTCTCATCTTAGCAATAAACAACAGAATACTCAACTTCATAAACTTTTCTTACTCATTCAAACAATTCGCAAAATACTTAACGTAACTTATAACTCTTGACAAGCAACTTACTTCTTTCATACTTAGCTTATATTCATAAAATTCTCATTCTTCAAACTCTAGCTTCATATTGACAACTATCCTTCAACTTACTTGATGCTTAACAAAGCATCATAACTTCTTATTTTTCTTAAGCATATAAGAACTCATCAACTGAACTAAATGACTGCTTTAGTCATTTTTTTCATATGCTGGAAAATTTTCCTCTTTGAGATCTTTTCAAGATAATAAATCTATCAACAGAAAAATTATCCTTATCTCAACTGTGATGTTCTAGCATCACACAACATAATAGTGACGATACAGACTACTAATCTGTTACCGAAAAATCTAAGGTCAAATATGCATTATATATTTTATTTAAAACTCACATTTCCATATTTATACTACTTCTTTCTTTCACGTTCTCGATATTGGTGATAATTAAAAGGTCGACTCTCTACTGGTCGTCCTTGGAAAGCTTTTCTTTTATTAAATGCATTCTCGAATCTACACTATCGTCCTCTGCATCATCTTCTTCTATTACTTTTTCTTTGACGATCACATCTCAGCCCAAGGTAAGCTTGTCTTCAGCTTTAGTGTCCGTAACTGGCATCGACGAGAAACTAGCCTCAAAACTTGACTTCTGGAGAGGAACACATCGAACCTTGGCTAAGCAGGTTATCACTTCAGTAACTGGATCGTCATCGAGGTCGTCATATTATTATCCTCCTGATACGGTCAGAATGATCCCGCTTCAAGTTCCTTTGCTAGAACAGAACAATGGAAGCGAAAGAAAATCTTAAGATTCGGAGGGTTGAGAATATGAAGGACCCTCGAGTATAAAAAGATTTACCTCCGCATGAAGTGCTAAAAATAAATCAAATTCTTAAAATAAAAATTTCTAAGGCCAAAACTGACGTGTTTAATCGGATAAGGAAATGACAGGATTAGCAATCCAAGAAGTAGGTTGGGTAATGAAAGAATCCCAAACCTTAATTTAATCGGATAACTGAGGCTAAATAAGAATTAGCTCAGGCATTCCTAACAAAACAGAAAGGAATAACGTTATACTGAGACATTAACTTCATTGATTAATTCTTTTGAGATATTACTTCATCTCAAGCTTGTTCTAAAACATAACAAGAATGTGGCTAACGGAAGAAAAGAATAACGAATGACGAACGAAACAAACGAAGAACAAAACGGACGACGAACGAACGGACAAAGAGAAAAAAAACTATATTTTTTTTTCAAAACTAAACTTCATTTTATTTCAAAATTTTCATTTATTTAATTCACTTTTAACGAAATAATTTCCGACACAATGACAAAACTCGGAAATTTTCTAAACTGACCTCTTTGGCCATATACATCTTCTTATAATGAAAAATTTACCTCTTTGAGGACTTTTACAAAAACGAGGGATTTTTTTTTATCTACAACAAAAACTCCCCACGTTAATCGTGATATTAAGACATCACGCAAAATACACTTTCTCATAGCGGAATTCTTCATTGCTACCGGATCTTTAAAAACTTAACATATTATGCATCTTTTTACGAAACCTACTAAACAAGCATAAAACTTAAAATAACAAAGCGTAAAATTTGTTCTATTATTAATCTATTAAATTAACTCCACTCTCGAGCTCTCTCTCTCTCACTGCTCATCCTCTGATGGATCTTCTTCTTCTTTTTCTTTTTCTTTACTCGGATACTTATCACTCTTAGACTCGATACTCTCCTCAGCTCTCTCTCCACTCTATCTAACGTCAAACGGACAACACTCAAGTCGACCACACCCGAAAAAGGTCTAAACTAGGTCGAAACCCTAGATGACTGAACGGCATACGACGAAGATGAAAATATCTTTCGGTTGCTCCGACTTTGGGGTCAACGATCTCCTTGTCACTGACATGACGATGCGGTCCAAACGTACTCCTCTCGTAGAAACGAAAGAAACAAGGTGAGTTCCAAAGAAATAATCAAGCTCTGAAGAATTCAAAGCTTGGGGAGTATTCAAAGAAGGATTTCATGGAACTACGTCAATAGAGGGAGCTGAAACCAAGTTGTTCATCGAAGCAGAAGGCTCGGAAACAGAAGCAAAATATTTGATAAGGATGGAGATGAAACATAGTCATTCAACAACGGCTGAGGAAACCATAATCATTAGGATGAGGAGAAACAACAGTTTCAGGGTTCTCCTGAGAAATGAGAAAAGGAATTGGGTCGTCTTGAGGCATTGGATCCTGCATTCCTGCTCCATCCATTTGTCGGGAAGAAAAAGGAACCAATCTTACTATTTCGAGAACTCCTGAAATATTACTCTCATTGATATCCATCCAAACACGATAGAAACGGCTAAAGTTATGCTAACATCTTTGCATAGCTCATACGCATTTACTGAAACTTTCTCATGGCCTCGTTTGCAATTAATTCATCATCTCGCTTACCAAAGCTCGTCACATAAAGGATCTCAAGCTCATAACGACGAGCAAAATTTGATTTAGAAAGTTCCAAGAAATCAACATAAATTGATTAAACTTGAAAGAAATAACTTATAGAAAAATCTGCACAACTGTAGCAGATTGAAACTGAATTTCAGAACAGAATACTTAGAACCAGGGGGCGTGCAGGGTACCATTAGAAAGCCACGGATGTCTAGTTTCCAATTCAATTTACAGATCCGAATTCCGTTAAACGAGTAGGAAGTTATGGCCTCCGGAGAAAAAGGTGGCAAGCTGCCATCGCCCAGCTTTCCAGCGACCGCTGGTTTCCAGCGACCGCTGGATTCCGGCGACCGTTGGAATTTCCAGCGACCGCTAGGGTGGTCTTCGGCATTTTCGTCCCAACGAGCGCTGCTTCTCAGCAAGCGCTGCTTTCCAGCCGGCGCTGGAAAGTCGAGCTGAACGTGCTTCTTCTTATTTTCATGCATTTGACGAGATTTCTTTGTACTTCCTTGCTTTTCAACGTTCTTCTTCTTCGATTACGCTTTATCTTAATTATTCTAACGCTTTCTCGACGTTAATTAAACTTCATTTTACTTTGCTTTCTTCCTTTCTTTATGAAATGATTAAACCAAAATTAAAACGACGAACATAACGACAACTCAGAAAATTATCGAAACGACCTCTTTGGCCGTACTTCTTCATTTTTACGGAAAATTTGTCTTTTCGAGGGTCTTTACAAAATCAAATAAACCCTAATTCTGTTTCCCCAAGGCTTGGGAAAAAAAACACAATATATATACCAAATATATTTCAAACTTTTAACTTTCATAAATTCTCCTTCTTTACTTTCTAACTTCATCTCATTAATTAACTTCATTATGAAAGCGGAAGATCCATATTACTGAGTTTATAGTTATGTGGGTTGATCAGGTCCACATAACAGTCCGTCAGTTACATGGAACTTCAAATTTTAAACTTTTAAACATAGGAAACTTTTAAATGCGTACCTGGTTTGCCGGATGAGATGAGGTGCTGCACTTTTGTTGTTGGTACTTAACTAGTCTAGGAATTCAAATCTAGACTAGACTCATAGAAAGTTTAAACAAAGAGCAGACGAGCTGCTCTGATACCACTCTGTCGCAGCCCGACTCAGAATAAAGATGACCAAACCGGTGGGTCCCACGACGTACACAATTTATGATTAACCAAGGAATAGATAACGACCCAGTTATCCAACAAAACCAAACATTTGATAAACCATTCTTAACAAACGACGATACCGGGAGTTTAACTTATTTTTGAACAACATTTCAATGAACATGCTTAACAAGAAATCAATAACACGCTCGACAATTCCAACCAATAATTAGTATCGTACGACCAACGATGCCAAGAGATCAATATCGACAAGAAGTTCATTAGATCAAGAAAGCACGATAAAAGAGGGTCGTATGATTTAAAAGATCTCAACAAAGGATTGACAACTTATTTTCAAGTTAAAAACAAGTTTGCAGCTGAAACCTTAAGAAATAACATTAACGACTTCAAAATCGAGAACATGCTTCATACTTCATCATATATTTCAATGTGTTGCAGCGGAAAAACATAGAGAATCATATGTATGAAGACATATGACTCAACTCTAGTTTAAACAACTTTCAAAAGACTCAACCAACAAAAGTCCGTCCAAGCACACTCCCATCTTCATCCGAACTAACCTGCACATTTTAGAAATAACATGCAGGGCTGAGTACTTCGTACTCAGTGGACACATGCCAAAAACATTTGAAAACTTGCTTCTTAGAGCCATAGATTAATCTTGCCATAAAACACAGCACAAGTAACTTTTTTTTTTTTTTAAAACAAACTTGTGCTTGCTCAAGCATTTTCTTTTGAAATAAGTGACTGCAGTCAAAATACTCATTAAGTATGAACCATATCTACTATAAATAGTAGTGATGAGAAAGAGGCCTCTTTCTCAATCACTTGTAACCGGTTTATCAGAGAAAGGCTCACGATTACCAATGTAACCGGCCCATCAAAGAAAGACTCACGATTACTAATGTGTACACAAATCCCACCTTGCGCGGGACCGAATTCGTCCTTCTTCAGTAGATGGTATCATACAAAAACTTAAAAAATTTGGCAAGTTAATCAATTTAAAACATCACATATATATAATCATATATATAGCATTCATCATTTCTTTGTTTAGAAAGCCCACCTGTCGAGTGCTGCTTTATCTTACTTTTCTCATTTTCGATTTCTCAGCTTTACGCTCCCGCTCATTCCTTCATTTGAAATTATGGTTTACCAACCATTAGAGCGAGAACAAACGACAGGCGAAGTGAAACGCTATCTCGAATAACTAAATTTCTATTTCGCCTCGATTCTTTAACGTCTAACTCGATACTAATACTTAAACATTCTAAATACTTTTAAAACTCTAACTTAACTACTAATTAACTTTCTACTTAACATTTAAATGCTTAAACACTTAAGCAATTAACAACTTATCATCATTTAACTTTAATAAAAGCATTCAGCTCATAACAATCTCGACTCGTCAAACAGAGTCCAAAAATTACGAAATTAAATCTATTTACATCTTTTAACATAATCAACATAATTACGTAATCATATTATCAATCCAGATCACGTACACATATAAACCTTCAACTTGGAAAAATAATCGAAAAATTGAAAATTCTTAATACTTCGTATTGAATTTCTGAAAAATTCCACAATACTTAATTTTTATTGTAGAATTCATTATTTTCTTGATTAAATCAAATAATCTTTAAAAATAAAGATTTAAGGGGCTGCCTTTTTTTTCAACTCTTGGATTAAATATCCAATCTCATTTTAATCACTTCCAAGCATGCTCAATTAAATTATAACTATAATTATAATTTAATTTCTTAAGTAACTTGAATAAAAATTCAAACCATATACTTAAATATTTTCGGCCTTTTCCAAAAATAGGCATAGCTGATTATTTTCTCTTCAAATCAATTCATAACATGCTTGATTAAAATCATAGAAATTAATTATACCTTCAATTAATCCATTTAAGCCTTAAATTAATTATTACTTAATGAATTTAAAAGCTGAAAATTTCTAAAATAATAGAAATTGAACTCCAAAAATTCTAATAATATGCTCACATGCTTAAATAAATATTATTGACTCAATGCTATCATCAATTTCATCATTCAAGATCAAAATCAAAATCCCAATTTTGATGAACCCTAATTTCGAAATTAATTATAAAATTGGAGAATTAATGATTCAATCCATTAATTCTATACATAATCATACTCAATAACATCATATAAGCTCAATTTAAACTTCAAATCAATCATAGAACATTAAAATCAAAAACCCTTAATTTATATCATATTTTTCGGCCAAAATTAAAAGTCATAGAAGGGCTTTGATTCTTTGATCACTTCCAACATCAAACATGCTTAGAATAATTATCTAAGCTCAAATAATCTATCTAATTAATTATCTAACATCACAATTAAAAAGCCCTAATTTTTCCCTAATTTCAAAAATTAATAAGATTAGGGTTAGGGTTTGAATTAAACATGAATTAATGATCTACCATGCATCCTAAGCATGAATTAAACATCATAAATCAAGATCATAATCATCTAACATCTTTTGCCCAAAATTTCGAAAAAATAGAAGAATGAAATAGGATGATTTGAGCTTGATTTTTGAGCTTGATTTTTGAGCTACAACTTGAACTAAACACTTATCTTACCTTGATTAATGATTTGGAATGGATTAACACTTGAATTTGAGCTCAAAAATTGAAGAAAAATGGAAAGAAGTGTGAGTTAAGGGGCTGCTGTTTTGCTGCTGTTTTTGGCGTGAGAAATGGGAAGAAAAAGGCTTGGAATTTACATTTAATTACTCACAATTAGTCAACTAAGATTAGGTCATTGCTTATGTAATAATTAGGATTATTTAATTAGTTAAATACTTAATTTAATCAATTAATTACTAAACTTGCTAATCACAACTTTAATCTCCAATTTCTTGATCTAGAAAAATCAATTAGGGCATCTCAAACCCTAATATAAATTTTTGGAAGAAAATACCGAAAAACGAATCATTTATGAAATAAATAAGATTATTATTTTTAATAATTAATTACTAATAAAATAAATTAAGAAAATTAAATTCATAATTTTCTCAATTAAAAATCATGCATAAATGCACAATCTAATAAACATAAATTCTAATTTGTTTCGGTTAACCCGAGACGAAACAAACATAAATAAATTCTACTTTTTCGGCAAAAATTTAAGGTTGCCGAATAAAATTATTAAAAGGAATTTTTTTTTCATCTTCATTCTCTTAATTTAATTAAAGAAATACTAGGTTTAATTATTCACGAAAACGGGGTATTACACCTACGAACTCCCAACGAGCTGAACTTCATTCCTACATTGCTCAATTTGCAAAACATATATTTTATTTTTCATGACTCGTCCCATCTTTCGCTTGTTTTGCTCGATTCTTTAGTCTAATCCTTTTTCCTTTGATCTTGAGTTATCCCTTTGAACATTAGCTACTCCAAAACACTCAAATCTACACAAAACACATAAAACTATACCTAAACGTGACATCATAGCATAATTAAGAAAACAAACCAAAAAATGTCACACAAATGCATAATATATCTAAACATGCATAAAAGAACAAGTGAAAATCATGCAAAATGAGTGTTTATTGTAACACCTTAATTTTAATAAGGTGTTAAAAATTAAATTTAAATAAATATTTGATGCAGAATAAGAATAATTTTTTTTCTTTCTTTAACAAAAACTAAATGAAAATAAACCTTGACATAAATATTTAAAAATAAAATAAAATGTTAGATCTTAAGTAACAAATATTTTTTTTAACTTAAACCATGAAAATACATAATTCTTAATAATTACCAACTAAGTTCAACAAAGTTAAACATAAACTAGAATTTATAGTCTTAAAATCTTAAAGAACTTATAAAGCAAATACAGAAATTGGAAATCCTAAGATAACTTGACATGTCATTCGACCCTCCACACGCCTCCGAACTCAATTACCTGAAAATATTTAAGATTTGGGATGAGCATATGTGAATACACTCAGTGTGGGCAGTTATGCTGAACTTGTCCAATTTAATAAAATAGAGAGCCACGTATGAATACTAAAGTCAACATGATAGTGCGTCAATGAGTAAGAGCAAAGTCAAATGGACAACTTGAAATTAACGGTCCTGCTCAATCACATAATGTCAAATTAACATACGGCAAGTCACATGATATTAAATAGGACAAACTCAAGTCAAAGCATAAAGTTAAATAAGATCCCACACCTTAATTTGGACTTGAAAAGATAATCGAGCAACTCAAAGGGAGTTGAAATGCATATCCATAATTGACAATCTATTATACATATATATATTTATGCAGACGGTAACTTATCTTAAAATAATCTAAATTACTAGACTTTAATTCTATAAATTTATTACTTATGTAATCAAAGATAAAGTATAAAAATAAAAATGTAAAGATAGGGATAAAAGAAAAGAAACGAAAAGATCATGAGAAAGAAAAATGAGTATTAATAAGAACATGTAATAATAAAATAAAGTAAATAAAGTAAAAAGGAGTGAAGAAACTAAAGTCTAACTTTTAATTAACAAAACTCGTTTCTGTCTTCTGTCTCTCAGCCATTCCACCATTAACAAATAAATAATTCATCAAATATATCAAAACTTCATCTTTTTCTTTTTCTCTAAAAATTTCAGAAACTAACATCAGGAAAATAATGGAAACATTTTCCTTTCATCTTAAATTCCTCAGCAATGCAGTGAATCTCAACTATATTTAAATTTTAAAATAAATTCCAGATTATAAATTTACTAATTTTTTTTTTGAAAGTACCGAACTTCACTATGGAATTTATATACATAAATATATACACATGAAACCCATACAAGAATATCTATAAGCACAAAGTTAAAAAATAAATCTGAAAATTTAAAGCTTTGCTGACATATTTTCATATATAATCAATAAAAACGAACTCCTATCAAAATATCAAAGTAATATATAGAAAATTTACCTTAATTCAGGAACAACTGGAATTCTTTTGTAGATTTATAAATCCTAAAAAAAACATATATAGTTTCAAAAAAAAATTAAAATTAGAACTTGCAAACTCTAAAATTTGTGAAGAAAACTTGGAGAAATGTGAAGGAAACTAACCTTAATTAGATCTGCTTTGAGAAAACCGTAAAGAAATTTGATTTGTAAAACTAAAATACAGTATACTAACAAGTTTAGTATTTGAGATAAATTTGAAATCCTACATTTTCTCCTATTTCCAAACGTGGGGAATCACAAGATAACCATCATTTTTTTTATAAACAAAATATATATATAGGGAGAGGATCAAATAAGAACTCCTATTTATATGAGAATTAGGAACCAATCCAAGTCATCCATCCTCTAAGATCTATGGATATGATTTAATCTCATAACCAATTGGTCAAACCCGCTTTAGTTGGTCAATCCCGCATCTTTTCACTTAAGTAAGGTTATTATGGTAGTTTTTGCTATTTTATCCAATTTATAAAACGAGATACATAAAATTGTGTAAAGTAATGCATTAATTAGTGAAAAGTGATGCATCAATATCACATTTTCGATGCATCAATTATTTTTTTTATCAACGTGGAACAAATAGTATTTTTTACACGATTTATAAAGAAAAAATATTATTTATAAAATGTGTACTTATACATTTAAAACATTATGTAGATCATAGTCGTATTTATTAATTGATGTTTTGAACACATTTTTATGATGCATTAATACGATTTACGTGATGCATTAATATGAAACTTTAAATGCACATAATAGTGAAAGACTAATTACCACAATTAATGCATTATGTATATAATATTGTGCAATAAACTGTTTAAATTTATGCATTTACATTGAGTATTTTTTTTACATGTAGTATCATTAATTATATTTTTATTTTGCATTATATAGTTTAGATGTATGCATTACACTATGCATTTTTGTTTTTGTCAATAGTATCATTCATTTATGCAATACGTATATCGTATTTGCATTCGTATATGATATTACAATTAATTATGCATTACATATATCATATTTGTATTTATTACTTGATGTTATTGTCACAAATTTTATGATGCATTAACATGATTTACGTTATGCATCAATATAAAACTGTAAATGCACAAAAGATGTATCACCATGATTAATGCATTATGTATATGGTATTTGTGCATTACGTTATTTAAATTTATGCATTACATTGTGTACAAAGTTGATGCACTAGATGACCTTATAAGATGCATACGATTTAATTAGTGTCATTCATTACAAATTACTGTAACAATAACAAAATCTTTGTTTCTCATCTAAAACACAACAATATACCAATATGAAAACCTCTAACTGTATACAAAAATCTCAATCACTTTAATGATATAGAAAAAAGAAAAAGAGATCAAAAAATTAGGATTGCATCTTGATGAAATTCTTGATGGTAGATTGATCGAAGAAGAGCTAGAAGCCAACGGCGTTAGTTGGCTATTATCGGCGACGGAAAAAGGTATTTTGTATAAATTTTATGGAGAAACACGATGATGTTAGCGGCGGCAGTGGATAGGATAACAATTGACATCGTCGCATCGAGAGATATGAAAAGGGGGCGGCCATGACTGTGAATTGAGAGTGAAAAATAGTTTACAAAGTTTGATGGTGGTGATTTGCAGAAAAGAAGAGCAGGAAACGGAAAATATGAGAGAGAGAGAACTAGCGATCAATATGTTCTTTGGGGAAGGGGATTTAATTAATTATTTACCCATATACCCCTCCCCTTTTTCTTAATCATTTGGGTCAACCACACATTGTTTACAAATGAGTGGCTAGGATTAATTCCTAGTTCTTATATAAGGAGTGGTTCTCACCAGATCCACACCCTATATATATATATATATATATATATATATAGGGAGCGGATCTGGTAAGAACACATCTTATATAAGAATGTAAGAACAATGCATTTTTATTACATCGGAGATGCATAAAATGCAGAACCTAAATACATAAATATTTTAATGCATAATCTACAATAACTTAATGCATTAGCATTTAAATGCATAAATTAGAGTAATTAAATGCACGGTTAAATCTGAACCGTAGATCAACAAAGATCCAGGGTCCAGATTGGTTCTTATTTCTCACCTAAGAAAGTGTTCTTATTTGATCCGCACTATATATATATATATATATATATATATATAATACGATAAATTCATAAATCAAATAAAACACTTTAAATCCCTTTTGTTTTATCCAAAATTCGAAAATCAAGATGTCTATTTTTTTTTTAATATTAACACTAATCTTTCATGAAATGATATATGCACATGCATGTATTTAAAAAGAAATAAATTTTAAATATCTTTGTAAATGAAACAATGTAATAAGAATTGAATTTGACTAATTAAATTAGATTTCATGTTTATGGGCACGACTTAGACTATATCAAAGCTCGATTAAATTTAATTTCACAAATTTGTAAAATAAGAAACACATTAAAAATTATTTAGCAAGTCGGGTTGTTACATTTATCTTTTTTTTTTTTGAGGTAGGGTTGTTACATTTATCAAATATAGTTTAGTTTTACTTTGTCTTTCTGTATTAGATGTCGAAACTTAGGAAAAACTTTTGAAATTAACTACACAGCTCTCTTTTTTTTTTTTAAAGAATACTTTAAATCTACGAAATCCACCCATTCTCTAATATAAAATCTCAACATTTAAAATATTTATAATTGACAACTAATAAATTCATTATTTAACAAAGAGAAACTATAATTATTAACCGAATATATCACCTAATTTTACAAAAATACATATAATATAATCAATTTTGTTCAAAATTAATATGACATAAGAAGACAAAGTTAATGTTGGAAATTTGGTTTTGATAAACCATTTTTGTATAAATAGAATGACAATTATTATGAATTGTACGTGCACAAGATGAAAAACAACGTGAAATATTTGTTTATCGTTTTATTTTATAACTTGTATAATTTTTTTGTATAATTAAATTTCATTGTGATTAAATGAAGTATAGTGTCTGATATTATTAATATGATAGTCAAACTTCCCTCACATATGTAAAGTGTATTTTTTGTATTTTTATTCATTATGTAATAAATTTGAAAGTTATAAGTTTAGATAATAAATATAAAGTCAACTAAAGTAACGTAACAATGAATTAGATTTACTGAATATTCAATTTAATATTTGATAATTAAAAATATATACACTAAGTATCAAATTTATATTATTTTTTCAAACGTGGTACATAAAACTAGCATAACCATTCATAGTTGTATTCGTACTAGTAGTAACTAATACCAGTAGCGCACAACCTATTATTGGCTTTTTGGAATAAATATGCTTTATTTGTACCGACGTACCATGCTTTCATGCTTTATTTCTGTATGAATATGTAAGATTTGGGCGATTTGAATAGGTTTTCTAGGTGAATTGCTCGATTTGGAGTTTTTCGTGCTTGGTTACTGGTACGATTTGTGAAATTCTTACTCGTGTACCTTGATATTGTTTGTTCGTGCTTGTTTGCTGGTACGATTTGCTAAAATCTTAATAGCGTACCTTGATTCTGGGTTTTTTGTTGGGAAAATAATAAACATGTTTTGAAGTGATACCAAAACACAGCTGACCCCAACCGAGTAGATGATTGCACAAGCCCAAGTGTTTTTCTAGCTCACCTGTTTGAGCTTATAAAGTTTCTAAGTTTACAGGTGGAATTGCTGAAGACAGCAGAAGACCCAGCTGAGTACACAGCAGGGCAAGCCAAGTCGAGTGATCAGCAACGTTATCCAGACTCAAGACGATCAAGTTCATCCAGACACAACTGTAGGAAAGACCCAGCTTGTGTGGCAACTCAGCTCAGCGTCAAGACCCAGCAGAGTTCAAGACTCAGCTCAGCATCAAAGATCCAGCAGAGTTCAAGACAGCTCAGAGTCACCAGCACAGCAGAGTCAAAATCAACTTGAGATAAAGTCAGAACTGACCTGGACCATCAGGAACTCGACACCTCAGCACCTAGAAGTCAGACCTAGAATTGCTTTACGAGGAAATCAAGGAAGAAGACAAGATCAATTTGTCAGAAGTTAGGTAAAGATTCAGAACGGCTCTTTCCAACGGCTAGTTCCAATCTCTCCCTATAAATATGAGTCTTCTTCATCATCAGAGAGATAGAATATATACAAGAGAGATCAACAGAGAAAGAAGTCTAACAAAAGATCAAGATCTCTCAGAAAAGCTTCAAGATCCAGCAGTCTACATCCTCATGAGTTCTTATTTATTCTCAGGCTGCTGGAGCTCTCTCCTACTAGTATCTAGGCACATAATCCTTCCCATTTTAAGCCTAGTCTGAACGAGTTCATCTTACTCATTGTTCTTCATTGTAAGAACTCGTTCATAGTTGGAAAACTCCAAACCCAAACCCATAAAAGGTTAGGTAAAGGTACGCTTGCTCGAAGCGCGTAATTCGAGTGTTGGTTCTGTAGTACCCGTAAACTACAGGTTAGGCTTCAGCTGTGCCCGTAAACAGTCTGGTTACGTTTTGATACAGTACGCGTAAACTTGTATCCAGCTTGAGGAACTAAGCTGCAACGCTTGCTGACTGCGCGAAAAGTCAGTGGTATCCTTAGTGGATTACCAGAGGTTTCTGGTCGTGGACATAGGAGTAGTTTCTCCGAACCACGTTAAATAGCTTTGTTCTTTCCTGTTTTATTTATGCATCCAGCTGACCCCTCATAAGCATTCTTTCAAGCTGCATAAACTGACTAACTGAAAAGAGAAACAAAGCTTTGCAATATATTTGAAGCAACAGACGGACTTTCTAAAAACCCACCACATTCCGCACACAGCCAGCTGTGTCGATCAAGCTGCCTTCCAGCTGGATCGAACACAGCTAGCTCACTCAAAAGAGTTTTAATTGGAAAAGTTTTTTTAAACCTTGGGGTATTCACCCCCCCTCTACACCAAGGTATCCGTCTTGGGACCATCAATTGGTATCAGAGCAGTTGTTCAAAAGATCATTGTATCTGTGTCAAGTCAGCCTTTTTGCTGATAGTGGTCACCTGATCAGATCCTTCAAAGTTTCAAATTCTTTTTAAATCATTATATTGCATACTGTCATGGAATCTTCCTTGTGTAGGAATCTTCCGACATTCTCTGTCGATGATTATCAGATCTGGAAGTTCCGACTCAAAAACTTTCTGTGCGCACATCACGACATGATGTGGGATGTTATCACTGACGGACCTATCATCATCATGAATCAGAAAGACAAGCAGAAACCACACCTGGAGCTGAACCAGTACTTCGGCAAGTTGTGAAGCCCAAAAGGGAGTACTCTCCAGAAGAAAGAAGACAAGCTGGTTTGGATAGCTACGCTCGCAACGTCATCTCCTCAACGGTGACGGACGTTTATCTCAGCAAGATCATCAACTGCGAGACAGCTAAGGGGATGTGGGACACTCTAGCCAAGCTGAGTGAAGGCTCAGAGGAAATTCAAGAGAACAAATTCTCAGTTGCATGCCAGAAATTCGATAATTTCAAACAGCTCCCCTGCGAGTCCATTGATCAAATGGAGCTCAGATTCTCCAACCTCGTCATCGAGATCGAGACGATCCGAACTGGGAAATATACGGTTCGAGACAAGAACTTGAAAGTTCTTTCAGCTCTCTCCTCAGAATGGTGTACACACAAGGTGGTTCATCAAAGCAGAACTGATCTTGGCAGGATGGAGACAGATAAATTGTTCTCCATCTTGAAAGCCAACGAACTTGATCTGGGGATCACAAGAAGAGATTCATCCAGCCGATTGAATGAAGCAGAGCTGAGGATCAAGCCAAGAAAAGAAGCTCAATCAGCTCAGCTTGGAAGGACCAACAAGGACCACAGAAATATGAGCAAAGAAGAATTGAACGTAGAAGTTGCCATGCTTGTACGGAGCATTAATCAGCTGGAACAAAGCAAGGAAAGGTACAAGAATATCGTGAAGGTTCATCACGACAAGCAACTCTATCCAAAGAAAAACCCAGCTGAGTCATCCTCCCGATGAGAGGATAAAAGGTTAGAATCGAGCGAAATGGATGATGATCAAATCTCATTCTCCGACTCAGATGATGATGATTGCTCTGATTAAGATGTCTGAAACATCTTATTGATTCAACCAATAAAGAAAACGTAGAAACCCAGCTAGCTGACTGGGACCAGCTGTGAAATAAACATAGCTGGATACCAAAACTGAAGATTCAGCCAGTCATACAGCTGAGTACTTTGGTCTCAAGAGAAGAATAGAGAAACAGCATATGAGTCAGCTGGATTTGGGACAGCTGTCTACCTGCTATACAAACTGAGACCTCATCAAAGAACTGAGCTGATGATGAGAAAATCCGTTCGTTAAAAGGAAGTAGGATGCAGCTAAAGAAAAAGCTACCTACTATCAAATCAAGGGGGAACTCTTCATAGCTGGAAAGAATCAGCAAAATCAAGTAGAATACCCAACAAGATGCACTCAACAAGATAGACTCAGCTGGAATCACCAGCTGAAGGGAAACCTGATCCAGCGGAGCAATCAAGATGATTCTCTAACCCAGCTGACGACATAAAAACATCCAAGAGATTTCTCAACATCTGAAGGAATTCTTTGTCGGGAAAATTCACACAGAAGCACATCATGCTGAAATCTAAATCAAGATGATGTGTGGATTATTTGGACTGCTCAATCTGGATAAAAGAAAAGTTCATCCAGCTGAGGGGGAACAAACTCAGCTGGATCCCAAAGCTCAGTTCAGTAGGATTACCCAGTTGAAGGGGAATTAAGCTCAGCTGGACATCAGTTGCAGAGCTCAAGGGAACTCAGCTGAAGGAAAATCAAGCTAATCTTCAGATACTCAGCTGAGGAGAAAACTCAGTCAAGCAAAGAAGAAGACCGCCGTGGTATCAGCTGGATACTGTGTCCAAACTGACCGGTTTGCGTCTTATGCATTTATTGCTCTGAGGAATATAATATTTAAGTTCAATCAATTTGAATTCTTATGTTAAGCGGACATATATTCCTTAGTTAAATTGTTTGATAAGTTTCCTTTCCCATCGCATTAATTATAAAGTCTGCATAGTACTGTAGCACGGTAGTATCGAGGCAGAACGTCAAGCGTTTGAACTGCCTCACGCGCGGTTGTAATACACTCGCCGTAAGCAAGTCAGCAAAACGTGATGAGAGAATCTCTCCCAGTCGTTGATCAGAATATCAGCTGTTTCAATCTTAACCGTTGATCCATTATGGCAGTTGATATATATGGAAAAGATACGCGGATTCTTTCACTTTTCATCGTTATCTCTGCAAATTTCAAATCTTCAAAACCTCCATCTATTTTCTGCAAGTTCTTCGCACGATCAAAATCAACAGATTGCTGAAATGGCACCGAAGAAATCAATCGCAGGGATGAACCAGTTTGAAGCTCTAATGACAAAGCTATCATTTGAGAGTGTTCTGTCCACCTCCAACCTCCATATTTCAGAATTAAAAGAGATGGTGGATCTAGTTACAGACTCCGGTCTCTTGCTATGGGCAACCTCCATGCCCAAGCTTATGCTGAAGAGAGATGCCGCTCTATTCTATCTCAACATCATTGACGAAGAAGGCTTTTACTCATCTTCATTTGATGTGACTGTCGAGGGCGATGACGGAAAATTTGACTCAGCATCCATCAATATCAAACTCAACAAGATGCTACGAAAGGTGTTCAACCTACCCAGAGAAGGAGGATTCATCCCCGACGATTACAGCCGTGAAGAAGTGGATGAATTCCTCAGTAGAGAGATGCTTATCTCTCCAGAACCGTACAGAGCGAGCATGTCAAAGCTACTACTCAAGCCAAAGTACAGGCTGCTGCTGGATATCACGCAAAAGTGCATCTTAGGGATAGCTGGATCTCAAGGAGAGATCAGCATTTCAAAGCTCAAGCCGATGATTGCCTTGATCAAAGGCGCAAATGTCAACTGGTTTGACTTCTTACTCAACCGTCTGGTCAAGGAGTCAGAGAAGATCAAGTTCAACTCCACCAAGACGACGTATTCAACCTCAGAGCCATTGTATCTTTGCTCCAAGATTTCGTTCTTAATAGAACAAGCTGTGAAAGGATACACAGTAAAGTAGGCTGATTCAGAACCGTTTCCAGAAACGAAGATTCTCTTCCAGAGAATGAGTCAAATCAATGATCTCCTAAGGAAACAGCCTGCTGTGAGCAAAGGCAAGAAGCAGCTGGAAGAAACAGAGGCAGATGTTCCAGCTAAGAAGAATCAGAGAAAAAGGAAGACAGCTGACCCCAAACCAGCTGGAGGTCCAGCTGAGAAGAAAAAGAAAACGGCTGTCATTCTACCATCTGAGGCGAGACCTTTCTCTGAAGAAACTCCAAGTCAAGTAATAGTGATTCTCTCCCCACAGCCAGTATCAGCCTTCAATCAATTCGGATCAAACATCCTGGCTGAGATGGGATTGAATGATGGATCGTCATCCTGCTCAGAGGACGAGCTGGATAATCCAAAAGACTCACCCCAGCCCTCACCGCCTCACAGCTCTCTACCCAAACAACCTTCTCCTCCACCCAGCTCTCCAACCAAAGAGTCATCTCTTGTAAAAGAGCAGGCAGATAGTCAACTGGCTGAAGCTCCTTCACAGCCAGCTGACACCCAAGCTGAACCCTCTTCCACTAATCCTAGCTCTCCCCCAAAACTGCCATCACCCAAAGTTCAATCTCCCACGCAGTTGGCTGATACCTCTTCACAGCCGGTTGTGAACCCATTTGAACCTGTTCCTCAAATCTCCACAGAATCAGAGGATAGTGATTCTACTGCCTCTCTATCATTCAACTCCTCTGGCTCAGCCTTCACGAAAACTATGTACGAGGATTTACGCATTGCAGGGATCAAGAATGTTCTAACACAGTATCCAATTCTGGCCCACCTGCCCATCGCCCTCGTCAAAGTTGAAGATCTTAAGTTCTATCTGGCCACCAAGATGGCAACTTGGTACCAGAATGAGCAGCTGATCGAGACCTTCTCTTATGAGAAATTGAAGACGGATGAAGCATGCCTCCAGCACACATTTTGCTTTGGAAGTCTGGAAGATGCTTACTTACATCAAAATGATCTCATCAGAGGAATTATAGAAGTGTCTCAGCAATACCCCATGCCGCACCCAGCTGAAGTCTGGGAATCTGCCAACAAGCTTCTAACAGCAGCGGGATGGGAGGCATATTCTGGAGCTGTCATATCCAAAGAAGTCGTAGTTGAACTTACCAAGGATGTTGTACCAGATAACACAGCTGAGGTAATGATCATTGAAGAAACAGCTGATGCAACAGCTGAACCAGAGATAGCAGCCCCACCAAGTCCAATTGCCGATGACACTCGCTTACTGGTCGAGATCGAGGCAGTAAAACCCAGCCAAGTCGAATCCGGGACCCAGACGGATCCTAATGTGCTTTCTGATGTAATGAAGGACGAGATCGCCAAACAAGTTGAGGAAATCCTATTCCAGGATAGACTCAAATCAGATGTTGACAACCTTCTGAGCATCACAGCTGTAGAATAGCAAGTCCATTGTAATGGACAGTCCATTGATGAAGTTCACAGATTTGCCCAGAATCTACAGGAAAGCACCAGTCAAGATCTCAAGCAATCTCTCGTTTCTCAACGAATTGATCAGACAAATCATCTAGAGAAGAAAGTCCCTGAGATCATATCAAACCTTCAAGCTCCACTGGTTGACAACATAGCAAATATCTCAAGCCAGCTGGAAGCTCTAAAAAAGTCCACTATTTCTAACAGCTCTGACATCCGCCAACTTTTTAACCTGTATAAAGATCTGGATGCTCAGTTCAGAGCTGGAAACAACAGCACTGCTCAGCTGAACATTGCCACAGCTGACAACTCAGCCAAGATCGCTGATGTTGAAGCCGCTCTAGCCAAGCTCAACGCAACAGTCATTAACCTCTCTGCCTCCCTTGTTGATAATGCCAAAAAGGGGGAAGATCAGAATGAAGCTGGAAAAACAATGGAGAGGGAAGCTGCAGCTAAGGGGGAACCTGTGCAACAATTTCAATCGGAAATCGACGATTTCGCCAAAGAGCTAGATGACGAAGAGCCAGAGCCAACTACACCAGCCAAAGTAGTCAAAGAGACATGGAGAGAGAAGATGGTTGCTCTTGCCAAAGCATGTGGACATAAGCCAGAAGAATACAAGGACTATCACTGGCTGTGTAACTTCCACAATGAGCAAAGAAGAGAAATGCAAGAGCTGGATAAGATTATTAAGAATAAAGCTGATTCGCTCAAGCCTGCTGAGAAAAAGCAAAAGAAGAAAAGGCAGAGCTACAGGCAAGCTAGGAAGAATCAAGTTCAAGCAGCCTCAACTGACAAGAAGAACCCAGATGATATCAATGAAAACTGGGAACGATGCAAATCAGAATTCATCAAAGAATTCTACTACTTGAATCAGTATAAAGGCATGGATCCATAAACTGCGTTCCAGGATTATCTCCTCGAACTTCATGAGACAGATCCAATGATGGCAAGATCAATTGCCCTATATGCCAAGAGAAACAACATCCAGCTGAAGGCTCCAAAAGTCAAGCAATTGAAGCCTCCATCTCTAGCTGGAACAAACCTTCCTGACAAGGCCCAAATTATCAAAGAAATTCATCACTGGGCTGGTGAAAGAGGAATTTCCAAATCGAAGAATCAAGCCGAATGGAAGAACTTGGAGGAATTCATCTTCAACAGATATGGTCTCAAGACTGACCATCAGAATGACGAACAAAGGAAGCAGCAAAGCTGAAGACCCAGCCAACTGGGAATTTTCTTTTAAACTTTTATAATTAGAATCTTGTAAAATTTCTTCCTATTAATGAAAAGTTCGTTTTATCAAAATCAACCTGAAGACAATCTCTCTTTGTCCAGGCTCTGAATATGTTTACCTGCTGTGAATGTTTAATCTTTTGAAACCCCGTTTCCTGTTAAGGGGGAAGCAATTTGTTTTTCCAACTTGGGGTTTTGGCATCATCAAAAAGGGGAAAATTGTTGGGAAAATAATAAACATGTTTTGAAGTGAGACCAAAACCCAGCTGACCCCAACCGAGTAGATGATTGCACAAGCCCAAGTGTTTTTCCAGCTCACCTGTTTGAGCTTATAAAGTTTCTAAGTTTACAGGTGGAATCGCTGAAGACAGCAGAAGACCCAGCTGAGTACACAGCAGGGCAAGCCAAGTCGAGTGATCAGCAATGTTATCCAGACTCAAGACGATCAAGTTCATCCAGACACAACTGTAGGAAAGACCCAGCTTGTGTGGCAACTCAGCTCAGCATCAAGACCCAGCAGAGTTCAAGACTCAGCTCAGCATCAAAGATCCAGCAGAGTTCAAGACAGCTCAGAGTCACCAGCACAGCAGAGTCAAAATCAACTTGAGATAAAGTCAGAACTGACCTGGACCATCAGGAACTCGACACCTCAGCACCTAGAAGTCAGACCTAGGATTGCTTTACGAGGAAATCAAGGAAGAAGACAAGATCAATTTGTCAGAAGTTAGGTAGAGATTCAGAACGGCTCTTTCCAACCGCTAGTTCCAATCTCTCCCTATAAATATGAGTCTTCTTCATCATCAGAGAGATAGAATATATACAAGATAGATCAACAGAGAAAGAAGTCTAACAAAAGATCAAGATCTCTCAGAAAAGCTTCAAGATCCAGCAGTCTACATCCTCATGAGTTCTTATTTATTCTCAGGCTGCTGAAGCTCTCTCCTACTAGTATCTAGGCACATAATCCTTCCCATCTTAAGCCTAGTCTGAACGAGTTCATCTTACTCATTGTTCTTCATTGTAAGAACTCGTTCATAGTTGGAAAACCCCAAACCCAAACCCATAAAAGGTTAGGTAAAGGTACGCTTGCTCGAAGTGCGTAATTCGAGTGTTGGTTCTGTAGTACCCGTAAACTACAAGTTAGGCTTCAGCTGCGCCCGTAAACAGTCTGGTTACGTTTCGATACAGTACGCATAAACTTGTATCCAGCTTGAGGAACTAAGCTGCAACGCTTGCTGACTGCGCCAAAAGTCAGTGGTATCCTTAGTGGATTACCAGAGGTTTCTGGTCGTGGACGTAGGAGTAGTTTCTCCGAACCACGTTAAATAGCTTGTTTTTCCTGTTTTATTTATGCATCCAGCTGACCCCTCATAAGCATTCTTTCAAGCTGCATAAACTGACTAACTGAAAAGAGAAACAAAGTTTTGCAATATATTTGAAGCAACAGACGGACTTTCCAAAAACCCACCACATTCCGCACACAGCCAGCTGTGTCGATCAAGCTGCCTTCCAGCTGGATCGAACACAGCCAGCTCACTCAAAAGAGTTTTAATTGGAAAAGTTTTTTTAAACCTTGGTGTATTCACCCCCCCTCTACACCAAGGTATCCGTCTTGGGACCATCATTTTTCGTGCTTTTGGGTTTTTCATGCTTGATTTGGATTGAATTGTTGTAGAATTCTGGGTGTTTTGATGCATTATGTTTGGTTTCTTGGTGCACTAACCTGGTACTCCAATACGAAAATTGCGTATTCATATCGGGCATGCCACACCATAACTTGGTACTTGATTACGAATATGGAAATTTCTTACCGGAATACCATGTTATGAAGTAGTAACTCAGTACAAAATTACCAGTTTATACTTGCATACCACGCTATAACATGGTTTTGTGGTATGAATATGGACATTTTATACGGGGATACCATATTATGAAGTGGTAACTCGGTACGAAAATACCATTTCATACCGAGTACCAGGTTATAAACCTCTATTTTGGTACCAATGTTTACATTTTGTACCGGGGTTACCGTGATTTGAAGAGGTACCCGATACGAATATAATATTCATACTATTCGTGTTGTGTTCTCACTATGTCTCGTATAATACTGATTTGTTTCTTGTTTGCTTTGTGGAAGGTTGTTTGGTCATACAAGAGGAAGGATTTGGTTGATAAACACTACAAGGTAATGACAACCGGATACGAGTCCATTATTGGTGATATCCGCATTTGTTTGGATACATTTGGTCGTTTTGCTTTGAAGGAGGTCAAGAACACATACAGTAGGCATTGAGTAGGATTAGAGATTAGTGGATGTAGAATTATTATTTATAAATAATTTACTATAATTTCTGGTTTGTAAACAATTTGTTACAATATTAGTATTATTAGTTCCTCTAATTTATCAAATTGCCCGTATTATTTATATTTTGCAATTTGTCTAATTTAGATTTGTAATTTGACAAAATATTACCAATAATTTGTACAACTGGTACAAAATGATCAATATGTCATATTTGTATTTGATGGTCCCTGAGCGGAGTCTTTGGTGTAGAGGGGAGTGAATACACCAAAGATAAAAACTTTTTATTCTTTTTCACAAGTTAAAAACTGAGTGAGAGCTCAGTTATAAATCATGCTGACTTCTTAACGAAGATGGTCAGCTGGACTGATAACTCAGCTCGCGGTGCGGAATGTGGTGGTTTTAAACTTAGCTCGTGTACTTAAAAAATCTCAGCTTGAAAAATTATCTTTAAGTTTTCAGCTTAGTCAAGTTGTGCAGTTTTTAAAAAATACAGCTGGCTGGATTAAGCAGCCGGGTATGCAATTTGATAAATATGACATACTTGATGGAGTTAATTCTTTAACTGAATACAACTGAAAATAAAGAGCAGAAAAGAACATGATATTTTAACGTGGTTCGGAGAAACTCCTCCTATGTCCACTACCAGATAAAACTGGTAATTCGCTACCACTTGATTTAACGAGTACCAAGCAACTTCGTAGCTCGAACCTGAGCTGTGTTCTAACAGTTTACGAGCACTGAAAAAAAACCTTACAAACACTTGAATTTTGCGCTTCAAGTTGGCGTAACTTTAACCTAACCTTTCTGGGTAAAGAAGGGGTTTGGTTTTTGGGGTTCCAACTATGAACGAGTTCTTACAGTGAAGAACTTTGAGTTAGATGAACTCGTTCAAGATCTAGGCTTTTGGATATACAAAGAATTTCTGCCTAGGGATCAGACGAAAAACTAAAGCAGTTTCTGGAAAGGAAACACTTGAAGATTAAGTGTTCTTTGAAGGATTTAGAACTGCTTAAGAGCTTTTTAATGCTTGAGAGATTTAGAGATGTTGAAAGCTTGTAGAGAGTTTTTCGTATCTGATTCTGAGGTTGAAGACTGGTATTTATAGGTAGAGATTCAAAACTAGCCGTTGGAACAGCCGTTTGAATCTCACCTACTCTATGATCTGCTCGATCTGTCGTTGGACGTATCTTCACCTCTCTTCATCAATGTCAGATCCTAGGTTCAACACTCTAGGATGCTGATTTGGCAATCCCTCATTGGTCGAGGTATATTGACTTTCTCTGACACCGGGATTTTTGTCTTCAAGCTGGTTTTTGAATTTGGAGCTGGATCTGAAGCTCTGACTTGAAGTGATGTCTTCAGAGTTAACACTCTTTTGGTCTGTACAGCTGGATTGGTTCACCGATGTCTTCTTGACTTTGACTCAGCTCGGTCATTCTTCAGCTTGATTTGTTGGTCCCAAGATGGATACCTTGGTGTAGAGGGGGGGGGGTGAATACTCCAAGGTTTAAAAACTTTTCCAAGTTAAAATTCTTTGAGTGAGCTGGCTGTGGTCGATCTAGCTGGAAAGCAGCTTGATCGACACAGCTGGCTGTGTGTGTGCGGAAGTTGGTGGGTTTGGAAAGTCTGTCTGTTACTTGAAATATATTGCAAAGCTTTGTTTCTTTTTTCAATTAGTCAGTTTATGCAACTTGAAATATGCTTATGAAAGGTTAGTTGGATGCATAAATAAAGCAGTAAAGAACACAACAACTTAACGTGGTTCGGAGAAACTACTCCTACGTCCACGACCAGAAAACCATCTGGTAATCCACTAGGGATACTACTGACTTTACACGCAGTCAGCAAGTGTTGCAGCTCAGTTCTTCGAGCTGGATACAAGTTTCCACGTACTGTATCAAAACGTAACCAACTGTTTCCGGGCACAACTGAAGCCTACCTTTAGTTTTCGGGTACTAAAGAACCTAACTTACAGTTTACGGGTTCTGTAAAAATCTAGCCACTCGAATTACACGCTTTGCACAGACGCACCTTAACCTAACCTTTTCTGGGTAGAAGGGTTTGGGTTTTCCAACTATGAACGAGTTCTTACAATGAAGAACAAGGAGTATGATGAACTCGTTCAAACTAGGCTTAAGATATTTCTATTCTAATCTTTTCTGCCTATGACTGAATATGTGAACAACTAAGAACACAACTGACTGGCTGGGTGTTCTTGAGAGATTTGACTTTGAAGATCGTTGTTCGTTTATCTGTTGGCTCTTTTATTTCTTCAGTCTTTTTCAGTCACTCCTCTTCAGTGGAGGATGAGATATATATAGGTGGAGATTCAAACTAGCCGTTGGAAGAAAGCCGTTTGAATCTCACCTACTCTCTTTGACTTCTAGCTTTTCGCCTACGATGTAGGTCTGCATCTGCAGAAGCTATTCATTCTCTGATTAGACCACGTCCGATGAGATCTTTTGACACCGGGATCTTGTCTTGAAGTTGGTCTTCGTCTTTGAGCTGCTAAGCATCTCTACTGTGTCTTCAGCGTCTTCGACTCTGCTGCATCTTGACTCTGAGTTGTGTCATAGACCTGAGCTGTATCATCAACCTGAGCTGTATCTTCAACCTGAGCTGTGTAATTGACCTGAGTTGTGTCTTAGACCTGAGCTGTGTCTTCAACCCAAAACTGGGTCTTTTACACTGAGCTGGGTTTTCGACACTGAGCTGGGTTTCCGTCACTGAGCTGGGTCTTGATATTGCTGGGTCTTTGACTCTGCTTGGTCTGCTCTGCTAAGTCTGCTCTGCTGAATTCCTCAGCTGCGTCTTCTACTGTGCTGAACCTGTACTTAGAAAACCTAATAGCTCTAAATACGTGAGCTGGAAACAACAGAAAGTTTATACATTCATCTACTCGGTTGGGGTCAGCTGGGTTTTGGTATCACTTCAAAACATTTTTATTATTTTCCCAACATGATTGGATTTCCTTCAACTCAGTTCTATTCCCTTCAGCTTGATTCTGCTCAGTCTTGAACTCAGCTCAGCTGGAAAACTCCTCAGCTGATATTTGACTCCAGCTGGTAACACAGCTGGATCTTCTGCTGTCTTCAGCTTTCTAACCTGAAAATTTAGAAAATCTAAAGCTTAAACAGACGAGCTAGAAAACACCACTTAGGTTGGTGCAATCATCTACTCGGTTGGAGTCAGTTGGGTTTTGGTATCAAATCAAAACTTAGAATTTTCCCAACAATTTCCCCCTTTTTGATGATGCCAAAACCTAACTGAGAAAAACACGAAACTTCCCGCTAAATCTAAGAGCGAGAGAAAGTCTCAGCAGATTAATCAAGTTCTGAGTTCAGAGCCTGGACAAAGGGTTATTGTCATCAGGGTGAGCTTAAGCGAAGAAAAAAAAATTCTATTTTATCATTAACAGATATTACAAAGATTATAGGATAAAACAAAACTGAAAAGAATTAAAACAACAAAATTTCAATTCTTCTATCCCAGCTTGCTGGGTCTTCACTTCTGCATCTGCTGCTTCCTTCTTCTACTTTCTTCTTTATCTATCAGAGAGCCATTTCTGATTAATTTTGCTCTTCTGGTGCAGCTTCGCTGTCTTTGTCTTTACTCCATTTGTAGTTCTTTTCAGCTGGTTCCTCTGTTTCCAGCTCAGCAACAACTTCATTTATCGCAGACTGAAGTGCTTGGACTTCTACTTCTTCAGTTAAAGCTTTGTCTTTGCCCTTCTTTGATGTTTTTCTCGTCTCACTATCTTCCCCCTTTTTGGCATTATCAACAAGGTGGGAAAGACGAACGACTGCCTGGTTGAGCTGTGCAATTGCTTGAATAACTTCAGCAATCTTGGCTGTGTTGTCTGCTGTGGCGATGTTGAGCTCTGATGTGCTGCTGTTGTCAGCTCTGAACTGTGTATCCAGATCTTTGTAGAGATTGTACAGCTGGTGAATATCCGTGTTGTAGGAGAGGTTCCTATGTGTAATAGCATCCAGCTGGCTTGATAAATTTGACAAATTTACATCCAGTGAAATTTGGAGTCTTGAAACAATCTCCGGTACTCTCTTTTCAAGATGATTGGATTGATCAATCCCGTGAGAGACGAGAGACTGTCTGAGATCTCGATCTGAGCTTTCTTATAGATTCTGGGCAAATCGATGAATGTCATCGATTGATTGTCCTTGCCAATCGACTTGCCTTTCTACAGCTGAGATTCACAGAAGGGTTTTCGAATTGCTTTTCAGTCGATCCTGGAGAAGGATCTCTTCGACTTTCTTGGCGATCTCATCCTTTATTGCAGCTGAAAGCACTTGGGTTGAATCCGTCTTTCTCCGAGATTCTGATGTACTGGGTTTTGATGCCTCGATCTCAACCAGAGGGCGAGTGTCATTGGCATTTGGACTTTATGGCTTAGCTATTGCATTAGCTGGCCCTTCATCAATAATCATTGCCTCAGCTGTGGTGGCAGACACAGCTTCCTTGGCAGTTTCAACTGGAGCAATCCAGTTGAGTGATTGGAGGTATGAGTTTGCCTTTATGATGACACCTTCTGAGGGTGGCACAACATAATTCCTTGATTTTTGAATCAGATTTTGGATCAGCTCATCTTGATGCATGAAGGCATCCTGGAGACTTCCAAATTCAAAAATCTCTTGTAGTTGAACTTCTTCAGACTTTAGATGGTCGAATGATTAGGTCTGAATAAGCTCTTCAGTTGCGTACCAAGTGCTCATCTTGGTAGCAATGTAAAACTTGAAGTTGCTAACGGCAACTAATGCGGCTGGAAGCGAAGCTAGCTCCGGATATTGTTGCAGTGCGCTTGTGACTCCTTCGTGCATAAGGTCATCGAACCTTAAGATAGAGGCGTCACGTGTAAGATTTGAGGGAGTGAGGTATACAACTTCCTCAGATAAAGTAGGGGTATGGGGTTCAGCTCGGTTTTCATCATCCAGCTGCAAAGGAGCGTCAACTGGACGGGACTTTTTATGTGAGCTTGGTGCAGGGGTTTGAGCTTCATCTACTTCATCAAGAAGTTGGTGTCTCTGTCAAGTTGAGGAAATTGCGGAGAAGGAGGAGAGTGAGGTTGAAGTATTCCTTCTGAGGTATAAGCTTGGTTGATCAGCTGGAGAAGAGAGATGAGGTGGTGGTGATGGTGATGTCCATGCTGGCACGTGAACTTCTTCTCCACCGTAAGAAACCATCACTTGTGGTCCTTCTGCTCTTCGGAGAGTCATTACGAATTTTCTCCCGATATCTTCTGAGCTGGAGGAGATCTTTTGGGCTGACTTCTCAACGGTTGATCTCCACTCAGAAGCAGCTGACCTGTCAGCTGGTTCTGCAGCTGGCTTCTCAGCTGGTTGGCTGGGCAACTTGAATTTGAGTATTCTCTTTGAAGACGGTGCTCCAGCTAGTTCTGTCTCCTAGTGTTATTTCTTCTTTCCTGCTTGGGAGGGATTAGATGCCTGCTGCTTTATCTCTTGTATCTTCTTCTTTCGTTTAGGTGCTGCTTTCTTCAGCAAGTCAATCAGCTGACTTGGTTTTTCAAAGAGTATCCTTGTGATTGGAAACTTTTCCGGATTATGCCACCTGATGTTGCGCGATCTGGCAATTATTTCTATGATGCAAGCAGCTTTGGAGCACAAGTAGATTGTCTCCTTACAGCTGTACCGAGTGCATTCTTTATCCTTGAATCGAATTTTCTTTGATTCCTTCTCCAACCTGTCCAAGAAGTAGGAGAACCAGTCCACAGGGTCATTTCTGAGGATGTCTATCATCGGTTTCAGCTTGGGCATGCTGATCTCTCCTTGAGATCCAGCCATACCGAGAATGCACTTCTGAGTGATGTCCAGAAGTAGTCGGTACTTGGGACAGAGCAGGAGCTTTGACATGCTTTCTCTGAACGTCTTCAGTTTTATTAGCATCTTGTCCAGTTCTGACTGGACTTCCTCTCTGGTGTATTTCTCAGGAGAGAGATTCCTGAACGTCTTCAGGTTGAACGCCTTGACCAGTATCCTGTTGATGTTGATCTCTGCTTTTCAGGGAGTTGTATGTTCCATTTTCTCCTTTATCTTGAGAGAGACATTGGTGCGGAGGTGGTCCTTTTTCTTTGACATCTCCAGAAAGAACTCGGCTACTTCCTGGCTAAGAATGTTCTTGGGTCTTGCAGTCACCCACTGCGTTAGACTGACTCTTTCGATGAGTTTCATTATCTCCTGAAACTCTGATTTCTTGTGGTTCCTGAGAGTTACGCAACTCTCAAAGTGAAGCTTTGACATTAAGACTTCAGGTTGTTCGGCTCCTGGAATTGGTTACTTTGATGCCATGATCTTCTTCTGTAAAAACTTCTTAGTAGAAGAACGAGTAATAGAGAAAAAAATATGTCGTTATCAAAAACCTTTTAGAGATATGAATGAGAGATCATGGTAACTGCCATATTAAATGAACGGTCAAGATTGTGGCAGTTTGATGAAGATCTACGGCTGGAAGTGATTCACGCATCACGTCAGGTTATCGTTCGTATAGCAAGTGTGATTAATATGCACGTGAGGTAGATGAATCGTTTTGACTTCTGCCTTGGGACTCCCATGCTACAGTACTTTGCAGACTTTTAATTAAATTCGATTTGATGCGATGTGATTGAAACCTTATTTATTATCTTTTCTGAGATATGTAGAATTAAATTCAGATAATTTTAAAAAATATATAAAAAAATAGGGTTTTGATATCACAAACCTCTCAGTTGATTATAGTAGTCAGCTGATACGTCGGTTGTGAGTTGATGTGTTGAATGAGCTTTCTATCAGCTGAGTTTAGCATTGAGTTCATCCTCAGCTGAGTAACCTTTCAACTTTGATGTCCAGCTGAGCTTGGTTCCTCCTCAGCTGGTTTCTTCTTGAAATTGAGTTTGTGATCCAGTTAGATCTGCTCCATTTTAGATAGATAGAGCTTCTTCATCTGGATTGAGCAATCAGAGTAACCCACACAACATTTTTGAATCTTGCTTCTACAAGCGGCTTTGTAATAATATCAGCACGTTGTACGTCTGTGTGAATTTTCTCAACAATGACATCCTCCTTTTCCACGTGATCTCTGATAAAGTGATGACGCACGTCCACGTGTTTGTATCTTGTGTGATGAATTGGATTTTTTAATATTGCAATAGCACTTGAGCTATCACAAAAAATTGGGACTTGTCCAGTCTTCACTTCGTAGTCATCCAACTGATGTTTCAGCCAGAGAATTTGAGAGCAGCAGCTTCCAGCTGCCATATATTTTGCTTCTATTGTGGAAGTTGCGACGCAAGTTTGCTTCTTTGAAAGCCATAAT
Source organism: Agastache rugosa (assembly GCA_031470985.1). Classification (NCBI taxonomy): domain Eukaryota; kingdom Viridiplantae; phylum Streptophyta; class Magnoliopsida; order Lamiales; family Lamiaceae; genus Agastache; species Agastache rugosa. The sequence goes on along the minus strand of CM062601.1, from coordinate 5,183,577 downwards.
ATCAACTTGTTTCCTAGGAACTGACATGTTCGTGACGTTAACTTCCTGTCCAGTCTATCTCCAGTGAAATCTGAGTCTGAGTATCCAGTCAGCTATAGATTATCTTCAGCTGGATACCAAATCCCAACATTTTGAGTTCCTTTAAGATATTTGAGAATGTTCTTGGCTGCTTGCATGTGTGCCTCCTTAGGATCAACTTGAAATCTGGCACAGACTCCGACTGCGAATGATATGTCTGGGCGGTTGGCTGTAAGATACAGCAGAGAACCTATTATCCGTCTGTATTTGCTAGAATCTACTAGTTTTCCTTCAGTTCTTGGTTCAACCTTCCAGTTGGTGTTCATCGGTATCTTCACTGTTCTGCTGGATTGAACTCCGTATTTGGCGATCAAGTCTTTCACGTACTTGGATTGGTTTATGAAGATTTCTTCTGGTGATTGCTTGACTTGAAGTCCTAGGAAGAAACTCATTTCTCCCATCATAGACATTTGGAACTGTTCTGACATCATTTCTCCAAATCGTTTGCATAAGAATGTTGATCTTGATCCGAAGATGATGTCGTCCACATAGATTTGAACAACTAGAATGTCTTCTCCCAGCTTGATGGTGAAAAGAGTTTTGTCTACTGAACCCTTCTTGAATCCTTTAGATACAAGAAAATTTGATAGAGTATCATACCAAGCTCGAGGTGCTTGCTTCAATCCATATAGCGCATTCTTTAGCTTGTAGACTTTGTTTCCTTCCACTTCAAATCCTGGTGGTTGTTCAACGTAGACATCTTCTTTGATCTCTCCATTTAGAAATGCACACTTAACATCCATTTGATAGACTTTAAATTTGTAATGTGCTGCATATGCGAGAAATAATCTGATTGCTTCCAGTCGAGCTATTGGAGCAAATGATTCTTCAAAGTCAATTCCTTCTTGTTATGTATAGCCCTTGGTAACGAGTCGAGCTTTGTTTCTGATGATGACTCCAGGGGTATCCAGCTTGTTCTTGAAAATCCATTTGAGTCCGATGACTTTGACTCCTTCAGGTCTGTCGACCAATTCCCAGACACAATTTCTGAGGAATTCATTCAGCTCTTCTTGCATGGCATTTGTCCAGGGCACGCTCTTTAAAGCTTCTAGAATAGTTTGAGGCTCTGAAACTTGAGCTACATAGCATGCCATTAGAGTTGTATCTTCATCATAGACTGTCAGTTCTAGCTCTACTAAGAGTTGAGCTTTGTCAGCTGCTTCTTGATGATTTGATGTGGTAGCTTGAGCGGCTGAGCTTCTGGTTCTGACTTAGTCTGATGGTTCTCCAATGATGGCAGATGATAGATGATCTTCAATCCATCTTCTTCTTCTACGAATTTCTTCTTCCAGCTGATTGATGCTAGAACTAGCTAGATCTCATCTGGCTTGGAGTTGTTCTGGAGTTAAGTCTTCAGATTGAGTCTCCACTTGATTTGGAATTGAGTTTGATCCTCCTTGTGGTGATTTCTAAAAGAACTCAACTGGAGAGGGTGATGGGGATTCAGCTGGGTCTGGGTTTCCAGCTGGTGGCATTTCTCCTTGATCTGACATTGGGGTTCCCTCTGGATTTCTAGCTAGTGGAACTTCTACTTGGTTGATTTGAATTTCTTCTTCTGGCTCAACATCCCATATTAATGGTTCGTCCAGATTTCTGATTTGAGTCTCTTGAGTTCTTATCTGAATTAGCTTTGAGAATTCTCCTTCATTTCTTCGTTTGATTGATTCTCTAAATTCGAATGAAGATTTGTCAAAAGTAACATGGGGAGTCACTTCGACTGTTTGAGTTCTTCTGTTGAAGACTCTGTAAGCTTTGCTCACTGCTGAGTAACCAAGGAATACTCCTCGGTCTATCTTTGCGTCGAACGTCTTTAGCTGGGTTTTCCCATTGTTTAAGATATGACATTTGGATCTGAAAACCTTAAAATACCCGATGTAGGGTTTTCTGTTATTCCATAGCTCGTACGATATTTTTTCTTACCTTGAAGTGAGTAGAGAGCGATTCTGAGTGAAGCATGCTGTGTTTATTGCCTCGGCCCATAATTTCTTCGGAATGGCAGTGCTGGCTAACATTGATGTAGCCGCTTCCTTGAGTGTTCTGTTTCTCCTCTCTGCTACACCATTCTGTTGGGGTATGCGTGCAGCTGAGGTCTGATGTTGAACTCCATTCTTTTCGCAGTATTCATAGATCGTTTCATTTAGAAACTCCGTTCCTCGATTTGATCTGATTGATAGTATCTTGCACTCCTTCTGAGTTGAGAGCATTTCCAACAGGATTGACAGCTTGGATCTTGTTTTGCTTTTCTGATATAGGAATGACACCCATGTGAATCTTGAGAAATCATCCACTACGAACAGAGTATATTTTCAGCTGTTGAAACTTGCTGGAGTAACTGGACCAAAGAGATCCATGTATAGGAGTTGAAGAACGCGATCAGTTGACGGCATGGGCTTGAGAGAGAATGAAATCCTGGTTTGTTTTCCTTGTTGACAAGCACTGCACATATGACTTTTGTCATATACTTGATCTGGAATTCCATTAGCGAGCTGGTTTCTACCTAGTTTATTGATTGTCTTGAAGTTGAGGTGATTCAGCCTTCTGTGCCACAGCCAGCTGACTGCATTGTTGCTTTTAGATACAAGACAAGTTTTTGGAGGGCTGTTGTTCCAGTCAGCAAAATACATATTTCCTTCTCTTTTCACTCTTAGTAGTATCTGCTTGGTTTCCCTGTGTTTCACTGTGCATCCATGTGCATCAAACTTGACAGAAAAACCGTTGTCGCATAATTGGCTAATGGAAAGCAAATTATGTTACAGTCCGTGTACATATGAAACATTAGATATTTTAATATTTTTAGTTTGAAATGTACCGTAACCTTTGGTTAGACCTTTGGAGTTGTCACCAAATGTTACTTGAGGGCCTAGACGCTCGATGTATTCCCAGAGTAGATGCTTTAGGTGAGTTATGTGCTTGGAACATCCACTGTCCATGTACCATAGTATTCTCATCGACTCTTCAATGATGCGTCTTTCCCTTGTGACCTGTCACAGAAACCAAAATTTAGGTCCTCAGTTTTAATTGGGTCATTGGGGGTTAGTTAGAGATCACTTTATGACCCAGATCTGTTTAATGACTCGTATTGGGTCATTTGATCTGATAATTCTTCCAGCTGTGTCGATGTATACATTCTTTGTGTTCTTTTGTTGCTGCTGGCTGGGTCTTGGTCTCTGTAGTCTCCCAGTTTGATTTCTCTGTTGAGATCCAGTTCTCTTTTGGTTTCCAGCAGAGTAACCAGCTGAGACGTTCCTTTGTCTCTGTTGTCTTGTGTGATATCTGTGCTGGAATTGGTATCCCAACTGGTAATCATATGACTGATATCCAGCTGGGTATCTCCTTTGATATCTTGGTTGATATCTTGTCATTTGTAGTTGTGGCTGATATCTTGTATTTCTATTGTTCTGTCTTTTTTGTGGCTGACCACGATACTGTTGTCTGATCTGCGCTTGAGGTTGCCTCACAGCTTGCTTTTTTGGAGCCTGCTGTGTTCTCGATATATACTGCTGAGCAGCTAGAGTTGGGTTCTCTTTTTCCTTCACAAATGTTACATTTGTTCCACTTGTGGAAGCAATGTTTGTGACAACTTTTGATCCAGTGTAACTCAATCCTGTCTTGAGTGCTGTTGGACACTGAACACTTATAATTTCGTCCATTGTTGTGGTAGCTTTGATGAGTGCTACCATCTTCGTAGTTAGCACCTCTTCGGATTTTTTCAGCTGACTTTCGTAGTAGAACTCCTTCATCAGCTGATCCTGTTTCACTATCTTGTCCTTGAGTGAAACAACCTCCTCTCTGAGCTGTGTAGCATCAGCTGCTTGTGATGCTCTTTTCTTTTCTTGCTCAACTTTTAGCTCGACATTCTCACACATGGAAATGTCAAGGATCTCTTGTAGCTTCTTTGAACTCATTCATAACTTTCTCTACTAGACTCCAGTCAGGTAGTCCTGATTTTGAAACCTGTGTAGAGTGTTCGTATGGTGAAGGGTTAGATAAATTTTGAGTTCTAGAAATTACCTCATCCTCGTCGAGTCCGTCTGTCTGTCCCATGAAACAAGTATCCCACTCTTGTCCATCATAGGCCATGAGTGCATCTTCCTCTGAATCTGAGAAAGGCATGTTGTCATCTATTTTGTTGCACTCAGATTCCTCGTCAGCGATGTAGGCTCTTCTTCTGTCAGTTGCCTTAGGTTTTAGAAGATCTTTTTCTTTCTTGGACAGCTTGGACCAGTCCTGCTTGTAGTGTCCCGGCTTCTTGCAGTTGAATCAACATTCATCTGTCCGCTTTGTTATGTTAGCTAACTTATCATCAGCTGCCGCATATTTGTCTCTGTAAGTTCTTGCGAACTTCTTGTATTTGCCCTTGTTGGTGTTAAGTCTGTTATAGTTTTTGACCAGCATGGCAATTTCTTCGAGTAGTTCTTCATTGCTCATATCCTTCTTGTCATTTTTCTTCTTTGAGGACTCAGCTGCCTGCATGTGTGTAGATTTTTCAGAGTTGGCTCTGAAAGCAATCTTCTTCGGTGCAGGTGTTAGCTCTCCGTCATTTTGCTTGCTTGAAGATTTTTCCATGGTGATCTTCAAGTTGTATTCGTTAGCCTTGAGCAGGGAAAATAATCTTTCTGTTGATAGATCACCCAAGTCGCTTCGACTTTGGTGAACCACTTTATTTGTATTCCATTTAGTTGTAAGTACTGAAAGGACCTTCAGGTTCTTTTCTCGTTGAGTGTATTTCCCAATTCTGATGGTTTCTATTTCAACCACGATGCTTGAAAATCTGAGCTCCATCCATTCGATGGACTCGTTGGCTAGCTGCTTGAAGTTATCGAACTTCTGGCATACAATTGTGAACTTATTTTCTTTAATTTCTTCTGACCCTTCGCACAGTTTAGCTAGGGTTTCCCACATCTTCTTTGTTGTATTGCAGTTGATGATTTTGCTGAGGTAGACGTTTGAGACGGTTGATGAGATTGTATTCCTTGCAAAGCTGTCGAGACCAGCTTGCTTTCTCTCTTCTGAAGTATATTCACTCTTTGGTTTGAGGATGAAATGGTATATTGGCTATCCACCATCTTGAGCTGGTACAAGCTCATTTCCTTGCTTGTAAATAAGAATGGGTCCCTCTGTGATGACGTCCCATATAATATCATGATGCGCATATAGGAAACCCTTTATTCTGAACTTCCAGATGGCATAGTCACCAACTGAGAATATAGGGAAATTACTTCTAAGAGAAGAATCCATGAATGATGGTCCCTGAGCTAGGTATTTGGTGTAGAGGGAGGGGGGATGAATACACCAAATAGATTTCTGAAAACTTTTTCAAGTTAAATAACAGAGTCGGTGAGCTCAGTTATTGATCCAGCTGAGGAGGGTCAGCTGGGTAAATAACTCAGCTGGCGATGCGGAATGTAGTGGTTTGAAAACTTAGCTCGGTTACTTAGAAAAACTCAGCTTGAAAAGATTAACTTTATGTTTTCAGCTTAGTCAAGTTGTGCAACTTTCAGAGAGACACAGCTGTCTTTGGAGAGCAGCTGCGTATGCAGTTTTGATCAAATATGCAATGTTATGAAAGAGTTAGTACAAAACTGAATGTAAAAAGAAAGTAAAGAGCACACGAATTTTTACGTGGTTCGGAGTAACACCTCCTACGTCCACGACCAGGTTCACTGGTAATCCACTACCACTTGGTTTCCAAGTTCCAAGCAACTTCACAACTCTAACCCGAGCTGTGTTCCAACAGTTTACGGGCACTGTCAAGCCTAGCCTTTCAGTTTACGGGTACTGAAAAACCTTACACACTTGAATTTCCCGCTTCAAGCAAGCGTTACCTTGACCTAACCTTTCTGGGTAAAGAGGGGTTTAGTTTGGGGTTCCAACTGTGAACGAGTTCTTACAATTAAGAACTTTAGAGTATGATGAACTTGTTCAAAATCTAGGCTTAAGATATACAAAAATTTTGGCCTAGGGATCAGACGAAAAACTAAGCAGTTTCTGTACTAGAAACACTTTAAGATAAAGTGTTATTTTAACTATGTAGAACTGCTCGAGAGCTTTAGAAAGATTGAGGATTTCAGAGAATCAAAGCTTATAGAGAGTTTTTCGTTTATGATCCTGAGGTTGAAGACGGGTTTATATAGGTAGAGATTCAAGACTAGCCGTTGGAGGAGCCATTTGAATCATACTTACTCTTCTTAAATTCGATATCTGCCGTTGGGCGATTCTGCACTTGTCTTCATTTGTGTCACATCCTAGGTTCTGAAGTCTAGGATGCTGATTCGGCAATCCCTCATTGGTCGAGGCATGTTGACTTCCTCTGACGTCGGGATCTTCTGCCTTTGGAGCTGGCTTCTGAATTCAGAGCTGGATTGGGCAAACTGACTAAAAGTGATATCTTCAGAGTTAGTTCCCTTTGTTCTGCACAGCTGGATCAGCTATGTTTTGAACTCAGCTCGAATTCTCTTCAGCTTGATCATGCTCTGCTGGAAGACTCAGCTGAAGGTTAACTCCTGCTGTAGACACAGCTGGATCGTCTGCTGTCTTCCACTTCTTTAACTGACTCCTGCTGTAGACACATCTGGATCGTGTGCTGTCTTCTGCTTCCTGAACCTGTAAACCTAGAAAATCTAGAGCTCAAACAGGCGAGCTGGAAAGCACTACTTAGGTTGAAGCGATCATCTATTCGGTTATCAGTTGGGTTCTGGTATTAAATCAAAACTTTATAATTTTCCCAATAATTGCCCCATTTTTTATGATGCCAAAACCTAACTGAGACATCTTATGACGCAGATAAAAATTGTGTTTTGTTAATGTAGGAAAATACAACATAAAACAGGAAAAAGAAAGAAAGAAAAAAAAATTCTTCAATCCCAATCCCAATTGGCTGGGTCTTCTCTTCTGCATCCAGTCTTCTTTCTTTTGACTTGTTTCTTCTCCAGCTGATTCAGCTGGTTGTGACGACCCGTTCCTAAAATCTTTTACTATATTATTTTAGTTATTTATTTGTGAGAATATTTATTTCTCTCAATTTCCTTAAATGCAAAATTTATTTCTCGAGCTATGACGTAGTCTAAGTCGCGCCCTAAATAAATTTAAATTATATATATATATATATATATATATATAATTAGCTATATTTAAATTAATAGGATTTGAACTCTATCATGTGTAATCAACCGCATGCATTAGGTTGTATTGGTATAGTATTGATAATGATAATTAGTAAATAAATAAGTAAGTAGTAAATTTTATGATAAGAAACCCAATCTCCGGCTTTGATGGGAATACATATACTAGGAAATTGATTTTCTTTAATCATGGAAGATATATTGAAAGGAAAGATGTATTTAGCAAATCAATTTTATAATAATTGGCATTATTTTCTCGTAGACTTTCTGTTTACAAACCTATAATACTTGGAAAGTATAAACCCTAAAAAAGAGGATTTTAGAAGTATAAAAGTGTTTCTCCCAAAGAGTTGTATTTTTTTTTTCTCTTACGGCTTTTGAGAATGAAGAAAAAAAAGAGCAGCAGTCGAGATTTTAAAAGAGCTTCTATTGTTCCAAACTTCCATTCGGGTAAGTTTTCGATATTTATGTTTTAAGATTTAGAACAATGATTTGAAATTATTAGGCTTAGAATTATCTTTAAAGTTCTGCATCCATTCATTATTTTTTTATGATGGTTTCAAAGTAAAGTATAGATGGGAAAATATTTGTTTAACAAGAATTTAAAACATTATGGAAATCAGAAGCGTGTATTTCTAAAGGATAGATGAAATACTTTGTCCACTCCCTTGTATTTATGATATATTGTGGAAATAAAATCAATGTTTCTTTTATAGGAGATTAGTTATATGAATAACACCTACATGAACTAAATTAACTACACGTATACATATAGGATACTTGTCTAGCATGCAAGGTTAGAGTTTTGTTTTTTTTTTACCTCGTGGCAGGCGAAGAAAGCCAATGATCAGAAGTGATATGAATTCTCTTTTTACTTACTTATTTCTTTTTCCTTTTTATTTAAATTTAGAACATGCTTATGTATATGTGGATGTACGTATATAATTTTTAATTCAGGGTAAATGGATATCAATGTGTGTAATTATTTGTCTAAAAGGAAATTATAATGGTTGTCTGTCAGACTCGATTTTAGAGGGAGAAAAGTCCTTTATTTAACTAATTTTTTTTAAATTATTAGGTTAATAATAGTTCATGATTTAAATTCCATGTTTGCGGGACAAAAGTACAGAGATGGGGAGAGAGAGAAAGTTGAATGATTTTAAAAGATAGTGTTTACTTGTGTTTTCCCTTAAATCATTTTAATTTTAATTTTTATTTGGTCTTTTATTTTATTTTATATTACATAATATCTTTCCATAAATGTTTGTGCATTATACGACTTATAAATTTAAGAAAAGAAAAAAAAAATCAATATCTATTTGTTTTAAATTAACAGTGTGTATATATATATATATCTATCTATATATATATATATTAGTATACGTGCATATTATACATATTAGATTATCGGAAATTTTATTGATCATATGCATTAAGTAATTATCGAGCATGCAGTTATAGCCTTTAATTTATTAAATCTTTAGGTGCGGCGCGATTAAGGCGTTAATTTTGCCTTGAGTTGCTCGACTCGTCTTTTCAAGTGAATTATAAGGTGTGGGATCTTACTTAACTTTATACCGTTGAATTGATTTTGTCCCTTTTAATATAATGTGACTTGCTGTGTGATTATTTGACATTAAGTGTTGAGCAGGACCGTGTTGAGTTGTCCATTGACTTTGCTCTCACTTATTTGCGTTCAATTCATTGATATCATATGATGAGCAGGACCGTGTTGAGTTGTCCATTGACTTTGCTCATATTTATTGACGCGTTTGACTTTAATATTCACTACGTGCATCTATTTTTATTAAATTGGACAAATCGTTGGTATAATTGCCCACATTGAGTATATTCGCGTATACTCATCCCCAAACTAATCTTTTCAGGTACTTGAAGTTGGAGGCGTGGAGTGTCGAATGACGAGTCCTAATAAATTGAATTTACTTTTATTTCTTTTTGGGCATTAACCGTTTAGACAATGAATTATATTTACTTTATTACCTTTTGTTTAAAATGGTTTTGGCTACTTACTATTTTATTTAATAAGATGTCACATTTCTAGAAGTTAGGTTTTATTTAAGAAAGATTTCAGAAAATCTTTCTTTTTCGTGTTTTATTTAAGAAAAAAAAAATATATTCATATTTCCGCATTAAATATTTATTTAAATATAGTTTTAACACTTTAATTAGATTAGGGTGTTACAATATGGTATCAGAGCGGGTCTACTTTCCTGTAGACACCGTAATATAAATTAAAGTATAAATTAATAGATTTTAAGTGTCAATGTCATTCGACCCCTACGCGTTCCGACTTCAAGGTAAAAGTGTTTTGTATTTATTGAAATTCGATGAACTTAAATGTGTTGAATTTCTTTTTGAGATATATGTTACTGATTGTGATTATTGAAATTTTACGAGTAACTTGTAAATATTTGAATTATTTTGAGTCGCGGAAAAAAAAAATGCTTGAAACTTAGTCCTCGAACTTAGTAGAACTTAGTAGAACTTAGAAAGACTTTCTTACTCGTGTCCCCTATTTCTGTAGGACGATGGCGGATAACGTATTTTTTAGCGAGCCTTTGAACAATCCCTTCTGGAATTATGCGTGGAGGTCCCAAGTAGGGATAATGAGAAACCTAGAAGATATGTTGGAGTACTGGAGAGAGTTCGACTGCCCTCGTTGTACATGGGGCCAGACGGAGGCTGCCTACAAAGTGGTTTATACTATTCCAAAGAAAGTGAACTACATTGCGCATGAGTTAGCTCATGAGAGAAATCTGTTGCACCCATCTCGCATCGGCCGATTGGAGTTTGAACCGTTTATGGAACAGCTGATGCAAGAATATGCAGACGTCTTTAATGGAATTCACGTTCTTGATGATGATGAATCAGTGGGACCACAGGTGGAGGTACCTCAGCCACCACCCAATCTGGAGGACGAGGAGGAAGAAGAAGATCCCTCGGAGGATGAATCGGTCGCCGGTGATAACATGGACGACGACTAGAAGTTTTAGTCGATTTCTTTTAGTTGTCCTTTGAGACCATAGAATAAGTCTATTTTATGTTTTCCTTTGCTAAGAACCTTGTCTTTTTCTTTGCTTGTTTTGGAGATTAACATTTTTGTTGGCACTTGGGTTTGATATTTATTCCAAGTTTTATTTTGTTTTCATTTGTTTTTCCCGTGTTAGTACAAATTCATTTTAGTTGGTTTGGATTCATGTGACTTGAATGCAAATGGTGTCTCTTCGCAATTAGAACGTTTAATTCTCTTTCCTTCCGTATCTCTGTAAGATAGTGTAAGTTAGTAACCATTAGTATTGGTTATTGTAGAATCATGAGGCGCACTCGTGCAACTTCGCAAACTGAGGATTCTGAATCAAATCGAACCTCAAATGGAAATGGAGAAAATCTCATGGGAGAATTTATGAATGCGATTCGAGGCTTCGTAAAGGAGCAAGCGCAATCACACATTAATCAAAATCAACAACCGGATCAGACGTCAGCATCAAAAGCTACAAGTGTGGTAGTGGAACAGTTTCATCGTTATAATCCGCCTCGTTTCAACGGTCGTGATGGACCCCTCGTTGCGGAGGAATGGTTGGAGGAATTGGATCGAATCTTTACTCACATTGATTGTGAGGATAAACAAAAAGTTTCTTGTGCCATCTTCCAGTTCACTGAGGATGCGGGACGTTGGTGGAAGAGTTTTTACCGAACCTTGGATACGGAGGACATACCATTGTTGACTTGGGCTGTGTTCCGAAAGGTGGTGATGGAAAAGTACTGCTCTAGCGCATTCCTAGAGAAGAAGGAGGCTAAATTTTATGGTCTTCAGCAGGGGAATTCCACCATTGAGGAATATGAAAGAAAATTTCATCAGCTTGCTGGCTATGCACCACACCTGGTGGATACTGAAGACAGGATGATTGCAAGGTTCAGAAAAGGACTCCGAACTGAGATAAAAGGAATTTTAGCAGCTCATGTGATAACAGATTTCAGTGATTTGGTCAAGCGTGCTGAAGGAGTTGAGTTAGCTTTGGGAGTCGAGATTCCACCAAAGCCAGTGAATAATCCTGTCAAGAGAACATGGGATAATCGGAACCAAGGAAAAGGTAGGTTCCAAAATAAGAAGGGAAAGTTTGGAAATGCGAGCAATGCTGGAGCTGGATCGAGCTCAAGAGCTGCAGCTAACACTGGAGCCCATGGACTTAAGCCATTATGCCCTAAGTGTGACAAGCGTCATAATGGAGAATGTCTAATGGGCATGAGAGCCTGCTACTACTGCTTCGAGAAGGGACATAATTTTCACAATTGTCCGAAGAGGAGAGACAATGGGCCAAGAGATGGAGGAAGCAAGGGACCTGAGAGAAAAGGAAATGCTCGTTTCTTTGCCTTGGCACATCAAGAGGCGGCAAAAGACAACGACACAATGACGGGTATGTTATCTATCCTTGGAACTCCTGTGGTGGTTCTGTTTGATTCTGGAGCGTCACATTCTTTTATATCCTCCAAGTTATGTCATATGAAGAATATTGATTGCGAAATAGAGAACTTAGCTTTGAATATAAGTATCCCTTCAGGTGATAACTTAAGTACCGATAAAATCGTTCGAGACATTAAATTAGATTTTGGGAGCAGGGAACTAGGAGCTGATTTGTATCGTATAGACATGCAAGATTTTGATGTGATTCTTGGTATGGATTGGTTGAGTCGAAATTTTGCGACGATCAAGTGTCGAGAAAGAGAGGTGATCTTTGAGATACCAAACGAAAAGAAATTCACCTTCTATGGCGCAAGAGTAGGACGTGCGCCCATTGTAATATCGGCTATGAAGGCTATGAAGATGTTAAAGAAAGGAAGATGTCAAGGTTACCTGGTCAATATAGTTGGAGTTGAAGAAGGTGGACCGTCAATTGAGAAGGTGCCAATCGTGCGAGAATACTTGGATGTATTTCCAGAAGAGTTGCCTGGGTTACCTCCCAATAGGCAAGTGGAGTTCACGATCGACCTTGTGCCTGGTGCAGCACCTGTGTCAAAAGCACCATATAGAATGGCGCCAAAGGAATTGCAAGAGGTGAAGGTGCAAATACAAGAACTTTTGGATCAAGGATATATTCGACCAAGTGTATCGCCTTGGGGAGCGCCGGTTCTCTTTATGAAGAAAAAGGATGGATCGATGCGTATGTGCATTGATTATCGCGAGTTGAATCGACTCACGATCAAAAATCGATATCCTCTGCCAAGGATAGAAGATTTGTTCGATCAATTGAGAGGAGCAGGCGTATTCTCGAAGATTGATCTGAGGTCCGGTTATCATCAATTGAAAGTAAGAGAGTACGATGTACCGAAGACGGCATTTCGTACGAGATATGGTCACTATGAGTTTATAGTGATGCCTTTTGGTTTGACAAACGCACCAGCGGTATTTATGGATTTGATGAATCGAGTTTTTCACCCATATTTGGACAAGTTCGTTATAGTGTTTATTGATGATATTTTGATTTATTCAAAGGATGAAGAGCAGCATAAGGAGCATCTCAAAATAGTCCTATAGACTTTGAGAAAGGAGAAATTGTATGCAAAATTTAAGAAATGTGAGTTTTGGATAGACCGAGTGGTTTTTCTTGGACATGTTGTAACGGCTCAAGGTATTGAAGTGGACCCGAGCAAAGTAGAAGCCGTTAGTAATTGGAAAGTGCCTACTAATGCGGGCGAAGTGAGGAGTTTTCTCGGACTCGCAGGTTATTGTCGAAGATTCATTGAAGGATTTTCAAAGATAGTGGGACCAATGACTCAATTGACGAGGAAAGATACAAAGTTTGTTTGGACGGAAAGGTGTGAGCGAAGTTTTCAGGAGTTGAAGAGTCGGTTAACCACAGCCCCGGTGTTGGCTATCCCGGATGGTTCTGGAGATTTTATCATCTATACTGATGCATCGCTGCAAGGGTTTGGTTGTGTTTTGATGCAGAAAGGAAAGGTTATTGCATATGCATCGAGGCAGCTAAAGAAACACGAGCACAACTACCCCACGCATGATTTGGAGTTGGCAGCGGTGGTGCACGCACTTAAGATTTGGAGACATTACTTGTATGGGAACAAGTGCGAGATATACACCGATCACAAAAGTTTGAAGTATTTCTTCACTCAGAAGGAACTCAATATGAGACAAAGGCGATGGTTGGAACTCGTGAAGGATTATGATTGCACAATACTCTATCATCCAGGAAAAGCAAACGTGGTGGCTGATGCCCTTAGTAGAAAGGGTGAAGGAAGACTCACCGCGATGATCACTCAAGAAAAAGCTCTTGTAAAGGAATTTGAAAAGTTGAGCATTGAAGTGGTGACCCCAACAGTTAGAAAGGCTATAATGGCTGCTTTAATCGTTCAGCCTACCTTGCGAGATCGAATTAAGAAAGCCCAAGAAACCAACGATTTCTTGTAGAAGATAACAAGGCGGCGAATGAAGGGGGAGATCACAGACTTTTCAATTTCAGATGATGGAACATTACTCTTCGCGAGTAGACTTTGTGTGCCTAAGGATAAAGATCTAATAAGAGAGATATTGGATGAGGCACATTGCACTTCATACACCGCACATCCTGGTAGCACTAAGATGTATCAAGACCTCCGAAAGACGTTTTGGTGGAGAGGAATGAAGAGAACTATAGCTGAATATGTTGGGAGATGTTTGGCGTATCAACAAATTATGGCTGAACACCAACGACCGGCAGGATTATTAAATCCGTTGGAAATTCCAGTGTGGAAATGGGAAAAGATTACGATGGATTTTGTCGTAGGACTCCCGAGAAATGTGCAAGGACATGACTCTATTTGGGTAATTGTAGATTGGCTTAGTAAATCAACACATTTTCTGCCCGTGCGAATGACATACTCGATGGATCAATTGGCACGATTGTACGTGAAGGAGATTGTGAGATTACATGGAGTGCCAGTTTCTATCATATCTGATCGAGATCCAAGATTTACATCTAAATTTTGGAAGAGCTTGCACTTGGCAATGGGAACCAAGTTAAATTTCTCTATCGCATATCATCCTCAAACAGACGGACAATCCGAGAGAACCATCCAGACTTTAGAGGATATGTTGCGAACTTGTGTCATAGATATTGGAGGCAATTGGGAAACTCATTTACCTTTAATTGAGTTCGCATACAACAACAGTTATCAGCAAACCCTTGGTATGGCTCCATATGAAGCACTCTATGGGAGGAAGTGTAGATCACCGTTGTATTGGGACGAGGTTGGAGAAAGAAAGATGTTGGGCCCTGAAATTGTCGAGCAAACTGTTCAGGTTGTTGAAAAAATCAAAGAAAGGATTAAGATGGCTCAAGATCGGCAAAAGTCTTACGCGGATAAAAGAAGAAGAGAGTTGTACTTTGATGTTGGTGAAAAAGTATTTCTCAAAGTGGCACCAATGAAGGGAGTTCTAAGATTTGGGAAGAAAGGGAAGTTAAGGCCCCGTTTTATTGGGCCATTTGAAATTTTGGAGCGTATAGGAGACGCAGCTTATCGTTTAGCATTACCTCCCGAGCTATCTGCCGTTAATAATGTGTTTCACGTGTCAATGCTCCGAAAGTACTTACATGATCCTAGTCATGTAGTCCACCATGAAGATCTTCAAATTAATAAGGACTTGACTTACGAAGAAGGGCCAAGTGCTATACTTGATCGAAAAGTTCATGTTCTTAGAGGTCGGCAAATACCTTTGGTCAAAGTTCAATGGACTGGACATGGACCCGATGAAGCTACTTGGGAACGTGAGGAAGAGATCCTAGCTCGTTACCCTAATCTAGAAACAAGTAAGTTTAATTTCGAGGACGAAATTTTCTTTTAGTTGGTAGGGTTGTGACGACCCGTTCCTAAAATCTTTTACTATATTATTTTAGTTATATATTTGAAAGAATATTTATTTCTCTCAATTTCCTTAAATGCGAAATTTATTTCTCGAGCTATGACGTAGTCTAAGTCGCGCCCTAAATAAATTTAAATTATATATATATATATATATATATATATATATAATTAGCTATATTTAAATTAATAGGATTTGAACTCTATCATGTGTAATCAACCGCATGCATTAGGTTGTATTGGTATAGTATTGATAATGATAATTAGTAAATAAATAAGTAAGTAGTAAATTTTATGATAAGAAACCCAATCTCCGGCTTTGATGGGAATACATATACTAGGAAATTGATTTTCTTTAATCATGGAAGATATATTGAAAGGAAAGATGTATTTAGCAAATCAATTTTATAATAATTGGCATTATTTTCTCGTAGACTTTCTGTTTACAAACCTATAATACTTGGAAAGTATAAACCCTAAAAAAGAGGATTTTAGAAGTATAAAAGTGTTTCTCCCAAAGAGTTATATTTTTTTTTTCTCTTACGGCTTTTGAGAGTGAAGAAAAAAAAGAGCAGCAGTCGAGATTTTAAACGAGCTTCTATTGTTCCAAACTTCCATTCGGGTAAGTTTTCGATATTTATGTTTTAAGATTTAGAACAATGATTTGAAATTATTAGGCTTAGAATTATCTTTAAAGTTCTGCATCCATTCATTATTTTTTTATGATGGTTTCAAAGTAAAGTATAGATGGGAAAATATTTGTTTAACAAGAATTTAAAACATTATGGAAATCAGAAGCGTGTATTTCTAAAGGATAGATGAAATACTTTGTCCACTCCCTTGTATTTATGATATATTGTGGAAATAAAATCAATGTTTCTTTTATAGGAGATTAGTTATATGAATAACACCTACATGAACTAAATTAACTACACGTATACATATAGGATACTTGTCTAGCATGCAAGGTTAGAGTTTTGTTTTTTTTTTTACCTCGTGGCAGGCGAAGAAAGCCAATGATCAGAAGTGATATGAATTCTCTTTTTACTTACTTATTTCTTTTTCCTTTTTATTTAAATTTAGAACATGCTTATGTATATGTGGATGTACGTATATAATTTTTAATTCAGGGTAAATGGATATCAATGTGTGTAATTATTTGTCTAAAAGGAAATTATAATGGTTGTCTGTCAGACTCGATTTTAGAGGGAGAAAAGTCCTTTATTTAACTAATTTTTTTTAAATTATTAGGTTAATAATAGTTCATGATTTAAATTCCATGTTTGCGGGACAAAAGTACAGAGATGGGGAGAGAGAGAAAGTTGAATGATTTTAAAAGATAGTGTTTACTTGTGTTTTCCCTTAAATCATTTTAATTTTAATTTTTATTTGGTCTTTTATTTTATTTTATATTACATAATATCTTTCCATAAATGTTTGTGCATTATACGACTTATAAATTTAAGAAAAGAAAAAAAAAATCAATATCTATTTGTTTTAAATTAACAGTGTGTATATATATATATATCTATCTATATATATATATATTAGTATACGTGCATATTATACATATTAGATTATCGGAAATTTTATTGATCATATGCATTAAGTAATTATCGAGCATGCAGTTATAGCCTTTAATTTATTAAATCTTTAGGTGCGGCGCGATTAAGACGTTAATTTTGCCTTGAGTTGCTCGACTCGTCTTTTCAAGTGAATTATAAGGTGTGGGATCTTACTTAACTTTATACCGTTGAATTGATTTTGTCCCTTTTAATATAATGTGACTTGCTGTGTGATTATTTGACATTAAGTGTTGAGCAGGACCGTGTTGAGTTGTCCATTGACTTTGCTCTCACTTATTTGCGTTCAATTCATTGATATCATATGATGAGCAGGACCGTGTTGAGTTGTCCATTGACTTTGCTCATATTTATTGACGCGTTTGACTTTAATATTCACTACGTGCATCTATTTTTATTAAATTGGACAAATCGTTGGTATAATTGCCCACATTGAGTATATTCGCGTATACTCATCCCCAAACTAATCTTTTCAGGTACTTGAAGTTGGAGGCGTGGAGTGTCGAATGACGAGTCCTAATAAATTGAATTTACTTTTATTTCTTTTTGGGCATTAACCGTTTAGACAATGAATTATATTTACTTTATTACCTTTTGTTTAAAATGGTTTTGGCTACTTACTATTTTATTTAATAAGATGTCACATTTCTAGAAGTTAGGTTTTATTTAAGAAAGATTTCAGAAAATCTTTCTTTTTCGTGTTTTATTTAAGAAAAAAAAAATATATTCATATTTCCGCATTAAATATTTATTTAAATATAGTTTTAACACTTTAATTAGATTAGGGTGTTACACTGGTTCCTCTAGCTCAGTAGTTTGCCTCTTCTTTGTCTCATTCTCTTCCCCCTTTTTGGCATGATCAATCAAGGTGGGAGAGATACAACATCAGCTGTTGCGATGTTTTAGTTTGGCGAAACTGTGGTTGTCAGCTCTGAGCAGCGAGGTGTGGAGTCTAGGTGGCTCAGCTGTTGTATTAGCTGGCTCTTCTTCAATAGCATTAGCCTCAGCTGTGATTGCAGACACAGCGTCCTTGGTCTGTTTCAGTTGGGGCGGTCCAGCTGAGTGCTTGGAGGGATGAGTTGGCCCTGGAGATAACATCTTCTGAGTTGCGCACAACTTCATTCCTTGTAATTTTGCTTCTTCAGACTTCTTAGATTGAATGAGAAAGTCTGATTCAGCACTTGAGGGACTTGAGTATTCCTCTTCCACTTCGAAGTGGTGGGTATTGGGTTCAGCTCATATCATCACCATCCAGCTGCAAGTGATCATTGGTTGGGTGATGTTTTTCATTTGAGCTTGGTGCAGGGGCTTGAGCATTTTTCATCGAAAGATCTCGAAGCTGGTGTCCCTGTTGAGCTAAAGGAAATTGAGGAGAGGTCGGTTGAAGTATTCCATCTGTCATGGGGTTTTAGCTTGGTTGATCAGCTGGAATACGTCGTTGTGGTGTTGATGATGACGATGTTCATGCTGGCACATGAACTTCTTCTCCACCGTAAGAAACCACCGCTTGTGGACCTCCTGCTCCTCGGAGAGTCGTTACACATTCTCTCATAATGTCAGCTGACTTCTCGGCTGACTGTCTGAGCACCTTTGACTTGAGTCTTCTATTTGAAGACGGCGCTTCAGCATGTTTTGTCTCCTCAAGTTGTTTCCGATTCCCAGCTGGGACGGAAATAGATACATTCTACTTTGTCTCTTGCATATTTTTCTGTGCCTCCTGTGGCGGAGCAAGAGCTTTGACACGACTGCTCTTGAAGACTCCGGCTTTATCAACATCTGGTCCAGGTCTGTTGACGTTGATTTTTGCATCCCAGGGAGTTGTATGTCCCGTTCTCCCTTTTATTTTGAGAGAAATAGTGGGGCGGAGGAGGTCTTTTTCCTTTGACATTCTCAGGAAGTTTTCTGCACCTTCCTGGTGAATGACGTTCTTGAGCTTTACAGTCTCCCACTGTGTTGGACCGGATCTGTCGATGGGCTTCATCTTCTCCTGGAACTCCGTCTTCTTGAGGTTCCTGAGAGTTAAGCAAGTCTTATCTTGAAGCTTTGACAGATTCTTCAAGTTTGATCAGCTTCGGGAGATATCTTTCTAAATTCCATGTTCTTCTTCTGCAATTTTTGTTAGTAGAAACAAATAATACCAATTGATGGAACTAAGAAAGAATGCCGAAAAACTTTTTAGGGTTGATGCAATGCTTTACGTATATCTTCTAGCATATTTATATAGCTTTCTTGATGAATGAACGATCAAGATTTATCTATTGATAAGAAGATCTACGAATGGGAGAGATTCTCACGTCATGTCAATTTCTGGTTCAGAAATTGCGAGTTAATGCGTGAGAGAGGACGGTTGGGGCACTTTGACTTTTGCCTCGAAACTTCCATGATTCAGTTCTTTTCAGACTTTTAAATAAATTTGATTAGATATGATTTGACTGAAAACAGATTGAGTAGGTGTAGTTAATGTTGTTGCAAACCTCTCAGCTGATCATTGTAGTCAGCTGATACCTCGGTTGAGTGGGTGTGCTGGGTGATCGTGGTTCCAGCTGGTTCCCCCTCAGCTGAATAATCCTTCAATTTCAGCATCTGGTTTAGCTGGATTCTTTCTCAGCTGATACCAGTGACGTCGATTCTGAATTCTAGCTGTCTGTTTCCATTCAGCTGGGTCTGCTTTCATTCAGCTGGGTCTGCTTCCATTCAGCTGGGTCTGCTCCCATTCAGCTGAGTGAAGTATCGTCTGGGTTGAGTAATCCAAGTAATTCGCACAGCATTTTGAATCTTGCTTCTATCAGCGGCTTTGTGAGTATATCAGCCCGCTGTATGTCTGTGTGAATTTTCTTAACAATCACATCCTTCTTTTCCACGTGATCTCTGATGAAATGATGGCGTACGTCCACATGCTTGCATCTTGTGTGAAGTACTGGATTTTCTGAAATAGCAATCGCACTTGAGCTATCACAGAAAATTGGAACTTGTCCAGTTTTCACTTCATAGTCATCTAGCTGATGTTTCAGCCAGAGAATTTGTGAGCAGCAGCTTCCAGTGGCCATATATTCTGCTTCTGTTGTGGAAGTTACGACGCACGTTTGCTTCTTTGAAAACCATGAAATCAACTTACTTCCTAAGAACTGACAAGTTCCTGAAGTTGACTTTCTGTCCAACCGATCTCCAGCGAAGTCTGAGTCTGAATATCCAGTCAGTTGTAGATTGTCTTCAGCTAGGTACCACAGCCCAACATTCTGAGTTCCTTTGAGATATTTGAGAATGTTCTTGGCTGCTTGCATATGTGCTTCCTTTGGATCAACTTGAAATCTGGCACACACTCCGACTGCGAAAGAGATGTCTGGACGACTTGCTGTTAGATACAGCAGGGAACCTATTATCCCTCTGTATTTGCTGGAATCAACTGACTTCCCTTCAGTTCCTGGTTCAATCTTCCAGTTGGTGTTCATCGGAATCTTTACAGTTCTGCTGGATTGAACTCCATACTTGGCGATCAAGTCTTTCACGTATTTGGATTGATTTATGAAAATCCCTTCTGCTGATTGCTTGACTTGAAGTCCTAGGAAGAAACTCATTTCTCCCATCATGGACATTTGGAACTGCTCTGACATCATCTCTCCAAATCTCTGGCATAAGAAGTTTGATCTTGATCCAAAGATGATGTCGTCTACATAAATTTGAACAACCAGGATGTCTTCTCCTGACTTGATGGTGAAGAGAGTTCTGTCTACTGAGCCCTTCTTGAATCCTTTGGATACAAGGAAATTTGACAGAGTGTCATACCAAGCTCGAGGTGCTTGCTTCAATCTATAAAGCGCCTTCTTTAGCTTGTATACTTTATTTACTTCTACTTCAAATCCTGGAGGTTGTTCGACGTAGACATCTTCTTTGATTTCTCCATTTAAGAATGCACACTTCACATCCATTTGATAGACCTTGAATTTGTGATGTGCTGCATAGGCGAGAAATAGTCTGATTGCTTCCAATCGCTCTACTGGAGCAAATGATTCTTCGAAGTCAATTCCTTCCTGCTGAGTGTAGCCCTTGGCAACCAGTCGAGCTTTGTTTCTGATGATGACTCCCAGGGTATCCAATTTGTTCTTGAATATCCATTTGAGTCCTATGACTTTGACTTCTTCAGGTCTGTCGACCAATTCCCAGACACAATTTCTGAGGAATTCGTTCAGCTTCTCTTGCATGGTGTTAGTCCAAGGCACGCTTTTCAAAGCTTTGAGAATTGATTGAGGCTCTGGCACTTGAGCTACGTAACACGCCATTAGAGCTGTATCTTCATCATAGACTGTCAGTTCTAGCTCTACTGAAAGTTGAGCTGTGTCAGCTGCTTCTTGATGATCCGATGAAGCTTGAGCAGTTGAGCTTCTGGTTTTGACTTGGTCAGATGGTTCTCCAATGATTGCTGATGATGGATGATCTTCAATCCATCTTCTCCTTTTACGAATTTCTTCTTTCAATTGATTGATGCTTGAAGTGGCTAAATTTCATCTGTCTTGGAGTTGCTCAGGAGTTAAGTTTTGAGAGATTGATTCTCCTTGATTTGGATTTTGAGGAGACTTCTGTAGAGGCTCTGCTGGAGATTGAGCTGGGGATTCAGCTGTGTCTGGATTTCCAGCTGATGGCGTTCCCCCTTGATTTGGCGTTGAAGGTTCTTCTCGATTTCCAGCTGGTGGAGCTTCCTGGTTGATTTGAAGTTCGTCCTCTGGCTCATCATCCCAAATTAATGGTTCGGCCAGATTCCTGATTCGATTTTCTTGAGCCCTTGTCTAAATCTGTCTTGAAGATTCTTCTTCGATTCTTCGTTTGATAGAATCTCTATATTCGAAAGATGATTCGTCAAAGGTAACATGTGGAGTTACTTCGACTGTTTGAGTTCTTCTGTTGAAGACTCTTTATGCTTTACTCGCAGTAGAATAAACAAAGAATACTCCTCGTTCTGTCTTCTCATCGAACGTCTTGAGCTGTGTCTTTCCATTGTTTAGGATGTGACATTTGGATCCGAATACCTTGAAATATCCAATGTATGGTATTCTGTTGTTCCATAGCTCATACGGTGTCTTTCCTTGCCTTGATATGAGTAGAGAGCGATTCTGAGTGAAGCATGCTGTGTTGATTGCTTCGGTCCAGAGCTTCTTTGGAATGGCAGAGCTGGCTAGCATTGAGGTAGCTGCTTCTTTGAGTGTTTTGTTTTTTCTCTCTGCTACACCATTCTGCTGAGGTGTGCGTACTGCAGATGTTTGATGTTGAACTCCGTTATTCTCGCAGTAATCATAAATAGTTTCATTCAGAAACTCCGTTCCTCGATCTGATCTTATTGACAATATCTTGTACTCCTTTTGTGTTGACAATCTTTCCAGCAGGATAGGCAGCTTAGTCCTGGTTTCGCTCTTCTGGTACATGAATGATACCCATATGAATCTTGAGAAATCATCCACTATGACCAGAGTATATTTTCTGCCATTGAAGCTTGCTGGAGTAACTGGACCAAAAAGATCCATGTGAAGAAGTTGAAGTACTCGATCAGTTGACTGAACTGGCTTGAGAGAGAATGAAATTCTTGTCTGCTTTCCTTGTTGACACGCGCTGCACATATGACTTTTGTCATATACTTGATCTGGAATTCCATTAGCGAGCTGGTTCCTAGCCAGTTTGTTGATTGTCTTGAAGTTAAGATGATTCAGCCGTACGTACCACGACGGTGACTTCATTGCTGCTTTTCGATACAAGATAAGTCTCCGGAGGGCTGCTGTTCCAGTCAGCAAAATACATATTTCCTTCTCTTTTCCCTCTTAGGAGTATCTGCTTGGTTTCCCTGTTCTTCACTGTGCATCCCTGTGCATCAAACTTGACAGAAAAACCGTTATCGTAGAATTGGCTAATGGAAAGCAAGTTGTGTTGCAATCCTTGTACATAAGAAACATTTGGGATTATAACATTTTTAGTTTTAAATGTATCATAACCTTTGGTTAGGCCTTTGGAGTTGTCACCAAATGTTACTTGTGGGCCTGGACGCTCGATATACTCTTGGAGTAGATGTTTTAGGTGCGTCATGTGCTTGGAGCATCCACTGTCCAAGTACCATAGCATTCTCATCGACTCCTCAGTGATGCGTCGATTCCTTGCAACCTATACAAAAGATCAAAATTTAGGTACCCAGTTTTAATTGGGTCCTTGTGGGTTAGACAGAGATCCTTTGACGACCCAGATCTACTTGATGACTTGAATTGGGTCATTTGATCTGATAATTCTCCCAGCTGAGTCGATATACACATTCTTTATGTTCTTCGGTTGTTGCTGGCGGGGTCTTGATCTCAGTGTCTTCCCGTCTTGATGTCTTGATTTCTTTCGGTTTCCAGCTGTATACCTAGCTGAGACGTTCCTTTGTCTCTGCTGTCTCATGTGATGCTGTGGCTGGAAATGATTATCCAGCTGGTACTCATATGAGTGATATCCAGCTGGGTATCTCTGATATCTCGGTTGATATCGTTCAACGTCTTTATTCTTTATTCTTGGTGTCTGTAAAATCCAGCCTGTTGTCTTTGTTGAGGTTGAGCACGTTGCTGTCTGAGTTGGGCTTGAGGTTGTCGCACAGCTGGCCTTCTTGATGCCTGCTGTGTCCTTGTCGGAGCTTGAGGATGTTTCACAGCTGGTCTTTCTTTTGCTAGTACAAACATTACCTTACCACTTGTGGAGGCAATGTTTGAGGCATCCTTTGATTCATTGTAACCCAGTCCCGCTTTGAGTGTTGCTGGACGTTGAGCACTAATGATCTCGTCCATTGTTGAAGTGGCTTTGATGAGAGCTACTATCTTCTTAGATAGTACCTCTTCGGTGCTTTTCAGCTCAATGATCTCAGATGACTTCTTTTTCGATTCAGCTGTGACCTTTTCCAAATCTTTCATCAGCTGTTTCTTCTCATAGTAGAATTCCTTCATCAGCTGATCTTGCTTCACTATTTTGTTTTTTAGTGAAACCACTTTCTGTTGGAGCTGTGTTGTATCAGCTACTTTTGATACCTTTGTCTTTTCCAGTTCCGCTTTCAGCTCGGCATTCTCACACATAATGACGTCAAGGATCTCTTGAAGCTCCTTGGAATCGTTCATGACTTTCTCTACTAGACTCCAATCAGGTAGCCCTGATTCTGAAACCTGTGTAGAGTGTTCGTGTGATGGTGAGAGGTTAGATAGATTTTGAGTTCGAGACATTACCTCATCTTCATCGATGCCGTCTGTTTGTCCCATGAAGCATGTATCCCAATCTGGTTCATCATGGGCCATCAGTGCTTCTTCTTCCGAATCTGAAAATGGCATGTTGTCATCCATTTTGTTGCACTCTGATTCCTCATCGGCGATGTAAGCTCTCCTCATCGTAATTGCCTTAGCTTTCGGTTGGTCTTTGTCTTTCTTGGACGGCTTTGGACAATCTAGCCGGTAGTGTCTGGTTCCTTGCAGTTGAAGCAACCTTCTGTTCGTTTGTCAGCTGACTTCTCATCAGCTGCTGCGAACTTGTCTCTGTAAGTTCTTGCGAACTTCTTGTATTTGCCCTTGCTGGTGTTGAGTCTGTTGTAGTTTTTGACCAGCATGGCTATTTCTTCAAGTAGCTCTTCCTTGCTCATGTTCTTCTTATCCTTCTTCGATGACTTAGCTAACTGTATGTATGCGGATTTTTCAGAGTTGGCTCTGAAAGCAATCTCCTTTGTTGCAGGTGTCAGCTCTCCATCATTCTGATTGCTTGAAGATTCTTTCATTGTAATCTTCAAGTTGTATTCGTTGGCTTTGAGCAGGGACTATAATCTTTCAGTTGAAAGATCACCTAAGTCACTTCGACTTTGGTGTACCACCTTATAGGTGTTCTATTCAGCTGTGAGTGCTGAAAGAACTTTTAGATTCTTTTCTCGCTGGGTGTATTTCCCAGTTCTGATGGTTTCTATTTCCACCACTATATTGGAGAATCTGAGTTCCTTCCCTTCGATGGACTCGTTGACCAGCTGCTTGAAGTTATCAAACTTCTGGCATGCAATCATGAATTTATTCTCCTTTATCTCCTCCGACCCTTCGCATAGCTTTGCTAGAGTTTCCCACATCTCCTTTGCTGTTTCGCAGTTGATGATTTTGCTGAGGTAGGCGTTGGAGACCGTTGAGGATATGGTGTTCCTCGCGAAGCTGTCTAGTCCAGCATGCTTCCTTTCTTCTAAGGTGTGCTCACCCTTTGGCTTGGGAATGAGTTGATATATTGGTTGTTCTCCATCTTGAGTTGGAACAAGCTCGTTCCCTTGTTTGTAGATGATGATGGGTCCATCAGTGATGACGTCCCACATCATATTGTGATGCGCACAGAGAAAGCTCTTCAGTCTGAACTTTCATATTGCATAATCGTCTACCGATAAGGTAGGAAGATTCCTGTTAAGATAAGAATCCATAGAAGTATGCAATATGTAAAATTATGAGTTTTTCACAAAGAGGATCTGTTCAGATGACCACTGACAGATTGTCAAGAGAGATCTCTTGATACAGAAATGGTGGTCTATTGAACCACTGCTCTGATACCAATTGATGGTCCCTGAGCTAGGTATTTGGTGTAGAGGGGGGGTGAATACACCAAATAGATTTCTGAAAACTTTTTCAAGTTAAATAACAGAGTTGGTGAGCTCAGTTATTGATCCAGCTGAGGAGGGTCAGCTGGGTAAATAACTCAGCTGGCGGTGCGGAATGTGGTGGTTTGATAACTTAGCTCGGTTACTTAGAAAAACTCAGCTTGAAAAGATTAACTTTATGTTTTCAGCTTAGTCAAGTTGTGCAACTTTCAGAGAGACACAGCTATCTTTGGAGAGCAGCCGCGTATGCAGTTTTGATCAAATATGCAATGTTATGAAAGAGTTAGTACAAAACTGAATTTAAAAAGAAAGTAAAGAGCACACGAATTTTTACGTGGTTCGGAGTAACACCTCCTACGTCCACGACCAGGTTCACTGGTAATCCACTACCACTTGGTTTCCAAGTACCAAGCAACTTCACAACTCTAACCCGAGCTGTGTTCCAACAGTTTGCGGGCACTGTCAAGCCTAACCTTTCAGTTTACGGGTACTGAAAAAACCTTACACACTTGAATTTCCCGCTTCAAGCAAGCGTTACCTTGACCTAACCTTTCTGGGTAAAGAGGTGTTTGGTTTGGGATTCCAACTGTGAACGAGTTCTTACAATTAAGAACTTTAGAGTATGATGAACTCGTTCGAAATCTAGGCTTAAGATATACAAAGATTTTAGCCTAGGGATCAGACGAAAAACTAAGCAGTTTCTGAACTAGAAACACTTTAAGATAAAGTGTTCTTTGAACTATGTAGAACTGCTTGAGAGCTTTTGAAAGATTGATGATTTTAGAGAATGAAAGCTTGTAGAGAGTTTTTCGTATTTGATCCTGAGGTTGAAGATGGGTTTATATAGGTAGAGATTCAAGACTAGCCATTGGAGGAGCCGTTGGGCGATTCTGCACCTGTCTTCATTTGTGTCACATCCTAGGTCCTGAAGTCTAGGATGCTGATTCGGCAATCCCTCATTGGTCGAGGCATGTTGACTTCCTCTGACGTCGGGATCTTCTGCCTTTGGAGCTGGCTTTTGAATTCAGAGCTGGATTGGGCAAACTGACTTGAAGTGATGTCTTCAGAGTTAGTTCCCTTAGTTCTGTACAGCTGGACCGGCTGTGTTTTGAACTCAGCTCGAATTCTTTTCAGCTTGATCATGCTCTGCTGGAGGACTCAGCTGAAGGTTGACTCCTGCTGTAGACACAGCTGGAACTTTTGTTGTCTTCTGCTAGCTGACTCCCGCTGTAGGCACAGCTGGGTCGACTTCTATCTTCCGCTTCCTTAACCTATAAACCTAGAAAATCTAAAGTTCAAACAGGCGAGCTGGAAAACACTACTTAGGTTGAAGCGATCATCTATTCGGTTGGAGAATCAGTTGGGTTTTGGTATCAAATCAAAACCTTATAGTTTTCCCAACAATGAAGATATGCACAGTATGCAGTAATATGATTTTTTTCCAAAATGGATCTGTTCAGTTGACCACTGACAGAGAAAGATCAAGACGAATCTCTTGAATCAGAAATAGCGATCTTTTGAATCACTGCTCTGATACCAATTGACGGTCCCTGAGCGGAGTCTTTGGTGTAGAGAGGGGGTGAATACACTAAAGATAAAAACTTTTTATTCTTTTTCACAAGTTAAAAACTGAGTGAGAGCTCAGTTATAAATCCTGCAGACTTCTTAACGAAGATGGTCAGCTGGACTGATTACTCAGCTGGCGGTGCGGAATGTGGTGGTTTTAAACTTCACTCGTGTACTTAGAAAATCTCAGCTTGAAAATGTTATCTTTAAGTTTTCAGCTTCGTCAAGTAATGCAATTTTTAAAAAACACAGCTGGCTGGGTCAAGCAGCCGGGTATGCAATTTGATAAATATGATATGCTTGATGGAGTTAGTTCTTTAACTGAATACAACTGAAAAATAAAGAGCAGAAAAGAACACGATATTTTAACGTGGTTCGGAGAAACTCCTCCTACGTCCACTACCAGATAAAACTGGTAATTCACTACCACTTGGTTTAACGAGTACCAAGCAACTTCACAGCTCATACATGAGCTGTGTTCTAACAGTTTACGGGCACTGCAGAAGCCTGGAACTTTCAGTTTCTGGGTACTGAAGAAAAACCTTACAAACACTTGAATTTCGCGCTTCAAGTTGGCGTAACTTTAACCTAACCTTTCTGGGTAAAGAAGGGGTTTGGTTTTTGGGGTTCCAACTATGAACGAGTTCTTACAATGAAGAACTTTGAGTTAGATGAACTCGTTCAAGATCTAGGCTTTTGGATATACAAAGAATTTCTGCCTAGGGATCAGACGAAAAACTAAAACAGTTTCTGGAAATGAAACACTTGAAGATTAAGTGTTCTTTGAAGGATTTGAGAACAGCTTGAGAGCTTTTTAATGCTTGAGAGATTTAGAGATGTTGAAAGCTTGTAGAGAGTTTTTCGTATCTGATTCTAAGGTTGAATACTGGTATTTATAGGTAGAGATTCAAAACTAGCCGTTGGAAGAGCCATTTGAATCTCACCTATTCTATGATCTGCTCGATCTGCTGTTGGGCGTATCTTCACCTATATTCATCAGTGTCAGATCCTAGGTTCAACACTCTAGGATGCTGATTTGGCAATCCCTCATTGGTCGAGGTATATTGATTTTCTCTGACACCGGGATTTTTGTCTTCAAGCTGGTTTTTGAATTTGGAGCTGGATCTGAAGCTCTGACTTGAAGCGATGTCTTCAGACTTAACACTTTTTTGGTCTGTACAACTAGATTGATTCGGCTGTGTCTTCTTGACTTTGACTCAACTCGGTCATTCTTCAGCTTGATTGGATTTCCTTCAACTCAGCTCTGTTCCCTTCAGCTTGATTCTGCTCAGTCTTGAACTCTGCTCAGCTAGAAAACTCCTCAGCTGATATTTGACTCCAGCTGGATCTTCTGCTGTCTTCAGCTTCGTAACCTGTAAATTTAGAAAATCTAAAGCTCAAATAGGCGAACTGGAAAACACCACTTAGGTTGATGCAATCTTCTACTCGGTTGGAGTCAGTTGGGTTTTGGTATCAAATCAAAACTTTGAATTTTTCCAACAGTATTAAGTTCATCGTCATCACCAACATCGTACTCATTGTCATTTTGAACGTTCCTGGGAGTCAAAAAATTCATCCTTGGCTGAGAGTCATTAGTTCTAAGACAAGTAGTCACATGTACAGTAAGCAATTCCAATAACCCCATCAAATATGACAACTCAAAATCATCTGTTATCTTCATTCTCATAGTTTCACCAGCGGGGGACATAACTAAAGCATCTATATCAAACGTATACATGCTCTTATCCTTCTTCAATTACAATCCAAGCTTGCTCAATAAATCTTCATATGTTATACTGTTCGCTATTTTATTTCACACCGCAAGTGCACGGGTGCAATTGTGTACAGGGAAGCAAGGTCGTATTCCATAGAGATTGTGATTATTCTAGCAAGTACCACTTTCAATTATTATCCTACTATTTAGACTCTTGAACTTTTAGACTTGATTATACTAATGATGCAATTAAGTAAATAAAAAAATAAAATAAACAAAAGCAAGGAAAAATATTTAGGACTAAAGATAAAGAAAGAATATCCCAAGGTTTCGATTTCAATGGATAATTAAATTCAAACCCTCATCAATCAATCAATTAACACGAAGACTCCACTCTTTTTAAAACAATCACAAATTTAGTTCAAACCCACTTCCGTGACGAATAAACTGTTGATCACATGCAAGGGTCGTTCCCGACTAACATCATATGCATGCAACTCCAAAAAGATTGATTAGATTAAATGTTCTCACAAAAAACTCAAGACCTTCCGACTATATTGTAGAGTGTGTCCTATGTTCTAGATCACATGCTAATTATCTTCTTCCGATCTCAAATTAACACATCAAATCATGCCAAATTGGTAGCTAAGCAATTAAGCAAAACAATCAAACCAAGAACATAAGAAAGAAGAGAAGGTCGTAATTGGTCAATTTATTAAGATTCAAATTCAATCATCCATCTACTCTCTAACCCTAGGATAAAGGAATTTAGCTACTCATATTCATAATAAACAATATCCAACAAGAATTGTAAAACATAAAAACCCTAAGATGAACCTTTAGATCTTGATGTCACAGCCCCAAATCCCAAAGGACGGCTCAACCTGGGTGTGACTCGGGGTGGGAATTAAAAAGCGGGGAAGAAGGGAATTAACGATAAAAAACAAGGAGAAGATACGATTATCCGTGAATAAAAATAGTAGAATACTTAGATTAATATAAGAGAAATAATCGCGAGGAATAGTTCGACAGAACAAACTTAGTTGAAAGGATGCAAGTATTCGAAAACTTATACTTAACAAGGCATTAGAATATTCGAGTGTTTGCAGCGGAAAAGACGTAGATTGACTTCACATGTGAAGATGTGAAGTCGAGGCTTGTCATAAACATGTTCGACAAAAAGCTCTTGCTCAACACCCACCATCACGTCTCTGCTCAATCTACACATTTAGAAATACATGCAGGGCTGAGTATAACTGACGTGGCCGTCGTTTAGCCACGTAAAATGAATTTGTAATTTCCTACGCCCACAGCAAGCTTAGCAAGCGGTAAGTATATGGTCGAACGCAAGGGAGTTGATCGTAACCTTCTCTTCGTCACCGGTGTCGCTAAAAAGGGGTTTGGTCGGAACAGTTCTCAATCTGGGCATAGTGCTATATAAAATAATACTGAAAACTAAAAGTAGATCTGGTCAAATAATAAAGGGCAAAGCCCGGATAAGATTCGAATCATCAAACATGAATATAAGCTCGATCATAGGTCTAAATAATTCCCCCACATGCACACATCAATCGGTTATAGCCCTTAAGCAAAGTCGCTCCCATTGTCACGGTGTCACGTGCTCCTCAGCCCAGAACCAATCTATCCTTTCAGTGTAAAATAAGTAAGGTCTATGACGATTACCTATTATCTAATCTGACCAACTATCCTACGATGGCGTTTTGATAGGACCTTTGTCCAGACAACATTTTAATTTAGACAGACCTGATATGGCCAAAAGCATGCGTAAAGACATACGACCACTCGCTCACACTCGTTATACTTTCGGATGCAAGAGGGCATCTAAATATTTAGTCCAAAATTATTAGAGATATTATTTTATCCGAGTTGTTAACAACCTATTAACTACTCAAATTCGACAAGACCATTTTGGAATCAAACCTAGTGTTTCGGGAGCATATGCATGCAGATTGATACGCCCAGAGCAGACCTCATGGGTATTTAAGCATTCATGTTCAAATCATCTCATCCTATCCAGGGCCTTGATGATTTAGCTAGACATAATTGAAATAACAATAACAATAAAAGAGATAAAAGGAAACATTACTTGGAATTGAAATGAAATGCTTAAAGTATCCAGTAGAAAGCTATGACCAAAGCGGCCAAGCAAAACATGTGCAGAAAAGTAAATAAGTATGCCCGTAGGGCTTGTTCTTCCTCACACTACTCGAAAATCAAAATAAGAGCAGAGATAATGAAGCTGCAAATTTCGTGCACCCTTCCTTCTTATATAGATGAGCTTCACGGGCTTTGTGGACGGTCCGGCCCATGGAAATTAGGGTTAGCCACCTTCCTTGTAGAGATCGAAATTGATAGGGATCTCTTTCCTTATCTTCAAAGATACAAATCTAATGCATATGTTCTGGATAAGGAATGAGATCAGCTCATCCTTATGTCCAGATCCGGATAAATCTCGTGCTCCGTCCTTTGCCCAAAGCATGTCTTCCTTTGCTCAAAGCGTGCACTGCTCTGCCCTTAGTATTCCACATAAGTCTGGATCCCGCACGGTACTCAGTTGGGCTACAATACATTCGCTCAAGAGCTTCAATGTATGCCTCAGTTTTCCTCTTATATGTACTTGTGCCTCTTTTGCGGAATGTAGCCTTGTTTTGCCCAGAAGTCCACCTACTTTGCCCAGAACACCGTGAATACAAATTGTGTCCTCCCAGACACGATTACGACCAAAAAAACACGAAAAAGACTCGATCTAATCTATAAACAAGACACAAAATGAGCACAAAATATGGGTTCATCACACACACACACTTTAAGTACGCTTGTCCTCAAGCGTGTGAATGCGATTTGCCCAAAACCAAGACACAACAAAGACAAGACAAAAACAAAACAAAAGTAAAACAAACTATTCACAACTCCAACTCAAAAACAACATGGTCAGATAAATGATAACAACGGCATAGCAGTTCTCAAAATATATAAGCAAATAGTCACAACGGAAATCAAGCAAAAGCCATCAACTCTCTTGACTCTTGTGTTTAGGCTTAGTGTTTACGCTCATGACATTTTTAGAACGGGTATTCCATAAGCTTGCTTGCCCTCTAACGCCTCCACTCTTTTAGACTAAGGTTTTGGTACTCATCTTCGGGTCTTTTATTTGGTTGTAACGTAGGCTTTAGGCATAGGGTAGGAAGTATTTTGGGAACGAGGCTAAGGTCTTGTGAACTCGGATATGGGCATACTGATACACTTCTTTTGTCTTATTCCTTAGCCTTACTCTCAGGCCTGAGCCTATCCAACCTTTGAACTTATCATTCTCATATTTTTCATTTTTTTTCCAAGTTCTTTTCTTCACAACACTCTTTTTAATTTTGGGCATGTTTCTCATCCCTCATTTGAGCAGTGTTTTGCCCAGATCAGTCCACTACTATCTCTCTTTTTCCCTATTTCTTCTTTGATTGCCTAACGACTTCTCAAGACCGGGTAGGTTTAGAATTTCATGGCAATTTTTAAGTGATTAGAAAGAATTTAATCAAGCTCAAAGGGGCTAAACAAGAGATAAATTGTAGGGTCAGCTTTTAAGGTCATCGGGGCTAATTGAAAGAAAATCTACCCAAATCATTTAAGCACCTTACCTAGTCAACTGAGTTTTAACAAGAGTGTAAGCAAGTTCTAGTATAAACCGTACCAAAACATCAATCACTCATAAGAAAGAAGAGTTGTACGGGCATATGACAGCAATTTTAAGCTCAAATCCTCACTAGGTTTGCTCACAACTCTTTTCCATCATACTCAATCTTATTCGGCATGCTTGACATCACATTATAAACAACTTGCACAATTAAAATGAAGAGAAACTATCATGCCCAATTTGATCATCTTTCTAACATGCTATGACCAAAACAAAATAGCAGAGGCCCCCCCCACTCATACACTTTGCCTTGGGCAAAGTGGGTCAATAAGGGATCTCAACCGACTCAAAACAAAACGAACAATTACAGACAAGTAACCCCTCCCCACACACATACTTTGCTTTAAGCAAATTGGTTGTGTAAGAAATGGTTACGGACAAACTAAAACACAAGAAACTATTGGCCCCCCCACACACACACTTTGCTTTAGGTAAAATGGTTGTGTGAACGGGTCGATTAAAACTAACAGACACAAATAACAAAGAAAAAGAAACTAAAAATATTTACCGACTCAAAAAAATAAACAAACCTAACTAAACAAAAAAAAATGGGAGAAAACAATTCAAGAGGAGGATTCGGGCGGATACCTGAATCCTACATGGGCAAAGTATGCAAAGAGTGCAGCTTGAGTCTCGATGGCCACTTTGGTCAGATGAGCGACTTTCTTCCTCGATTGCAGACGCTTCAACCTTAGCCTATTCTCTGCCCTGAGCATGAACTTCTTTAACCACAACAATTGTTGTTGATTGTTCTCGTTCTTTGGGCGTAGTGAAGTGTGAAATGCCCTTAGCATCGAGCAGGACATCCTTCATTCTAACTAAAGCATTGCTCTCTTTGACTACTGCGACTACTTATTTGTCATGTTCATCTGCACACCAAAAACGAAAACCACCTATGTAAGGAAAAACAACTATCTAGCCTAGGGTTAACTCTAAGAAGGGAAATAACTTTGCCCAAAGGCAATTATTAAAATGAAAAGAAAATAACATGCCAAGTTGCCTCCTAGCCAGCGTCTTAGTTAACGTCGCGGCACGATGTGATTTTCTTTCCTTAGCATTCCTCAATATCAAGGAGATCTAGAGCCTTCTTCTGACCAACGTTTTGCCCAATAGAGAAGCACCTTTTTGCCATGCTCAAACTTCTTGACTCGGATCAATTCGTCATGTGACCTTTTCAACCTTTTCAAAATTTGAATGATGAATGGCAATGAGAAATGGTATTTGCAGGCCATCTTGTTCAACTTTTGATAGTCAATGCATCTACTCCATCCGATTTGCAACCTTATGCCCATAAGCTCATTTTTCTCATTTTCAATCACTTGAATACCTGACTTCTTGGGCAAACTATGCACATCACTGGTCCACTTGTTTTTGGGCATAGGGCATGTGTTGCCCAAATCCTCTAGCTTCATGATCTCCTTCAAGTTTTTCTCTTTTGTAGCTAGATTAGGCATCCTTGGAGGATCACGAATCGGATTGGTTACTTCATCTATCAAAATACAAGTTGTTGGGCAGAGGCCCTTGGTATCGGCTGAGGTCAAGTCGATAGCTTCTTTATTTTGCCCAAGAGTGTTGGGCACTCTATCCTCTTCGTTCATGCTAAGATCATAAGTGATTATCATGGGCAAAGTGTCATTCTCTTTGGTCCTTAATGGAGGTTTCATGATATAAGTCACATCTTTTCCCCGTTTGGGCTTAGCAGCAGCTTCTATTTTAGCTTTCATTTCTCTGGCCAACTCTTTTTCATCAGGTGAGCCCATATTGGTTTCTTCTATGGGCAGAGGTTCATTCTCTGGTTTCTTGACTACTTCGAGCAGATCCTTTCCACTTCTCAAGGTCACAGCGTTCACTTGAGCTTTATTCACCTCCATTTGGGCAGGTAGCACTCTTTGATTCTTCTCCAATCTCGCAACAGCTTGGGCAAGATGAGACAATTGGGCATTGATATTATTAATGCCACCTCTCGTTTCCATTTAAAATTTTTCATTCTCCTGTTGTGCCTTGAGGTTTTCTATGGCCATTTTCTCTACCATTTCCCTCAAAGAGTCGCCACTATTCTGTTCATAAGGGAAATCATAATGTTACGGTTGTTGAGGTGCGATTTGGTAGTTGTTATTACCATACCTCAAATTCTCATGTTGCCTCCAACCAGCGTTGTAGGTCTGAGAGTTTGAATCAAACTTCTTTTGCCCAAATCCGTTGTTCGATTGCCCAACATCATTCACCTCTTCATCTTCAAACCAAGTTGGGCATTGGTCAGTAGCATGCGTCGTAGCTGAGTATACTTCACATCTTTTCACTGCCCTCATTGGTGATGTGCCCATAGATGTGCTCATAGCAGAGCTCATATTACTCATGAATTTCTCCATCATGTTGCACAACTTCTCGATTTTCTCATCAGCTTGTGAAAGTGTTGGGGTCGATCTCAACACATCATCATCATCATCTCTTGATTCTTCGGCAATCTCTTCGAAAAGCTTCACTGGGCAATTTGTTCATTATTGAGCTCCCACACGCTGCATGCATCTATCTTCTCTCATGTACCCTCAGCCCAACTACATAATAATGTATTAGATCATGATCTGGAATCTAGTACTCTGGGCATTGGGCAAGCATTTGCTTGAATCTTTCCCAATAGTCATAAAGTGACTCTTTTGTGCCCATCTTGATGGTGCTTATTCTTCTCCTCATGTTCTGAATTTGGGCAACGGGAAAGTATTTTTTAAGAAATTTGTGCTGCATTTGCATCCACGTGGTCACGCTTCCTTTGGGCAAAGTGTATAGCCATTCTCGTGCCTTATTCTGTAGGGAAAAGAGAAAGGATATAATTCGAATATACTCACTCATCATACCCTCAGTATGGATGGTGCCACATGCCAACTCAAAATCTCGCAAGTGTCTATGAGGGTCCTCTCCGGGCAGATCACAGATCACTGAACTTGGGCATAATTTGCCCAGATAGCATTTCGATTTAGACAGACCCGATATGGCCAAAAGCATGCGCAAAGACATACGACCACTCGCCCACACTCGTTATACTTTCGAATGCAAGAGGGCATCTAAACATTTAGTCCGAAATTATTAGAGATCTTATTTTATCCGAGTTGTTAACGGCCTATTAATTACTCAAATTCGACAAGACCATTTTGGAATCAAACCTAGTGTTTCGGGAACATATGCATGCAGATTGATACGCCCAGAGCAGACCTCACGAGTATTTAAGCATTTATTTTCAAATCATCTCATCCTATCCAGGGCCTTGATGATTTAGCTAGACATAATTGAAATAACAATAACAATAAAAGAGATAAAAGAAAACATTACTTGGAATTGAAATGAAATGCTTAAAGTATCCAGCAGAAAGCTATGGCGAAAGCGGCCAAGCAAAACATGTGCAGAAAAGTAAATATGTTTGTCCGTAGGGCTTGTTCTTCTTCACACCACTCAAAAATCAGAATAAGAATAGAGATAATGAAGCTGCAAATTTCGTGCACCCTTCCTTCTTATATAGATGAGCTTCGCGGGCTTCGTGGACGTTCCGGCCCATGGAAATTAGGGTTAGCCACCTTCCTTATAGAGATCGAAATTGATAGGGATCTATTTCTTTATCTTCAAAGATACAAATCTGATGCATATCTTCTAGATAAGGAAAGAGATCAGCTCATCCTTATCTCCAGATCCGGATAAATCTCGCGCTCCGTTCTTTGCCCAAAGCATGTCTTCCTTTGCTCAAAGCATGCACTGCTCTGCCCTTAGTATTCCACATAAGTCTGGATCCCGCACGGAATCAGTTGGGCTACAATACCTTCGCTCAAGAGCTTCAATGTATGCCTCAGTTTGCCTCTTATCTGTACTTGTGCCTCTTTTGCGGAATGTAGCCTTGTTTTGCCCAAAAGTCCACCTACTTTGCCCAGAACACCCTGAATACAAATTGTGTCCTCCCAGATACGACTACGACCAAAAAGACAAGAAAAAGACTCGATCTAACCTATAAACAAGTCACAAAATGAGCACAAAATATGGGCTTATCAACAACGTACTCAGTGAACACATGCCAAAATATATAAATACTTTTATAGATTAATCATGCATTGCAAAAGTAACACACAGGGGTTTTCCTGTAATAAACCTGTGTTTACTAAAACATTTTCATACTTGAGTACTCATATCATCATCAATCTCAATATCTGTCCAATGTCGGGGAAGGTGGCCTCCTTTCGCGAACGTCACTCACTGAGGTCGGCCCAATCTTTGGGGCTCACAACATCGACTACTGTGTACACTAATTTTGGATAGCTCCCTTTTTGCTAACTCAGAATCCGATCGATTTAATAAGTTGGCGAACCAACACAGATAGGCTCAAGAGAATCCATAAAATCATTTATGCATGATAATCATTTCAAAAAATACTTTTTAAAGCATTTCAAAAACAGAGGAAAACTAACGTTATTTCATATATATATATAGAAAAGCACACAAGTTTAGAAAGCCCACCTGATATCCTTACATAACAAACCGTTTTGTTTCTCATTCGCCTTAAATACTCACTCTTGTGCTTTACCTTCGACTTATAATTCATTCAGAGCCGAACCTCTCCCAGTACGGTGTGTTTCGGGGACAAACCAAACGGAAGCTGATGGGTATGTGATGCCCGGGGCAGAAGTATGGAGTGATTGCCGGTACAGAGGCACGGACAAGGAGCGGCTCCGATAAAACTTTAAAGCGAAGGGGGCAGGAACGAACCGAAACACATCCGAATGAGAGGGATTCCAAGAAAATGTCAGAATAGGAAGACATATTCGAGGAGAGCTTAAAGGAATTGATTGGGCAACTTATACCATCAAGATACATCTTCTTTTCTGGGGCTCATTGTGGAAGAACTTCAAAGTTAAGCATGCTTGACTTGGAGCAATTCTATAATGGGTGACCTTCTGGGAAGTTTTCTCAGGAAGCATGTGAGTGAGGACAAAGCACGCTAGAAAGGACTTGTGATGGTTTGTGGGGCCAGCCGTCAATCCAGAAGTCGGGTCATTACACTTGATGCCTCCAATCTTCTCTTCTCGTCTTCAATCTTCAAGTCTTCTCCCAAGCACAAAAGTGTATGAAAATAAAATCTAAAGTATCTCCTTCATGAACAACCCCAAAACAATGTATTACAAGGAGTATTTATAGGTACAATTCGACTAGGGTTAAGAATTAGGCCTAGAAAAGAGATAGAAACGAAAAAGAAAAGATATTAAAATAATTCCATCGGGCCATGCGGCCGCATGCCGGACCGCATGGCAGGGCTGCCCAGTTTCGGAGGGTGGTCCATG
This sequence comes from Agastache rugosa, assembly GCA_031470985.1. Taxonomy (NCBI): domain Eukaryota; kingdom Viridiplantae; phylum Streptophyta; class Magnoliopsida; order Lamiales; family Lamiaceae; genus Agastache; species Agastache rugosa. The sequence continues at coordinate 5,146,014 of CM062601.1, read as the reverse complement.
CGGTTGGTCATGCGGCCACATGCCCGACCGCATGCCACTATTCACGCGCACAGTATTATTGTTTTCCAATTTTGGATATGTTTTTTCCTACGAACTCCTATCGAACTCTACTTTCATCCTATCATGCTCAATTTTCCTAATCTTCACGTCATTTTTCCTGAAAAATTAGACAAACAATGAACGAGCATCATATTTCATAAAATAACAAAACTTAGGCGCAAAACTCATTCCAAACATGATTTCCTACCACAAAGTGACTTCAATTAAGCTCATAAAGATGAGAAAATCCATGTTTATCAACCCCCCAAACTTAAGGGTTTGTTTGTCCTCAAACAACAAGAAGAAAAGAGAAATAAAAATAAACATGGATTTAGACGAAATAGTGACATTAATGGCTTCAGAAATTTTCAATAAAAATCATGCAAGAATCCAATCAAGATCCAGCACAAACCAATAAATCGAGCATTCTAGCCTCAATAAACTTTTGAGTCCTCACGACATGGAAAATTTTCAAGTAAACTCTCAACTCTCAAGTGTAAAGCATGGGAAGTATATACGCTCAATTCAAAACAATGCATGCAACCTACCATAAGCTTGCATATCGTCTCATCTCTCCATCACTAAATGTGTGCCTCAAAAAAAGATCAAAAAGGACATTAAATTGGTTGTAATGTAGGCTCTTTGGTAAGGTAGGAAAAATTTAGGATAAGTGACTTTTCAATAAGAATCTCCAACACTTCTCACTCTATAATAAGCACAAAATCATTCCCAACTCTTTCATTGACAAATCAAGCCTCACATACCAATTTTTCAAACAACTACCCATTTATGCTCAATTATTTTTCAAACTTTTTTTTTCTTTTCTTTTTTCAAACGTTTTTTTTCTATATTCTTTTTTTTTCCTTTGAGCTCATATGGGTATTAATTTTACAAAATAAAACTTGATATTACTTTTCAAACTAACTTTACTCCACAATATTTTTTCATAAGTTCTACCCTTTCATCATTGGCTAAATTCAAAGAAAATGGATAAAGGCTCAAAAGGGTTAACTAGTAGAGTATATAAATTTTGGACAATTATTTTGGCAAAGTGGCTAACAAAATTGGCCTTAAATCATCTCTTAATTCTTAGCACACGACACAACCTTGAGAGAGATATCAATGCAAGTTCTAGAGATATACATACATGCTTGAATAATCACACAAGAACGAAATCAAGACTATAAATAGTCAATGGCTCAAAATCCTCACAAAAGGTTCAATTGTTTTGTTCAAGCTCAAGAGGCCAAAACGATCAATCTATCAATCTATGCTAAATCCATCATGAAATACTCACAATCATCAATTGTCAAACCAAATCAAAATCCTAAATTTCATCACAAGCCAAGTCACATAAATCACCAAAATCATGCTTATATCTTTTAAAACCAAGGCATACAAGATTTCATCAATTTAAACACAAAAACTACTAAAAAGAAAGAAAACAACCTAAAAACAATTAGAAAGCAAATAAAAAGATAGAATCAACCCCCTTCTCCATCCCCCCAAACTTATTCAACGGCGAGAAAGAATAAGTTGGCAAGTAGAAGAGGAGGTTGATTAAAACAAACGCACCCGGAGTAAAGAAGGTGGTTGGGGAAAACGATCTTGGGTAGACCGCATCCAATCAAGCATACTAGACACCCCGGATTGCATAATCTCGTAATTACGCCGCATCTCCTCATTATAATGCATTTGCTCTTCATGTTAGTGGCGGACCTCCATCTCTTGACGATCAAAACGAGCATACATCTCATTAGCAAAAGTATCCAACCGGAGGTTAGTAGCAGCAAAATGATCACTAAGGCATTGCTCATAAGCTTCAAAATAAGGAACATCCACCGATTGGGGATGAAAAATGGGTTCATGCACGGGAGGCTCATCAAAATGTGAATCCTCATAAGCATCATCATAAAAAATGGGACCATGAGCAGGCACATCGCCCAGAATATGAGCATGAGAGGGAGGTTCAGGAATAATCAATTGCCGATGTAGAACACCGATGAGACACCAATTCGCGTAAAAATGCTCATCCCAATCCACAATAGCTGTCAAAGAAGGATGAGGCAAAGGAAACAACTCGTCCTTCTTCATGCGCCAAAAAAGACGGTGAGTACCCCTAAGCATCTTATGAAGACGAAGGAAATGAATATTCACCAAAATATCATCGGAGACGGGGTCACCAAGAAGAACTCCAAATGTTGAGCAATAGGAGTGATCATGCCACCAATGCAAATAGGCACCCGCTCCAACTTAGATTGCGAATCAAACTGCTCTGCCAAATAAGCCCCAACATTAAGGTGTGTACAGTGAGCATCCCCCATAAAAAATCCAACTCATCGGCTCGCATTGCTCCATAATTATCACAAGCAAGAAAATTCTGACTAAGCACTCTCTGCAAATAACGGAAAATAGGACTACGAATAGCAAAAGCCTTAGACGAACCTGGAGTAAAGTGACGGTCAGCCTCGAGACGAATAAGGACTATCCTATGCCAAATGGTGTTAGCTTCCACATGTTGAGGATTGAAAGCACAACCTAAGGGCGTAGACAAAATATTATTAAGCTCATCCATAGTCAACTCACGAGGCTCATCGCCCAACTGAAACTCAATACGAACCGGCACTCGATTAACCTTAGTAACCTCCAAAGTAGAAAGGAACTCCAACGTGATACCTCGATAAGTAAGCCAATTCGCCATCAAAATCGGGCGCAACGCAATACGATCAACAAGGCGCCAAACGAACTCATCGATCTCCATAGCCTGAAGTGCTTCCATACAAATATATCGGCTTGGCTTAAAATTCAAACGATACAATTTATCCCAACGGGCATAAGCTTGATTAGTGTGGAGCTCAATGTTCTAAAACTCGGGATCATAAGGAGTAGAAGGATCATCACGAACAGGAGCTCGAGAACAAGACGAGGAAGCATGGCCGAAACCCGTGGCCTGCTCCTTCCTAGTAACCCGATGAGGTCCCATAATTCGTATCACAAAGGGACCTACACACATCAAAATAAAAACAAAACAAAAATAAGAAACAAAAATAAAATAATATGAAATAAAACAACCGTAAAGATATGAATCAATCACCGAAACAAGAATATCCCCCATGATACACTAAAATAACATAAATTTCCCCACGTTGACCCACCTAGAAATTAAGAAAAAGAGCACCAACACCACACATATAGAAAAAGAAAACAAAATAACATCCTCCAATTCTCAAGTTCCAAATAATTAAGCAACATAGAACCCTAAACAAAATTCAAGGAACATCCGCCCTCTAAAGCACAAGCAAAGCACAATTAAAAGAAACCCATGAGATATAGAATCAAAGAAAACCACCAATTGCACAAATTAATGAAATGAACAAAAATTTCCAAATTCAAGCCCTAGGTGTGCAAAAACGAAAATCATGGATAAAAACAAAAAATAATCGGTTCAAAGATGCAAAATCATGTAAAGAATCAAAAACTATAAGAGAAAAAGTAAGAAAATCATACCTTGAAGATGCTTCAATGGAGGAATAAGGAGAAAGAAGAAGAAAAGTGGAGAAGAAGGTGTTGGTGGGTGAGAGTGAAGAAGAAAAGTGGGAAAAATTTGAAATAAAAGAGAGAAAACTAACCTGAAATCCGGCAGGTCGCGAAACGGGTCGGGGCATGCGGCTGCATGCCGGACCGCATACGGGACCGCATGCCTCGCCTGTACAGTTTTAGGGGGGCGCATGCGGCGGGCCATGCGGTCGCATGAACGGACCGCATGGCCCTGATGCTTTATGCGGATGGTGATGCGGTTGAGCCATGCGACCGCATGGCTCAATAAAATTTGTTTTTTTTTCAAACAAAATCAACAAAAACAAATGCAAAGAAATAAAAGAAAAACTAACTTTGTTGGGTTGCCTCCCAACAAGCGCTTAGTTTAACGTCGTTAGCTCGGCGTAATGACGGGGCTCAAATCTCGTCTAAGCGAAGACTCGTCACCTCCTTGAGCTACGCGGGGCTGTAGTACACTTTGATTCTTTGACCATTCACCACAAAAAGGGTCACCTTTGGGATTAAGCAACTCGACGGCCCCACTTGAAAGTACCTTATGAATTTGAAAAGGTCCCGACCATCTCGACTTCAATTTTTCGGGAAAGAGTCGAAGACGAGAATTGAATAACAATACCAAATCCCCCACTTTGAATTCTCTCTTGTGAATCATCTTGTCATGGAACCTCTTCGTCCTCTCCTTGTACAAACTGGAATTCTCATACGCTTCAACTCGGAATTCATCCAACTCATTGAGTTGTAAAATTCTTGCTTGTTCCACCGATTTAAAGTCAAAAATCAACTTCTTCATGGCCCAAAATGCCTTATGCGCAACTTCAACGGGCAGGTGACAAGATTTACCAAAAATCAGTTAGTAATGAGACATACCTAGAGGGGTTTTGTAAGCCGTCCTATACGCACAAAGTGCGTCGTCGAGTAAGATCGCCTAATATTTTCTACTTCCATTAACGGTCTTCTCCAAAACTTGCTTGATTTCTCGGTTAGCGAGCTCGGTCTGTCCATTGGCTTGCGGATGATAAGTTGTAGTAACTCGATACTTCACACCATATCTCTTGAGAAAACCCTTCAACCACTTGTTGCAAAAATGTGAACCATCATCACTAATTAAAGCACGAGGAGCTCTGTTGGGAAAATTAATAGAGTTTTGAAGTGATACCAAAACCCAGCTGACCCCAATCGAGTAGATGTTTGCTCAAACCCAAGCGTTTTACCAGCTCACCTGTTTAAGCTTATAGAGTTTCTAAGTTCAGGTGGAATCGCTGAAGACAGTAGAAGACCTAGCTGAGTACACAGCAGAGTAAGTCAAGTTGAGTAATAAGGAACGTTATCCAGATCCAAGACGATAAAGTTCTTCCAGATACAGCTGTAGAAAAGACCCAGCTCGTGTGACAACTCAGCTCTACGTCAAGACCAAGCAGAGTTCAAGACTCAGCTCAGCGTCAATGATCCAGCAGAGTTCAATACAGCTCAGAGTCACCAGCACAGCAGAGTCGAAGTCATCTTGAGATAAAGTCAGATCTGATCTGGACCATCAGGAACTGGACACCTCAGCACCTAGAAGTCAAACCTAGGATTGCTTTACGAGGAAATCAAGGAAGAAGACAAGTCAATCCTGTCAGAAGTTAGGTAGAGATTCAGAACGGCTCTTTCCAACGGCTAGTTCTAATCTCTCCCTATAAATAGAAGTCTTCTTCATCATCAGAAAGAGAGGTGTGACGAGAGAATATATTCAAGAGAGATCAACATACTTCATTGAAGGAAGTCTAACCAAAGATCAAGAGATCTCTCAGAAAAGCTTCAAAGATCCAGCAGCCTTCATACTTATGAGTGATTATTTATTCTCAGGCTGCTGAAGCTCTCTCCCACAAGTATCTAGGCATATAATCCTTCCCATCTTAAGCCTAGTTTGAATGAGTTCATCATACTCAAAGTTCTTCATTGTAAAAACTCGTTCATAGTTGGAAAACCCCCAAACCCAAACCCAGAAAAGGTTAGGTAAAGGTACGCCTGCTCGAAGCGCGTAATTCGAATGTTGGTTCTGTAGTACCCGTAAACTACAGGTTAGGCTTCAGCTGTGCCCGTAAACAGTCTGGTTACGTTTCGATATAGTACGCGTAAACTTGTATCCAGCTTGAGGAACTAAGCTGCAACGCTTGCTGACTGCGCGAAAAGTCAGTGGTATCCTTAGTGGATTACCAGAGGTTTCTGGTCGTGGACGTAGGAGTAGTTTCTCCGAACCACGTTAAGTTGCTTTGTTCTTTCATGTTTATTTATGCATCCAGCTAACCCTTCATAAGCATTATTTCAAGCTGCATAAACTGATTAACTGAAAAGAAAAACTAAGCTTTGCAATATATTTGAAGCAACAGACGGACTTTCCAAAATCCCACCACATTCCGCACACAGCCAGCTGTGTCGATCAAGCTGTCTTCCAGCTGGATCGAACACAACCAGCTCACTCAAAAGAATTTTAATTGGAAAAGTTTTTAAACCTTGGTGTATTCACCCCCCCCTCTACACCAAGGTATCCGTCTTGGGACCATCAATTGGTATCAGAGCAGTGGTTCAAAAGATCACTTTTTCTGTGTCAAGTCAGCCTCTTTGCTGATAGTGGTCACCTGAACAAATCCTTCAAAGTTTTTTTTTAAATCATTATATTGCATACTGTTATGGAATCTTCCCTGTGCAGGAATCTTCCGACATTCTCTGTCGATGATTATCAGATCTGGAAGTTCCGACTCAAAAGCTTTCTGAGTGCGCATCACGACATGATGTGGGATGTTATCACTGACGGACCCATCATCATCATGAAATCAGAAAGACAAGCAGAAACCTTACCTGGAGCTGAACCAGTACTCCGGCAAGTTGTGAAGCCCAAAAGGGAGTACTCTCCAGAAGAAAGAAGACAAGCTGGTTTGGACAGCTACGCTCGCAACGTCATCTCCTCAACGGTGATGAATGCTTATCTCAGCAAGATCATCAACTGCGAGACAGCTAAGGGGATGTGGGACACTCTAGCCAAGCTGTGTGAAGGCTCAGAGGAAATTCAAGAGAACAAATTCTCAGTTGCATGCCAGAAATTCGACAATTTCAAGCAACTCCCCTATGAGTCCATCGATCAAATGGAGCTCAGATTCTCCAACCTCGTCATCGAGATCGAGACGATCCGAACTGGAAAATATACGGTTCGAGACAAGAACTTGAAAGTTCTTTCAGCTCTCTCCTCAGATGGTGTACACACAAAGTGGTTCACCCAAAGCAGAAATGATCTTGGCAGCATGGAGACGGAAAAATTGTTCTCCATCTTGAAGGCCAACGAATTTGATGCGGGGATCACAAGCAGAGATTCATCCAGCCAAATGAATAAAGCAGAGCTGAGGATCAAGCCGAGAAAAGAAGCTCAATCAGCTCAGCTTGGAAGGACCAACAAAGAGCTCAGATTTATGAGCAAAGAAGATTTGAACGAAGAAGTTGCCATGCTTGTACGAAGCATTAATCGAGTGGAACAAAGCAAGGAAAAGTACAAGAATATCGTGAAGGTTCATCACGACAAGAAACTCTACCCAAAGAGCAACCCAGCTGAGTCATCCTCCCGGAGAGAGGATAAAAGGATCGAATCGAGCGAAATGGATGATGATCAAATCTCCTTCTCCGACTCATATGAGGATGATTGCTCTGATTAAGATGTCTGAAACATCTTATTGAATCAACCGATGAAGAAAATAAAGAAACCCAGCTAGGCCAGGACCAGCTGTGAAATAAAGATAGCTGGATACAAAACTGAAGATTCAGCCAGTCATACAGCTGAGTACATTGGTCTCAAGAGATAATTAGAGAAGCGGCATTTGAATCAGCTGAATTTGGGACAGCTGTCTACTTGCTATACAAACTGAGATCTCATCAAAGAAATGAACTGGTGTAGGATGCAGCTGAAGAAAAAGCCACCTACTATCAAATCAAGGGGGAACTTTACGTAGCTGGAAAGAGTGCAAATTCAAGTAGAATACCCAGCAGGATGCACTCATCAAGAAGATTCAGCTGGAGTCTTCAGCCGAAGAGAAACCTGATCCAGTGGTAGAAACAAGATAATTCTCTAATCCAGCTGACAACTTAGAAAGCATCCAAGAGACTTCTCAACATCTGAAGGAATCCATTGTTGGGAAAATTCACACAAAAGCACAAACTGCTGAAATCCAAGTCAAGATGATGTGTGAACAATTTGGACTGCTCAATCCGGGTGAAGAAAAACCATCCAGCTGAGGGGGAACAAACTCAGCTGGACATTAGTCGAAGAGCTAAAGGGAACTCAGCTGACTAAAATACAAGCAAAATCTTCAAATACTCAGCTGAGGAGAACTGTCAATCAAGCAAAGGAGAAGACATTTGTGATATCGAGTGGATACTGTGTCCAAGCTGACCGGTTTGCGTCTCATGCAATAATTGCTCTGATGAATATGCTATATAAAGTCCAATTATTTTGAATTCATATGTTAAGCGGACAGACATTCCTTAGTTAAATTGTTTGATAAGTTTCCTTTCCCATCGCATTAATTATAAAGTCTGCATAGTACTGTAGCACGGCAGGATCGAGGCAGAACGTCAAACGTTTGAAATGCCTCACGAGCAGTTGTAATACACTCGCCGAAAGCACGTCGGCAAAACGTGATGAGTGAATCTCTCCCAGCCGTTGATCAGAATTACAACTGATTCAATCTCAACCGTTGACCCTATACGGCAGTTGATATATATGGAAAAGATACGCGAATTCTTTCTTCCTTCATCTTTATCTCTGCAAATTTCAAAGATTCAAAATCTTCATCTATTCTCTGCAAGTTCTTCGCACAATCAAATTCACCAAGTTGCAGAAATGGCGCCCAAGAAATCAACCGCAGGGATGAACCAGTTTGAAGCTCTAATGACAAAGCTATCATTCAAGAGTATTCTGTCCACCTCCAACCTCCATGTCTCAGAGTTAAAAGAGATGGTGGATCTAGTTGCAGACTCCGGTCTCCTGCTGTGGGCAACCTCCATGCCCAAGCTTTTGCTAAAGAGAGATGCCGCACTTTTCTACCTCAACATTATTGATGAAGACGGCTTCTACTCATCTTCATTTGACATGAGCGTCAAAGGCGAAGACGGAAAGTTTGACACAGCAACTGTCACCATCAAACTCAATAAGATGCTACGAAAGGTGTTCAACCTTCCCAGAGAAGGAGGATTCATCCCAGATGATTTCAGTCGTGAAGAAGTGGATGAATTCCTCAGCAGAGAGATGCTTATCTCCCCAGAGCCGTACAGAGCAAGCATGTCAAAGCTCCTGCTCAAGCCAAAGTACAGGCTGCTGCTGGATATTACACAAAAATGCATCTTAGGGATAGCTGGATCTCAAGGAGAGATCAGCATTCCAAAACTCAAGCCGATGATTGCCATGATCAAAGGCGCAAACGTCAACTGGTTTGATTTCCTACTCAACCGACTGGTCAAGGAGTCGGAGAAGATAAAGTTCAACTCCACCGGGACGACGTTTTCGGCTTCGAGCCTTGTATCTCTGCTCCAAAATTTCTTTCTTGATAGAGCAAGCAGTGAAAGGGCACATAGTAAAGTGGGCTGATTCAGAACCGTTTCCAGAAACGAAGATTCTTTTCCAAAGAATAAGTCAAGTCAATGATCTTCTGAAGAAGCGACTGCTTTGTGAGTAAAAGCAAGAAGCGATTTGGAAGGAACGAGGCGAAGTTCAGTGAGAAGAAACAAAGAAAGAGGAAGGCAGCTGACCCTAAACCAGCTGGAGGTCCAGCTGAGAAGAAAAAGAAAACAGCTGTCATTCCCAGTCAAGCAATGGTGATTCTCTCCCCACAGCCAGTGTCGGCCTTCGATCAATACGGATCAAACATCCTGGCCGAGATGGGATTGAATAATGGATTGTCATCCAGCTCAGATGACGAGCTGGATAATCCAAGAAGCTCACCCCAGCCCTCACCTCCTCTCAGCTCTCCGCCGAAACAGCCTTCCCCTCCACCCAGCTCTCCATCCAAAGAGCCATCTCCTGCAAGAGAGCGGGGAAGATATTCAAGGGTCGAAGCTCCTTCACAGCCAGCTGACACCCATGCTGAACCCTTTTCCACGAATCCCAGCTCACCCCCAAAACAACCATCACCCAAAGCTCAAATTCCCACGCAGTTGGATGATACTTCTTCACAGCCAATTGTGAACCCTTTTGAACCTGCTCCTCAAATTTCCTCAGAATCAGAAGAGAGTGATTCTTCTGCATCTCCATCACTCAACTCTACTGGCTCAGCCTTTATGGAAGCCATGTACGAGGACTTGGGCATTGCAGGGATCCAGAGTGTTCTATCTCAGCATCCAATTCTGGCGCACCTGCCCATTGCCCTCGTCAAAGTTGGAGATCTCAAGTTCTATCTGGCTACCAAGATGGCAACTTGGTACCAGAATGAGCAGCTGATAGAGACACTCTCGTATGAGAAATTGAAGTCGGATGAAGCACGCCTCCAGCACACTTTTAGCTTTGGAAGCCTGGAGGATGCATACTTATACCAGAATGATCTCATCAGAGGAATTATAGAAGTGTCTCAGCAATATCCCAAGCCGCACCCAGCTGAAGTCTGGGAATCTGCCAACAAGCTTCTTATAGCAGCGGGATGGGAGACACATTCTGGAGCTGACAATTCTAAAGAAGTCTCAGCTGAGAGTACCAAGGAAGCTGTACCTGATGAAACAGCTGAGGTAATGATCATTGAAGAACTAGCTGTTGCATTAACTGAACCAGAGAAAGCTGCCCCACAGAGTCCATTTGCCAATGACACTCGCTCACTGGTCAAGATCGAGGCAGTAAAACCCAGCCAAGCCGAATCCGGAACCCAGACGGAACCTGTTGAGCTCTCTGATGCAATGAAGGACGAGATTGCCAAACAAGTCGAGGAAATCCTTTTTCAGGATAGACTCAAATCAAATGTTGATACCCTTCTGCGCATCACAGCTATAGAGTCGCAAGTCCATAGCAATGGAGCATCCATTGACGACGTTCACGGATTCGCTACGAATGCGGGGAAAGCACCAGTCAAGATCTCAGGCAATCTCTTGTTTCTCAACAAATTGATCAGTCAATTCATCTAGAGAAGAGAGTCCCTGAGATCATCTCAAACCTTCAAGCTCCACTGGTTGACGACATTGCAAATCTTTCAAGCCAGCTGGAAGCTCTCAAAAAGACCACTCTCTCCAACAGCGCTGATATCCGCCAACTCTTCAACTTATATAAAGATCTGGATGCTCAGTTCAGAGCTGGAAGTAGCATCAATGCCCAGCTGAATCTCGTCACAGCTGACAACTCAGTCAAGATCGCTGATGTTGAAGGTATTCTCTCCAAGCTCAGCGCAACAGTTGCCAACCTCTCTGCCTCCCTTGTTGATAATGCCAAAAAGTGAGAAGATCACAATGAAGCTGGAAAAACAAGTGAGAGGGAAGCTGCAGCCAAGGGGAAACCTGTGCAGCAAATTCAGAGGGAAATCGACGATTTTGCCAAAGAGCTGGATGAAGAAGAGACAGAGCCAACTGCTCCAGCCAAAGCAGTCAAAGAGACATGGAGAGAGAAAATGGCTGCTCTTGCCAAAGCATGTGGACACAAGCCTGAAGAATACAAAGACTATCACTGGCTGTGTAACTTTCACAACGAGCAAAGAAAATAAATGCAAGAGCTGGATAAGATCATTAAGAAGAAAGCTGAATCGCTCAAGCCTGCTGAGAAAAAGTAGAAGAAGAAAAGGCAGAGCTACAGGCAAGCCAAGAAGAAATAAATCCAAGCAGCCTCAGCTGACAAGAAGAACCCAGATGATATCAATGAAAACTGGGAAAGATGCAAATCAGAATTCATCAAAGAATTCTACTACTTGAATCAGTTTAAAGGCATGGATCCAGAAACTGCTTTCCAGGACTATTTCCTCGAACATGAGACAGATCCAATGATGGCAAGGTCAATTGCCCTCTATGCCAAGAGTAACAACATCCAGCTGAAGGCTCCAAAAGTCAAACAGCTAAAGCCTCTATTTCTAGCTGGAACGAACCTTCCTGACAAGGCCCAAATCATCAAAGAAATTAATCACTGGGCTGGTGAAAGAGGAATTTCAAAATCAAAGAATCAAGCTGAATGGAAGGAGCTGGAAGAGTTCATCTTCAATAGATATGGTCTAAAGACTGACCATCAGATTGATGAACAAAGGAAGCAGCAAAGCTGAAGACCCAGCCAACTGGGAATTTTCTTTTTGAACTTTTGTATTTAGATAATTGTAAAAATTCTTCCTATTAATGAAAAGTTCATTTTATCAAAATCAACCTGAAGACAATCTCTCTTTGTCCAGGCTCTGAATATGTTTACCTGCTGTGATTGTTTAATTCGTTGAAACCCCGTTTCCTGTTAAGGGGTAAGCAATTTTTGTTTTTCCAACTTGGGGTTTTGGCATCATCAAAAAGGGGGAAATTGTTGGGAAAATTAATAGAGTTTTGAAGTGATACCAAAACCCAGCTGACCCCAACCGAGTAGATGTTTGCTCAAACCCAAGCGTTTTACCAGCTCACCTGTTTAAGCTTATAGAGTTTCTAAGTTCAGGTGGAATCGCTGAAGACAGCAGAAGACCTAGCTGAGTACACAGCAGGGTAAGTCAAGTCGAGTAATAAGGAACGTTATCCAGATCCAAGACGATAAAGTTCTTCCAGACACAGCTGTAGGAAAGACCCAGCTCGTGTGATAACTCAGCTCTACGTCAAGACCAAGCAGAGTTCAAGACTCAGCTCAGCGTCAATGATCCAGCAGAGTTCAAGACAGCTCAGAGTCGAAGTCATCTTGAGATAAAGTCAGATCTGATCTGGACCATCAGGAACTCGACACCTCAGCACCTAGAAGTCAAACCTAGGATTGCTTTACGAGGAAATCAAGGAAGAAGACAAGTCAATCCTGTCAGAAGTTAGGTAGAGATTCAGAACGGCTCTTTCCAACGGCTAGTTCTAATCTCTCCCTATAAATAGAAGTCTTCTTCATCATCAGAAAGAGAGGTGTGATGAGAGAATATATTCAAGAGAGATCAACATACTTCAGTGAAGGAAGTCTAACCAAAGATCAAGAGATCTCTCAGAAAAGCTTCAAAGATCCAGCAGCCTTCATACTTATGAGTGATTATTTATTCTCGAGTGCCAAGCTCTCTCCCACAAGTATCTAGGCATATAATCCTTCCCATCTTAAGCCTAGTTTGAACGAGTTCATCATACTCAAAGTTCTTCATTGTAAGAACTCGTTCATAGTTGGAAAACCCCCAAACCCAAACCCAGAAAAGGTTAGGTAAAGGTACGCCTGCTCGAAGCGCATAATTCGAGTGTTGGTTCTGTAGTACCCGTAAACTACAGGTTAGGCTTCAGCTGTGCCCGTAAACGATGCAGTTTACGTTTCGATACAGTACGCGTAAACTTGTATCCAGCTTGAGGAACTAAGCTGCAACGCTTGCTGACTGCGCGAAAAGTCAGTGGTATCCTTAGTGGATTACCAGAGGTTTCTGGTCGTGGACGTAGGAGTAGTTTCTCCGAACCACGTTAAGTTGCTTTGTTCTTTCATGTTTATTTATGCATCCAGCTAACCCTTCATAAGCATTATTTCAAGCTGCATAAACTGATTAACTGAAAAGAGAAACTAAGCTTTGCAATATATTTGAAGCAACAGACGGACTTTCCAAAATCCCACCACATTTCGCACACAGCCAGCTGTGTCGATCAAGCTGTCTTCCAGCTGGATCGAACACAGCCAGCTCACTCAAAAGAATTTTAATTGGAAAAGTTTTTAAACCTTGGTGTATTCACCCCCCCCTCTACACCAAGGTATCCGTCTTGGGACCATCAAGCTCCATACCTTGTAATGATGTTCTTTTGGAGAAACTTCAAAACCACCTTGGAATCATTTGTTTGGGTTGGAACGGCCTCTACCCATCTTGACACGTATTCGACCGCCAAAAGAATATATTGATTGCCAAAAGAACTAGGAAACTGACCCATGTATTGATTCGACATGCATTATCAACCATGTACTGAAAGTTCTGCAATAAACCATCATGAAAGAATTGGTTCAATAATTCTGCAGGCAGATGGTGGTGTGGACATTGTTGCTAAAGATTCCTAAAACGATTTCCTAAAACGATCTCACGCCTCGTGAAATGACTTCCCTGAAGTTTGAGCAAACATGACAATCTGAGCTCTCAGATCTTGAGTCTTCTAATTAGAATAGTACTTGGCCATGAATTTCTCATACACAGCATTCCAATTCGCCAATGAGTTAGGCGGCAGAGACATGAACTAAGTCTTGGCACGATCCTTCAAAGTGTAAGAAAAACACCTCATCTTCAACCGATCTTCGTTCAGCCCTTGTAAAGGAAAAGTCTGAACCACAGCATAAAATTCCCTGATAAAATTCAGGGCATCTTCAGCAGGCATCCCATAAAACGATGGAAATTGGTTGAAGTGGATATTCTTCAACTCGTAATTTCTTGCTGCTTTACCCAAAACAATACAAGAAGTTGTTGCCCCAATCACTGGGCGAGCAAAATCTCTCATATTTCTGACATTATTGGCAGCGGCCATCTCTGAAGCTTGAGACTCGTCACTCGAAGAATGTGCTTCGCTTGAACCTTCTTCTTCCAAATCAGGCAACTCTAACCCTCTCGGTCTGTGTATATTGTCAAATATCTGAGCCAATCTCCTTTTGAGACTATGTTGACCTTGCATACACAAACACCAAACACAAAAAGGAGATCACACGCAACTGTGGAAGAAATAAAACAACAAACCAAACAAATACAAAAATAAACAGGGAAAAACAATACAAGAAAACAATTCGCCTAAAGCCTTCCCCAGCAACGGCGCCAAATTTTGTTTCAACTCTAAACACCTAGAATTGACTCGCAAGAGAACGAGGTCAATGCAGAGCGACAAACTGACTCAAGTCGTATTCTCAAGGAAGGCTCAACAGGGCTAATGCCACTTGTATTATTTACACAAAACAGAAAATAATCCTAAACATTCTAAACCAATAATTTGGGAGATTAAATATTAAACTAATCAAAGCAATAAAAGAATTAACGAATAAATAACTTGAACAATGAAATAGGATAAATATATATTAGGATTTAGAATCTTCTCCTCGAATTCTCACCTAGCTTGTTTCAAGTCAATTCCATTAATCAATCACGCATAATCAACTTCAACATAAGGCTAACGTCAATTACTTTCGCTTTAATCCGTTACACCTTAAGGACTAAATTATACGATCAAAACTAATAATTAGACATGCATTTCCGGTCAATCTAATGTTGAAAGAATCACGATCGAGCAATAGAATCATCTATCGATTTCATCTACTACTTAGCATTATCAAATAACGATTAATTATTCAATATAATAAAATCAATTCAATCAACAGAGGAATTAACAATTAACAAGCAGGGATCAAAAATGATTCGAATATCTAAACCCAAATTAAAGAATTAGCTCAACATCACACAATTCATCCAACAACAATCATCGATAAATTATAAGAAATAAACGGTGAAGAAATCCTTATAATAAAACGATGTAAACCTTGATGATGCTCCTTCGATTTCAAGACAATCCAAAAGAAAAGAAATGTGATGGTCCCTGAGCTGGGTCATTGGGGTAGAGGGGGGGTGAATACACCAAAGATAGACTTTTAAAAACTTTTAAACAAGTTTAAAACAGAGTGCGTGAGCTCAGTTATGAATCCAGCTGAGGAAGGTCAGCTGGGCTAATAACTCAGCTGGCGGTGCGGAAAGTGGTGGTTTTAAAACTTAGCTCGATTGCTTAGAAAAACTCAGCTTGAAAATATTATCTTTACATTTTCGACTTAATCAAGTTGTGCACGTTTCTGAAAATACACAATTGTCTTTGGAGAGCAGCTGAGTATGCAGATTTGATAAAGATGCAATGTGCTAATGGAGTTATTACAATAATTGAAAATAACGAGAAAGAAAATAACACGAGATTTTACGTGGTTTGGAGTAACACCTTCTACGTCCACGACCAGATTCACTGGTAATTTACTACCACTTGGTTTCCAAGTACCAAGCAACTTCACAACTCTAACCCGAGCTATGTTCCAACAGTTTACGGGTACTGTCAAGCCTAAATCATTCAGTTTGCGGGTACTAAAAAAACCTTACAACCACTTGAATTTCACGCTTCAAGCAAGCGTAACCTTGACCTAACCTTTCTAGGTAAAGAGGGGTTTGGTTTGGGGTTCCAACTATGAACGAGTTCTGACAATGAAGAACTTAGAGTTAGATGAACTCATTCAAAATCTAGGCTTAAGATATACAATAATTTCTGCCTAGGAGTCAGACGAAAAACTGGGCAGTTTCTGGACTAGAAACACTTTAACATAAAGTGTTCTTTGAACTATTTAGAACTGCTAATGAGCCTTTGAAGGCTTGATGAATTCAGAAAATGAAAGCTTGTAGAGAGTTTTTCATTACCGATCCTGAGATTCAAGACTAGCCGTTGGAGGAGCCGTTTGAATATCACCTACTCTTTTTAAATTCATAATCTGCCGTTGGGCGTTTCTGCACCTGTCTTCATCAGTGTCACATCCTAGGTTCTGAAGTCTAGGATGCTGATTTGGCAATCCCTCATTGGTCGAGGTATGTTGACTTCCTCTGATACCGGGATCTTTGCCTTTGGAGCTGGTTTTTTAATTTAGAGCTGGATTGGGTAAACTGACTTGAAGTGACGTCTTCAGAGTTAGTTCCCTTTATTCTGTACAGCTGGATCAGTTGTGTCTTGAACTCAGCTCAATTAATCTTCAGTTTGATCTTGCTCTGTTTTGAACTCAGCTCAGCTGGAAAACTCAGCTGATAGTTGATTCCTGCTGTGAACACAGCTGGATCTTCTGCTGTCTTGAGCTTCTGCTGTCTGCCGCTTCCTGAACCTGTAAACTTAGAAAATCTATAGCTCAAACAGGCGAGCTGGAAAACACTACTTAGGTTGATACGATCATCTACTCGGTTGGAGAACAGTTAGGTTTTGGTATTAAATCAAAACTTTATAATTTTCCCAACAATTTCCCCTTTTTTGATGATGCCAAAACCTAACTGAGACAAATTATGAAGCTTCCCCTTAGCTTCCCCCTACGTTTTAAGAGGGTAAAAAAAACAGCATTTTTTAGAGTTCAGAGTTCAGAGCCTGGACAAAAAGTAATTGTCATCAGGGTGAGCTTTGAGAGCAAAAAAAACTTTGTTTTATTAATGTAAAAAATTACAGCAGTTAAAAATAAATTGAAGAAAAAAAATCTTCAATCTTCAGTCTTCAATCCCAGCTGGCTGGGTCTTCTCTTCTGCATCCGCTGCTTCTTTATTTTAACTTCGTTTCTCCTTTAGCTGGTTCTTCTAGCTCAGTAGTTTTGCCTTTGCCTCTTTGTCTCATTATCTTCCTCCTTTTTGGCATAATCAACAAGGTGAGAGAGACACACTATCGTCTTATTGAGCTGTGTAATTTCCTGAATTGCGTCAGCGATCTTCGCTGTGTTGTCAGCTGTTGCGATGTTCAGTTCGGTTGTGCTGCGGCTGTCAGCTCTAAACAGCAGAGTCTGGAGTCTTGGTGGCTCAGCTGTTGCATCGGCTGGCTCTTCTTCAATAGCATTAGCCTCAGCTGTGATTGCAGGCACAGCTTCCTTTGCTGTTTCAGTTGGAGCGGTCCAGCTGAGTGCTTGGAGATATGAGTTGGCTCTAGAGATGACATCTTCTGAGTAGGGCACAACTTCATTCCTTGCAATTTGGCTTCTTCAGACTTCATTAGATTGAATGAGAAAGTCTGAATTAGCTCTTCAATTGCGTACCAGTTGCTTATTTTGGTAGCGGCTGGGAGCGAAGCTAGCTCTGGATTTTGTTGCAGTGCGCTTGTGACTTCTTTAAGCAAGAAGTTTCAAACCTTGAGATGGAGGCGTCACGTGCAACTCTTGAGGGACTTAAGTATTTCCCTTTCACTTCTGAAGTGGGGGTAAGGGGTTCAGCTCTCGTTTTCATCATTCAGCTGCAAGTGATCATCGGCTGGATGATGCTTTCCACTTGAGCTTGGTGCAGGGGCTTGAGCTCCAACTTCCATGAGTTGATCTTGAAATTGGTGTCCCTGTCGAGCTGAAGAAAATTAAAGAGAAGGCGGTTGAAGTATTCCATCTGCTGTGAGGTTTAAGCTTAGTTGATTGGGGTCTAAGCTAAGTTGATCAGCTGGAATACGTCGTTGAGGTGGTGGCGATGATGATGTTCACGCTGGCACATGAACTTCTTCTCCACCGTAAGAAACCACCGCTTGTGGACCTTCTGCTCCTCGGAGAGTAGTTATGAATTCTCTCTCAATGTAAGCTGGTTTCTCGGCTGACTGACTGGGAACCTTTAACTTGATTCTTCTCTTTGAAGACGGTACTTCAGCTTGTTTTGTCTCCTCATGATGTTTCCTCTTCCCAATTGGGAATGATATATATGAATGCTGCTTTGTCTCCTGCATCTTTTTCTGTGCCTCATTTGGCGGAGCAAGAGCTTTGACATGTTTGCTCTTAAAGACTCCGGCTTTATCAGTATCTCATCCAGTTCTGACTGGGCTTCCTCTCAGGTTGAATTCCTTTGACAGGATCCTATTGACGTTGATTTCCGCATCCCAGGGAGTTGTGTGTCCCATTCTCTCTTTTATTTTGAGAGAAACATTAGAGCGGAGGAGGTCTTTTTCCTTTGACATTCCCAGGAAGAATTCTGCAACTTCCTGGTGAATGATGTTCTTGAGCTTTGCAGTCACCCACTGCGTTAGACCGGATCTGTCGATGAGCTTCGTTATCTCCTGGAACTCCGTATTCTTGTGGTTCCTGAGAGTTAAGCCACTCTTTAACGTGAAGCTTTGACAGACTCTTCATGTTGATCGGCTTCTGGAGATATCTTTCTAGATTCCATGTTCTTCTTCTGCAAATTTTGTTAGTAGAACAGATAATATATATAGGGAAGGAAGAAGAAAGATTGTCGGATAATTTTTTTTTTTTGGGTTAAGGCGAATAATTGCGTATCTCTTCTAGCATATATATATCAACTTTCTTGATGAATGGACGATCAAGATTGGTAGTTTGATATGAAGATCTACGACTGTGAGTGATTCTCGCGTTATGTCAGTTTCTTGTTCAGAAAATGCGAGTTAATGCGCGCGTGAGGACGGTTGAGGCGTTTTGACTTCTGCCTCGAAACTCCCATGTTTCAGTTCTTTACAGACTTTTAATTAAATTTGATTAGATATGACGTGAGATGATTTGACTGATGTCTGTCTAAAACAGAATGAATAGGTATATGTAATGATGTTGCAAACCTTTCAGTTGATCGTCGTAGTCAGTTGATACCTCGGTTATGAATGGATGTGTTGAGTGATCATTATTCCAGCTGGTTTTCCCTTCAGCTGAATAATCCTTCAACTTAGGCATCCGGCTGAGCTTATTTCTTTCTCAGCTAGGTTCTCCTTTGAGGTTGATTTTGAATTCCAGCTGGGTCTCCTTCCATTCAGCTGGATGTAGCTTTGTGAGTATATCAGCACGTTGTATGTCTGTGTGAATTTTCTCAACAATCACATTCTTCTTTCCACGTGATCTCTGATGAAGTGATGTCGCACGTCCACATGTTTGCATCTTGTGTGATGTACTGGATTTTCTGATATAGCGATAGCACTTGAGCTATCACAGAAAATTGGAACTTGTCCAGCTTTTACTTCATAGTCATCCAGCTGATGTTTCAACCAGAGAATTTATGAGCAGCAGCTTCCAGCTGCAATATATTCTGCTTTTGTTGTGGAAGTTGCGACGCATGTTTGCTTCTTTGAAAACCACGAGATCAACTTGCTTCCTAGGAACTGACATGTTCCTGAAGTTGATTTTCTATCCAATCGATCTCCAGCGAAGTCTGAGTCTGCGTTCTTGGCTGCTTGCATGTGTGCCTCCTTTGGATCAACTTGAAATCTGTCACTCCGACTGCGAAAGAAATGTCTGGACGACTAGCTGTTAGATACAGCAGGGAACCTATTATCCCTCTATATTTGCTGGAATCAAATGACTTTCCTTTAGTTCCGGGTTCAATCTTCCAATTGGTGTTCATCGGGATCTTTGCGGTTCTGCTGGATTGAACTCCATATTTGGCGATCAAGTCTTTTACGTACTTCGATTGATTTATAAATATGCCTTCTGCTGATTGCTTAACTTGAAGTCCTAAAAAGAAACTCATTTCTCCCATCATAGACATTTCGAACTGTTTTGACATCATCTCTCCAAATCTTTGGCATAAGAATGTTGATCTTGATCTGAAAATGATGTCGTCTACATAGATTTGAACAACCAGGATGTCTTCTCTTAGCTTGATGGTAAAGAGTGTTCTGTCTACTGAGCCCTTCTTGAATCCTTTGGATACAAGGAAATTTGATAGAGTATCATACCAAGCTCGAGGTGCTTGTTTAAATCCATAAAGCGTCTTTTTTAGCTTGTAGACTTTATTTCCTTCTACTTCAAATCCTGGAGGTTGTTCAACATAGACATCTTCCTTGATTTCTCCGTTTAAGAATGCACACTTCACATCTATTTGATAGACCTTGAATTTGTGATGTGCTGCATAAGCGAGAAATAATCTGATTGCTTCTAATCGTGTTACTGGAGCAAATGATTCTTCAAAGTCAATTCCTTCTTTCTGTGTGTAATCCTTGGAAACGAGTCGAGCTTTATTTCTAATGATGACTCCAAGGGTATCCTGCTTGTTTTTGAAGATCCATTTGAGTCCGATGACTTTGACTCCTTCAGGTCTGTCGACCAATTCTCAGACACAATTTCTGAGGAATTCATTTAGCTCTTCCTGCATGGCGTTTGTCCAAGGTACACTTTTTAAGGCTTCTAGAAAGGTTTAAGGCTCTGGAACTTGAGATACATAGCACGCCATTAGAGTTGTGTCTTCATCATAGATAGTCAGTTCTAGCTTTACTGAGAGTTGAGCTGTGTCAGCTGCTTCTTGATGATTCGATGTAGCTTGAGCAGCTGAGCTTTTGGTTCTGACTTGGTCAGATGGTTCTCCAATGATTGTTGATGATGGATGATCTTCGATCCATCTTCTTCTTCTACGAATTTCTTCTTCCAGCTAATTGATGCTAGAAGTGGCTAGATTTCATCTGGCTTGGAGTTGTTCTGGAGTTAAGTCTTGAGAATGAGACTTTACTTGGATTGAGTTTTGAGGTGACTTCTGTAGGAGCTCAGCTGGAGATAGAGCTGGGGATTCAGTTGTGTCTGGATTTCCAGCTGATGGCATTTCCCCTTGATTTGGCGTTGGAGGTTCCTCTTGATTTCCAGCTGATGGAACTTCTTGATTGATTTGAGGCTCCTCCTCTTGCTCATCATCCCATATTAATGGTTCGGCCAGATTTCTGATTCGATTTTCTTGAGCTCTTGTCTGAATCTGTCTTGAAGATTCTCCTTCATTTCTTCGTTTGATAGAATCTCTATATTCGAATGATGATTCGTCAAAGATAACATGTGGAGTTACTTCGACCGTTTGAGTTCTTCTGTTGAAGACTCTGTCAGCTTTACTCACAGCAGAGTAACCAAGAAATACTCCTCTGTCAGTCTTCGCGTCGAACGTCTTGAGCTGGGTTTTTCCATTGTTTAGGATATGACATTTGGATCCGAATACCTGGAAATATCCAATGTATGGTATTCTGTTATTCCATAGTTCATACGGCGTCTTTCCTTGCCTTGATGTAAGTAGAGAGCGATTCTGAGTGAAGCTTGCTGTGTTGATTGCCTCGGCCCAGAACTTCTTTGGAATGGTTGAGCTAGCTAGCATTTAGGTAGTCGCTTCTTTGAGTGCTCTGTTCCTCCTCTCTATTACACCATTCTACTGGGGTGTGCTCGCTGCTGAGGTTTGATGTTGAACTCCGTTCTTCTCACAGTATTCATAAATAGTTTCATTCAGAAACTCCGTTCCTCGATCTGATCTGATTGACATTATCTTGCACTCCTTCTGAGTTGACAGTCTTTCCAGCAGGATTGGCAGCTTAGTCCTTGTTTCGTTCTTCTAGTACAGGAATGACACCCATGTGAATCTTGAGAAGTCATCCACTACGACCAGAGTATATTTTCTGCCATTGAAGCTTGCTGGAGTAATTGGACCGAAGAGATCCATGTGTAGGAGTTGAAGAACGCGATCAGTTGACTGTGCTGGCTTGAGTGAGAATGAAATTCTTGTTTGTTTTCCTTGTTGGCATGTGCTGCACATATGACTTTTGTCATATACTTGATCTGGAATTCCATTAGCGAGCTGGTTTCTAGCCAGTTTGTTGATTATCTTGAAGTTGAGGTGATTCAGCCGTCTGTGCCACAGTCAGCTGACTTTATTGCTGCTTTTGGATACAAGACCAGTCTCAAGAGGGCTGCTGTTCCAATCAGCAAAGTACATATTTCCTTCTCTTTTCCCTCTTAGTAGTATCTGTTTGGTTTCCATGTGCTTCACTGTGCATCCATGTGCATCAAACTTGACAGAAAAACCGTTGTCGCAGAATTGGCTAATGGAAAGCAAGTTATGTTGCAGTCCTTGTAGATATGAAACATTAGAGATTTTAACATTTTTAGTTTTAAATGTACCATAACCTTTGGTTAGACCTTTGGAGTTGTCACCAAATGTTACTTGTGGGCCTGGACGCTCGATGTACTCTTGGAATAGATGCTTTAAGTGGGTCATGTGCTTGGAACATCCGATGTTCAAGTACCATAGTGTTCTCATCGACTCCTCAATGAGGCGTCGTTCCCTTGCAACCTATGACAAAAATCAAAATTTAGGTACCCAGTTTTAATTGGGTCCTTGTGGGTTAGACAGAGATCCTTTCACGACCCAAATCTTCTTGATGACTCGAATTGGGTCATTTGATCTGATGATCCTTCCAACTGAGTCGATGTATACATTCATTGTGTTCTTCGGTTGTTGCTGGTGGGGTATTGATCTCAGTGTTTTCCCAGCTTGATTTCTTTGTTGATGTCCGGGTCTTTTTCGGTATACAGCTGAGTACCCGGCTGAGACGTTCCTTTGTCTCTGCAAACTCTTCTGATATCTCGGCTGGAATTGGTTCTTCCGCTGGTGATCATATGAGTGATATCCAGCTGGGTATCTCATTTGATATCTTAGTTGATATCTTTCAATGTGATGTTGATGTTGCTGGTATACGAAGCATCCCAAATTTCTTGTCTTTGTTGAGTTTGAGCACGTTGCTGTCTGATCTGTGCTTGAGGTTGTCTCACAGCTGGCCTTTTTGATACCTGTTGTGTCCTCAATGGTCGTTGCTGAGCAGCTGGAATTGAGTTTTATTTTGCTTTTACAAACATTACCTTTGTTCTACTTGTGGAAGCAATGTTTGTGGTATCCTTTGATCCATCGTAACCCAGTCCTGCTTTGAGCGCTGCTGGACGTTGTGCACTTATGATTTCGTCCATTGTTGTTGTAGCTTTGATGAGAGCTACCTTCTTCTTAGATATCACCTCTTCGGAATTTTTCAGCTCTATGATCTCAGCTGACTTCTTTTCTGATTCAGCTATGGCCTTTTCTAATTCTTCCATCAGCTGTTTCTTTTCGTAGTAGAAGTCTTTCATCAGCTGATCTTGTTTCACTATTTTGTCTTTTCGTTAAGTAACCTCCTCTTTGAGCTGTGTTGTATCAGCTGCTTCTGATACCTTTTTCTTTTCCAGTTCCACCTTCAGCTCGGCATTCTCACACATTATGATGTCAAGGATCTCTTAAAGCTCCTTAAAATCGTTCATAACCTTCTCTACTAAACTCCAATCAGGTAGCCCTGATTCTGAAACCTGTGTAGAGTGTTCGTGTGATGGTGAGGGGTTAGATAGATTTTGAGTTCTTGACATTACCTCATCTTCATCGATTCCGTCTGTCTGTCCCATGAAGTATGTATCCCATTCAGGTTCATCATGAGCCATTAGTACTTCTTCTTCTTAATCTGAAAATTGCATGTTATCCTCCATTTTGTTGCACTCCGACTCCTCGTCGGCGATGTAGGCTCTCCTTCTGTCAGCTGCTTTAGCTTTCAGTTGGTCTTTGTCCTTCTTGGATAGCTTGGGACATTCTAGCCTGTAGTGTCCCAGTTTCTTACAGTTGAAGCAACATTCTTCTGTTCGTTTGTCAGCTGACTTCTCATCAGCTGCTGCGTACTTGTCTCTGTAAGTTCTTGCGAACTTCTTGTATTTTCCCTTGCTGGTGTTGAGTCTATTGTAGTTTTTTACCAGCATGGCTATCTCTTCAAGTAGCTCTTCCTTGCTCATGTCCTTCTTGTCCTTCTTTGAGGACTCAGCTGACTGCAAGTATGTGGATTTTTCAGAATTAGCTCTGAACGCAATCTCCTTTGGCGCAGATGTCAGCTCTCCATCATTTTGATTGCTTGAAGATTCTTTCATGGAAATCTTCAAGTTGTATTCGTTGGCTTTTAGCAGGGAGAATAATCTCTCAGTTGAAAGATCACCCAAGTCACTACGACTTTGGTGTACCACTTTGTATGTGTTCCATTCAGCTGTGAGCGCTGAAAGGACTTTTAGGTTCTTTTCACGCTGGGTGTATTTCCCAGTTCTTATGGTTTCAATTTCTACTACGATATTTGAGAATCTGAGTTCCATCCCTTCGATGGACTCGTTGACAAGCTACTTGAAGTTATCAAACTTCTGGCAGACAATCGTGAATTTATTTTCTTTTATCTCCTCTGACCCTTCGCATAGTTTGGCTAGGGTTTCTCACATCTCCTTTACGGTGTTGCAATTGATGTTCTTGCTGAGGTAGACGTTGGAGACTGTTGACGAGATGGTGTTCCTTGCGAAGCTATCTAATCGAGCTTGCTTCCTTTCTTCTGAGGTATGTTCATTCTTTGGCTTGGGAATGAGCTGATACGTTGGATGTCCACCATCTTGAGCTGAAATAAGCTCGTTTCCTTGTTTGTAAATGAGGATGGGTCCGTCTGGTGATGACGTCCCACATCATGTCATGATGACCACATCATGATTCCTGTTAAGATAAGAATCCATGGAGATATGCACAGTATGAAATAATATGAGTTTTTCCAAAAGAATATCTGTTCAGTTGACCACTGACAGATTTTCAAGATAAATCTCTTGATTCAGAAATAGCGGTCTTTTCAACCACTGCTCTGATACCAATTGATGGTCCCTGAGCTGGGTCTTTGGTGTAGAGGGGGTGAATACACCAAAGATAGACTTTTAAAAACTTTTAAACAAGTTTAAAACAGAGTGCGTGAGCTCAGTTATGAATCCAGCTGAGGAAGGTCAGCTGGGCTAATAACTCAGCTGGCGGTGCGGAAAGTGGTGGTTGTAAAACTTAGCTCGATTGCTTAGAAAAACTCAGCTTGAAAATATTATCATTACGTTTTCGGCTTAATCAAGTTGTGCACGTTTCTGAACATACACAATTATCTTTGGAGAGCAGCTGAGTATGCAGATTTGATAAATATGCAATGTGCTAATGGAGTTAGTACAATAATTGAAAATAATGAGTAAGAAAATAACACGAGATTTTACGTGGTTTGGAGTAACACCTCCTACGTCCACGACCAGATTCACTGGTAATTTACTACCACTTGGTTTCCAAGTACCAAGCAACTTCACAACTCTAACCCGAGATGTGTACCAACAGTTTACGGGCACTGTCAAGCCTAAACCTTTCAGTTTGTGGGTACTGAAAAAACCTTACAACCACTTGAATTTCGCACTTCAAGCAAGCGTAACCTTGACCTAACCTTTCTGGGTAAATAGGGGTTTGGTTTGGGGTTCCAACTATGAACGAGTTCTTACATTGAAGAACTTAGAGTTAGATGAACTCGTTCAAAATCTAGGCTTAAGATATACAATGATTTCTGCCTAGGAATCAGACGAAAAATTGGGCAGTTTCTGGACTAGAAACACTTTAAGATAAAGTGTTCTTTGAACAATTTAGAACTGCTAATGAGCTTTTGAAAGCTTGATGAATTCAGAAAATGAAAGCTTGTAGACAGTTTTTCGTTACTGATCCTGAGGTTGAAGACGGGTATTTATAGGTAGAGATTCAAGACTAACCGTTGGAAAAGTCGTTTGAATCTCACCTACTCTCCTTAAATTCATAATCTGTCGTTGGGCGTTTCTGCATCTGTCTTCATCAGTGTCACATCCTAGATTCTGAAGTCTAGGATGCTGATTTGGCAATCCCTCATTGGTCGAGGTATGTTGACTTCCTCTGATACTGGGATCTTTGTCTTTGGAGCTGGTTTTTGAATTTAGAGCTGGATTGGGTAAATTGACTTGAAGTGACGTCTTCAGAGTTAGTTCCCTTTGTTCTGTACAGCTGGATCAGCTGTGTCTTGAACTCAGCTCAATTAATCTTCAGTTTGATCCTGCTCTGTTTTGAACTCAGCTCAGCTGGAAAACTCAGCTGATAGTTGACTCCTGCTGTGAACACAGCTGGATCTTCTGCTGTCTTGAGCTTCTGCTGTCTTCCGCTTCCTGAACCTGTAAACTTAGAAAATCTATAGCTCAAACAGGCGAGCTGGAAAACACTACTTAGGTTGATGCGATCATCTACTCGGTTGGAGAACAGTTGGGTTTTGATATGAAATCAAAACTTTATAATTTTCCCAACAAAATGAAAATGAAAAGAAAGGAATGAAAGTGTGATGCTGATCATCTCCTGCTACTGTTCAGCATCTAAAAAAGTGATCGAGAAGCTGCTGCTGTGTCCAAGAGCCGAAGACAAAGAAAAACGAGAAGAAGAAAAAGAAAAATAATCCTAGAGAAATCTGCTACTCCCCTCCAAGAGTTGCTATCGTCGAGCTATATAGCTGTCCAAGAATTGATAGCCTGAAAAACCCTAGCTGAAACATTATTTAAAACATCGCGCACAGGTGTTACGGTTCAGTCCAGCGCCGACTGGAAACCAGCACCGGCTGGGACACATTCCGCATACAACACCTCAGTGACCGCTCCAATCCAACATCGGCTGGATCTTTTCTTCGCGAGCGCTACTCCAGTGGCGGCTGCATCACAGCGGTGGTTGACCTCCAGCTGCAGCTGCTCCCAGCGGTGGCTGACCTTCAGCTGTGGCTGGAGTCAGCAGCAGCTGGATTCCCATGGCCAACGCCCGTTGGTTCTCATCTCGCCTGCTAACTTGCTTCTCTTACAACATTTTTCAACTAAAAACTCGAAAACCTGCACAATTGACATGAAAAACCAAAAAGAGTAAAACACAACCAAAAATGAGTAAAATAAATGGGAAACACACAAGCACGCACAAAAACACGACAAGTAAAGCACCTAAAAATTACACAAATAACGACTAAACACATCTCATGTCTCTTAGATATTCCCCCCATTCTTTGACAACGATCACAACGGCTCGTAAACTCATAGCAATCCTTATAGATGGACGGCCAAAAAGAATTCGCTTTGAAGCACCTTCATAGCCGTTCGATTTGCACCAAAGTGACCTCCACTTGGGGATGAATGACATTGGGAGATAATAGACTCCCACTCTTCTTCTGGCACACACCTTCGAATCACCTTATCGGCGCACCTCCTATACAAAAAATGGATCCTTCCACATGTAGATCTTCACATCATGATAGAACTTCTTTCTTTGGTACCTATTCAAATCCGAAGGAAAGTGCACGTTAGAAGCAAGAAAATTAACATAATCGGCATACCATGGCACGTTGGAGATGACTTGCAACACTTGCTCATCGGGAAAGCTTTCATTGATGGAAACTCTAAGCTCTTCTCCATCGACGGGATTCTCCAATCTCGAAAGATGATCGGCCACTACATTCTCACAACCCTTGCGATCTCGAATCTCTATGTCAAACTCTTGGAGCAAAAGTATCCACCGAATCAACCTTGGCTTGGCATCCTTCTTATCGAACAAGTATCGAATCGCTGCATGATGGTGTAGACAATCGACTTCGTCCCAATCAAGTATGATCGAAACTTGTCAAAAGCATAAACCACGGCCAACATCTCTTTCTCCGTCGTGGTGTAGTTGGATTGAGCCTTGTCAAGAGTTCTACTAGCATAATAGATGACTCGAAAAATCTTGTCCCTCTTTTGTCCCAAGGCGGCACCAACGGCTGTATCACTAGCATCACACATCAACTCAAAGGGTTGAGACCAATCCGGCACCACCAAAATAGGAGCACTCATCAACGCCTTCTTGAGCTTTTCAAAGGCCACCACACAATTTTCATCAAAGTTGAACTTAGTATCCTTCTCGAGCAATTAACACATAGGCTTGGCTATCTTGGAAAAATCGTTGATAAACCTCCTATAAAATCTGGCATGGACCAAGAAACTCCTCACCGACTTCTCGCTTGTAGGTGGTGGCAACTTCCCTATAACAACGATCTTGGCTCGATCAACCTCCAAACCTGCAATAGAAACTTTGTGCCCAAGAACTATCCCTTCTCTCACCATAAAGTGACACTCTTCCCAATTAAGAACAAGGTTAGTATCCTCACATCTTTGCAAAACCATAGATAGATGATCAAGACAATTATCAAAAGATTTACCAAAAATAGAGAAATCATCCATAAACACTTCCATCACTTTCTCAATCAAATCATGAAAAATTGCCATCATGCATCTTTGAAAAGTAGCCGGAGCATTACACAAACTAAAAGACATGAAACGAAAGGCAAAAATTCCATAAGAGTTGAAGCTCCATCTTTCTCAATCTTTTTCGCCTTTCTCAATCTTCTTTTCTCCATCTCGTTGAAGCTCCAAAAATCTCTCTCTTCTCCGTGGAAGTTCCTTTGAGCTATCCAACCTCATGCACGACTCAAGTAAATTCAAATCAAAAGAGTTTGTATGCAAATTTAAATCAAATTGAGAAGAAAGAAGAGAGTTAGAAATACAAGTCTCCATGGGATCGTAGGATGATCGCCAAACATCGGGATTAATGCATGAATCGATCACTCTTAGCACCTTACATTCCTCTAAAGCTTGAGACTCCTTCTCATTATAGAACTTCAAGGCATTGTAAATCGAAAAAGTATGGCTCTCATCATTCACCCTCAAAGTAAGCTCTCCACTAGCAACATCAATGAGTGCTCTTCCCGTCGCCAAGAACGGTCGACCCAGAATCAAGGGCATATCCTTATCTTCCTCCATATCAAGCACAACAAAATCCGCAGGAAAGATAAACTCACTAACCTTCACAAGAACATCCTCGACAACTCCTCGCGAATAAGCAATTGATCTATCCGCCATTTGTAGGGCAATGGTGGTAGGCTTGATCTCTCCAATCTCCAATCTGTTGAAGATAGACAAGGGCATGAGATTTATACTTGCCCCCAAATCACATAGAGCTCTTCCAAAAGTTTTTTCTCCAATATCACAAGTGATGGTAAAGCTCTCCGGATCTTTTGTCTTGTCCGGCAACTTTCTTTGTAGAATAGCACTGCACTCCTCATTGAGAGCGACGGTCTCAAAAGCTCCCAACTTCTTCTTACGAGAAATCACATCTTTGAGGAACTTGGCATAATTTGGCATTTGTTGTAAAGCTTCCACCAATGGAATATTGATGTGAACCTTTCTAAAAATATCCAAGAACCTAGAAAATTGTTCCTTCATCTTCTTCTTTTGATGCCTTTGAGGAAACGTCATAGGAGTCACCATAGCTTGTGGGGGAGCCGCCTCTTTGGTTGTTGTCTCCAAATCAACCACACTCTCTTTGTTCTTCTCCCTCGAAACTTGAGACTCTTCTTCCTTTTTCTCATCAACCTCGATCACCTCTGACTCATCATCTGGCATCTTAGGACCGTCATAGGCAGTGCCACTCCTTAGTGTAATAGCCTTGCACTGTTCCTTTGGGTTAACCACCGTGTTGCTTGGAAATTGCCCTGGTTGATGTTGGTTCGTCAAGGTGTTGGCAATGTGGCCAATTTGTTTCTCAATGATCGACATCCTTGTATCCATATCCTTGTTTCTAGCATCATTCTACTGCATATATTGGAGTAACAATTCCTCCAATTTCGGCTTCTTCTCTTCATTGATTTTTCCATTGGTCACAGAAAATCCAGGGGGGGTTGCAGAGCATTGTTAGAATTGCCATAAGAAAGGTTAGGGTGAGTCCTATTACCTTGATAATAGCTTTGAGGCCTTTGGCTTGTTCCATAAGCTCCGTCGGGATAATAGCCATACGGTTGCTTGAAGTTTTCATAACCCCTTCGATTGACAAAATTGAATTCTTCGGCCCCCGATGAATCTTCAAGAAGAGGATCGGTTCTCTGAGCTAACATGCCTTCGACCTTTGTCATGAAATATGACATCTGAGCAGTCAACTTGGCAATAGGATCGTCATTTGTCATCACAACCACTTTCCTTGGAGGGTCACTGGGCTCTGGCCATTGGTGGTTGTTAGCCCCCAATTTCTCAATAATATTTGTTGCAGCAGCATGTCCTCGATCCAAGATATCTCCTTGCCCGGCTGCATCTAACAAATTCTTTATCGCCACAGAGCATCTATTATAGAACAACATCACATTTTCATTGGCTGAAATCCCATGATTTGGACACTTGCGAAACATCCCCTTGAATCGCTCCCAAGCCTCATAGAAAGATTCTCTCTCCATTTGACGGAATTGTTGAATTTCCGATCTCAGCTTCATCGTCTTACTTGGTGGGAAGAACTTGTAGAGGAAAAGATCCACCAAATCGTTCCATGTAGATACTGCATCCGCATCCAAAGAATGGTACCAAAGTTTGGCTTCATCCCTCAAAGAGAAAGAGAACAGGCGCAACTTTATGGTGTCATGTGGAACTTGGTTTATCTTGATGGTATTGCAGATCTCCAAGAATTGATGGAGATGAACGTGGGGATCTTCTGCTGGTCGGCCTCCAAATTGATTATGTTGCACCATAGAGATAAGTGCAGGCTTAAGCTCGAACGAAGTTGCATCAACTCCTTGACCGAAAATTCATCTTTGTTGCACCACCGGTTGAAACACACCCTTGATAGGGTCTTCAACTTTCTCCTTTTGCGCATTCAAGAGTTGTTGCAGTTGCTCTTGCAAAGTCCGGATGGTCTCCTCCGTTGTCGGCTCTTGTTGATTCATGTTCTTCTCTTTAGCCCTTCTTCTTGAGTTGTTACGACGACAGGTAGCTTCAATCTCTAGATTATAAGGTACCAATGGCAAACCTTATGATCTTCTTTGCATACACTATCTGTCAATCACAACAAAACAATACACAAAATTATTAAAAATAATAAATTATGTCTAAACTAGTATCAAACAATCTAATCGTAATATCACTAGAAATAAAAACAATCCCCGGCAACGGCGCCAAACACTTGTTCGCTATTTTATTTCACACTGCTACTACTAGAAATTTGCTCATACATAACAGTGCATACATAACGGTTATTTTTAAAAACCGTTATGTATGTGCGTCTTTTTGGTAAAGAGAACGTTTTGAAAAAAAAAAAAACCGTTATCTATGTGCATGCATCTATTGGTGACAATAACGGTTACAACTATACCGTCATGTATGTTGATGATTTACCTAACGTTTTGTGCTAAACCTAAGCGTTATTTATATCTACCCTTTTGTCATGGTTTAAGAAACTGTTAAAATTGTGTTATGTTTGGAATATAATATTACAATAACAATAATATAAAAAATATAATAAAATTATATAAAAAAAATTAGATAGGGTCACGGTCCACCCCCAATTTCTTCACAAGTCTCCAATTACACAAAACTCTTCTCCCTCAAACTGTCTCAAAACGAACGCAGCACAACTCTCTTCTATTTCCCTCATTTCGATCGCCGGCACAGCTTCTCCTCTCTTCTACCTTCTCCGGCGGAAATTGACCGCCAAGCCGTCACCCCGCCCCCTTCCACAGTCTCCCTCATACACCGAAAATCCCAAACCCTCAAGCTTTCGGAAATACGGCGACCACCGTTATCCACCCCTTTGATTGGCAACGACAGCAGCCAAAAGGGGGCCGCCGCCGCCACCTCCATTCACCCTCAGACGTGAGTCTCTCTGTCTCCCCTTATCTCTTTCTCTTTCTTTTTCTTCGATCTCACAGAACCCTCACTATCCTCTCTTCTTTCTCTGATTTTCCAGCCTAGCTCGTCGTTTCTCCACCACTAGCGTCGCCGCCTGTTAGTAGCTGCCGCCATGGCTTCCTCTCTCAACTCGGCAGCACACTCACCGCCACCTCTCTGTCGTCCGCCTGTTGCGCCCCGACCTGGCATGTACACGGTATTCAATCTGACTACGTGACTATCCGACTGATTGTTTTTTAATTTATTTTCGAGAAAATGAAAATATTTATTTATTAATTTCACTGACTCGAGGATCTCTTTTCCTTTCTCTCTCTCCACTCTGTCGCAATTGCCCTACTGTGAAATCTCTCGCCCTTGTCGTAAACCAAAAATAAAAATAATAATCATGTTGTTGCCATGTCTCAAGTACTTTAGATTATTATGTCTCACCGTGTGCTCGATTTATTTTTTCCTTAATTTTAGCTGAATTTTTCTGAATGATTTGTTGCGTCCTGGTATTCTTGAGATCTTGATTTATCTATATATGTTCTCCGAGCTGCATTGGTGCAGAGGAGTGTCTGCATAATAACTGGGGTATTTTTAGTGCATTTGAGTGTTGAATATTGTGGATGGTCAATTTTTACCGAGTGTTATTGTGTCGTGTTGTTTGCAGGCCACGTCGGGTTTGGGTGCTGCTGCATATGCTCTCTCAAAGGAGGGATTTAAAGTTGTTCTTGGTAATCTGTCTAAATAAAGTTTATATTGGTAGTTGCAACTTATATGTTGTCTGGATTTTTGTTGTGGGATTTGCATAAACAATGAATGTTGTGTTAGTTTTAAACTTGATGATATGGAATCCATGGTTTTTTTTAAAGTTTAACTTATGATATTTTCTTAATAAGTGGTTAATTCTATGTAAGTGAATATGCTCTTTTAGTTGATAGCTTCAGAAATCTCTCCTAGCCCCGATTTGTAGATCATATCGTCTTTTTTGGTGCCTCGCTGTGAGTTGATTTTACTTTTACAGTCGCACTTTCAGTTAGAAGATCATCTGAGCTCTTATCTAAAGTCAAGACAAGATTGAAATAGTCTGAGTGAGCTGTAATAGTTTTCTCTCAAATGATTCAAATCTAGGAATTTTAAATGCTTAATAGTTTTGTGTTTTCTTGAATGATGGATAGTTTATCATATCTATTTGCTGCTATGATAACCTAAATTCATAAATTCTTATGTATAAATACACAAGGATTCACTAGTATGCATACTGCTCTTCTCGTACGAGCTTCACCAGAAAGTTGGCCTAATGAAGAAATCTCAACATTTATCTAGTGTAAGTGTTGGATCTGTTTGCTTCAGTATACAAGTATTCAGCTCTAAAAGTGTTTCCAGATAGGATCTTATTTATTATCAAGAACCAAAACTATAGATACTTTCACTTGAAGTTTCTCGGTTATGCTATGCTCCGTTGCTTGATCATGTATTTGTGCATTGTACTGCTGCATATGTCTCTATTGCAACGGATGCATTTTTACTTCTATCGGAGCTTAACTAAGTGTTGTAGAGTACTCTAATGGAGTAGTCATGATCAGGATTTTTCTGCACCTTTTTCTTGATGTGCACTTTGTTTCATTAAAGTAGTACTCATCATGTTATTGAGTTTAGAGATGAGGAATCTGCTAATTATATAAATAGAACTATTCATTTAGCATTGCCATCTAGTCCACTACTGGAGAATGTCTTGTGATTTTGGTGTCACATTTTTCTGATTATGCACAGTTTAGGCAATTTTCTTTAGTTTGGAGGATCCAAGCATGTCAGTACATGTCTTTGAGATGGTGTATTACAACGATTGTTAAAATATCATTGTTGAGCACAATTTAGGATATTGTTAACATGTTTACCATGTATTGGATATATATGTATATGTATATGTATATGTATATGTATATGTATATGTAGTGTGTATGTGTGTGTGCGAAAATGTGTAAATTACCTAAATGGTGCTTTTTTTGTGAAGCTAAAATTTATAAAAATTATATAATAGAAATTTGAGTTGCAAAAGTTAGTCATCTGCTTGAATTCAACTTCAGTAACTACTTCTTTGTCAAAAATAAAGAGATTAATAGACATCATTGGATATCAATAGGTCGCTCTGCTACCTAACAAGAACAAGGTAAGCTGTTTTATTTGGTTTATCTTCATAAATAAATAAATGAGTAGTCTTGTCTCTTAAGTGATGAGAACTATCTGGATTCTTGGAATGTTGTATTTTCTTAGTAGAAATTTAGCTCTCTGAAACAATCTGAATTACGGATCTTGTTCACAGAAACAGAGTCGGTGCAAGTGACAGGAGCCACTTCTACTTGGAGAATTTGAAAGAAAATGGCGTTGTATTTCCCGTTAGACGACAATCTGTTGAAGTCTTATTCGGATGCTTCTTTCCCAGTTGCACCAGGTTTGGAGGACATCTCTTCCTTTGTTAAGCTGTATGTTTTCTTTGCTAGATAGTTATTTTCTTGATTAATACTAATCTCTGGTAAATCAAGTACTTTTTGATGTTCTCTGCAGGGTGCATGAGAAAGAAGTTATGCGGATGTTGGAGTACAACAATAACGTGTCTTTTTTCTCTTGCCGTATTTGGAATACTAAGGGTAATCTGCTAAACCTTCTTTTATGCATTCGTTCCTAGAATCAATGGCTTGGAAATCAATACATGTTTATTATTTCTATCTAGCCTTGGCATTTGTTAGAAGTAACTAAACTGTGATTGAAAGTTTGTTCAAGGAAGAGCAAGAATTTATGCTATTTGTGTCCTATGATAAGATAAAGCTTTCCATAACTAGGTTATAACCTCATTTATGTCTGTAATTGTTAGATAAAGAATAAGAGGGTCCTAATTTTTCTCTGACATCTTTTTGAACAACTTAAATATGTAAAAAGATATACACAATTAATTATACATGTTTTCTTGTTTATGATGTATGCAATGAACTTGTGCTTTCTATTTTGAAATTTTACATTCTTGGTCTCTTGAATTACTGGTGTCTCTAATGCATTCTAGTTGCTTGACCTGTTAGGTTCTAATTTTTGTAAATTCTGGTTTTGTAAACTCAAAATCTCTAAATATCGCTATTAATTGATAATATTTGGATTATTTCTCAGAGTAAAGATGCTAAGTGGCTAGCTATGACAGCGAGGAACCAAGGCTCGCTCCAGATGAAGATGGGGCAGGTGGTGTCTATGAAGAATTCCGATGAATATGGGCTTGGAACTAGCAAGGTTTATTATTTTTTTAGGAAAACTAGCTAAGTTTAGTTACTTGTATTATATTTGATGGTATATTTTTGTGTAACATTATCTTGTATCATCTTGACTATGGTTGGATCATAATATATGTAGATTATGTTTTGATGATAATAAATCTAATATATTGTGTTTATAAGAAATATTATTTATTGGTTTTTTGATTTAAAAATAGGCAAAAGAGGAAAAACCAAAAATAGGTAAAAGATGAGGATGGGAACCTATAACGGTTGTAAAAACCGTCATCTAAGGCGTAAAAAAACGTAATCTATAGTGACAATATATTACGCGTTAACTAAATTTAATAACGGTTAAAAACCATTATGTATTACAATTATAGATATCGGGTAATAACCGTTAACTATGTGGTCAAACCGTTGTGTTTAAGTACTATATAAGTTTTTAACCGTTATGTATGAGCGCACTTTTTATATCACCACTTTATATAACGATCTTTTATGCTAATACATAACGGGTAATATCCGTTATGTATGAGCGAATTTCTAGTAGTGCACAAGTGCACGGGTGCAATTGTGTACAGGGAAGCAAGGTCGTATTTCACAAAGATTGTGATTATTCTAGCAAGTATCACTTTCAATTATTATCCTACTATTTAGACTCTTGAACTTTTAGACTTGATTATACTAATAATGCAATTAAGTAAATAAAAAAATAAAATAAACAAAAGCAAGGAAAAATATTTAGGATTAAAGATAAAGAAAGAGTATCCCAAGGTTTCGATTTTAATGGATAATTAAATTCAAACCCTCATCAATCAATCAATTAACACGAAGACTCCACTCTTCTTAAAACAATCACAAATTTAGTTCAAACCCACTTCCGTGGCGAATAAACTGTTGATCACATGCAAGGGTCGTTCCCGACTAACATCATATGCATGCAACTCCAAAAAGATTGATTAGATTAAATATTCTCACACAAAACTCAAGACCTTCCGGCTATATTGTAGAGTGTGTCCTATGTTCTAGATCACGTACTAATTATCTTCTTCCGATCTCAAATTAACACATGCAAAATTGGGTAGCTAAGCAATTATTAAGCAAACAATCAAACCAAGAACATAAGAAAGAAGAAAAGGTCGTAATTGATCAATTAATTAAGATTCAAATTCAATCATCCATCTACTCGCTAACCCTAGGATAAAGGAATTTAGCTACTCATATTCATAATAAACAATATCCAACAAGAATTGTAAAATATAAAAACCCTAAGATGAATCTTTAGATCTTGATGCCTCCAATCTTCTCTTCTCGTCTTCAATCTTCAAGTCTTCTCCCATGCACAAAAGTGTATGAAAATAAAATCTAAAGTATCTCCTTCATGAACAACCCCAAAACAATGTATTACAAGGAGTATTTATAGGTACAATTCGACTAGGGTTAGGAATTAGGCCTAGAAAAGAGATAGAAACGAAAAAGGAAAGATATTAAAATAATTCCATCGGACCATGCGGCCGCATGCCGGACCGCATGGCAGGGCTGCCCAGTTTCGGGGGGTGGTCCATGCGGTTGGTCATGCGGCCCCTTGCCCGACCGCATGCCACTATTCACACGCGCAGTGTTTTTGTTTCGGCCCGTTCTCACTTGTTTCAACTCCGATTTTGGATCCATTTTCGCCTACGAACTCCTATTGAACTCTACTTTCATCATATCATGCTCAATTTTCCTAATCTTCACTCCATTTTTCCTGAAAAATTAGACAAACAACGAACGAGCATCATATTTCATAAAATAACAAAACTTAGGCGCAAAACTCATTCCAAATATGATTTCCTACCACAAAGTGACTTCAATTAAGCTCATAAAGATGAAAAAATCCATGTTTATCATATACCACTAGGTGGTATGGAATGTACTCTTGTCGTCCACCCTCATATATATTGTTATTCTATTCTCCACTATGTACAACAACTAAGGAAGATGACCTCGGCTGCATTAAATTAGTACAAGACAATCAAATTAGGAACAATTGTAATCTAGGTAAGAAATAATCTAATTCTTACCTACAACCGGAACGATTATACATATTCGTACCTACGTAACACAATAGTTGCACCGGTACGTGGTACGAATATACATATTCATACAAGCTTATAGCTCCGTGTTCTACATGTATGTGGTACGCATATACATACTCGTAACTAACATGCATACGCGCTACGAATATATATCTGTACCTACAATGGGTACGAAAACATATATTCGTACCTTTGTATAGCTACGTGTTGTACCGGTACGCGGTATGAATATATAGATATTCGTACAGCCTTATAGCACTCTGTTTGACTGATACGCAGTACGAATATTGGTGATCTAGGTACGAAATGATCTAATTCGTATATATATGCGGTATGAATATATGAATTCATACCGACGTATAAATCCGAGTTGTACTTGTACGTTATTTGTACCATCGTAAAAAGGTCAATATTACACCGGTACGTGGTACAAATATACATATTCGTACCTACAAGAGGTACGAAATTACAAATTCGTACCAACTGTAATTCGTACTAACAGTGAATTCGAAGAAGCCCAAAAAGGACAGATGGCAGACTTCGACTAAATAATACATGAACTCAATTATACAAACAACAGATCATGAAAACAAGATAATAAACAACAAAAAAAACACCATTTCATCCATCGGAATCAATTGTTACACCAAAAATCGCCGGAAAAAATATTAGCAAACTTTGTCGGAAATAAAATACACCATAATCACCTGAATATGTCTATCAAAACAGATCGAAAAAAAAGTGCGAGATAGGTAGCAGGTATCGCGACTGTGAGATGAAAGAAAAAAATGGACGCTGGACGGAGTGAGCTAAGGGAGGGAGGAGAGAGAAAAGAGAAGAAAGAGAGAAGACAGGAGAAAGGAGATAGAAAAAAGTGGAAGAAAAAAATTAAATACGTATCAGGTGGATGGGAGGAGAGAGGAGAGAGAAAAATGTGAGTTTGGTGGAAAGTAAGGATAAAATGATCCAAAAAATTTCAAAAGTATCATTTTTTGTGTAATTTCTAACTTTTGCCAACTATTGTGTTTTACTAAGTGCTAATGCCATTTTCTTATATTACCTCAAAAATAAATCTACATATATAGTAGCAGTTTTCTTTCGGAGAGAGAGAGAGATAAATAAAATGCTAGAGTTGTTCTTCACGGTGGCATTCTCGGGCGCCGTTGATCCTCTACGTTCCGCCGCTCCGTAGCATCAATTTGTTCATCGAGACGGCGGCGTTCTTCCTCCGTGACACCGCCGCATACTTCCTCAGCATTTATCTGCGCCTCCACATCGCGATCGCACGCTTCGTCTCCCCACACATCATCGACAGTGGAAGATAAAAGGCAAATTTTCCATCGTTGTTTGATTCTTTTTTCGTAAGTTTTTCTCTGTAATGTACATCTCAATTTGTGATTTTTTTTTGTCTTCAAGGTGGAGAGGAATATAGATTCTATCGGTGTGGAATATTAGTAGCAGTTTTCTTTATCCCATATTCTTAATTATTATTAGCAGTTCTCTTATCTCCTTCGCCTCTCAAATTCCTAATTCTCCTCTCAATTTTAGGCGACCTCGTCACCATCTCCACCACTTCTAGTCGCCGACATGATTCACTACACCATCGCGTTGTTGAAGTAGATGAAAATATTATTTTTGATGTTTTGGTGAATATTAAAATCAAATTCCTTCTATCTTTGCTTTGGTGGTGGCGGAAGAAGCCGCAGAAGAACAGCAAGAAGAAGGCAGTAGTGTTGTTACCTCCTGATTCAGAAACAAGCGAGACCACAACTATTGTACAATTGATTGATGGAAGTTAATTCAGAAATAGACGTGATCACGTCTATTGTAAGACTATTTTCTTCCTTGTTGTACAAGTGCAAGAGACTATCTTCTGCCTTTTTCATGTACAATATCTTTATTAGTTATTCGATTTTAGTTTGTACATAGTTTATTTTCCTTCGAATTCAATTTATGCCATTTTTACCATAACATGGTTTGTTGGATGGACATATAGTATTCAATTATGTATAATAATTTTTCGAAATATATATAGCATTTATATGTATATGATTGGCATGTTCTTAATTTATTATTACATTAATTAATAAATATATAAATATATTATTCCAAATATTAAACCAATAATATTATCTAAAAAATTGATTATTTCATTAATTATAATTTTAGTGGCAATAGTCAAATGCAACTACATAATGGGTTATTTAGTGACGATTGTAACATGTGGTATTGAGTTTCAGTGACGATCAATGATTGCAACTATTTATTGGGCTATATAGTGACAATTATAGCATGTGACTAAATTATGGAGTTGTAGTGACAAAATATCTCATGTCGTTGAAACAATGAACTACAGTGACGAGCATTCCACGTGGCTATAAAAAGTGAAATACAGTGAAGACAAATTACCGTCACAAGATAATCATAATCAGTGACAAGATCATCTGGCAAATCAATTTCGGTGGCAACTTGGCAAATAAAATCGATTTCAAGGTCATAATCTAAAATAATAGACCTAATTATAATTTCTTACAAAATAAATTCTCAGCGGTGGCAGTAATTAACGGGTTTGAATAATACCCCACGATCTTAGTCTCTGCTATTTCGTCTCCCAATCTATGTCAATTCGTTTCTCTATTCACTCTCTTCGATCACAACAGCGGAACACATTCGATAAAAAAAATTGACACAGATTAAATTCTTTTCCATATTAATGGGAGAAGTAGATGAAGAGAGAGCTAGATCCGGGAGCAACAAATTCTCGCTTCAGAATTTTATCTCTACAACAGAAGTTTCAGATTCTTCTCACTGCTACTGCAAAACGAGGTACGCATTTTGTTCCCAGATATCTCAGTAATCTGTATTTCATCTTGTGTAGAAAAAAATTTAGATTTTAATTCTTGAATTTGTTTTCATATCATCCGAAGAAAAATCTACATTATTGAATTGGTCTACTAAAACAATTTATGTTCCACGACTCCAACCGGACGGAGATGCAACTGATTTTTTGATATTGTTTGACACTACAGGACTGTTGACATCGGCTAATGATGAGCAATCTGTGCAGGAGAAGCCCGCCCGAATCCGGAATTGATGTGTCGTCAATCGAGACTGGCTTTAGATTATTGGAGTATGGATCTATTATAGAACTCAACCAGCGAGAATTGTGGTGGCTTGTATGCTTGCAGAATTGGGAATGCTAGATAAATAGTTCATTTTTCCATAATGCCGACGAGTTAGTTTCTCAATCGACTTTATATATCGTTTCTTGTATGGATGATTTTCCCCTTTCAGCTTTCTAAGCTACGTGCCTGCGTTTATGAACTACGATACTTGCACACAAGCATTGAAGCGTAAGGTTTTATATTTGCTTAATTATGTGATGAGATGTAACCTACTACTATGAGTGATTGATAATGTACTTCTTAGCAAACACTTACATTCTCTTACACTTCTACCCATGAGTTTCACAAGGGAGTGGGAGTAGGAGGATTGCCATTCGTGCATGATTTATTTTATTCTTTCAAATTCCTTCGAAAATATAGGACAGACCATTTTTCAATGAAAAATTAGCTGCAGACAGTGTACTTCTACTGGATTTTTTTCAAGATATTATGTTTAGTATCTTATAAAAATATGTAATAATTATTTTTTGTTGTTTATCAGAGATGGAGAATTAGATGAACCCCCTACTAAAGTCGAATTTTTGGCAAACAAGGAGGCTTTCTTCAAAGATATAGTAAGGATGGCCAATCAATCAAATATACATGAACTGATGAGCATACAATGTTACTAAAGTCATTTGTGAAATGTTGAAATATACATACAAGTTATGTGAATTTCAAACTATAGAAAAAGGTATATAGATACATTTCAAATATTAATTATTGTTTCCCCTGTTTTGTCTGTGCGTGTGAGTTTTTTCTGACGTTAAATATGTCATGTCATGCGGGTCTAGCTCTTACTTTGTATGAGTCCCCCAT
The DNA here is from genome assembly GCA_031470985.1 of Agastache rugosa. Classification (NCBI taxonomy): domain Eukaryota; kingdom Viridiplantae; phylum Streptophyta; class Magnoliopsida; order Lamiales; family Lamiaceae; genus Agastache; species Agastache rugosa. Next base: position 5,104,958 of record CM062601.1, on the reverse strand, counting down.
TATCTTATTTCCTGATTTTTTGCAGTATACAAATTTGTAAAATTCAAGCCATGAAATCTTCAATAATACATTGTATCTTCATAAATCATATAGATTTGGAACAAAAACTGAAAAAAGATGATGCTCATAGTGAATATATGTCTTTCTTGTACTTGCTTTTGCTTTTTATCATTGACAGATAAGATGGAAATAATAGAATTGAAGAGAAGTAGTTTGAAAAGGAAGAAGCGTCACCTATGATTATTGGGATTGGTTTCTTGATCTCAAACAATGTTGGAGTTGTGCTGCTAAATTAGTGAATAGTAATATTATCCTCTATGTCTTTCGGTAAATATCGTGTTGTTGGGAAAATTAATAGAGTTTTGATTGGATACCAAAACCCAGCTGACCCCAACCGAGTAGATGATCGCACAAGCCTAAGCTTTTTTCAGCTCACCTATTTGAGCGTATAGAGTTTCTTAGTTTACAGGTAGATTCGCTGAAGACAGCAGAATACACAGCTAAGTAGACAGCTTACGAACTCAGTAGAGCAGACTCAGCAGAGCAAGACCAAGTAGAGTCAAAGACCCTGCAGTATCAAGACCCAGCTGAGTGACGGAAACCCAGCTCAGTGTCGAAAACCCAGCTCAGTGTAAAAGACCCAGCTTAGTGTCAATGACACAGCTCAGGTCTAAAACACAGCTCAGGTTAATGACAACTCAGGGTGAAGCCACAGCTCAGGTTAATGATGCAGCACAAGTCTAAAGACACAGCTCAGAGTCAAGACACAGCAGAGTCCAAACCGCTGAAGATACAGCAGAAATGCTTAGCAGCCCGAAGATGAAGACCTTCTCAAAGACAAGATCCCGATGTCAGAAGATCTTATCTGACGCAGTCAGATCAGAGAAGAACTAGCCTCTGCAGATGCAGACCTACTTCGTAGGTTAAAGGCCAGAAGTCAATAAGAGTAGGTAAGATTCAAACGGCTCTCTTCCAACGGCTAGTTTGAATCTCCACTTATATATATCTCCTCACCATTGAAGAAAGGTGTGGACTGGAGAGACGACTGAAGAACTAGAAGTGCAAAACAGAAAAATGAACAACGATCTTCAAAGCCAAATCTTTCAAGAACACCCAGCCAGTCAGCTGTGTTCTTAGTTGTTCACATATTCAGTCTTAGGCAGATTAGATCAGAATATAAACATCTTAAGCCTAGTTTGAACGAGTTCATCATACTCCTTGTTCTTCATTGTAAGAACTCGTTCACAGTTGGAAAACCCATACCCAAACCCAAACCCAGAAAGGTTAGGTAAAGGTACGCTTGCTCGAAGCGTGTAATTCGAGTGGTTAGGTTCTTCTGTACCCGGAAACTGAAGGTGTAGGCTTGACAGTGCCCGCAAACTGTTGGAACACAGCTCGGGTTAGAGTTGTGAAGTTGCTTGGTACTTGAAAACCAAGAGGTAGTGAATTACCAGTGAACCTGGTCGTGGACGTAGGAGGTGTTACTCCGAACCACGTTAAAATTGCTTTGTACTTTACTGTTTTATTTTATGCATTTAGCTAACCTCTCACGCATACATTTCAAGCTGCATAAACTGACTAACTGAAAAGTGAAACAGAGCTTTGCAATATATTTGAAGCAACAGACGGACTTTCCAAATTCACCAACTTCCGCACACACACTCACACAGCCAACTGTGTCAATCAAGCTGCTATCCAGCTGGATCGGACACAGCAGGCTCTCTCAAAAGAGTTTTAACTTGGACAAGTTTTTAAACCTTGGTGTATTCACCCTCCCTCTACACCAAGGTATCCGTCTTGGGACCAACAATTGGTATCAGAGCAGTGGTTCAAAAGATCACTGTATCTGTCAAGTCAGTATTTCCCTGCTGAAAAGTGGTCACCTGAACAGATCCTTCAAAGCTTCAAATTTTTTTTAATCATTATATTGCATACTGTCGTGGAATCTTCCTTGTGCAGGAATCTCTCAATAGAGGAGCTCTTGAGAAATCATGAATCCAAACATTTGTCCAAGATGCGAGTGTTACAGGAACTATCTCCATGACTTGGGGGTACGAAGAACAAGATATCTAAGTATCTTGGAACACTGGAGAGAGGAATTTCACTCAGCAGCAGACTGGATGGACTGTGATGCAATCGTCTCAAGCCACCAGGAGTTGAGAAGAACAGAAAGGCTGATTGATGATTTGGAACGTCTCATACTCAGAATATATGACACCATGAGAGACAACCACCAAAGTCATCACAATATCTGACGAAAGCTTAGAAGAAGCTCAATCAGCTCAGCCGGGAAGGACCAACAAGGAGCACTGAAAGATGAGCAAAGAAGATGAAGAAACCCAGCTAGATGACTGGAACCAGCTGTGAAATAAAGACAGCTGGATGCATAACGGAAGATGCAGCTAGTCATTCAGCTGAGTACAATGGTCTCAAGAAAAGAATAAAGAAGCAGCATATGAATCAGCTGGATTTGGAACAGCTGACAACCTGCCATACAATCTGAGACCTCTTCAAAAGAAACGAGCCGATGGTGAGAAAATCCGATCATTAAAAGGAAGTAGGATGCAGCTGAAGAAAAAGCCACCTACTATCAAATCGAGGGGGAACTCTACATAGCTGGAAAGAATCAGCAAAATCAAGTAAAATACCCAGCAGGATGCACTCACCAAGATAGACTCAGCTGAAGTCATCAACTGGAGGGAAAACTGATCCAGCAGAGCAATCAGGATGATCCCCCAACCTGATGACATCATCCATGAGATTTCTCAACCTCTGAAGAAATCCATTGTTGGGAAAATTCACACAAAAACACCTTTGCTGAAATCTAAGTCAAGATGGTGTGAATTACGCTGACTGCTCAATCCTAAACAAAGAAAAGTTCATCCAACTAAGGGGGAACAAACTCAGTTGGATCTCAAAAGCTCAGATCAGAAGGATTATCCAGCTAAAAGGAAATAAAGCTCAGCTGGACAACTATCGAAGAGCTAAAGGGAACTCAGCTGAAGAAGCTTCAAACTAATCACCAATATACTCAGCTGAGGAGAACCTTCAATCTAGCAGAAGAAAATACAGCAGTGGTATCAGCTGACTACAATGATCAGCTGACGGGTTTGCAGATTTTGTTTATTATATTTCTTGTTGTAATAGGCTATGTAAGGATAAAATTATTTGAATATAATTCAAACATCTAAACATTCCTTAAATGGATTATTCAGCAAGCTATCCTGTAATACCCCACTTTTTCATAACTAATCTTAGTAAATAATTAAGATAATTATTTAGAATAATTAAAATGCGAGAACTTATAAAGAAAATAAGTTCATGCAATTAAAATTTTTCGGCAATACTAATTTGCCGAATTCAAAGTTTCTAAGATTTATTCTCATTCCGGTTAATCCGAAATGAGATAATGAAGGTATCTATGATTACGTGCTTATATATTTGATATTATCTGAAAAGTATGTGTTAGTTTTGGAAGATTTGATTTCTCCGGAAATCATAAAATTTCTCTGGCAAATTATTTTAGTTCCGGATTTTATTTCCGAAAATTTCTTGAGAAAGCTTATATTAGGGTTTGAGAAACCCAAATAATTTTTATAAGTTCGAAAGCTTTTTAATTAAAGCTGTGATGATTGTTTATTGGATGTTTGATTAATTAATTAGAGAATTAATTAATCAATTAAAGTAAGATTTATATGCTTAATGTTTAATAAATTAATTAAGCTAATTTTTGAAGCATAATATTCCTAAGAAATAAAGCTTGTCTTATAAGCTTTATTATTAATTTCTAATTAATTTAATCTAACAATATCTAAGAGAATAAATTATAAGATATTGTTAGTATTAAATTTAATTCATAATATCTTAATTTAGATATTATAACACTAAGTCAAATTACTAACTAATAAGGGAGTGACACCACACCTTATCCAAAATGCAATGATGATGAAGAGATTAGTCAAGATTAGCATGCTACATACGTGTGTTTAAGTTCAATGTATTTAGACTTAGCTATTAGTTAAGTGTGTTGCATCCATCTTCATCCTCATTTGCTCTCCCTCAAACTCTCGACACACACACGGCAAAACACACTCAATCACACACAATCTTCATTGAAGAAGCTTCACCAAGCTCAAGAAATCAAAGAAACTAGCATTCAAATTAATCAAGAAGGTTAGATCTTTCACTAATCAAGTTCTTAGCTCAAGATTGAGCATAAAAATCCATCTTCTTTTTCAAAATTTATGAAAAATATGGAAAAATAAAGGCTTTTTAATTTTGATGTTTGATGATTAAATTGATGGATTATTTGAGCTTAGAAAATTATTTTAAGCATGTTTAATGTTGGAATTAATCAAAGATTCAAGACCCTTTTATTTATTTTGGAATTACCGAAAATTAATGAATAAATTAGGGATTTTTGATTGTTGAATTTCATGATCAAATTGATGAATTATATGAGTTCATGTGATGTATATAAACATGTTTAGTGATTGAATTTAGCTAGCTTGATCATTTGTTAATTCATTTAAAAAGGGCCGAAATTAAGGGCTAAAACTAAGAATATTTTATTTAATCTTACATGCTTGAATTAATGTTTAATTTGAGCTTATATGATGTTTTTGAACATGTTTATACATGAATTAAATGAGTTGAAACTCCCTGGCCTAATTTGTAAGAAATTCGAAATTAATGGTCTTGAAATTGAGAGTTTCTGGAGTTTAATTGCTAGCTTAAGTCACCGGATCCAAATTGATTAACACAATTTGGACCCCAAATTGATTAACACAAATGTTGGATCCAAATTGATTAACTCAATTTGGACCCAATTAACTGATTGGACCATTGAATTACGATTGGACCCGGTCAATTGGAATTACCTGATTGAACTCGGTGATTTCTACTGACTCAATTGGATTATTGGACCTGGGATTGAATTGAATTACCTAAGTCAATTTGGATTTACCCTAATTGACTCGATTTGGATTTACTCAATTGGACCCAATGAATTACCAGTTGGACATTGGATTAACTCAATGGTCCATTTTTCCGGCCATTTTTTTTCCGGCCGGCTCAATTTTCGGCTTTTTCCATTCGGTTTTTCCGGCCTTAGTTTTTCCATTTTTCCGGCTAGCTTTCTCAGATAACTCGCTTTTTCCAAATTAGCTTTGATTTTCCAATCGGCTTGATTTATCCAAATTGATCTTTGGTCAACTTGTTTTCAGTTGTTTCTTCCGTAAACTCAAAAGTTAAAATGTTAGCTAATTTTTCCTAATGATACGTTAATGATGAGTTTAAGAATTAATGATACGTCATTAATGAGCTTACATGTCAAAGACATATATTGATAATATAATGTTAAGCTTAAATGTTATCAAAGAGCTTAAGCATTTTTTTTATATGCTAAAATAAATAAAGAAAGAGCTTAATGATTAATGAGATGCTTATATGAAGAAATGAAATGTTTATTTTTTTATGATATGATGTTATGAATGATATGATAAGCTTAAGTGTTTAATGATGTAAATAGTATGAGTTTAAATGTTAATAAAGTGTTTATATGCTTAAGTATGAGATTAAATGATGAAATATGTGATTTTATGTTTCTAAGTGTTTCCTGATGTTGTGATCGATTAGTTATCGATTAAAGAGTTAAGTAAAGTAGAAAAAGTAATTAGAAAAGTTAAGTTTTACTTTGCCGTGAGAAAATCCTAGAAAGTCGAGTCGAAGTAGAGAATTCGTATTATGGCAGCAGCATCCCTCATTTCTTTGTTTAATTCTTCTCGCTCTTATGTTAAAATCAAAATTCTTAAATGAAGGCTCGAGCGGGACCGTAAATTGAGGGAAAAGCCGAGAAGCAAAAGTGTAGTTAAAGTAGCTTCAATTCAGGTGGGCTTTCTGAACTAAAGAAATAAAGAATGTGATATTATGATTATATATATGTGTGTTGATTTTTAAAGTGATTGACTTGCCAATTTTTGAAGTTTTTGTATGATACCATCTACCAAAGAAAGACGAATTCGGTCCTGCGTAATGTAGGATTTGTGTACACTATGTGGTAATCGGGAGCCTTCCTTATGGTGGGACGATTACAAGTGTTTGAGAAGGAGGCCTACTTCTCAACACTCAAAAGTTATAGTAGATGTGGTACATACATGATAAGTATTTTGACTGCGCAGTCACTTATAATGAAAGGAAAAAGGTTTGAGCATGCACAGGTTTGTTTATAAAAGTTACTTGTGCTACGCTTTATGGCAAGAATCAATCTATAGCTCTAAGTAGCAAATTTTCAATTATTTTGGCATGTGTCCACTGAGTACAAAAGTACTCAGCCCTGCATGTTATTTCTAAAATGTGCAGGCTAGCTTGGATGAAGATGGAGTGTGCTGGGCGGACTTTTGTTGTTGACCTCTTGAAACTTGGTGGATGTTGAGCAGGGTTATATGTCTTCATACATATAATCAAAGATATGTCATGTTGGTTTCCGCTGCAACACTTTGAAGTTATTCAGTAATTGTTGTCTTAGTGTGATATTGAAGCTATGACTTGATAACCCTTGTTTCCGTTGCAAAACTCTGATACGAGATGGTGTTGTCTTTTGACCATTCTCGGCTATTTTGGTTTGACTTGAAAGTATGATTTATTGTATGATGGGTTTTTGTTGGATAACTGGGTCGTTATCTTGTTCCTTGGTTAATCATAAATTGTGTACGTCGTGGGACCCACCGGCTTGGTTATCTTCATTCTAAGTCGGGCTGCGACAGAGTGGTATCAGAGCAGCTTGTCTGCTCTAAGTCTAAAATTTTTCTCTTGAGTCTAGTCTAGACTTGAACCCCTAGACTAGTTAAGTCTTAAACAACAAAAGTCCAGCACCTCATCTCATCCAGCAAAGTCAGGTATGTATTAAAAGTTTTCTAAAGATTAAAAGTTTAAAGTTTGAAGATATATTGTAAAGTTTTGATGCCTTATGAAGAGTAAAGCTTAGACATTCCATTTATTCTTTTTGATGAGAAGGACGTTATTTTAAGTAAAGACTCGATTCGTGGAAGTCTTTGAAATTAGGAAATAATACGGGAGTAGCAATTTTATGCAAATCTCTAAATGAACCTTGAATTTTGTTGAAGAGTTTGTAATCCCGTATGACAAGATCGTTGAACGTACGAGACAGAAGTTCCATATGATTGACGGACTGTTATGTGGACCTGATCAACCCACATAGCTAGAAACTCAGTAATATGGGTCTTCCGCCTCCATAATGAAGTTAATTAATGAAATGAAGTGAGAAAGTAAAGAATGAGAATTTTTTTGAAATAAGTTATGATTGATGTGTTAAATGTTTAAAGTTAAGTAAAGAAAGTTAAATTATTCCTGACAATTGTTTAATTGTTAAGGTTATAAGTCAAGTTAGCTTGTTGCTACTTGAATAATTAAGAAAAGTCCATGAAGCTAAGTGCTTTAATATTGATTGCCAAGCTGAGAAAAGTATATGAAATTAAGTTACTTCGCTATTGCGTGATATGATTATTAAGTTAAAGTTATGAAAGTGATGATGATGTAAATGTGTGTGTATAAATATTTGATGCATAATATGACGTAGTTAGATCTGTAATGGAGTAGTAGTCCGTACCGCTAATGATATTTTGTGTGATGTATTAACATCACAGATGACCTAGGGATAGCTTTTGCAGTATATAAATCCCTTCTTTTGAAAATACCTCTAAAAGACAATTTTTCCAAGTATATAAAGAAAAATGATCAAAGCAGTTATTTAAGTTAAGTTGATGTTTTCCTAAAGTATTTAAATAATATGAAGATATATGATGAAGTATGAAGAAAAAGGAAAGCATAAGTAAGAAAAGAAGTTATACGAAGAAAAAGGATTAAAGATGTTATTTAAATTAAGTTGATGCTTCCTTAAAGTGTAAGATGTGAAATTATGATGCTCTAAGAGAAAAGAGAAGTATGAGGAAAGATAAGTAAGACGATGAAGGAAGGAAGTAAAGGCTTTTATGAAAATGAAAAAAGAAAATATTTCTTTATAAGTTAAAAGTTGAGTTATTAAGGAAAGTTAAATAATGAGATGAAAGTATAAAGAATGTTGTGGAAATAAATTAAGAATGATAGAAGTTAAAGTCAAGTTATTAAAGACATATAATTTATTCTGTCAATTTATAAGTCAAGTTATTCTGCTGCTATTTAAGACAAGTTTATAAAGCCGAGTGTTTTATTAATGATTGCCTAATTAAGAAAAGATATAAAGCTGAGTGCTTTAATAATGATTAAGAAAAGTTATAAAGTTAAGTTATGTTGCTATTACATGACTACTAAGTGAAGTTATGTAAGTGATTATATTATGATGTGATGTGAATTCTTGAAGGTTAAGATTTACGATTTAAGAATTCGCTTGTGAAGTATTTGCTTATGCAATATAGAATAAGATAAAAAGGTGTTTAAATGCAAAGCTCGATAAGAATAAAGTTATTTCGTGATAGTTTTATAGTTTCTTAAAAACTAGAATGCCAAAGAAGAAATAGGGTAGAGGAAGAAGTAGAAGAAGAGCAGCGAGATCCTACCCTACCTCCTCAGCCTGAGAAGAGAATCGAAGAATTATTTCTTCGACAAAAACCCCCGACCTTCGACGGAAGAAGAAATCCGTCAGAAGCGGAAGAATGGATTCGTGTTTTAGAGTGAATTTTTTTTAGATTTCTTCGATATGATGATAGCGAGCGTCTCGCATGTATGTCATATCAGCTGAAAGGATCTGCAGACTGCTGGTGGGAAGCTTGCCAGAAGACTTACCCGAGCAGCTTGAAAATCTCACTTGGGTGTCCAATGAAGCCCTTTTCGAAAGATGTTTCGAAAAGCTTTTGCAAGCAGAAGTCAAGTGAGTTCGTAAATTTAAAGCAAGGAAAAAAAAAAAAGATAGAGTCAGAGTATGTCCGTAAATAATGTGACTTAGCCTGTTTCGCCCTGTCAAAGTTGATTCGGACAAGAAGATGTCTGAGCTTTTTCTTCGAACTCAGGCAAGACATAAAGAATAGTACTAGCAAGTCAAAGTGTTTTGACTTATGTTGAAGTGTTAAACCGAGCTTTAGATATGGAGCTGGCTATGCATCCAGAGAAGTTAGTCCAGACTCCAGCACCTCCCCCGATTCAATCCCCAGCGGCTGTTAAACCGCAATCTTCGCACCAAAGCCAGTTTCAAAAGGGAAAAAGGAAGTGGAATGCTAGGAATTAACCTAGCAAGAAGCCATGACATGAGCAGAGTCAACAACAATCGACTCAAGAAAATTATAGACCTGATGTGGTTGATCAAGGTAGCTTGTCTCAGAGACAGCAAGGAATTTCTGCAGCCCTAAGTGTGGTAAAATGCATTAGGGAATTTGCGCAGCAGGAAGTAACAGCTGCTATGCAATTGGGCAACCAGGGCATTACTCTTATCAGTGCCCATGTAGGCAGCAAGGAACTGGAGGAGAAAACTTAATCAGTATCAGCCTCCACACTTAAAAGCCAAGAAGTCCCACAGACGCAGCAGCGTCAACGTCAAATTCCTCGGCCTCGGCGGCCGAAGTAGCAAACACCGCAGCAAAAGCAGCATCATCACCAGAAAGTTTTTGCTCTTGAGCAGAAAGCGAGTGTCAAAGATCAGGGCAATCTGGCGGGTATGGGTCAGATAAATGATGTACCTGTTATAAATCTTTTCGATACTGGTGCATCACATTCTTTTGCATGCGTAGATATTCTTGGCCTTAAATAGAAAGAGATAGCCAGAACTTAAGAGTATCGACCCCGGTAGGTAAAACTACCCAGTCACGCATGTTTGCCCTAATCTAGAATTTGAGATTGGTTCCCTTAAGATGTCAGCCAAAACCCTAAATCTAATTCGAATGTGGCATGTAGACATCATTTTGGGAATGTATTGGTAAGTGAAGAAGAGTAAATTTCGTGTGATGCTGCCGTTCAAGAGTCTACTGCTGTCCATCGAGAGAGAATGTGAGAATATGTTAAAAAAAAAAAAAGCCTTGCTGAGTGGATTTAAAATCACGCAAGAAAGCGCTACTAATTGATGTCCACCGTCGGCTGGTTTCCAATGTCGGTTGGACCTGTTTTAGAGAACGGCAAGCCAGCGCCGGGCGACCCCGCCGATCGCTAGCTGCCTCTTCAGCGAAGCGATCCAACGACCGTTGGAGTCTAGTGACCGTTGGCTGCCAGTTTCCAGCGCCGGATGGAATTTCAGCGGTCACTAGTTGGGTGATGCCAACCGCTCTCCTCCGCGCTTTTCCATGTCTGACACCTGTTGGTATTTTTTCTCCGCTAAACAGTTTCTTTTGCAACACTTTTCAATTTGAAACTCGAGAAATTGAGAAACATAAACTTCACCGACGCAAATAACGACTAAGTAGTTGGTTAATTGAGAACTTTGCCATCATTTGGTGTAAGCAAAGATAGATTTCTTTTCATATCCCGTGAAAAGAGTCAACTTTATTCTTCGAAAAAGAGAGAAGCAAGAGAGGAATGCTGATTATTTCGGCAATTCAAGCAAGAAGATTGTTGAGAAGAAAAGATGTGCAAGTATATCTTGTTTACCTCAACAAAGATGAAAAACAAGAAAAGAAAATCGATGACGTAGCTGTAGTCCGAGAATTCAAAGATGTATTTCCTGAAGTTTTGCCAGGATTACCCAGACAGGCAATTGGAGTTTACCATTGACCTTGAATCTGGTTCAGCTTCAATATCAAAGGCGCCATATAGAATGACCCCAAAAGAATTTCAGGAACTAAAGATCCAGCTACAAGAATTGTTTGATCTTGGTTTTATCAAGCTTTGTGTTTCCCCGTGGGGAGCACCAATCTTGTTTGTCAAGAAGAAAGACGATAGTCTAAGAATGTGTATAGACTATCGAGAACTAAACAAATTGACATTGAAGAATAAGTATCATTTGCCAAGGATAGATGATCTGTTCGATCAGCTCAGAGGAGCCAGTGTTTTCTTAAAGATTGATTTAAAATCTGGCTATCATCAGTTGAAGATTCGTCAAGAAGATATTCCAAAAAACTGCCTTTCGAACGAGACATGGCTACTACAAGTTTGTAGTAATGTCGTTTGGATTGATAAATGCTCCGGCAGTATTCATGGATCTCATAAATCGAGTTTTTCACGAATTCTTGGATAGATTTGTCATAGTCTTTATTGATAACATTCTCATATATTCAAGAAGTGAAACCGCGTATGAAGAGCATCTTTGAATTGTTTTAGAAAAGTTAAGATCTGAGAAGTTATATGTCAAATTCAGCAAGTGTGAATTTTGGCTAAAAGAAATAAATTTCCTCGGTCATGTTGTTTCTTCCGAAGGAATTAAAGTAGACAATTCTAAAGTTCAAGCAATTCAAGAACGAAGATCTCCAAAGTCACCCTATGAGAATCGTAGTTTCTTGGGTCTAGTAGGTTACTATCGGAGATTCATTGAAGGATTCTCTAAGATAGCAAGGCCAATGACCCAACTTTTCAAGAAAGAATTGAAGTTTAAATGGTCTCCTGAATGCGAAGAAAGTTTCCAAGAGCTTAAAAGAAAGCTAACCATCGCTCCGGTTTAGCGATTGCCGAAGCAGGCAAAGATTTTACCGTGTATACGCATGCATCAAGGAATGGATTGAATTGTGTCTTGATGCAAGATGGCAGAGTTATTGCGTATGCATCATGACAACTTAGACCTCATAAAGAGAATTACCCAACCCATGATTCAGAGCTAGCAGCAGTTGTGCATGCTTTAAAAATTTAGAGACATTATCTTTATGGAGCCAAGTATGAGATCTTTTTGGATCATAAGAGCCTCAAATACTTTTTGAGTAAAAAGAGTTGAATATGAGGCAAAGAAGATGACTCAAATTAGTAAAGGACTACGATTGCAAAATTTCCTATCACCCAGGAAAAGCAAACGTAGTAACTGATGCTCCAAACAGAAAGAGCAGAACCGAGTTAGGATTTCTGCTTACTCAAGAAAAAGAACTTATTAAAAAGTTTGGAAAGCTGAAAATAGAAGTGGTTTTATAATCACAATTTACAGAGCAATTAATTGCAGCTTTGGAAATAACTCCAGATTTGAAAATGAGAATTTCAGATGCTCAAAGAAAAGATGAAAAGTTAGAGAATTTGCAACTTAAGATTTGTAAAGGAAAATCAGAAGATTTTCATGAAGCTGGAGATAATACTCTCCTATTTAAAGAAAGGATTTGTATTCCAGATAAAGAAGAATTGAGAGCTGAGATCATGAGAGAAGCTCATGAAACGTCTTATACAGCTCATCCTGGAAACACCAAAATGTATCAAAACTTGAAACAAAAATTTTGGTGGGAAGGAATGAAGCGAGATATAGCTTCGTTTGTATAGCTATGTTTAGCCTGTCAGCAAGTTAAGGCTTTACATTAACGGCCTTATGGAAAATTCCAGCCGTTATAAATTCCAGAATGGAAATGGAATGGTACCATTATAGACTTTGTAACTAGGTTACCTAAGTCTAAGAAAGGAAATTCATCAATATGGGTAATAGTGGACAGATTGGCGAAATCTGCTCATTTCATACCAATTCCAGAAATATATGGATCGGATAAGTTAGCTCAGCTGTATGTCAAATAAATAGTGTGATTGCACGGCATGCCCAGATTAATCACTTCAGATCAAAATTCAAAGTTTACCTCCTATTTTTGGAGAAGTTTACAAAGTAAGATGGGTACCAATTTAAATTTCAGCACTGCTTTTCATCCTCAGACGGATGGTCAGTCCGAGAGGATAATTTAAATCTTAGAAGATATGCTCATAACTGTTGTATTAGATCAAGGTAACTAATGAGAGCAAGTTTTATCTCTCGTTGAGTTTGCATACAACAACAGTTATCAAATGATGATTGGCATGGCACCCTTTGAAGCTCTTTAAAGAAGAAAATATAGGTCTCCGCTTTATTGGGATGAAATAAGTGAAAGAAAAGTTTTAGGGCCGATGCTGTAGAAGAAATAATCAAGATTGTTTGCCAAATTAAGCAGCGAATTAAAGAAGCGCAAGATTGTCAAAAATTTTATGCAGATTCTCGAATATCCGAATTAAAATTTGAAGTAGGAGATAAAGTGTTTATAAAAGTTTCGCCTTCGAGAAGAATTTATAGTTTTGGCGTAAAAGGAAAGCTTAAGCCATGTTACATAGAACCGTATGAAATCCTGGAAAGGATTGGTCAAGTAGCATATAAGCTGGCATTACCGCCAAGCTTTGAGAATTCGCATAACGTATTCTATGTATCCCAGTTGTGTCAATACATGTTCGATCCTGAGTATGTTATTTGACAAGAAGAAGTGGTTTCAAAACCAGACCTCAGTTATGAGGAGAAACCAGAAGCGATCTTGAATCGAAAGGTCCATCAGTTAAGAAATAAATTGATCGCCTCAGTAAAAGTTAAATGGAGACACCACGGGCTAGAGAAAGCTACGTGGGAGCTTGAACATAAAATGAAAGAGAAGTATCCCGAGCTTTTCCTTTGAGGTAAGCAAATTTCGGGACGAAATTTATTTTTAGGGGGAGAGAATGTAATACCCCACTTTTTCATAACTAATCTTAGTAAATAATTAAGATAATTATTTAGAATAATTAAAATGCGAGAACTTATAAAGAAAATAAGTTCATGCAATTAAAATTTTTCGGCAGTACTAATTTGCCGAATTCAAAGTTTCTAAGATTTATTCTCATTCCGGTTAATCCGAAATGAGATAATGAAGGTATCTATGATTACGTGCTTATATATTTGATATTATCTGAGAAGTATGTGTTAGTTTTGGAAGATTTGATTTCTCCGGAAATCATAAAATTTCTCCGGCAAATTATTTTAGTTCCGGATTTTATTTCCGAAAATTTCTTGAGAAAGCTTATATTAGGGTTTGAGAAACCCAAATAATTTTTATAAGTTCGAAAGCTTTTTAATTAAAGCTGTGATGATTGTTTATTGGATGTTTGATTAATTAATTAGAGAATTAATTAATCAATTAAAGTAAGATTTATATGCTTAATGTTTAATAAATTAATTAAGCTAATTTTTGAAGCATAATATTCTTAAGAAATAAAGCTTGTCTTATAAGCTTTATTATTAATTTCTAATTAATTTAATCTAACAATATCTAAGAGAATAAATTATAAGATATTGTTAGTATTAAATTTAATTCATAATATCTTAATTTAGATATTATAACACTAAGTCAAATTACTAACTAATAAGGGAGTGACACCACACCTTATCCAAAATGCAATGATGATGAAGAGATTAGTCAAGATTAGCATGCTACATACGTGTGTTTAAGTTCAATGTATTTAGACTTAGCTATTAGTTAAGTGTGTTGCATCCATCTTCATCCTCATTTGCTCTCCCTCAAACTCTCGACACACACACGGCAAAACACACTCAATCACACACAATCTTCATTGAAGAAGCTTCACCAAGCTCAAGAAATCAAAGAAACTAGCATTCAAATTAATCAAGAAGGTTAGATCTTTCACTAATCAAGTTCTTAGCTCAAGATTGAGCATAAAAATCCATCTTCTTTTTCAAAATTTATGAAAAATATGGAAAAATAAAGGCTTTTTAATTTTGATGTTTGATGATTAAATTGATGGATTATTTGAGCTTAGAAAATTATTTTAAGCATGTTTAATGTTGGAATTAATCAAAGATTCAAGACCCTTTTATTTATTTTGGAATTACCGAAAATTAATGAATAAATTAGGGATTTTTGATTGTTGAATTTCATGATCAAATTGATGAATTATATGAGTTCATGTGATGTATATAAACATGTTTAGTGATTGAATTTAGCTAGCTTGATCATTTGTTAATTAATTTAAAAAGGGCCGAAATTAAGGGCTAAAACTAAGAATATTTTATTTAATCTTACATGCTTGAATTAATGTTTAATTTGAGCTTATATGATGTTTTTGAACATGTTTATACATGAATTAAATGAGTTGAAACTCCCTGGCCTAATTTGTAAGAAATTCGAAATTAATGGTCTTGAAATTGAGAGTTTACGAGTTTAATTGCTAGCTTAAGTCAGCTGGATCCAGCCAGCTTGATTAACACAAATTTGGACTGACCAACTTTTGATTAACACAAATTGGATCAACAAATTTGATTAACTCACTGGACCTGGCCAAATTGAATTACGCAATTGGACCGATTGGATTTACGCAACTGGATTTACCCAATTGGAACCACTGGATTTACCTAATGACCTGGCCAAATTGGATTTACGCAATGGACAATTGGAATTACCAATTGGATTTACCCGATTGGCCACTGAATTACCACTGGACCCCAATTTGAATTACCTAATTGACTGGGCTACTGGATTAACTCATTTCCGGCCCGGCTCGGTTTTCCATTTCAGTTTAGCTCGGTTTTTTCCATTTCGGCTTTTCCGGCCGGTTTTTCCAAATTTTAGTTTTTCGGCTCGGTTTTCCAAATTAGCTTAGTTCTCCAGATAACTCAGTTTTTCCAGCTAGCTTTGATTTTCCAGTCAGCTTGATTTATCCAGCTGATCTTTGCTCAACTTGTTTTCAGTTGTTTCTTCCGTAAACTCAAAAGTTAAAATGTTAGCTAATTTTTCCTAATGATACGTTAATGATGAGTTTAAGAATTAATGATACGTCATTAATGAGCTTACATGTCAAAGACATATATTGATAATATAATGTTAAGCTTAAATGTTATCAAAGAGCTTAAGCATATTTTTTATATGCTAAAATAAATAAAGAAAGAGCTTAATGATTAATGAGATGCTTATATGAAGAAATGAAATGTTTATTTTTTTTTATGATATGATGTTATGAATGATATGATAAGCTTAAGTGTTTAATGATGTAAATAGTATGAGTTTAAATGTTAATAAAGTGTTTATATGCTTAAGTATGAGATTAAATGATGAAATATGTGATTTTATGTTTCTAAGTGTTTCCTGATGTTGTGATCGATTAGTTATCGATTAAAGAGTTAAGTAAAGTAGAAAAAGTAATTAGAAAAGTTAAGTTTTACTTTGCCGTGAGAAAATCCTAGAAAGTCGAGTCGAAGTAGAGAATTTGTATTATGGCAGCAGCATCCCTCATTTCTTTGTTTAATTCTTCTCGCTCTTATGTTAAAATCAAAATTCTTAAATGAAGGCTCGAGCGAGACCGTAAATTGAGGGAAAAGTCGAGAAGCAAAAGTGTAGTTAAAGTAGCTTCAATTCAGGTGGGCTTTCTGAACTAAAGAAATAAAGAATGTGATATTATGATTATATATATGTGTGATGATTTTTAAAGTGATTGACTTGCCAATTTTTGAAGTTTTTGTATGATACCATCTACCAAAGAAAGACGAATTCGGTCCTGCGTAATGTAGGATTTGTGTACACTATGTGGTAATCGGGAGCCTTCCTTATGGTGGAACGATTACAAGTGTTTGAGAAGGAGGCCTACTTCTCAACACTCAAAAGTTATAGTAGATGTGGTACATACATGATAAGTATTTTGACTGCGCAGTCACTTATAATGAAAGGAAAAAGGTTTGAGCATGCACAGGTTTGTTTATAAAAGTTACTTGTGCTACGCTTTATGGCAAGAATCAATCTATAGCTCTAAGTAGCAAATTTTCAATTATTTTGGCATGTGTCCACTGAGTACAAAAGTACTCAGCCCTGCATGTTATTTCTAAAATGTGCAGGCTAGCTTGGATGAAGATGGAGTGTGCTGGGCGGACTTTTGTTGTTGACCTCTTGAAACTTGGTGGATGTTGAGCAGGGTTATATGTCTTCATACATATAATCAAAGATATGTCATGTTGGTTTCCGCTGCAACACTTTGAAGTTATTCAGTAATTGTTGTCTTAGTGTGATGTTGAAGCTATGACTTGATAAACCTTGTTTCCGTTGCAAAACTCTGATACGAGATGGTGTTGTCTTTTGACCATTCTCGGCTATTTTGGTTTGACTTGAAAGTATGATTTATTGTATGATGGGTTTTTGTTGGATAACTGGGTCGTTATCTTGTTCCTTGGTTAATCATAAATTGTGTACGTCGTGGGACCCACCGGCTTGGTTATCTTCATTCTAAGTCGGGCTGCGACATATCCATCCCATCGCATTTAATGAAAAGCATGCAGAATACTGTAGCTCGAGAGAACTGAATCAGAAGTCAGAACGTTTTGACTTCCTCACGCGCGCGTGACCTACACTCAATATTCACACGTCATAGGACGTGTTGTGCAAATCTCTCTCAGCCGCAGATCTTCAATACAATTGCCAAGATCTCAACCATTAATCAAAATGGGCAATTGATATATACATCAAAAATTTGCAAATCTTCGCCATATTTTCTATCGCTTATACTTATCTGAAATTCATATCTCAGATTCTTGATTATCTTTCTGCTAATACTCTCCCCAAGTATTCTCTTCTTTCTAACCTCTTGCTTCAGAAGAAAATCATGGCACCAAAGAAGACGACACCAGGAGCAAGCCAGACTGAGAACTTGATATCAAAGCTTCATTTTGAGAGTTGTCTGACTCTCAAGAACTACCAAAACTCAGAGTTCCAGGAAGTTTTGGATCTCATCGAAAATGCCGGACTTTTGCAGTGGGCGACTGCAAGACCGAAGAACATCTTCTGCTGGGAAGTGGCAGAGTTTTTCTTAGAAATATCTAACCGTGATGATCGACTCCGTTCCAACGTCTCTCTGCAAATCAAGGAGAAGACTGGACATACAACACCATAGGACGTTGACATCAACATCAACCGGATGTTTAACAAGTTGTTTGGCCTGAAGACTCTTGGGGACCGCTCTCCAGATAATTACACCAGAGAAGAAATCCAGATCGAACTGGATAAGATGTTGTTCAAGCCAGAACCATACAGGGCGAGCATGTCCAAGCTCCTGCTCAAGCCCAAGTACAGACTACTTCTGGATATCACCCAGAAATGCATCCTCGGTATCGCTGGATCTCAAGGAGAGATCAGCAATACCCAAACTGAAACCAATGATAGCCATCCTCAGAAATGACCCTGTGGATTGGTTCTCATACTTCATGGGAAAATTGGAAAAAGAATCGAAAAAGATTCATTTTGAAGATGACAGCTTCACCCGGTACAGCTGTAGAGAGACTATCTATCTATGCACCAAAGTATCGTGCATAATAGAAAGCTACACTACCGGAAGGCAAATCAAGTGGCATAACACAGAAGAATATTCTGTGTCCAGAATACTGTTCGAAAAGCCAAGTCAGCTCACTGACTTGTTGAAGAAGGCAGCCCCTGAAGGGAAGAAGAGGGCACAAGAGGCGAAGCATCAGACTGCCTCTCCCTCTCAAACAAGAAAAAGGAAGCAATCAGAGGAGACACAGCCTGCCGGATCTCCTCCTGCCAAGAAGAAGCTGAAATTCAAGGTAGTCAACAAATCAGCTGAGGCGGCAGCAGAGAAACCAGTTGTTGAGACAGCTGGATCAGAATCCACTCCCTCAGCCTCCCCTGTCCAAAGGAAGAAAACTGAGCGGAGGCCAGTTACTGAGGAGACAACTCAGGGATACTCCTCCAGCTCAGAAAATGGAAGGGAGTTCGTGAGAACAGCACAAGAAGTTGAAGAACGTCAATTAGTGGTCTCTCTCCCTGACCCAGATGATGCTATTCCCCTTCGACAAATTCTTCAAGCATTCTCACAACCCACTCCAGCAGACTACAAATCAGCTGGAATTTCTCATCAACAATCTCTCCTTCCACTCCATCCTCAGGTACACATCTCAGATTCTCCTTTCAATTCTTCAGTACCTGAAACCTCCTTGCTTCCACACACCCAAGTTTCAGCACCCTGCTCTCCTCCCAAAGAATCATCTCCTTTAAGAGAGCAGACAAATATTCAGTTGGCTGAAGCGTCTTCACAGCCAGCTGACTCCCAAGCTGAACTCTCTTCTCCTCCCAGCTCACCTAAAGAGCCTCGTCCAGCTGATGCTCCTTCACAGCTGGATGATGAAAACCAAGCTGAACCTTCAAGCCCCACTTCTTCTGAGGAAGTCGAAAACCTCAGTCCCAGAGCCGTTGCACGTGCTGCCACCATCATGAGGTTCGATGACCTTAGGCTTCAAGAAGTAAAGAGCGCACTACAACAATACCCGTCTCTTGTTTCGCTCCCCGCCGCATTAGTCGCCGTAAGCGACTTCAAATTTTACCTTGCTACCAAGATGACTACTTGGTACGCAAATGACGAACTTGTGGAGCTCTACTCTTTCAACAAGCTCAAAGCCGAAGAAGCTGCTCTACAGGAAATCTTCGGATTTGGAAGTCTTCAGGATGCCTTCTTGCATCAAGACGAGTTAATCCAAACTCTCATCCAGAAGACTAAGCAAGATGAAGTATCACCATCTGATGAGGTAATCGCGAGAGCCAACTCCTACCTCCACACTCTCAGTTGGATCGTTCTAGTTGAGACTGCCAAGGAAGCTGTACACACCGACACAGCTGAGGTAATGGTGACTGAAAACGAGCCAACTTTTGCAACCGTTGAGCCCGCAGAAGCTGCACCACCTAGTCCAATTGCCAATGACACTCGCTCACTGATCGAGATCGAGGCAATCAAACCCAGACAAGTCGATTCTGGGACCCAAATGGATTCCGATGCCGTGCTTTCTGATACAATGAAGGACAAAATCGCCAAACAAGTTGAGAAAATCCTATTCCAGGATAAACTCAAATCAGATGTTGACACCCTTCTGCGCATCACAACTGTAGAATGGGAAGTCCATTATCATGGACAGTCCATTGATGAAGTTTACTCTTTTGCCCAAAACTTACAAAGAAGCACCAGTGAAGATCTCAAGCAATCTCTCGTATCGCATCGCATTGATCAGTGATGGTCCCTGAGCTAGGTATTTGGTGTAGAGGGGGGGTGAATACACCAAATAGATTTCTGAAAACTTTTTCTGATTTAAATAACAGAGTTGGTGAGCTCAGTAATTGATCCAGCTGAGGAGGGTCAGCTGGGTAAATAACTCAACTGGCGGTGCGGAATGTGGTGGTTTGAAAACTTAGCTCGGTTACTTAGAAAAACTCAGCTTGAAAAGATTAACTTTATGTTTTCAGCTTAGTCAAGTTGTGCAATCTTTCAGAGAGACACAGCGGTCTTTGGAGAGCAGCTGCGTATGCAGTTTTAATCAAATATGCAATGATATGAAAGAGTTAGTACAAAACAGAATTTAAAAGGAAAGAAAAGAGCACACGAGTTTTTACGTGGTTCGGAGTAACACCTCCTACGTCCACGACCAGGTTCACTGGTAATCCACTACCACTTGATTTCCAAGTACCAAGCAACTTCACAACTCTAACCCGAGCTGTGTTCCAACAGTTTGCGGGCACTGTCAAGCCTAACCTTTCAGTTTACGGGTACTGAAAAAACCTTACACACTTGAATTTCCCGCTTCAAGCAAGCGTTACCTTGACCTAACCTTTCTGGGTAAAGAGGGGTTTAGTTTGGGGTTCCAACTGTGAACGAGTTCTACAAATAAGAACTTTCGAGTATGATGAACTCGTTCGAAATCTAGGCTTAAGATATACAAAGATTTTGGCCTAGGGATCAGACGAAAAATTAAGCAGTTTATCAACTAGAAACACTTTAAGATAAAGTGTTCTTTGAACTATGTAGAACTGCTTGAGTGCTTTTGAAAGATTGATGATTTCAGAGAATGAAAGCTTGTAGAGAGTTTTTCGTGTTTGATCCTGAGGTTGAAGACGGGTTTATATAGGTAGAGATTCAAGACTAGCCGTTGGAGGAGCCGTTTGAATCTTACCTACTCTTCTTAAATTCGAGGTCTGCCGTTGGGCAAATCTGCACCTGTCTTCATTTGTGTCACATCCTAGGTCCTGAAGTCTAGGATGCTGATTCGGCAATCCCTCATTGGTTGAGGCATGTTGACTTCCTCAGACGCAGGGATCTTCTGTCTTTGGAGCTGGCTTTTGAATTCAGAGCTGGATTGGGTAAACTGACTTGAAGTGATGTCTTCAGAGTTAGTTCCATTTGTTCTGTACAGCTGGACCGGCTGTGGTTTGAACTCAGCTCGAATTCTCTTCAGCTTGATCATGCTCTACTGGATGACTCAGCTGAAGGTTGGCTCCTCTTATCTTCTGCTAGCTGACTCCTGCTGTAGATACAGCTGGAACGTCTGCTGTCTTCCGCTAGCTGACTCCTGCTGTAGACACAGCTGAGTCGACTGCTGTCTTCCGCTTCCTTAACATGTAAACCTAGAAAATCTAAAGCTCAAACAGGCGAGCTGGAAAACTCTACTTAGGTTGAAGCGATCATCTATTCGGTTGGAGAATCAGTTCGGTTTTGGTATCAAATATAAACCATATAATTTTCCCAACAATTTCCCCTTTTTTTGATGATGCCAAAACCTAACTGAGACAACTTATGACGCAGAAAAACTTGTGTTTTATTAATGTAAGAGAATACATTATAACACAGGTAAAAGAAAGAAAAAAAAACTTCAATCCCAGTTGGCTGGGTCTTCTCTTCTGCATCCAGTGTTCTTTCTTTTGACTCGTCTCTTCTTCAGCTGATTCTGATTCAGCTGGTTCCTCTTGCTCAGCAGTTTGCCTCTTCTTTGTCTCATTCTCTTTTCCCTTACTTCCCCCATTTTGGCATGATCAAATAGGGTGGGAGAGATACACCATCGGCAGTTGCGATGTTTTAGTTTGGCGAAACTGTGGTCTTCAGCTCTGAGCAGTGAGGTCTGGAGTCTAAGTGGCTCAGCTATTGTATTAGTTGGCACCTCTTCAGTAGCATTAGCCTCAGCTGTGATTGCAGACACAGCGTCCTTGGCCTGATTCAGCTGGGGCGGTCCAGCTTAGTGCTTGGAGAAATAAGTTGGCACTGGAGATAGCATCTTCTAAGTCGGGTACAACTTCATTCCTTGCAATTTTGCTTCTTCAGACTTCTTAGATTGAATGAGAAAGTCTGATTCAGCACTTGAGGGACTTGAGTATTTCCCTTCCACTTCGAAGTGGTGGGTATTGGGTTCAGCTCATATCATCATCATCCAGCTGCAAGATATCATTGGCTGGGTGATGTTTCTCATTTGAGCTTGGTGCAGGGTCTTGAGCATCTTTCATCGGAAGATCTCGAAGCTGGCGTCCCTGTTGAGCTGAAGGAAATTGAGGAGAGGTCGGTCGAAGTATTCCACCTATCGTGGGGTTTCAGCTTGGTTGAGCAGCTGGAATACGTCGTGGTGGTGTTGATGATGACGATGTTCACTCTGGCACATGAACTTCTTCTCCATCGTAAGAAACCACCGCTTGTGGACCTCCTGTTCCTTGGAGAGTAGTTACGAACTCTCTCATGATGTCAGCTGGTCCATCGGCTGACTGACTGAGCACCTTTGACTTGAGTCTTCTGTTTGAAGACGGCGCTTCAGTATGTTTTGTCTCCTCAAGTTGTTTCCGATTCCCAGCTGGGACGGAAATAGATGCATGCTGCTTTGTCTCCTGCATCTTTTTCTGTGCCTCCTGTGGTGGAGCAAGAGCTTTGACACGACTGCTCTTGAAGACTCCGGCTTTATCAACATCTGGTCCAGGTCTGTTGACGTTGATTTTTGCATCCCAGGGAGTTGTATGTCCCGTTCTCTCTTTTATGTTGAGAGAAACAGTGGGGTGGAGGAGGTCTTTTTCCTTTGACATTCCCAGGAAGATTTCTGCACCTTCCTGATGAACGACGTTCTTGAGCTTTACAGTCTCCCACTATGTTGGACCGGATCTGTCGATAGGCTTCATCTTCCCCTGGAACTCCGTCTTCTTGAGGTTCCTGAGAGTTAAGCAGCTCTTATCTTGAAGCTTTGACAGATTCTTCAAGTTTGATCGGCTTCGGGAGATGTCTTTCTATATTCCATGTTCTTCTTCTGCAACTTTTGTTAGTAGAAACAAATAATACCAATTGATGGAACTAAGAAAGAATGCCGAAAAAAAAACTTTTTAGGGTTGATGCAATGCTTTACGTATATCTTCTAGCATATTTATATAGCTTTCTTGATGAATGGACGATCAAGATTTATCTATTGATAAGAAGATCTACGACTGAGAGAGATTCTCGCGTCATGTCAATTTCTTGTTCAGAAATTGCGAGTTAATGCGTGAGAGAGGATGGTTGGGGCAGTTTGACTTTTGCCTCGAAAACTTCCATGATTCAGTTCTTTTCAGCCTTTTAAATAAATTTGATTAGATATGATTTGACTGAAAACAGATTTAGTAGGTGTAGTTAATGTTGTTGCAAACCTCTCAGCTGATCATTGTAGTCAGCTGATACCTCGGTTGAGTGGGTGTGCTGGGTGATCGTGGTTCCAGCTGGATCCCCCTCAGCTGAATAATCCTTCCATTTCAGCATCTAGTTCAGCTGGATTCTTTCTAAGCTGATACCAGTGACGTTGATTCTGAATTCCAGCTGTCTGCTTCCATTCTGCTGGGTCTGCTTCCATTCAGTTGGGTTTACTTCCATTCAGCTGGGTCTGCTTCCATTCAGCTGGGTGAAGCATCGTCTGGGTTGAGTAATCCAAGTAATCCGCACAGTATTTTGAATCTTGCTTCTATTAGCGGCTTTGTGAGTATATCAGCCCGCTGTATAGTCTGTGTGAATTTTCTCAACAATCACATCCTTCTTTTCCACGTGATCTCTAATGAAATGATGGCGTACGTCCACATGCTTGCATCTTGTGTGAAGTACTGGATTCTCTGAAATAGCAATCGCACTTGAGCTATCACAGAAAATTGGAACTTGTCCAGTTTTCACTTCATAGTCATCCAGCTGATGTTTCAGCCAGAGAATTTGTGAGCAGCAGCTTCCAGCGGCCATATATTCTGCTTCTGTTGTGGAAGTTGCGACACACGTTTGCTTCTTTGAAAACCATGAAATCAACTTACTTCCTAAGAACTGACAAGTTCCTGAAGTTGATTTTCTGTCCAACTGATCTCCAGCGAAGTCTGAGTCTGAATATCCAGTCAGCCGTAGATTGTCTTCAGCTGGGTACCACAGCCCAACATTCTGAGTTCCTTTGAGATATTTGAGAATGTTCTTGGCTGCTTGCATGTGTGCTTCCTTTGGATCAACTTGAAATCTGGCACACACTCCGACTGCGAAAGAGATGTCTGGACGACTTGCTGTTAGATACAGCAGGGAACCTATTATCCCTCTGTATTTGCTGGAATCAACTGACTTCCCTTCAGTTCCTGGTTCAATCTTCCAGTTAGTGTTCATTGGAATCTTTACAGTTCTGCTGGATTGAACTCCATACTTGGCGATCAAGTCTTTCACGTATTTGGATTGATTTATGAAAATCCCTTCTGCTGATTGCTTGACTTGAAGTCCTAGGAAGAAACTCATTTCTCCAATCATGGACATTTGGAACTGCTCTGACATCATCTCTCCAAATCTTTGGCATAAGAAGTTTGATCTTTATCCAAAGATGATGTCGTCTACATAGATTTGAACAACCAGGATGTCTTCTCCTGACTTGATGGTGAAGAGAGTTCTGTCTACTGAGCCCTTCTTGAATCCTTTGGATACAAGAAAATTTGACAGAGTGTCATACCAAGCTCGAGGTGCTTGCTTCAATCCATAAAGAGCATTCTTTAGCTTGTAGACTTTATTTCCTTCTACTTCAAATCCTGGAGGTTGTTCAACGTAGACATCTTCTTTGAATTCTCCATTTAAGAATGCACACTTCACATCCATTTGATAGACCTTGAATTTGTGATGTGCTGCATAGGCGAAAAAGAGTCCGATTGCTTCCAATCGCGCTACTGGAGCAAATGATTCTTCGAAGTCAATTCCTTCCTGCTGAGTGTAGCCCTTGGCAACCAGTCGAGCTTTGTTTCTGATGATGACTCACAGGGTATCCAATTTATTCTTGAATATCCATTGTAGTCCTATGACTTTGACTTCTTGAGGTCTGTCGACCAATTCCCAGACACAATTTCTAAGGAATTCGTTCAGCTCTTCTTGCATGGTGTTAGTCCAAGGCACGTTCTTCAAAGCTTCGAAAATTGATTGAGGCTCTGGCACTTGAGTTACGTAACACGCCATTAGAGCTGTGTCTTCATCATAGACTGTCAGTTCTAGCACTACTGAAAGTTGAGCTGTGTCAGCTGCTTCTTGATGATCCGAAGAAGCTTGAGCAGCTGAACTTCTGGTTTTGACTTGGTCAGATGGTTCTCCAATGATTGTTGATGATGGATGATCTTCAATCCATCTTCTCCTTTTACGAATTTCTTCTTCCAATTGATTGATGCTTGGAGTTGCTCAGGAGTTAAGTCTTGAGAGATTGGTTCTCCTTGATTTAGATTTTAAGGTGACTTCTGTAGAGGCTCAGCTGGAGATGGATCTTGGGATTCAGCTGGATTTCCAGTTGATGGCGTTCCCCCTTGATTTGACGTTGAAGGTTCTTCTCGATTTCCAGCTGGTGGAGCTTCCCGGTTGATTTGAAGTTCCTCCTCTGGCTCATCGTCCCAAATTAATGGTTCGGCCAGATTCCTGATTTGATTTTCTTGAGCTCTTGTCTGAATTCGTCTTGAAGATTCTCCTTCGTTTCTTCATTTGATAGAGTCTCTATATTCGAAAGATGATTCATTAAAGGTAACATGTGGAGTTACTTCTACTGTTTGAGTTCTTCTGTTGAAGACTCTGTATGCTTTACTCACAGCGGAGTAACCAATGAATACTCCTCGGTCTGTCTTCTCATCGAACGTCTTGAGCCGTGTCTTCTCATTGTTGAGGATATGACATTTGCGAATATCTTGAAATATCCAATGTATGGTATTCTGTTGTTACATAGCTCATATGGTGTCTTTCCTTGCCTTGATGTGAGTAGGGAGCGATTCTGAGTGAAACATGCTGTGTTGATTGCCTCGACCCAGAACTTCTTTGGAATGGCAGAGCTAGCTAGCATTGAGGTAGCTGCTTCTTTGAGTGTTCTATTTCTTCTCTCTACCACACCATTCTGCTGAGGTGTGCGTGCTGCAGATGTTTGATGTTGAACTCCGTTCTTCTCGCAGTAATCATAGATAGTTTCATTCAGAAACTCCGTTCCTCGATCTGATCTTATTGACAATATCTTGCACTCCTTCTGTGTTGATAATCTTTCCAGCAGGATGGGCAGCTTAGTTCTGGTTTCGCTCTTCTAGTACAGGAATGACACCCATGTGAATCTTGAGAAGTCATCCACTACGACCAGAGTATATTTTCTGCCATTGAAGCTTGCTGGAGTAATTGGACCGAAGAGATCCATGTGTAGGAGTTGAAGAACGCGATCAGTTGACTGTGCTGGCTTGAGTGAGAATGAAATTCTTGTTTGTTTTCCTTATTGGCATGTGCTGCACATATGACTTTTGTCATATATTTGATCGGGAATTCCATTAGCGAGCTGGTTCCTAGCCAGTTTGTTGATTGTCTTGAAGTTGAGATGATTCAGCCGTCTGTGCCACAGCCAGCTGACTTCATTGCTGTTTTTCGATACAAGACAAGTCTCCGGAGGGCTGCTGTTCCAGTCAGCAAAATACATATTTCCTTCTCATTTCCCTCTTAGGAGTATCTGCTTGGTTTCCCTGTTCTTCACTGTGCATCCCTATGCATCAAACTTGACAGAAAAACCGTTGTCGCAGAATTGGCTAATGGAAAGCAAGTTGTGTTGCAATCCTTGTACATAAGAAACATTTTGGATTATAACATTTTTAGTTTTAAATGTACCATATCCTTTGGTTAGGCCTTTGGAGTTGTCACCAAATGTTACTTGTGGGCTTGGACGCTCGATATACTCCTGGAGTAGATGCTTTAGGTGCGTCATGTGCTTGGAACATCCACTGTCCAGGTACCATAGCGTTCTCATCGACTCCTCAGTGATGCGTCGATTCCTTGCAACCTCATCTTCATCGATGCCGTCTGTTTGTCCCATGAAGCATGTATCCCAATCAGGTTCATCATGGGCCATCAGGGCTTCTTCTTCCGAGTCTGAAAATGGCATGTCATCCATTTTGTTGCACTCTGATTCTTCATCGGCGATATAAGCTCTCCTTCTGTCAGCTGCCTTAGCTTTCAGTTGGTCTTTGTCTTTCTTGGACAGCTTTGGACAATCTAGCCGATAGTGTCCTGGTTCCTTGCAGTTGAAGCAACCTTCTTCTGTTCGTTTATCAGCTGACTTCTCATCGACCGTCATGCGTACTTGTCTCTGTAAGTTCTTGCGAACTTCTTGTATTTGCCCTTGCTGGTGTTGAGTCTGTTGTAGTTTTTGACCAGCATGGCTATTTCTTCAAGTAGCTCTTCCTTGCTCATGTCCTTCTTATCCTTCTTCGATGACTCAGCTGACTGCATGTATGCGGATTTGTCAGAGTTGGCTCTGAACGCAATCTCCTTTGTTGCAGGTGTCAGCTCTCCATCATTCTGATTGTTTGAAGATTCTTTCATTGTAATCTTCAAGTTGTACTCATTGGCTTTGAGCAGGGAGTATAATCTTTCAGTTGAAATATCACCTAAGTCACTTCGACTTTGGTGTACCACCTTATAGGTGTTCCATTCAGCTGTGAGCGCTGAAAGAACTTTTAGATTCTTTTCTCGCTGGGTGTATTTCCCAGTTCTGATGGTTTCTATTTCCACCACTGTATTGGAGAATCTGAGTTCCATCCATTCGATGGACTCGTTGACCAGCTGCTTGAAGTTATCAAACTTCTGGCATGCAATTGTGAATTTATTCTCCTTTATCTCCTCCGACCCTTTGCATAGCTTTGCTAGGGTTTCCCACATCTCCTTTGCTGTTTCGCAGTTGATGATTTTTCTGAGGTAGGCGTTGGAGACCGTTGAGGATATGGTGTTCCTCGCGAAGCTGTCTAGTCCAGCCTGCTTCCTTTCTTCTGAGGTGTGCTCACCCTTTGGCTTGGGAATGAGTTGATATATTGGTTGTTCACCATCTTGAGTTGGAACAAGCTCATTCCCTTGTTTGTAGATGATGATGGGTCCGTCTGTGATGAAGTCCCACATCATATCGTGATGTGCACAGAGAAAGCTCTTCAGCCTGAACTTCCATATTGCATAATCGTCTACCGAGAAGGTGGGAAGATTCCGGTTAAGATAAGAATCCATGGAAAATATGCAGTATGTAATATTATGAGTTTTTCACAAAGAGGATCTGTTCAGATGACCACTGACAGATTGTCAAAAGAGATCTCTTGATATAGAAACGGTGGTCTATTGAACAACTGCTCTGATACCAATTGATAGTCCCTGAGCTAGGTATTTGGTGTAGAGGGGGGGTGAATACACCAAATAGATTTCTGAAAACTTTTTCTGATTTAAATAACAGAGTTGGTGAGCTCAGTTATTGATCCAGCTGAGGAGGGTCAGCTGGGTAAATAACTCAGCTGGCGGTGCAAAATGTGGTAGTTTGAAAACATAGCTCGGTTACTTAGAAAAACTCATCTTGAAAAGATTAACTTTATGTTTTCAGCTTAGTCAAGTTGTGCAATCTTTCAGAGAGACACAGCTGTCTTTGGAGAGCAGTTGCGTATGCAGTTTTAATCAAATATGCAATGATATGAAAGAGTTAGTACAAAACTGAATTTAAAAGGAAAGAAAAGAGCACACGAGTTTTTACGTGGTTCGAAGTAACACCTCCTACGTCCACGACCAGGTTCACTGGTAATCCACTACCACTTGGTTTCCAAGTACCAAGCAACTTCACAACTCTAACCCGAGCTGTGTTCCAACAGTTTGCGGGCACTGAGCCTAACCTTTCAGTTTACGGGTACTGAAAAAACCTTACACACTTGAATTTCCCGCTTCAAGCAAGCGTTACCTTGACCAAACCTTTCTGGGTAAAGAGGGGTTTGGTTTGGGGTTCCAACTGTGAACGAGTTCTTACAAATAAGAACTTTCGAGTATGATGAACTCGTTGAAAATCTAGGCTTAAGATATACAAAGATTTTGGCCTAGGGATCAGACGAAAAACTAAGCAGTTTCTGAACTAGAAACACTTTAAGATAAAGTGTTCTTTGAACTATGTAGAACTGCTTGAGAGCTTTTGAAAGATTGATGATTTCAGAGAATGAAAGCTTGTAGAGAGTTTTTCGTGTTTGATCCTGAGGTTGAAGACGGGTTTATATAGGTAGAGATTCAAGACTAGCCGTTGGAGGAGCCGTTTGAATCTTACCTACTCTTCTTAAATTCGAGATCTGCCGTTGGGCAAATCTGCACATGTCTTCATTTGTGTCACATCCTAGGTCCTGAAGTCTAGGATGCTGATTCGGCAATCCCTCATTGGTTGAGGCATGTTGACTTCCTCTGACGCCGGGATCTTCTGCCTTTGGAGCTGGCTTCGACCCGTAGCCGGATTGGGCAACCGACTTGAAGTGATGTCTTCGCAGTTAGTTCCCTTTGTTCTCGTACATACCGGACCGGCCGTGTTTTGAACTCAGCTTGAATTCTCTTCAGCTTGATCATGCTCTGCTGGAGGACTCAGCTGAAGGTTGGCTCCTGTTATCTTCTGCTAGCTGACTCCTGCTGTAGACACGCTCGGAACGTCCGTCGTCTTCCGCTAGGCCGACTCCCGCCGTAGACACAACTCGAGTCGACCGTCGTCTTCCGCTTCCTTAACCTGTAAACCTAGAAAATCTAAAGCTCAAACAGGCGAGCTGGAAAACTCTACTTAGGTTGAAGCGATCATCTATTCGGTTGGAGAATCAGTTGGGTTTTGGTATCAAATCAAAACCTTATAATTTTCCCAACAATCAGTCACATCATCTAGAGAAGAGAGTTCCTGAGATCATTTCAAGCCTTCAAGCTCCACTGGAAAGCAGCTTCAGCGACTTATCCAGCCAGCTACAAGCTCTACAACAACAAACAATCTCCAATAGGACTGACATTCAAAAGTTGTTCAACCTCTACAAAGAGCTGGACACTCAGTTCAAAGCTGGAAATACCAGCACAGCACAGCTCAACCTCATCACAGCAGACAACACAGCCAAGCTTGCTGATGTTGACAATGCCCTGGCCCAGCTAAAGGAGACAATCGTCAACCTATCCTCCACCCTTATTGATGATGCCAAAAAGGGAGAAGATAAGGGGGAAGGTAATGACAAGAGAAAAACATCAAAGGAAGGCAAAGGAAAAGTTGTATCTGAAGATAAAATCCAAGTGCTGCAGTCTGAGATTGATGAAGTTGTTGCTGAGCTGGAAGCAGAAGAACCAGCTGGACGAAGAGGAAAATGGAGCAAAATGATCATCCCTCTTGCCAAAGCTAGCGGAGCCAAGCTAGAAGAAATAAATGATACTCAATGGCTCTGCAACTTTGTAAATAAACAAAAGCAAGAGATGAGGAACTTTCAAGAGCAGCAGAAGAAGAAGGAAAGCTTGCTCGATGCTGAAGAAAAGAAGCAGAAGAAGAAAAGAGCAAACATCAGAGCATCAAAGAAAAAGACTCAGATGCCAATGAACTGGAGAAGAATAGATGAATGGATCCCAGAAGAATTAAACGACGACTAGGAACATACAAAATTCGAGTTCATTGAAGATTACTACTATCTGGGAGCCTACCCAAATACGCCTCCAGATGTTGCTTTCAAGATGCATCTAAATGAGCTCTTCCATCAAGATAGGATGACAGCGAAAGCATTCTTCAATGCTGCAGAGACCGCAAAGATCCAATTCTCTGCTCCCCAGCTGTATCATCTCCAGCCTCCACTAATACCTGGAACCGATTTCCCTGACAAATCGCAAGTAATCACAGAAGTAAACAAATGGGCAATCAGGAGAAAAATTTCCAATGTAAGTAATGAAGAAGAATATAGGAATCTGGAACGGATGATCTTCAACCGGTACAGGTTAAGAACGGATGAACAGCTTGAAGAAGA
The DNA here is from genome assembly GCA_031470985.1 of Agastache rugosa. Taxonomy (NCBI): domain Eukaryota; kingdom Viridiplantae; phylum Streptophyta; class Magnoliopsida; order Lamiales; family Lamiaceae; genus Agastache; species Agastache rugosa. The sequence continues at coordinate 5,074,032 of CM062601.1, read as the reverse complement.
AAGACTGAAGAATCAGCAGCAGAGGAAGCCAGTTGAAGAACCAGTCATCTGGGAATTTTGTTTTTATTTCTTTTGTAAAATTGTAATATTTTCTTTTATTGCTCTCAAGCTCATCCTGATGACAATTACTCTTTGTCCAGGCACTAAACTCTGAATTTAATATACCTGCTGTGTATGTTTAAACTTTTGAAAACCCGTTTTCTTGTTAAGGGGGAAGTAAATTGTTTTTCTCAGTTAGGTTTTGGCATCATCAAAAAGAGGGAAATTGTTGGGAAAATTAATAGAGTTTTGATTGGATACCAAAACCCAGCTGACCCCAACCGAGTAGATAATCGCACAAGCCTAAGCTTTTTTCAGCTCACCTGTTTGAGCGTATAGAGTTTCTTAGTTTACAGGTAGATTCGCTGAAGACAGCAGAAGACACAACTAAGCAGACAGCTTACGAACTCAGCAGAGCAGACTCAGCAGAGCAAGACCAAGCAGAGTCAAAGACCCTGCAGTATCAAGACCCAGCTCAGTGACGGAAACCCAGCTCAGTGTCGAAAACCCAGCTCAGTGTAAAAGACCCAGCTTAGTGTCAATGACACAGCTCAGGTCTAAAACACAGCTCAGATTAATGACAGCTCAGGGTGAAGCCACAGCTCAGGTTAATGATGCAGCACCAGTCTAAAGACACAGCTCAGAGTCAAGACACAGCAGAGTCCAAACCGCTGAAGATACAGCAGAAACGCTTAGCAGCCCGAAGACGAAGACCTTCTCAAAGACAAGATCCCGATGTCAGAAGATCTTATCTGACGCAGTCAGATCAGAGAAGAACTAGCCTCTGCAGATGCAGACCTACTTCGTAGGTTAAAGGCCAGAAGTCAATAAGAGTAGGTAAGATTCTAACTGCTCTCTTCCAACGGCTAGTTTGAATCTCCCACCTATATATATCTCCTCACCATTGAAGAAAGGTGTGGACTGGAGAGACGACTGAAGAAATAGAAGTGCAAAACAGAAAAATGAACAACGATCTTCAAAGCCAAATCTTTCAAGAACACCCAGCCAGTCAGCTGTGTTCTTAGTTGTTCACATATTCAGTCTTAGGCAGAATAGATCAGAATATAAACATCTTAAGCCTAGTTTGAACGAGTTCATCATACTCCTTGTTCTTCATTGTAAGAACTCGTTCACAGTTGGAAAACCCATACCCAAACCCAAACCCAGAAAGGTTAGGTAAAGGTACGCTTGCTCGAAGCGTGTAATTCGAGTGGTTAGGTTCTTCAGTACCCGGAAACTGAAGGTGTAGGCTTGACAGTGCCCGCAAACTGTTGGAACACAGCTCGGGTTAGAGTTGTGAAGTTGCTTGGTACTTGGAAACCAGGAGGTAGTAAATTACCAGTGAACCTAGTCGTGGACGTAGGAGGTGTTACTCCGAACCACGTTAAAATTGCTTTGTTCTTTACTGTTTTGTTTTATGCATTTAGCTAACCTCTCACGCATACATTTCAAGCTGCATAAACTGACTAACTGAAAAGTGAAACAGAGCTTTGCAATATATTTGAAGCAACAGACGAACTTTCCAAATCCACCAACTTCCGCACACACACTCACACAGCCAGCTGTGTCAATCAAGCTGTCATCCAACTGGATCGGACACAGCAGGCTCTCTCAAAAGAGTTTTAACTTGGAAAAGTTTTTAAACCTTGGTGTATTCACCCCCCCTCTACACCTAGGTATCCATCTTGGGACCAACACGTGTCATTATTTATTTCGATCTAGGGCATTATCTCACGAGCTGATAAAATTATCATATTTATTGTATATATATGTACATTTGTATGTGAAATGGCTAAGTGGATGGAAAGAGCAAGCAGGATGTTCTGGGAAGTTGGTAATGTGCTTGATGTTGGTGCATCCTTTCATGTGAGTTATGCTAATATGGAATGGAAGATCTGTATATTTCATGAATAAATTAATTATCTTATGTTAGTACAGAGCTTGCGTGTGTGTTTTTTTTCTTTGTGTTTTATGCTTCAAAATTTAAAGTTTGACATGGAATTAAGAATAAAGCTAATTTGATTTCCACATTTAAATTAAAAGAAACTTCAGGATATTAAGAGCATGTTATTGTTTGTTGAAACCTTTTTTTACAATTTATGATGAATTTGGTAATGTTGGATTGGAAATTTATAGATGCATATTATTCGATATCATTTTAGTTTCTCTTGGCTTTCTTCTAGCATCTCAATGGTGCATTCCATTGAACTGTATTGAGGAAAATATTGTAGCCAAAATATATAAAGGGTTCAAATGTCTTTCTACATTAAAAATCGACTAATTAATGTTTTTGATCCGGATCAGATAGAAGGTATTCATTCTTTTACTAAATAAACTTTATTTAATGAATGTGTACATGATGTTTGTAGTAGTAAATACGGACAAAATAGAACAAATTATGTTTTTCAAAACCAATTAAATGTATTTGTTTTAAGCTGTATAAAAATTAAAGGGGAATTAATTTCATGGGACTAAGAGCTCTTTCCGCGCATAGCGCGGGTGCAAAACTGGTATATATAAAGAGCCAGTTTTCAATCTGCAATTAATTGCAAATCAATTTGAATGATAATTTTGTAGATTAAAATAATTTCATGGTCTATTTCAAAATCTATATCACGTTAAACCTCTGCAAATCCCAGGTTCAGGAAACTGCTTTGATATCCCACGTTCAGGAAACTCGCTAAAAATATTCACAGTTTCTTCTTCTCATAAGTAATTCTTAATTTGTTCTTTTTTTTTTAATTCTGAAATCTATCTCTCCATGCTTCGTTCCAATGCGAATCGTCGGGATAATCCACATTCAAATTAATTCTGTAACAAACTAAGTTCATGATTTTATAAGATTCTAACATCTTATAGCTCGGCGACAAGTGTGGCCGGAACCTTGAAGGATAAAGTTGTATTCATCGACAAGGTAAACTTCATCGAAGACCCATTTTCTACTTTCACTTTATAGAATTTTCTAATCACACCTAACAAAATGCCCTTCTTATAAGAAAAAAATTTAATAAATAAGCATTTTACTTTTGATTTGCTGATCGATTACGAATTTGCATCATTTTATGAGGTTGTCATTCTGGCTTCGGTTTGCTTGGCGTTAATTGTTCTTCTTGTGATGGAATGTTATTGGATTGTATGTTGCTACGGAATCTTTCGAATCATCATTAAATTTCAGGCTATTTCCCTTTTCTTAATTAATTGTGGTAGTTGATTCCTTCTGGTGCAAGAGTTGCATATCATTTGTTTGTAAACTTTAATATTGAGTCGACCAGTTAGATTCTTCCAAGATTTCCTCAATTGATCCATGTCCCGACCTTGACGAATTGTACTCCCTCCGTCCCAGATTAGTGTGGTTCAGCTAATATTTTATACCTTACATATAATCAAATATGCACCACACTTTTGGGGGGACCGAGGGAGTATATAATAAAAATAAATTCGTAGGAAATATATGCTCATGCCATAAACGAAAATTTGAGACTACAATAATAGAAATATCAAAGGCATAAATTAAATGCAGAATAAATTTGCAGATCTAAATGTACATGCATTTTTTTTTTTTCGTTTTTAATGTTGTGGTTTTGTTTCCTTTCCCAAACATTACAAATCTGCACATACAAATTGTTGAATGCTTGCCTTTCAAAAAAAAAAATTGTTGAATGCTTTAAGAAAAATGTAGTGGGACCGACTGTATTTATTAGTAGTTGTTTAAATTTCAATTTAAATTGTAATGAGCCCATATTATCTGTTTTTAAGATTAATATTTCATATTATCTTTTTTTAGGGAATATTTCATATTATCTCAACGTCCTTTTTACGTTAAATTAATTGTTTGTAAATAGCAACTTCAAATTTCACAACCTAAGCTTAGTAATATGAAATCTTAATCCATATAATTTTTCAAGTTCTTAGATTTGACATATATAGTATGTTTTAATACACATATATAATGAAATTAATTTTAACTCCCATAAAATTCAAAAGTTCATATATGAATGTTCACCAGGCGACGCGCGGGTGCAATACTAGTGCTTAAAACAAAATCCACTATCACTGTAAAAATACATTTCCAGCTCCTTGAAAGATATAATCTTCAACCATATTTATTGAACTAAAATAGATAAAACCATTTATCGATAATTGCATGTTAAAGCATAAGAACCCATCTGAAATTTAAGAAGCAGAATTTACAACCACGAAATATTACACACACACACCAAATCTGAGAATTTAAAACCAGAAATACTAAACATCCTACCAAATATGAGCGAAACGGTAATTTGAGCTTCTACTAAACTTCTACTAATAAGTCTCAACTTCGAAGGGCCAATTTTTATATTAACTATATCATATATCAAAGCAAACACAGTTAACCAACCATGTTTCCACCTTGTTGAGCTCATTTAAGGAACAACCAGAACCTGCAATATTGTACGAAAATAATCACACTTACATATATACATTTATAAATCTAATTGCTTATATATACAAAAAAAAAAAAAAAAAAAACATATAATTTGCTTACAGGTTACTAGGAATCTTAGTGATAGGCCCAGATAAATTCACTTCTATCATAGACATAGTAGGAGGTACTTGGCATATGTTATGTGTCGTCTCCTTAGACTTCTCCTCCTCCGAAACAGAACTGGTGCTAGCACATAAAAACATTATTTACTTAACCATAATATGATGTATATGTAGATTGTAGACAATCTTGATAAATGCAAATAAATTAAAACAATTAATGTGAAGAGGTTAGCTAGGCTGAGAATTAGAGAATGATAAAATCCGTTAACTTAATCAACAGCCAATTAACAATTAAGTTCTAAAATTACCTGATCCGCATGGCTTTCTCATAGGCTTGAAAAAAGAGTTTTCTAGAGCCATATTTTTGCACAGCATTCTTGTAAACTATACACACAACCTGATTAAGATTGAATTTCAGAATTATATATATATATGTGATGCGAGTAATTAATTAAGAGAATTAATTAATTAATTACCTTATCACGGAGAGTAGGATCTCGAGGCAGGTTTTTGGGAAACTTGAAAATGGGACAGGGAAAAGAGAATGATTTCCCACCCTTAATTTTCAGCTCATAAGGGATCCCTATACAAAAATACAATCCACATGTACTATATATTCTTAAATTGATCCGTTTTGAAACTGATTAAATAAAAATACAAGGTTTCATATCTTATTTAGATTGTGTTCACCACAACCGCCATCACAATAAATATAAGCAGAGATTAGAGGATTTAGCCAAACATGCATGATTCAATTTTTTATTCCTCAATTCCACGACCATGACCTTAGATGAATCATATACCAAAGATATTAATATAAAGGTGTGAATTGAATGATTGAAATGAATAGAGAATCGGAGATAGATATCATTAGTTAAGTAAATAAAATAGTTTTAGTTATTACAGACGTACCCCCAACAGCAAAGACAAGCCCAGGTTCATTTACGAGGAGTGCCTTTAAGTAAACAAGTTCGACAGTAGCACCACAGTGGCGTTTTAGAAGTTGAACGTTACCAGAATGAGGGCATTCAAAACTACAAAAAGTATATTCGCCTTCTAAACTTTCACGACTTTCCTTCCTTGCTTGTTGGTGAATCATGTTATGCGGCTCTTCTTCTTCCTCGTCCATTAATTGCTCGCGTATCATGTGTAGCAGAGAACGAAGTTCGTCAATGTTATGTGGACCTTGCTTACAAATCGAACTAAAAACAAGAGAAGAGGGCCGTTGTGAATTAATTAGAGTAGAATTAAAAGTTAATCAATACTTCATAATTTATAATTAAATTACCTGACCCCAAATACTTTTTCATAGTGTTGATCAACCTCAATTTCTAACAAGCTTTTGTCTACAACTTTACGCAATGCCTGCAGGATAAGATTGATAAATTGATTTTATGAATAATAATCCAATCATTTAATTATATATATATATATATATATATACACACACATTACTAATTAATTAATTACCTTGTAATATTCAGTGGGACCTTCAGGCAGATGTCTTGGAATCTTGATGAGAGTGGAGGATGGAGATGGACCCCAAAATGATATACAATCCTTAATTTTCAGCTCATCAGGGATCCCTAACAAAGATAATAATTAACAAAATTAATATTCTAAATTAATGTTAAGTTAAATTGAAAATAATTGAATAAAAAATGCAAAAATGGGTATCATTTATCTAGGATTAATTTGCAGCATTATTTTCATTTCTAGTATTCAAATCGAATTAATCAAACCCTAGCTCTTTACACATATACCCAATTCAATCGGCATACAACAAGAAATTAATGAGTGATTGAAATGAAGAGAGAAATATATATTAGCGAATGATTAATCAATCAAGTACTGAAATCAATCAAATGTATCTGAATGAATTCCCTATCTAAAACCCTAGCCAAACAGATTAATCAATCAAGTACTGAAATCAATCAAATGTATCTGAATGAATTCCCTATCTAAAACCCTAGCCAAACAGGATTCAATTTTGTATATATTATCCCCCTTAACCCCCAATTCCACTATATACCTAGAGAGAGAGAGAGAGATTAATACATACCCCCAATAGCAGCGACAGTTTCAGGATGGTAGATGAGACTCTTCACGTGGCGTATAATTTCGTCGGGATCATAACCAAGAGGCGTTTCAACACTAAGACAGGAGCGTTTTACACCTCTTCTTTCCGCCATTGCTGGTTGCGTTTTAATTGGGAATTTAGGATGGAACCCAGAGATGATATGGCAATGATTCACGGAGGCCAAGTCTTTATATATATATCGAGAAAGAGAGAGAAAGAGATGACATGCCCTAATCCACAACTTGGGCTTTTCGGGTTGGGCTACATTTTCAATTTTACAAATTACTAGTATTCTAACCGTGCATAGTGATAGTATCGTATGTTCAAATTACGCATTATTGAGTAATTTATTTAATATGTAAAAATAGTAATTGTAAAGTAAGACAAAAAAATAATATATATATATTTCAAATGCAAAAATTTAATAATTAATAAATATTCTACATTTTTTTCCTTATGTGTGTGTACAAATTATAACCTGTATATATACAATTGGGTCTTGATGGCAAAAATTGGAGATGTTAAAATTGTAAAATTTGAAAAAATAGTATTTCAAATTGCAATAACTAATAAGTCGTATACTACAATACAATGTATAAATGGTGTTGAGTTTTACAATTACCTCAAAAGGAAATATGTCATTTCAAAACATACTATAACCAAATTTATATTATATTTACGTAAGAAATAAATAATTTTATGCATGTATTGAAAACTTATAACTTAGAAATTTTGTATTAGCTCATACAAAAAAATTGTGTTATGCACTTATTTTATTTCTAAATAAATATTTTAAATAAGTATTTATCCCTCCACCCGAATTTCGGCTTCCTTCGATTAATAGTATATTTCTGTAAGGTACGTATCAGAGACAAATGAATGATTTTATGGCTTTGATATTATTGTATAGATTTGCTAAGAGTATTACAGGTTCAGAACAATTAGGGGGCGTTTACTTTGAAGGATATGATAGATTGATAAAACATAGGATTGACTATATGAAGGATTAGATGATCAAACAAGTTCAAAAATAATCAATCCATCAAAGTAAACGGTGGATTAACCTATACTATTTTTATATATCTATCCTATCACCCAAAGTAAACACCCCGTTAAAGGAATAAGAAATCGATACTTTGGATGCAGAAGTTGATGTTCGAATAGTTAAATCAATTGCTTATAATTTATAAATGAAATATATGTACTTCAATTTTGGAATTCAAATGGTGTTATGGTACTTCTCAATAAAGTCGGGCAGTTCTGTTTTGCATAAACACTCAATAAAGTAATCAACTTTTGGCGGGAAAAAAAAATTATTGAAGCTGAACATAATAGAATATGGAAAAACTATGAAAAACTATGAAACATAACAAATTGCATAAATTTCCAAATAGTTTACTCCTAAAGAAATCTGATATCTTTCGAGATGCTCTTAAATATTAGGTCATGTTTGGTAGAGAAGATAAAGTCATGATAGTATACACATCTCTCTTTATCTGTTGTTTGGTAGCTTAGATACCTAAACTCTAAAGCCCTATATTAAAGAAGGCCCGTTTTAAAAATATTGTTTCTCTTTGGGATACACATCTCGCCAAGACGGTCGGATACATATTCTTACATCAACAGTGTCCATGATTAAGCTGTTGGAAGACAAAATTACCCTTGCCTCCGTCTCCCCACTAGAGATGTATACGAATCAAATAATTTTGGTTAGGTTCGGTATTCGATTTGAATTTTAGATATTCGAATTCGAAAATTTATGATTCGAATACAAATACAAATATTTTTTTTTATTCGATTAGTTATCAAATACGAATTCAAAATCATGGTATTCGATTCGGTATTTGAAAATATTCGAATATACATAAATATATATATATATTATTTATATAAATATATAAATATATATTTGATATTCATAAATATATTTTTGTGTGTATGTATATATATTAAAAACTAAATTAGAAAAATTAAAATAAACAAAAGAAGGAAATTTAATATAAAATATTGTTTTAGAAAAATTTCCTTCAAAATTGCGAATCGAATAGTCTAAAAAATAAAACATTTCAAATCGAATATTTGAATTGGATTGTTTATAAAACATTTAAAAAATCGAATCGAATATTCGAATATTCGCGAATAGCAGTTCGAATCGAATACGAATAAAAAATTAGATTCGAAATCAAATCGAATACCGAATCTACTATGCGAATATTTTTTCGAATTGAATCGAATACAATGATATTAGCTTCGATTCGATTCGTATATATCCCTACTCCCCACTGCCCGATATTCACCTTCACCTTTCATCTTCTCTCTCTACTCCATCTCTTTCTATCTCCCGTCTGCAAAACAATAGAAAACTCAAGATATGTTGTTTATTCTCTCATTTCACTGAAATTCGACACGAAAGTTTCCATCGTATCGAGGCTACATTATTTCAACGCAAACTGCTGGCCGGAATCGAGCAGAGGTGCTCGCAGGAGATTGTGGATTGGGAATCAGAAGTTGGGGTTAGAAAGAGAGAGTGGAGAAATTGAAGGGATATTTTGGGATTTTGAAGGATGGGTCACAGAATATTTGTAGTACCCCATATTTCTTCCCGTATTATTAGATTGCTTTAGCAATAAATTTATGATTATTTTTCTCTAATAAGTTTATTAATTAATTTAATAAGCTGCATAATATCCGGTAAATCTAAGTTGCCTTGAATAATTGGAATTTTGTTTCTCAAATAAGAAGTATACAATTATTAGTCGAGATTCTAAATTTAATTATTTGAATCACTGGTTGATAATTGGAAATGATGTATAGTGAGAATTATATGTGGTTTAATTCTTGTGCGGGTAAATTAAATTGTCTGGGAAACATTTATGATTATTCTATGCTATATTACTGGATTAAAATTTTATGCGGAGATAATAACCCGAAATGTTACGTGTTTTAAATGATAGTAATATAAGATGGATTATTTAATAAAGTGGGTATTTATTAAAGTATTTGAGATGTTTATTAACCTAGCCAAAGATATAAACCTAGGTAATATTTTCCCACTTGTATAAATCCTATCTAAATCTTACTACCTATCCTAAATTAATTGCGGTAATAAATGTTATCTTATCTCACTCTCTCAACTCTCACTCTATTTACTCTCTCAATCTCTCATCTCTCTCTCCCGTAACTCTCTCTCTCCTGTATTACTCTCTCTTACTCTATTAATTCCATCTTCTTCTCCATCTCTCCATTCCATTTCCTGCGAGAAAAACACACACATTCACACACTCCATTGAAACTCCACCAAGCTCAAGAACAAGCTCAAGATTCAAGTATTTTCTAAGTAACTATCAATGTTAGATAGTTTATCAATTATTAAGCTCAAAATCAAGTAAAGAAATTCTTCTATTTATATTTTCTCTTTTCGAAAGTTATTAAGAAAAATAGAAGATTTCTTTTATATTCAAATATTTTGTATATCCATGTTCTAGAGTAAGTTTTGATCATTAAAATGAATTAATCAAACCGTAGACTAATTCTAGAAATTTCGAAATTTATAAAGAATTTGGAAGTTTTGATTCTTGATTTTTATTTATGAAATTGATAAGTGATTATGAGTTTATAGCATGATTTTGAGCATGTTAAAGAAAAGAATTTAATTTTAAGCCTAATTTCTTGATTTAATTAGGATTAAAATTAGAGTTTTTTTAAATTCTTGTGTGCTTGATTAAAATTGGTGGATTATATATGGATATATGTGTGTTATAAGCATGATTATGGATTGATGGATTGAAACTAATCACCTATGCTAATTTGGTGAAGTGACCGAAATTTTGGAGAAAATAGGGAGATATGATTTTGATTTTATTTGGGTGAAATTAGTGATGTATATATGCATATATGATTATTGTGAGCATGATTTTAAATGATGAGAATTTATGGAGTTTGATTGATATGAGATTTAAAAATTAAGTTTATATGTGGAATTAGAGTTTTCTTGATTATGATTTTAATTTGATGAAAAGGATGATGAATATGTTGTTAATAAATATAGAAAACATGATGTGAATTTGTAGAATTTAAATGAGAATTTTTATGCTATTTTCGATTGTTGTTAAAAGAAATAAATTAGAGTTTATTTAGTTTATGTATGAAATTATTATATATGAAGATTTAATGTTTTTTTTATTTATCTATGATTTTGTTATTAGTATTATGTTTATTACATAGCTTATATATATAGCTATTAAGAGGAAGATTAGTTCTTAGAAGTCTTAAGTTTTAGTTTGAGAAAGAAATCCTAGTGTAAAGGGATTAGAGGATCAATCGTTTAAGAGCATCGTTTCGTTGTTTTGATTTTTATCGAAGCATCCTCTCATCGTTTTCTTTCGAAACCTTCTTTTGCTAAAGGACCAAGTGGAGTCGGGAAGTAAAGATCGTAAGAAGGAGAAGAGTAAGTAAGAAGAAGCGAGTCAGGTGGGCTTTTCTATCCAAAACAAAATGAGTTTGATTATATGATTATATGTACGATAATTATTTTGAATGATTGACTTGTCTAATGCTTTATAAGTTTTTGTGTGATACCATCTACTGAAGGAAGACGAATTCGGTCCTGCATGATGTGGGATTAATGTATACATATTGTGACTGTGTGCCGTCCTTTTTGGTTGGCCGGTCATAGTGTCTGAGAAGGAGGCCTACTTCTCAACACATTTAAGTTATGATAGTAGAAATGGTTCATACTCTCAAATATATATATGACTGCAGTCACTCATGTTTATTCTAAAATAAAAATGATGTAGCATGCACAAGGTTTATTTATAAATGACTCTCCTGTGTGATGCTTTTGAGGCAAGGTTTCAATCTATAGCTCTATATGCCAATTGTTTAAGTATTTGGCATGTGTTCACTGAGTACGTTGTACTCAGCCCTGCATATTATTTCTAAAATGTGCAGGTAATCAGAATGGATGATGGAGATGTGCTGAGCGGATGTTGAGTTTTGTTTATAAGTGTTGGTTCATGCTAGGGTTATATGTCTGCATACATATAATTCAGTCCTGTGTTATTTTCCGCTGCTACACTGATGTCATTCACTTTTTGGATTTGTGATTTGTATCATAAATCAATGTAAATTCAATAATGTCCACTTGAACTCGCTAATGCTCAATATGTTGTTTGATCGCTTATTCTGGAATATATTTTGGTTTATATTCCTATTATATTGAGCATAGGAAAGAGATTGTTTCAATTCTAGGCAACATTTTGAGATCGTATGTTATCTATTTGATTAATGAAGATCACACTTATCTTAATAGTTGTGATTTGAAATTAAAAGTAAGAAAGAAAAATTTATTTCTCGTTTTTCGTCCTTTGTATTTGAATTATAGTGATATATTCCTTTATTCGTATACATAGTCGTAGTTCAACCGCCTTAGTCATCTATACTCTAAGGCGGGCTGCGACAGATTGGTATCAGAGCAATTTATTCGCTCTGAGTTGAACCTTTGATTGAGTCTAGTCTAAATTTAAATCCTAGACAAGTTAAGTATCGTCAACAAAGCTCAGCACTCCATCACATCCATTTCAGAGAGGTAAGTAATTTGATTTCTTGTGTGATGATAATTGTTGCTATTTGTGTTTATCTTGTTTGATGAGATGAATGTGATTTTCTAAAGAATTTGCTTTGTGATGAGCTGTGGAACTTGGAATTTTGGAACACGTTTTGCAAGCGAGACATTTGTGTGTTACGGGGAAGTAACACTAGTTTGGCAACTCCTTTGGAAGCGGAAATGAGTATGTTGAAGCTCAAACATTTCGAGCGAAATGCTTCTCGATCAACGTCCCTGATTGTCAAACTCTTTTGTAGGAATGGCTGGGCTTATGCCTGAATATATCCGACAGGAGTTCCGTCTGTATAGAAAGAGCTCGCGAGACACCCTTGCTGAATTTCTTTCGCATTACCATCGTCTTTGGATGAGAGCTAACGCGTTCGATTTATCGGGAGTTGAAGGTATCTTGCATTTGATCCCACTTCTACCGATTGAGTGGCAGGGTTGGGCGACATCGATTGTGCCTCAGTTTGTGGACCGATCCATATGGGGTAGCCTCTACGGCGATTGTCGAGGTTTCATTTCGGAAATTAGCAAGCGATATATGTGTTTTGATTAGCCTCCTTTAGGTCCGTATGGTTTTCCCCCTGATCTTGTGCAGAGGGTATTTCATCCCGAACCAATGCCTCAAGACGATCAGGTTCCGTTCTCGTTGCAACCTTTTGTACCGCTCAGTGATCCAGAAATTCAGGAACCACATCCATATCAGGCAGCCTTTGATCCAAACTCGTTTATAGAAGACTTTTCTTCAGCCATGGATTCTGTTCCATCACTACCACCACTAGATGTTTTACTCAGGAGATGCAAATCTCAGTATCAGTTTCTGAGCCACTTCCTATACCTCCAGAAAATCCTATTCCGTACTATAGGTCGATGATGTTCGACCCTTGTTTGAGAGGTCCAATACTTCCTAGTCCTTCTCACCCGACAGTTCAAGCACTTGTGCATCAGTACGACCCACCAAATCTCAAAGAGTTTGAAGCAGGAGGATCTAGACCATCACGGAAAGACAGTGATGATAGTGACAACGAAGATCCTCTTACTCAGGTAACTGTTGGAAAGTCCAGTATCAAGAACATACCTCTTCGTGCCTTGAATTTTGAGCACGGATCAATTCGTGTCAACAATGATCAGCTATCTTCGGATTCAAGTGAAGAATCAGCAGAACGTGAGCCCATTGATGAGGCATTTCCATCTGATTCAGCTTATGGGAGTCATGAAGAGGAATTTGAGAACACTATCAATGAAGAGAAAGAGTCTAGCGAGGAAGAGGAGGAAGATCCGAGCGAGGATAGTCCCAGTGAAGCTGATTAGTTTTGATCGGCACGTTAGACTGTTGTTTTGAAGTCGGCTATATATAAATATATATATATATATATATATAATTTTAGCATATGTATATATATGTATATATAGTGTGTAAGTAAGCCTGTCAAGTTTGATGTCTTGTAGCAGGTATTTTTGTTAAATGGTGTTTGGGTGATGACCACACCATAAGTTAGAAAAGTGACACTAGTATAGAAAGAGCGTCCCAATCTAGAAATAGGGATTTTTGCTGTATATATCCCTTCTTTTGTAAAAGTCCTTAAAAAGGCAATTTTCTTATATATGAAAAGAGTGGCCAAAGCGGTCATTTGTTATAAGATATTGAGACCCGTTTGATGAAGTTAAATTGAGAATTTTCGAGAATTAACGAAGTGTCAAAGTTTAAAAAAAAAATTTCGTTCAGGAGTTAACCAGCTCCGGATTCATTTCAGCGCTAATTGGAAGAAAATTTTGCGAAGAATAAACCAACAGCCGCTGAGAATCAAGCGACCGCTGGAAGCAACAGTCCAGCGCTCGCTGAGTTTGAGCGTCGACTGAGTTTGAGCGGCCGCTGAAGAAGGAAAAATAGCAGTTGAGCGGCGGCTGAGGTTAAGCGACGGCTGAGGTTGAGCGGCGGCTGGGATGGAGTCGACAGCAGCCAGCGCCGGCTGTGCACCGACAGTCGTGGGTTGAGCGTGCTCGGCAGCTTTTCGCGTGTGTCCTTTCGTCCGTTTGTGTTCCGTTTCTTCCGCATGCATTTCGTTTTTACGTGTTTTTCCGTCCAAGATAATCGTAGAAGTTATGTTCATTTTCTTCGTAGCTGTGTTAATTTTTTTTAGTATTAAGTTAAGTGCTAAGGTGATTGATGATTATTTGATGGCGAAATATCGCTAAAGGAATCGTCGTCGTCAAAAATTCAAAACGGATGTAACTTTCGTTTCAATATTCAGAATTTTTTTTATAATACTATTTTGGAAGCGGAACGACGTTTCGGATTGAACACATTGCGCTCTGCGCAATGATCTAAGTGGTCCCGAGCCCAAATTCCTTGTTTTAAGGCACTTTTGACCTTTTTATTTAGTGTATTGTTCGATTTTATTTCCTTTTCGGATTAGGTCTTATTTTAGGCCTATAAATATATTTTCTGATGTTTTGAGAGTCAAACTTTGATGTTTTCTCGAAGAAAAAAAAATCTTTTCGTTAGAAGAGCGTTTGTCTTCTACGTATGTCGTATAGTGTCATAAGATATGTATGGAAGGATCATTAATTTAATTTTTGATTCTTGAAGCATGAAAGCACGAATTAAGATGAGGTTAATTAGGAAGATGAAGTTGTAAATAAAATTTTGTTATCAAGTATGGAGAAGTATTTTAGTTTTAAAAAAAATAAGTGCATTTATGATATGATGATATTGTTTAAAGTCGTAATTTCGAGTGATGAAATACTTGTTTATGAGTTGATGTACTGAATGATAATTTTTATGTGTGATATAGATATTCTAAGATGTTAATGTTAAATTGCTTGCTTATTAGTTGCTTGTTTAATGTTAAATCTTTTTGTCGAAAGATATTAGTATAAAAATAAGAATTCTTAATTCTTGTTTGAGAAAATTTAAAATTTTCTTGAACCCTGGCGTGTGTTAATCAGAATGTCTTTTAGAAGAAGAGAGAGAAGTGAGGATGATGAAGAGGAGCAAGATAGAGAACCTACTCCTCCGCAACCTGCTAGAAGAATCGAAGAACTTTTTCTTCGTCAGAATCCCCCAACCTTCGAGGGTAAAGGAAGTCCAGCAGAAGCGGAAGATTGGATTCGTGCCCTAGAGTGAATCTTCAAATTTCTTCGATGCAACGATCAAGAACGTCTGGTTTGTATGTCCTTCCAATTAAAAGGATCAGCTGATTACTGGTGGGAAGCACGTCAGAGGACATATACTCCAGAACAACTTGACGATCTTACCTGGGAGCAGTTTAAGGAAGCTCTTTTTGAAAAATTCGTGCCAAGGAGTTACAAAAAGCAGAAGGCAGCTGAATTTTCAAATCTTAAGCAAGGAAAGAAATCTGTAGCGGAATATGATAGAGAGTTCTGCGATTTGGCCCGTTTTGCCCCTGAAAAAGTAGATACAGACGAGAAAATGTCTGAACTTTTTCATGCCGGTTTAAAGCAAGACATAAGAGTTGTGCTCGCAAGTCAAAGTGCTCTGAGTTATGCTGAAACTTTGAATAGAGCTTTGGACATGGAATTAGCTATGCAGCCTGAGAAGCCACTGCAATCTTTAGTGCCTTCTCATTTCCATGCTCAGATTCCAGCAATTTCTAATCCTTCATTTTCTAACCAATATCAAAATCAGAAGGGAAAACGAAAGTGGAATTGTTGGGAAAATTATAAGGTTTCGATTTGATACCAAAACCCAACTGATTCTCCAACCGAATAGATGATCGCGTCAACCTAAATAGTGTTTTCCAGCTCGCCTGTTTGAGCCTTAGATGTTCTAGGATTATAGGTTAAGGAAGCGGAAGACAGCAGTCGACCCAGCTGTGTCTACAGCAGGAGTCAGCTAGCGGATGACAGCAGTCGACCCAGCTGTGTTCACGAGTCGCCTAGCAAAAGAAAGAGGCGTCAACCTTCACTCGAGTGATCCAGCAGAGCTCGATCAAGCCGAAGAGAATTCGAGCGAGTTCAAAACACTGTCCACAGACAGAACAAAGGAACTATCTCTCGAAGACTCCACTTCAAGACAGTCCGGCTACGAATTCAAAAGCCGGCTCTAAAGGCAGAAGATCCGGAATCGAGGAAGTCAACCTACCTCGACCAATGAGGGATTGCTGATCGCATCCTAGACTTCAGAACCTAGGATGTGACACAAATGAAGACAGGTGCAGATATGCCCAACGGCAGATCTTGTATTTAAGAAGAGTAGGTAAGATTCAAACGGCTCCTCCAACGGCTAGTCTTGAATCTCTACCTATATAAACCCGTCTTCAACCTCAGGATCAGATACGAAAAACTCTCTACAAGCTTTCATTATCTGAAATCATTATTCTTTCAAAAGCTCTCAAGCAGTTCTACATAGATCAAAGAACACTTTATCTTAAAGTGTTTCTAGTTAAGAAACTGCTTAGTTTTTCGTCTGTTCCCTAGGCCAAACTCATTGTATATCTTAAGCCTAGATTTCGAACGAGTTTATCATACTCTGAAGTTCTTAATTGTAAGAACTCGTTCATAGTTGGAACCCCATACCCAAACCCAAACCTAGAAAGGTTAGGTAAAGGTACGCTTGCTCGAAGCACGTAATTCGAGTGGTTAGGTTCTTCAGTACCCGGAAACTGAAGGTGTATAGGCTTGACAGTGCCCGCAAACTGTTGGAACACAGCTCGGGTTAGAGTTGTGAAGTTGCTTGGTACTTGGAAACCAAGTGGTAGTGGATTACCAGTGAACCTGGTCGTGGACGTAGGAGGTGTTACTCCGAACCACGT
This sequence comes from Agastache rugosa, assembly GCA_031470985.1. Lineage (NCBI taxonomy): Eukaryota > Viridiplantae > Streptophyta > Magnoliopsida > Lamiales > Lamiaceae > Agastache > Agastache rugosa. Next base: position 5,057,003 of record CM062601.1, on the reverse strand, counting down.
AAAAACTCGCGTGCTTCTAACTCTCTCTCTTTACTTTTGCTTTATATTCAGCTGTGTACTAACTCCTTCATATCATTGCATACTTGTTCAAAACTGCACACACAGCTGCTCTCCAAAGACAGCTGTGTCTCTCGAAAAGTTGCACAACCTGACTAAGCTGAAAACGTTAAGTTAATATTTTCAAACTGAGTTTTTCTAAGTAACTGAGCTAAGTTTTCAAACCACCACTTTCCGCACCGCCAGCTGAGTTATTTACCCAGCTGACCCTCCCCAGCTGGATCAATAACTGAGCTCACCAACTCTGTGTTTTAACTTGAAAAAGTTTCGAAAAATCTACTTGGTGTATTCACCCCCCCCTCTACACCAAGTACCCAGCTCAGGGACCATCAATTTGTATCAGAGCAGTGGTTCAAAAGACCACCGTTTCTGTATCAAGAGATCTCTCTTGACACTCTGTGTTAGTGGTCAACTGAACAGATCCGTTTTTCAGAAAAACTCATCTTATTACATACTGCACATGTCTATGGATTCTTTTCTTAACAGGAATCTCCCCACCTTCTCAGTAGACGACTATGCAATCTGGAAATTCAGATTGAAAAGCTTCCTTTGTGCACATCACGACATGATGTGGGACGTCATCACAGACGGACCCATCCTTATCTATAAATAAGGAAATGAACTCGTACCTGCTCATGATGGAGGACAACCAAAATACCGGCCAATTCTCAAGCCAAAGAAGGATTACTCGTCAGAAGAACGAAAACAAGCTGGTCTGGACAGCTTCGCAAGAAACACCATCTCATCAACAGTCTCAAACGCCTACCTGAGTAAGATCATCAAGTGCGAGACAGCCAAAGAGATGTGGGAAATACTTGCCAAGCTATGTGAAGGATCTGAAGAAATCAAAGAAAACAAATTCACAATAGCTTGCCAAAAATTCGACAACTTCAAGCAGCTAGCCAACGAGTCTATCGAAGCGATGGAGCTAAGGTTCTCAAACATAGTCATTGAGATAGAGACAATCAGAACTGGAAAGTATACCCAGCGGGAAAAGAATCTAAAGGTTCTTTCAGCTCTTTCAGCTGAATGGAACACTTACAAGGTAGTTCACTAAAGTCGAAGTGACTTGGGTGATCTATCTACAGAAAGGCTGTTCTCACTCTTAAAAGCCAACGAATACAACTTGAAGATCACTCAAGAAGAATCTTTAAGCAGACAGAATGACAGAGAACTCACCCCAGCTCCAACAGAAATAGCTTTCAGAGCCAACTCTGAAAAGTCAGCTCATGTCAAGTCAGCTGAGTCCTCCAAGATGAAGAAGGACAAAAAGGATATGAGCAAAGAGGAGCTACTCGAAGAAATTGCCATGATGGTGAAAAATTATAACAGACTCAACACCAGCAAGGGCAAATACAAGAAGTTTTTTAGGACTTACAGAGATAAGTACGCAGCAGCTGATGAGAAGTCAGCTGACCAACGAACAGGTGAAGGTTGCTTCAACTGCAAGGAACCAGGACACTACCGACAAGATTGTCCAAAGCTGTCCAAGAAAGACAGAGACCAATTAAAAGCTAAGGCAGCTGACAGAAGGAGAGCTTATATCGCTGATGAAGAATCAGAGTGCAAGAAAATGGATGACATGCCATTTTCAGACTCGGAAGAAGAAGCCCTGATGGCCCATGATGAACCTGATTGGGATACATGCTTCATGGGACAAACAGACGGCATCGATGAAGATGAGGTAACGTCTCGAACTCTAAATATATCTAACATCTCACCATCACACGAACACTCTACACAGGACTCAGAATCTGGACTACCTGATTGGAGTCTAGTAGAGAAAGTAATGAACGATTCCAAGGAGCTTCAAGAGATCCTTGACGTCATTATGTGTGAGAATGCCGAGCTGAAGGCGGAACTGGAAAAGACAAAAGTATCAGACACAGCTGATACAACTCAGCTCCAACAGGAAGTCGTTTCACTAAAAGACAAAATAGTGAAACAAGATCAGCTGATGATGAAATTCAACACTGAGAAGAAACAGCTGATAGAAGATGTGGAAAAGGTCACAGCTGAATCGGAAAGGAAGTCAGCTGAGATCATTGAGCTGAAAAGCACCGAAGAGGTACTATCTAAAAAGATAGTAGCTCTCATCAAAGCCACGTCAACAATGGACGAGATCATTAGTGCTCAGCGTCCAGCAGCACTCAAAGCGGGACTGGGATACAACGAATCAAAGGATGCCTCAAACATTGCCTCCACAAGTGGAACAAAGGTTATGTTTGTACGTGCAAATGAACCTTCAATCCCAGCAGCTCAGCATCAACAGTCGAGGACACAGCAGACGTCAAGAAGAACAGCTGTGAAACAGTCTCAAACTCCGTCGAGAACACAGCAGACATCAAGAAGGTCAGCTGTGCGACAACCTCAAGCCCAACTCAGACAGCAACGTGCTCAACCTCAACGAAGACCACAGGCTGGATTTTACAGATACACCACAAGACCAAAGACGTTGATCGATATCAACCAAGATATCATAGATACCCAGCTGGATACCACTCATACGAGTATCAGCTGGATAATCATTTCCAGCCACATTATCACATGAGACAGCAGAGACTAAGGAACGTCTCAGCTAGGCACACAGCTGGAAACCAAAAGAAATCCAGACAACAAAACAAGAAGACACGAAGATCAAGACCCCGCCAAAGAATAACAAAGAAGAACACAAAGCATGTGTATATCGACTCAGCTGGGAGAATTATCGATCAAATGACCCAATTCGAGTCATCAAGCGGATCCGGGTCGTCTAAAGGATCTATGTCTAACCCACAAGGACCCAATTAAAACCGGGTACCTGAATTTTAACTTTTTGTTTAGGTTGCAAGGAATCGACGCATCTCTGAGGAGTCGATGAGAACGCTTTGGTACTTGGACAGTGGATGTTCCAAGCACATGACGCACCTAAAGCATCTACTCCAGGAGTATATTGAGCGTACAGGTCCACAAGTAACATTTGGTGACAACTCCAAAGGCCTAACCAAAGGTTATGGTACATTTAAAACTAGAAATGTTATAATCCCAAATGTTTCTTATGTACAAGGATTGCAACATAACTTGCTCTCTATTAGCCAATTCTGCGACAACGGTTTTTCTGTCAAGTTTGATGCACAGGGATGCACACTGAAGCACAGGGAAACCAAGCAAATACTCCTAAGAGGGAAAAGAGAAGGAAATATGTACTTCGCTGACTGGAACAGCAGCTCTCCGGAGACTTGTCTTGTATCAAAAAGCAGCAATGAAGTCAGCTGGCTGTGGCACAGATGGCTGAATCATCTCAACTTCAAGACAATCAACAAACTGGCTAGGAACCAGCTCGCTAATGGAATTCCAGATCAAGTATATGACAAAAGTCATATGTGCAGCGCGTGTCAACAAGGAAAGCAAACAAGAATTTCATTCTCTCTCAAGCCAGCTCAGTCAACTGATCGAGTTCTTCAACTTCTTCACATGGATCTCTTTGGTCCAGTTACTCCAGCAAGCTTCAATGGCAGAAAATATACTCTGGTCGTTGTGGATGATTTCTCAAGATTCACATGGGTATCATTCTTGTACCAGAAGAGCGAAACAAGAACTAAGCTGCTTATCCTGCTGGAAAGATTATCAACACAGAAGGAGTGCAAGATAATGGCAATAAGATCAGATCGTGGAACGGAGTTTCTAAATGAAACTATTTATGATTTTTGCGAGAAGAACGGAGTTCAACACCAAACATCTGCAGCTCGCACACCTCAGCAGAATGGTGTAGCAGAAAGAAGAAACAGAACTCTCAAGGAAGCAGCTACCTCAATGCTAGCTAGCTCTGCCATTCCAAAGAAGTTCTGGGCTGAAGCAATCAACACAGCTTGCTTCACTCAGAATCGCTCCCTACTCACATCAAGGCAAGGAAAGACACCGTATGAGCTATGGAACAACAGAATACCATACATTGGATATTTCAAGGTATTCGGATCCAAATGTCACATTCTCAATAATGGGAAGACACAGCTCAAGACGTTCGACGAAAAGACAGACCGAGGAGTATTCCTTGGTTACTCCGCTGTGAGTAAAGCATACAGAGTTTTCAACAGAAGAACTCAAATAATCGAAGTAACTCCACATGTTACCTTTGACGAATCCTCCTTCGAATATAGAGATTCTATCAAACGAAGAAGCGAAGGAGAATCTTCAAGATTGATTCAGACAAGGGCTCAAGAGAATAGAATCAGGAATCTGGCCGAACCATTAATTTGGGACAATGAGCCAGAGGAGGAAATTCAAATCAACCAAGAAGCTCCACCAGCTGGAAATCGAGAAGAAGCTTCAACGCTAAATCAAGGGGGAACATCATCAGCTGGGAATCCAAACTCAGCTGAGTCCCCAGCTCCATCTCCAGCTGAGCCTCTACAGAAATCTCCTCAAAATTCAAATCAAGGAGAATCAATCTCTCAAGACTTAACTCCAGAGCAACTCCAAGACAGACGAAATTTAGCCACTTCAAGCATCAATCAACTGGAAGAAGAAATTCGTAAGAGGATAAGATGGATTGAAGATCATCCATCATCAGCAATCATTGGAGAACCTTCTGACCAAGTCAAAACCAGAAGCTCAGCTGCTCAAGCTTCATCGGATCATCAAGAGGCAGCTGACACAGCTCAACTCTCAGTAGAGCTAGAACTGACGGTCTATGATGAAGACACAGCTCTAATGGCGTGTTACGTAGCTCAAGTGCCAGAGCCTCAATCAATTCTCGAAGCTTTGAAGAGTGTGCCTTGGACAAATGCCATGCAAGAAGAGCTGAACGAATTCCTCAGAAATTGTGTTTGGGAATTAGTCGACAGACCTCAAGAAGTCAAAGTCATAGAACTCAAATGGATATTCAAGAACAAGATGGATACCCTGGGACTCGTCATCAGAAACAAAGCTCGACTCGTTGCCAAGGGCTACACTCAGCAGGAAGGAATTGACTAAAAGAATCTTTTGCTCCAGTAGCACGATTGGAAGCAATCAGACTATTTCTCGCCTTTGCAGCACATCACAAATTCAAGGTCTATCAAATGGATGTGAAGTGTGCATTCTTAAATGGAGAAATCAAAGAAGATGTCTACGTTGAACAACCTCCAGGATTCGAAGTAGAAGGAAATAAAGTCTACAAACTAAAGAAGGCTCTTTATGGATTAAAGCAAGCACCTCGAGCTTGGTATGACACTCTGTCAAATTTTCTCATATCCAAAGGATTCAAGAAGGGCTCGAGATTTAACTCTCTTCACCATCAAGTCAGGAGAAGATATCCTGGTTGTTCAAATCTACGTAGACGACATCATCTTTGGATCAAGATCAAGCTTCTTATGCCAAAGATTTGGAGAGATGATGTCAGAGAAGTTCCAAATGTCCATGATAGGAGAAATGAGTTTCTTCCTAGGACTTCAAGTCAAGCAATCTTCAGAAGGGATCTTCATAAATCAATCCAAATACGTGAAAGATTTGATCGCCAAGTATGGAGTTCAATCCAGCAGAACTGTAAAGATTCCAATGAACACCAACTGGAAGATTGAACCAGGAACTGAAGGGAAGTCAGTTGATTCAAGCAAATACAGAGGGATAATAGGATCCCTGCTGTATCTAACAGCAAGTCGTCCAGACATCTCTTTCGCAGTCGGAGTGTGTGCCAGATTTCAAGTTGATCCAAAGGAAGCACACTTGCAAGCAGCCAAGAACATTCTCAAATATCTCAAAGGAACTCAGAATGTTGTGGTACCCAACAAGACAATCTACAAATGATCGGATACTCGGATTCGGACTTCGGCGGAGATCGATTGGACGTAAAATCAACTTCGGGAACTTGTCGGTTCTTAGGAAGTAAGTTGATTTCATTTTTCAAAGAAACAAACGTGCGTCGCAACTTCCACGACGAGCAGAATATATGGCCGCCGGAAGCCGCCGCTCGCAAATTCTCGTCGAAACATCACTGGATGACTATGAAGTAAAACCGGACAGTTTCCAATTTTCCGTGATAGCTCAAGTGCGATTGCCATTTCGTAGAATCCAAGACTTCACACAAGATGCAAGCATGTAGACATACGACATCATTTCATCGAGATCACGTAGAAAAGAAGGATGTGATTGTTGAGAAAATTCACACAGACATACAGCGGGCTGATATTCTCACAAAACCGCTGATAAAAGCAAGATTCAAAATGCTGTGCGGATTACTTGGACTTCTCAACCCAGACGATGCTTGACCCAGCTGAACGGAAGCAGATCACTGAATGGAAGACCAGTGAACGGAAGCAGACATACCGAATGGAAGGCAGACCGAATGCAAGCAAATAACCGAAATTCGAATCAATGTCACGGATATCACCGAGAAAGAATTCGGCTAAAACAGATGCTGAAAGGAAAGGATTATTCAGCTGAGGGGGAACCAGCTGGAACCACGATGACCCAGCACTCCCACTCAACCGAGGTATCAGCTGACTACAATGATCAGCTGAGAGGTTTGCAACAACATTAATTACACCTACTCAATCTGTTTTCTGTCAACTCACATCTTGTCATTTCTAATCAATCTTAATTAAAAGTCTGCAAAGAATTGAATAATGGGAGTTTCGAGGCAAAAGTCAAAACGCCTCAACCGTTCTCTCTCGCGCATTAACTCACATCTTCTAATCAAGAAATTGACATGACGCGAGAATCACTCCCAGTCGTAGATCTTCTTATCAATAGACAAATCTTGATCGTCCATTCATCAAGAAAACTCTTTAAATATGCTAGAAGATATATGCATCAAACCTAGAAAGTTTTTTCAGCATTCTTTCTTATTTCCATCAATTGGTATTGTTTGTTTCTACTAACAAAAGATGCAGAAAAAGAACATGGAATCCAGAAAGATGTCTCCCGAAGCCAATCAAACTTGAAGAATCTGTCAAAGCTTCAAGATAAGAGTTGCCTAACTCTCAAGAACCTCAAAGAAGACGGAAGTCCAGAAGAAGGTGAAGCCCATCGACAGAACCAGGCCAGCGCAGTAGGAGACAGCAAAGCTCAAGAACATCATTCACCAGGAAGGTGCAGAAAACTTTCTGGGAATGACAAAGGAAAAAGACCTCCTCAGCCCCACTGTTTCTCTCAACATAAAAGAGAGAACGGGACACACAACTCCCTGGGATGCAAAAGTCAACAGACCTGGACCAGATGTTGATAAAACCGGAGTATTCAAGAGCAGTCATGTCAAAGCTCTTGCTCCACCACAGGAGGTACAGAAAAAGATGCAGGAGACAAAGCAGCATGCATCTAACTCCGTCCCAGCTGGGAATCGGAGACAACTTGAGGAGACAAAATATACTGAAGCACTGTCTTCAAACCGAAGACTCAAGTCAAAGGTGCTCAGTCAGTCAGCAGAGAAGCCAGCTGACATTATGAGAGAATTCGTAATCACTCTCCGAGGAGCAGAAGGCCCACAAGCGGTCGTTTCTTTCGGTGGAAGAAAAGTTCACATCCCTGCGTGAACATAATCATCACCAACACCGCAACGGAGTATTCCAGCTGAACAACCAAGCTTAAACCCCAAGACAGATGGGATACTTCAACCGCCTTCTCCTCAGTTTTCTTCAGCTCCATAGGGACACCAGCTTCGAGATATTCCGATGAAAGATGCTCAAGTCCCTGCACCAAGCTTAAATGAGAAACATCACTCAGCCAACGATCACCTGCAGCTGGATGATGATGATATGAGCTGAATACAAGTCCCTCAAGTGCCGAATCAGACTTTCTCATTCAATCTAAGAAGTCTGAAGAAGCAACATTGCAAGGAATGAAGTTATGCCCGACTCAGAAGATGCTATCTCCCGTGCTAACTCATCCCTCCAAGCACTCAGCTGAACTGCCCCAGCTGAATCAGGCCAAGGACGCTGTGTCTGCAATCACAGCTGAGGCTAATGCAACTGAAGAAAAGCCAGCTAATACAACAGCTGAGCCACTTAGACTCTAAACCTCGCTGCTCAGAGCTGAAAACCACAGTTTCGCCAAACTAAAACATCGCAACAGCCGATGGTGTATATCTCCCACCCTGTTTTGATCATGCCAAAAAGGGGGAAGTAAGGGAGAAGAGAGACAAGTCAATGAAGAGGCAAACTGTTGAGCTAGAGGAACCAGCTGAATCAGAATCAGCTGAAGAAGAGACGAGTCAAAAGAAAGAAACAACGGATGCAGAAGAGAAGACCTAGCCAACTGGGACTGAAGACTGAAGGATTGAAGACTGAAGATTTGAAGATTTTTTTTCCTTCTTTCTTTTTCCTGTGTTATAATGTATTTTCTTACATTAATAAAACACAAGTTTTTCTGCATCATAAGTTGTCTCAGTTAGGTTTTGGCATCATCGAAAAGGGGGAAATTGTTGTGAAAATTATAAGGTTTCGATTTGATACCAAAACCCAACTGATTCTCCAACCAAATAGATGATCGCGTCAACCTAAATAGTGTTTTCCAGCTCGCCTGTTTGAGCCTTAGATGTTCTAGGATTATAGGTTAAGGAAGCGGAAGACAGCAGTCGACCCAGCTGTGTCTACAGCAGGAGTCAGCTAGCGGATGACGATAGCCGACCCAACAGTGTGTTCATGCGGAGTCAGCTAGCAAAAGAAAGCAGGCGTCAACCTTCAGCTGAGTGATCCAGCAGAGCCTGATCAAGCTGAAGAGAATTCGAGCTGAGTTCAAAACACAGCTGGTCCAGCTGTACAGAACAAAGGAACTATCTCTGAAGACTCCACTTCAAGACAGTCCAGCTCTGAATTCAAAAGCCAGCTCTAAAGGCAGAAGATCCCGGAATCAGAGGAAGTCAACCTACCTCGACCAATGAGGGATTGCCAGATCAGCATCCTAGACTTCAGAACCTAGGATGTGACACAAATGAAGACAGGTGCAGATATGCCCAACGGCAGATCTTGTATTTAAGAAGAGTAGGTAAGATTCAAACGGCTCCTCCAACGGCTAGTCTTGAATCTCTACCTATATAAACCCGTCTTCAACCTCAGGATCAGATACGAAAAACTCTCTACAAGCTTTCATTATCTGAAATCATTATTCTTTCAAAAGCTCTCAAGCAGTTCTACATAGATCAAAGAACACTTTATCTTAAAGTGTTTCTAGTTAAGAAACTGCTTAGTTTTTCGTCTGTTCCCTAGGCCAAACTCATTGTATATCTTAAGCCTAGATTTCGAACGAGTTTATCATACTCTGAAGTTCTTAATTGTAAGAACTCGTTCATAGTTGGAACCCCATACCCAAACCCAAACCCAGAAAGGTTAGGTAAAGGTACGCTTGCTCGAAGCACGTAATTCGAGTGGTTAGGTTCTTCAGTACTCGGAAACTGAAGGTGTATAGGCTTGACATTGCCCGCAAACTGTTGGAACACAGCTCGGGTTAGAGTTGTGAAGTTGCTTGGTACTCCGAACCACGTAAAAACTCGCGTGCTTCTAACTCTCTCTCTTTACTTTTGCTTTATATTCAGCTGTGTACTAACTCCTTCATATCATTGCATACTTGTTCAAAACTGCACACACAGCTGCTCTCCAAAGACAGCTGTATCTCTCAAAAAGTTGCACAACCTGACTAAGCTGAAAACGTTAAGTTAATATTTTCAAACTGAGTTTTTCTAAGTAACTGAGCTAAGTTTTCAAACCACCACTTTCCGCACCGCCAGCTGAGTTATTTACCCAGCTGACCCTCCCCAGCTGGATCAATAACTGAGCTCACCAACTCTGTGTTTTAACTTGAAAAAGTTTCGAAAAATCTACTTGGTGTATTCACCCCCCCTCTACACCAAGTACCCAGCTCAGGGACCATCAGGAATGTCCGAAATCCACCTAATAAGAAACCGTGGCAAGGACAAGGTCAACAGCAGGTGAACCAAGGAAGAACGTCGCAGATAATGTCAAGGCCAAGTAGTTCGTCTCAAGGCCCTCAAGGAATTCCATCTTGCTCAAAGTGTGGCAAAATGCATCATGGAGTTTGTAAGGTTGGTAGCAACGGTTGCTATGCATGTGGACAAGTTGGTCACTATTCCTATCAGTGTCCGAATAAGCAGCAAGGATTCGGTGGAGGAAAGCCGAATCAGTATCAGAAACCGCAGCTAAAGGCTATTCAGGGAATTTCTCAACAGCCAATCTTCCAACGCCAGCAGACGCGTTCTCAACATCAGCAACAGCAGAATCAGCCACCTCGTCAAGACCATCAGCAGCAGTTTCCGAGAGTTTTTGCTCTGGAACAAAAGCCTCGTGTTAAAGACCAAGGAAATTTATCAGGTATGGGTCTTTTGAAAGATGTACCTATTGTTATCCTGTATGATACTGGAGCATCGCATTCATTCATATCGAGCGCTTGCGTAGATTCTTGTAAACTCAATGTAGAGAGAGCTAGTAAAGAATTTAGAGTAACAACCCCGGTAGGTAAATCTACCTCAGTTACTCACGTTTGCTCTAACATAGAGTTTGAGATAGAATCTTTTCATTTGTCAGCCAAAACCTTAAACCTAATATGTATGTGGGAAGTAGACATCATATTAGGAATTGACTGGCTAGCGGAAAATTATGCTGCAATTCAGTGCGATAAGAGACAAGTCTCTTTTCACCTACCCGGGAAAAAGTCTACGTGGTTTTATGGAACTAGGAGACGCAGCAGAAAAATGTCAACAATTTCTGCTCTTCAAGCAGAGAGAATGTTGAGCAAGAAAGGTGCACAAGCTTATTTAGTGTATTTGAATAAAGATTCAGGTCAAGGGAAGAACGATATTGATGTTCCAGTTGTTCGTGATTTTAAAGATGTTTTTCCTGAAGTTTTGCCAGGATTACCGCCAGATAGGCAATTGGAGTTCACCATTGATCTTGAACCTGGATCAGCCCCAATATTGAAAGCACCATACCGGATGGCCCCAAAGGAATTGCAGGAACTAATCGATTTAAGTTTTATTCGACCTAGCGTTTCTCCGTGGGGAGCACCCATCTTGTTTGTCAAAAAGAAAGATGGCAGCTTAAGAATGTGCATAGATTATAGAGAGCTCAATAAGATGACGCTTAAAAATAAGTATCCTTTGCCAAGAATAGATGATTTATTTGATCAGCTCAAGGGAGCTAGCATTTTCTCGAAGATCGATTTGAAGTCTGGTTATCATCAGTTGAAGGTACGTCAGGAAGATATTCCTAAGACAACATTTTGAACGAGATATGGTCATTACGAATTCGTAGTAATGCCATTTGGTTTGACAAATGCACCAGCAGTGTTCATGGATTTGATGAATCGAGTGTTTCATGAATACTTGGATAAATTTGTCATAGTTTTTATAGATGACATTTTGGTGTATTCAAGGAGTATACGAGAGCATGAGGAGCATCTCAAGATTGTCTTAGAAAAGCTAAGAGCTGAAAAGCTTTATGCCAAGTTCAGCAAATGCGAATTTTGGCTTTCAGAAGTCAATTTCCTAGGACATGTTGTCTCCTCAGAAGGAATTAAAGTTGATCCAGCAAAAGTTCAAGCTGTTCAGGAATGGAAGTCACCAACTTCACCTCGTGAAATTCGTAGTTTCTTGGGTTTAGCCGGTTACTATCGAAGATTCATTGAAGGATTTTCCAGGATAGCTAAACCGATGACATATCTCCTTAAGAAAGATGAGAAATTTATTTGGACTAAGGAATGTGAGGAAAATTTCCAAGAACTCAAGAAAAGGTTAACTACGGCACCTATGTTAGAAGTTCCAGAAGTTGATAAAGACTTCGTGGTCTATGCAGATGCATCCAAGAATGGACTAGGTTGTGTGTTGATGCAAGAAGGTAGGGTCATAGCTTATGCTTCGCGACAACTTAGACCCCATGAGATAAATTATCCGACTCATGACCTAGAATTAGCAGCAGTAGTCCATGCATTAAAGATATGGAGACATTATCTTTATGGATGCAAGTGCGAGATATTTTCAGATCATAAGAGTCTTAAATACTTTTTCGAGCAGAAAGAACTCAATATGAGACAAAGAAGATGGCTTGAATTAGTAAAAGATTATGACTGCAAAATCTCGTATCACCCAGGAAAAGCCAATGTTGTAGCCGACACATTAAGCAGGAAAGGTGAATCTGAGATAGGATGTATCCTTACTCAAGAGAAGGAGCTTCTTAAAGAGTTTGAAAGATTGAGTATTGAAGTGATTATACCACCGCATGCTACTACTCAGATAATTGCAGCACTAGTAGTAATGCCTGATTTAAGATCCAGAGTCGTTAGCACACAAAGAGAAGACGAGAAATTGGAAAAGCTAAGGATGAAAATTCGGATGAAAGAAACGGATGAATTCACAGAAACAGGAGATAATGCCATTTTGTTTAACGGAAGACTTTGTGTGCCGAGAAATAAGGAATTAAGAGATGAAATTATGAGTGAAGCTCACAGTACGCCTTATACAGCTCACCCTGGAAGTACAAAAATGTACCAGGATCTTAAACAAAACTTTTGGTGGGAAGGAATGAAACAAGATGTAGCTTTATTCGTTGAGCGATGTTTAGCGTGCCAGCAAGTGAAAGCACTACATCAACGACCTTATGGAAAGCTACAACCGTTAGAAATCCCAGAATGGAAATGGGATGATATTACAATGGATTTTGTAATTGGGTTACCAAAATCCAATAAATGAAACACAGCTGTGTGGGTGATTGTCGATAGACTCACCAAGAGTGCTCATTTCTTACCAATTCAAATCACTCATGGATCAGATAAGCTAGCTCAGCTTTATGTCCGTGAAATTGTACGTTTGCATGGTGTGCCAAAGTCGATTATATCAGATCAAGATTCCAAGTTTACTTCTCGATTCTGGAAGAGTTTTCAGGAAGAATTGGGAACTAAATTAAATTTTAGTACAGCTTTTCACCCGCAAACGGATGGTCAATCTGAGAGAACCATTCAAACTTTGGAAGATATGGTTAGAACAGTTGTATTAGATCGAGGAGATCAGTGGGAGCATATCCTACCTCTCATTGAATTCGCATACAACAATAGTTATCAGAAGACAATTGGCATGGCGCCATATGAAGCTCTTTATGGGAAAAAGTGTCGATCACCACTTTATTGGGATGAAATAGGTGAAAGGAAAATTTTAGGTCCCGACGCTGTGGAAGAAATGATTGAAGTAGTTCGGCAAATTAAGAAGCGCATAAAGGAAGCTCAAGATCGTCAAAAGTCTTATGCTGATGTTCTGAGATCGGAATTGCAATTCGAGCTAGGAGATAAAGTTTTCTTGAAGGTTTCACCTTCCAAAGGAATTCATAGATTTCGTATAAAAGGAAAGCTTAAACCCATATTCATAGGACCATTTGAAATCCTTGAAAGGATAGGTCCTGTTGCTTACAAGCTAGCCCTTCCACCAAGTTTTGGAAATACTCATAACGTATTTCATATCTCTCAGTTACGGAAATATGTTTTCGATCCAAAGCATATTATCCATCAGGAGGAAATAGTGCTCGAACCTGATTTAAGCTATGAAGAAAAACCTGAAGCAATTCTAGACCGAAAAGTCCAGCAATTGAGAAATAAAGCATTAACCTCGGTTAAGGTTCTTTGGAAGCATCATAGTTTTGAAGAAGCGACTTGGGAACTCGATGACAGAATGAAAGAAAAGTACCCCGAGTTTTTCTCCCAATGTATCTAAATTTCGGGACGAATTTTTTTTAAGGAGGAGGGAATGTAGTACCCCGTATTTCTTCCCGTATTATTAGATTACTTTAGCAATAAATTTATGATTATTTTTCTCTAATAAGTTTATTAATTAATTTAATAAGCTGCATAATATCCGGTAAATCTAAGTTGCCTTGAATAATTGGAATTTTGTTTCTCAAATAAGAAGTATACAATTATTAGTCGAGATTCTAAATTTAATTATTTGAATCACTGGTTGATAATTGGAAATGATGTATAGTGAGAATTATATGTGGTTTAATTCTTGTGCGGGTAAATTAAATTGTCTGGGAAACATTTATGATTATTCTATGCTATATTACTGGATTAAAATTTTATGCGGAGATAATAACCCGAAATGTTACGTGTTTTAAATGATAGTAATATAAGATGGATTATTTAATAAAGTGGGTATTTATTAAAGTATTTGAGATATTTATTAACCTAGCCAAAGATATAAACCTAGGTAATATTTTCCCACTTGTATAAATCCTATCTAAATCTTACTACCTATCCTAAATTAATTGCGGTAATAAATGTTATCTTATCTCACTCTCTCAACTCTCACTCTATTTACTCTCTCAATCTCTCATCTCTCTCTCCCGTAACTCTCTCTCTCCTGTATTACTCTCTCTCACTCTATTAATTCCACCTTCTTCTCCATTTCTCCATTCCATTTCCTGCGAGAAAAACACACATTCACACACTCCATTGAAGCTCCACCAAGCTCAAGAACAAGCTCAAGATTCAAGTATTTTCTAAGTAACTATCAAGGTTAGATAGTTTATCAATTATTAAGCTCAAAATCAAGTAAAGAAATTCTTCTATTTATATTTTCTATTTTCGAAAGTTATTAAGAAAAATAGAAGATTTCATTGATATTCAAATATTTTGTATATCCATGTTCTAGAGTAAGTTTTGATCATTAAAATGAATTAATCAAACCGTAGACTAATTCTAGAAATTTCGAAATTTATAAAGAATTTGGAAGTTTTGATTCTTGATTTTTATTTATGAAATTGATAAGTGATTATGAGTTTATAGCATGATTTTGAGCATGTTAAAGAAAAGAATTTACTTTTAAGCCTAATTTCTTGATTTAATTAGGATTAAAATTAGAGTTTTTTTAAATTCTTGTGTGCTTGATTAAAATTGGTGGATTTTATATGGATATATGTGTGTTATAAGCATGATTATGGATTGATGGATTGAAATTAATCACCTATGCTAATTTGGTGAAGTGACCGAAATTTTGGAGAAAATAGGGAGATATGATTTTAATTTTATTTGGGTGAAATTAGTGATGTATATATGCATATATGATTATTGTGAGCATGATTTTAAATGATGAGAATTTTTGGAGTTTGATTGATATGAGATTTAAAAATTAAGTTTATATGTGGAATTAGAGTTTTCTTGATTATGATTTTAATTTGATGAAAAGGATGATGAATATGTGTTAATAAATATAGAAAACATGATGTGAATTTGTAGAATTTAAATGAGAATTTTTATGCTATTTTCGATTGTTGTTAAAAGAAATAAATTAGAGTTTATTTAGTTTATGTATGAAATTATTATATATGAAGATTTAATGTTTTTTTTTATTTATCTATGATTTTGTTATTAGTATTATGTTTATTACATAGCTTATATATATAGCTATTAAGAGAAAGATTAGTTCTTAGAAGTCTTAAGTTTTAGTTTGAGAAAGAAATCCTAGTGGTAAAGGGATTAGAGGATCAATCGTTTAAGAGCATCGTTTCGTTGTTTTGATTTTTATCGAAGCATCCTCTCATCGTTTTCTTTCGAAACCTTCTTTTGCTAAAGGACCGAGTGGAGTCGGGAAGTAAAGATCGTAAGAAGGAGAAGAGTAAGTAAGAGGAAGCGAGTCAGGTGGGCTTTTCTATCCAAAACAAAATGAGTTTGATTATATGATTATATGTACGATAATTAATTTGAATGATTGACTTACCTAATGCTTTATAAGTTTTTGTGTGATACCATCTACTGAAGGAAGACGAATTCGGTCCTGCATGATGTGGGATTAATGTATACATATTGTGACTGTGTGCCGTTCTTTTTGGTTGGCCGGTCATAGTGTCTGAGAAGGAGGCCTACTTCTCAACACATTTAAGTTATGATAGTAGAAATGGTTCATACTCTCAAATATATATATGACTGCAGTCACTCATGTTTATTCTAAAATAAAAATGATTTAGCATGCACAAGGTTTATTTATAAATGACTCTCCTGTGTGATGCTTTTGAGGCAAGGTTTCAATCTATAGCTCTATGTGGCAATTGTTTAAGTATTTGGCATGTGTTCACTGAGTACGTTGTACTCAGCCCTGCATATTATTTCTAAAATGTGCAGGTAATCAGAATGGATGATGGAGATGTGCTGAGCGGATGTTGAGTTTTGTTTATAAGTGTTGGTTCATGCTAGGGTTATATGTCTGCATACATATAATTCAGTCCTGTGTTATTTTCCGCTGCTACACTGATGTCATTCACTTTTTGGATTTGTGATTTGTATCATAAATCAATGTAAATTCAATAATGTCCACTTGAACTCGCTAATGCTCAATATGTTGTTTGATCGCTTATTCTGGAATATATTTTGGTTTATATTCCTATTATGTTGAGCATAGGAAAGAGATTGTTTCAATTCTAGGCAACATGTTGAGATCGTATGTTGTCTATTTGATTAATGAAGATCACACTTATCTTAATAGTTGTGATTTAAAATTAAAAGTAAGAAAGAAAAATTTATTTCTCGTTTTTCGTCCTTTGTATTCGAATTATAGTGATATATTCCTTTATTCGTATACATAGTCGTAGTTCAACCGCCTTAGTCATCTATACTCTAGGGCAGGCTGCGACAATATTATTGGGGAGCTTTATGATTTCTTTGATGATATTGATGAAGGGAGGAAGAAGCTCTTGAATTTTCTGTTGCCTTAGGTAGAGAATAGTGATATTTTTTTTTTTCTCTGTGGGGAACGACGGCAATGTCAGTGTTGGATAGCTGTTGAGAGAGAGGGGGATAAATAATAACTGAAATTGAGAGGGGAGAGAGAGAAAGGAATGATTTTTGGCTCCCTTAAATAGCTAAAATGCAATGATTTGATGAAAGAAAAAAGCTTGAGAAATCCTCAACAATGTGGGATTCTAAGCAAGACGATGAGAGGTCAGAGGAGAGAGTGAAAAATGAATGATTTTAATCTCATTTTTTATTTTTTACACAAAATAAAATAATGTCAGAAAGTTAATTTAATTTTCACCAAGAAATTTTATTGTCACCGTCACCAAGTTATATTCCTTATTTTTCTTTAATTATTTTTTAATTATGATAGGGTTAGAATAGGAAGTTCCAAACTTAATCTTAACTTAAAACTACGTACCAAACACCTGATTTATGATATCTACATTTCATATTTTATCTACCAAACACAAAGATACGATACCAATCACACCTTATCCACCACGATACATATCTTAACTTAAACTATCTTGTCATATCCTAACATGCCTACCAAACGAGCCCTTAGTGTGTATCATAAGTGTTTTCTTACACATCCTGTAGCTAGCTGAGCAATTTTTTTTTTTCATGTGCGGAATTGACCTTGACGAACCATTTATTGCGAATAATTTGCACTGATGAAAATAGAATATCAGTATATATTCGAGTTTTTCATTTTTCATTTATAAAATGTAATTAATGTATGTAGTCTATATGTAATAGAGTAGAAAACAAAAAGGAAACATAATAATATAGTAATAAATAATATTAATGTTGCCAAAAGAGTAGTAATCTACAAAATAAGAATATGTTTTCACCAGTAAAATAACAAAATGCAAAGCGAAAACGTTTCGATAGAAAGAGTGACGATTTGTCCCAGTAGGGATGGCCTAGTGGTGGAGTGGTTGCCTGTTAAGTCAGAGGTTCGAGTACTCTCGGCCACAAAAAAAAAACCCACAAAAGGGCACGACTCTCAAAAATTAATTTAAAATTCGAAATCCGATTGAAATTCTGGGAAAAAAATTATTGGGAGTAGTTTTTATCGTTTTCGAGACTACACAAATAGTTTGATAACTTTGATAATAGAATATATAAATATTTAAAACTAAAGCATGCATAATTATATCAATGGAGATGGAACAACTTATGATTAAAATATTAAATAATCTAAGGTGCACTAAATTCGATCAAATGAGCGGGAAAATAGATTTGGTATTTGGTTTTGCTTATATATATATAAATAGATTATATCAATGGAGATGGAACAATTTCTGATGAAAAATATTAAATAACCTATGGTGCACTAAATTCGATAAATGAGCGGGAAAATGGATTTGGCATTTGATTTTGATTATATATATATATATATATATATATATATATATATATATATTTTGTCACGGCCCCAAATTTCGAAGGACGGCTAAGTCGGGGTACGACTAGGGGTTGGAATTAAGAAGGCGGATTACTGAATAAATGAGGAATAGATATTAATCATTCAAGGATATAAACTGAAATGTACTTCAATTAATTAAGTATAGAATACTTAAACCAAAAAGTATTACTCCATCTGTCCCGCCGAATATGGCCTATTTGTTTTCGGCACGAAGATTAAGAAAAGGGGAATTAGGTGTAATAAAGTATCAATAAAGTAATTTTTTAGTTAATAAAGTATTTTTTTGGTCAACAATGTACGGCTAAAGTGCTTTTTTAGCTTAAAGTAAGCTCTAATTCTTTTCCAAAAAGGAAACAAGCCATATTCGGTGGGACGGCCCAAAATGGAAAATAGGCCATATTCGATGGGACGGAGGGAGTACAACAAAAAGAGTATTGTACTCCAAGGATTGATTTCTAGTTATTATAATAGACAATCTCAAAAGATTTCTCGACATAGGTATTTCAGTATTGTTAAGGTATTAAGTATAGAATACTTAAACCAAAAAGTATTACAATAGAAAGAGTTTCTTACAACGAAAAGACGTAGATTGATTCCACATATGAAGATGCGTAATCAGGGTTTGACTAGCTTTATCTGGTAATTTACAACCACTCAAACTTCCGTCGTCGCCGTCACTTAACCTGCAAATTTATAAATATATACAGGGCTAAGTACAACGTACTTAGTGAACACATGCTAAAACATATCATAGTTTTAATAGATTAAATCATGCATCTCCAAAAATAACACACAGGGGTTTTTCAATAAAAACATGTGCTTACTAAACCTTTTTCATACTTGCGCAAATTTTCATATTGATTCATCAAAATCATATATGAAACAAACGTCGGGGAAGAGGCCTTCTTCCGCAAACACTCCTCACCGAGGTTGGCTACTCCTCAACAGAGTCCACACTCATCGGCTACTGTGTACACTAACTCTGAAAAGCACACCCTTTTGGGGCTAACTTAGAATCCGATCGAACTAATAAGTTGGCAAACCAACTCAGATAGACATAAGAGAATCCAGAAAAAACAATTCTTTAATGCATGATAATCACTTTAAACACATACGTTTAAAGCATTTCGAAAACAGAGCAAAGCTCACGATATTTTTATATATAGAAAGCCCACCTTATTGGAAATACAGAACTTAATGATAAAGTTTCCTTCTTCCATCATTTCTTCTACTCGTGAAATTCACTTTTAATCGCAAACAATTAAGTTCAGCGAAACGATTGAGTCGAAAAATAAAATCGACTGATGGACTTGATTAGAAATCAAGTTCTAGGACTTTGCATTTAACTAAATCTTAGTTAAAAAGGGTTTAGAAATTCCTTCTAGATCTCTATCTCAATTTTATACGACGCTAAACTTAATATATCTATACATAGATATACATATATATATATATATATATATTTAATAATAACTAAGTTCGTTTTAGTCGTTTCAAATTTATCGGATGTCAAGAATATTAAACGGGTTGAAATTATGGCCGTTAAACTCGAAAATCAACAACTCTTTATTTAATCTAACATCATCTCATTTCAATTAATTAACTCAGACCCAAAATTCCGGCCCAATTAATTTAATTAATCCAGATCCAATTAATTAATTAATACAAGCCCAATTAATTAATTAATAGCTTCAGCCCAACTATAACATAAATAGGCCCATTTACTTACAAAGGGTCCAGCCCAATGAATTAATTCACAACTCAAATTTCAGTAGAGGTGTTCACGGGCCGGTTCCGGTTCGGAACAAGCCCGAAACCGTCGGGTCCGATTCGGGAAAGTTGGAACTGGAACCGGCCCGCCATAGCCCACGGTTCTGGGTTAGAACCGTTCCTGTTGGGAAAATTATAAAGTTTTGATTTAATACCAAAACCCAACTAATTCTCCAACCGAATAGATGATCACTTCAACCTAAGTAGTGTTTTCCAGCTCGCCTGTTTGAGCTCTAGATTTTCTAGGTTTACAGGTTCAGGAATCCGCTGTGTCTACAGCAGGAGTCAACCTTCAGCTGATTCTTCCAGCAGAGCATGATCAAGCTGAAGAGAATTCGAGCTGAGTTCAAAACATAGCTGATCCAGCTGTACAGAACAAAGGGAACTAACTCTGAAGACATCACTTCAAGTCAGTTTACCCAATCCAGCTCTGAATTCAGAAGCCAGCTCCAAAGGCAGAAGATCCCGGCATCAGAGGAAGTCAACATGCCTCGACCAATAAGGGATTGCTGAATCAGCATCCTAGACTTCAGAACCTAGGATGTGACACAAATGAAGTCAGGTGCAGAATCGCCCAACGGCAGATATCGAATTTAAGAAGAGTAGGTAAGATTCAAACGGCTCCTCCAACGGCTAGTCTTGAATCTCTACCTATATAAACCCGTCTTCAACCTCAGGATCATAAACGAAAAACTCTCTATAAGCTTTCATTCTCTGAAATCCTCAATCTTTCTAAAGCTTTCAAGCAGTTCTACATAGTTAAAAGAACTCTTTATCTTAAAGTATTTCTAGTTCAGAAACTGCTTAGTTTTTCGTCTGATCCCTAGGCCAAAATCTTTGTATATCTTTAGCCTAGATTTCGAACGAGTTCATCTAACTCTAAAGTTCTTAATTGTAAGAACTCGTTCACAGTTGGAACCCCAAACCAAACCCCTCTTTACCCAGAAAGGTTAGGTCAAGGTTACGCTTGCTTGAAGCGGGAAATTCAAGTGGTTGTAAGATGTTTTCAGTACCCGTAAACTAAAAGGTTAGGCTTGACAGTGCCCGCAAACTGTTGGAACACAGCTCGGGTTAGAGTTGTGAAGTTGCTTGGTACTTGAAAACCAAGTGGTAGTGAATTACCAGTGAATCTGGTCGTGGACGTAGGAAGTGTTACTCCGAACCACGTAAAAATCTCGTGCTCTTTACTTTCTCGTTATATTCAGTTTTAATACTAACTCATTCATCACATTGCATATATTATCAAAACTGCATACACAGTTGCTCTCCAAAGACAGTTGTATCCTTCTGAAAGTTGCACAACTTGACTAAACCGAAAACATAAAGTTAATCTTTTCAAGCTGAGTTTTTCTAAGTAACCACGCTAAGTTTTCAAACCACCACATTCCGCACCGCCAACTGAGTTATTTACCCAGCTGACCCTCCTCAGCTGGATCAATAACTGAGCTCACCAACTTTGTTATTTAACTTGAAAAAGTTTTCAGAAATCTATTTGGTGTATTCACCCCCCCCTCTACACCAAATATCTAGCTCAGGGACCATCAATTGGTATCAGAGCAGTGGTTCAACAGACCGCTGTTTCTGAATCAAGAGATCTCTCTTGACAATCTGTCAGTGGTCAACTGAACAGATCCTCTTTGTGAAAAACTCATAATATTACATACTGCGCATATTTCCATGGATTCTTATCTTAACAGGAATCTTCCCACCTTCTCGGTCGATGATTATGCAATATCGAAGTTCAGGCTGAAGAGCTTTCTCTGTGCGCATCATGATATGATGTGGGACGTCATCATAGACGGACCCATCATAATCTTCAAACAAGGGAACGAGCTTATCCCAACTCAAGATGGTGGACAACCAACATATCAGCTCATTCCCAAGCCCAAGAGTGAGCACACCTCAGAAGAAAGGAAGCAAGCTGGACTAGACAGCTTCGCGAGGAACACCATCTCATCAACAGTCTCCAACGCCTACCTCAGCAAATTCATCAACTGCGAAACAGCAAAGGAGATGTGGGAAACCCTAGCAAAGTTATGCGAAGGGTTGGAGGAAATAAAAGAAAATAAATTCACTATTGCTTGCCAGAAGTTTGATAACTTCAAGCAGCTGGTCAACGAGTCCATCGAAGGGATGGAACTCAAATTCTCCAACATAGAGGTGGAAATAGAAACCATGAGAACTGGGAAATACACCCAGCGAGAAAAGAATCTAAAAGTTCTTTCAGCGCTCACAGCTGAATGGAACACATATAAGGTGGTACACTAAAGTCGAATTGACTTAGGTGATCTTTCAACTGAAAGATTATTCTCCCTGCTCAAAGCCAACGAATACAACTTGAAGATTACCATGAAAGAATCTTCAAGCAATCAGAACGATGGAGAGCTGACACCTGCACCGAAGGAGATTGCGTTCAGAGCCAACTCTGAAAAATCCGCATACATGCAGTCAGCTGAATCATCGAAGAAGGACAAGAAGGACATGAGCAAGGAAGAGCATCTTGAAGAAATCGCCATGCTGGTCAAAAATTACAACAGACTCAACACCAGCAAGGGAAGTACAAGAAGTTCCCAAGAACTTACAGAGACAAATACACAGCAGCTGATGAGAAGTCAGCAGACAAACGAACAGAAAAAGGTTGCTTCAACTGCAAGGAATCAGGACACTACCGGCTAGATTGTCCGAAGCTGTCCAAGAAAGATAAAGACCAACTGAAAGCTAAGGCAGCTGACAGAAGGAGAGCCTACATCGCCGATGAGGAATCAGAGTGCAACAAAATAGATGACAACATGCCATTTTCAGACTCGAAAGAAGAAGCACTGATGGCCCATGATGAACCTAATTGGGATACATGCTTCATGGGACAAACAGACGGCATCGATGAAGATGAGGTAATGTCTAGAACTCAAAATCTATCTAACCTCTCACCATCTCACGAACACTCTACACAGGTTTCAGAATCAGGGCTACCTGATTGGAGTCTAGTAAAGAAAGTAATGAACGATTCCAAAGAGCTTCAAGAGATCCTTGACGTCATAATGTGTGAGAATGCCGAGCTGAAAACAGAACTGGAAAAGAAAAAGGTATCAGAAGCAGCTGATACAACACAACTCCAAAAGAAAGTTGTTTCACTAAAAGACAAAATAGTGAAACAAGATCAGCTGATGAAGGACTTCTACTATGAGAAGAAACAACTGATGGAAGACTTGGAAAAGGCCACAGCTGAATCGGAAAAGAAGTCAGCTGAGATCATTGAGCTGAAAAGTACCGAAGAAGTACTATCAAAGAAGATAGTAGCTCATATCAAAGCCACATCAACAATGGACGAAATCATAAGTGCACAACGTCCAGCAGCACTGAAAGCGGGACTGGGATACAATGAATCAAAGGATGACTCAAACATTTCCTCCACGAGTGGAACAAAGGTAATGTTTGTTCGAGCAAAAGAACATCCAATCCCAGCAACTCAGCATCAACCGATGAGGACACAGCAGGCATCAAGAAAACCAGCTGTGAGACATCCTCAAGCTCCATCAAGAACACAGCAGGCATAAAAAAGGCCAGCTGTGAGACAACCTCAAGCTCAACTCAGACAGCAACGTGCTCAACCTCAACAAAGACAACAGGCTGGACATTACAGATACCAGCATCAGCAACAGCACGTTGAAAGATATCAACCGAAATATCAGAGATACCCAGCTGGATATCACTCATATGATCACCAGCTGGAGAATCACTTCCAGCCAAAGTATCACAAGAGACAGCAGAGATAAAGGAACGTCTCAGCTGGGTACACAGCTGGAAACCGAAAGAGAACAAGACATCAAGTCTGGAAGACACTGAGATCAAGACCCCGCCAGCAACAACCGAAGAACACAAAGAATGTGTACATCGACTCAGCTGGAAGGATTATCAGATCAAATGACCCAATTCGAGTCATCAAGCAAATCTAGGTCGTTAAAAGATATCTGTCTAACCCACAAGGACCCAATTAAAACTGGGTACCTAAATTTGATCTTTTGTATAGGTTACAAGGGAACGACGCATCATTGAGGAGTCGATGAGAACGCTATGGTACTTGGACAGTGGATGTTCCAAGCACATGACGCACTTAAAGCATCTACTTCAGAATTATATCGAGCGTCCAGGCCCACAAGTAACATTTGGTGACAACTCCAAATACCTAACCAAAGGTTATGGTACATTTAAAACTAGAAATGTTATAATCCCAAATGTTTCTTATGTACAAGGATTGCAACACAACTTGCTTTCCATTAGCCAATTCTGCGACAACGGTTTTTCTATCAAGTTTGATGTACAGGGAAACCAAGCAGATACTCCTAAGAGGGAAAAGAGAAGGAAATATGTATTTTGTTGACTGGAACAGCAGCCCTTCGGAGACTTGTCTTGTATCGAAAAGCAGCAATGAAGTCAGCTGGCTGTGGCACAGATGGCTGAATCATCTCAACTTCAAGACAATCAACAAACTGGCTAGGAACCAGCTCGCTAATGGAATTCCAGATCAAGTATATGACAAAAGTCATATGTGCAGCGCGTGTCAACAAGGAAAGCAAACAAGAATTTCATTCTCTCTCAAGCCAGTTCAGTCAACTAATCGAGTACTTCAACTCCTTCACATGGATCTTTTTGGTCCAGTTACTCCAGCAAGCTTCAATGGCAGAAAATATACTCTGGTCGTAGTGGATGATTTCTCAAGATTTACATGGGTGTCATTCCTGTACCAGAAGAGCGAAACCAGGACTAAGCTGCCTATCCTGCTGGAAAGATTGTCAACTCAGAATGAGTGCAAGATAATGTCAATCAGATCAGATTGAGGAACAGAGTTTCTGAATGAAACTATTTATGAATACTGCGAGAAGAACGAAGTTCAACATCAAACATCTACAGCACACACACCTCAGCAGAATGGTGTAGCAGAGAGAAGGAACAGAACACTCAAAGAAGCAGCCACCTCAATGCTAGCCAGCTCTGCCATTCCAAAGAAGTTCTGGGCCGAAGCAATTCAACACAGCTTGCTTCACCCAGAATCGCTCTCTACTCACATCAAGGTAAGAAAAGACACCGTATGAGCTATGGAACAACAGAATACCATATATTGGATATTTCAAGGTCTTCGGATCCAAATGTCATATCCTAAACAATGGAAAAACACAGCTCAAGACGTTCGACGCGAAGACTGACTGAGGAGTATTCCTTGGTTATTCTGCTGTGAGTAAAGCATACAGAGTCTTCAACAGAAGAACTCAAACAGTCGAAGTAACTTCACATGTTACCTTTGACGAATCATCATTCGAATATAGAGACTCTATCAAACGAAGAAATGAAGGAGAATCTTCAAGGCAGATTTAGACAAGAGCTCAAGAAAATCGAATCAGGAATCTGACCGAACCATTAATATGGGATGATGAGCCAGAGGAGGAACTTCAAATCAATCAGGAAGCTCCACCAGCTGGAAATCAAGAAGAACCTCCAACGCCAAATCAAGGGGGAATGCCATCAGCTGGAAATGCAGACACAGCTGAATCCCCAGCTCCATCTCCAGCAGAGCTTCTACAGAAGTCACATCAAAATTCAAAACAAGGAGAATCAATCTCTCAAGACTTAACTCCAGAGCAACTCCAAGACAGACGAAATCTAGCCACTTCAAGCATCAATCAGCTGGAAGAACAAATTCGTAAAAGAAGAAGATGGATTGAAGATCATCCATCATCAGCAATCATTGGAGAACCATCTGACCAAGTCAAAACCAGAAGCTCAGCTGCTCAAGCTTCATCGGATCATCAAGAAGCCGCTGATACAGCTGAACTCTCAGTAGAGCTAGAACTGACGGTCTATGATGAAGATACAGCTCTAATGGCGTGTTAAGTAGCTCAAGTGCTAGAGCCTCAATCAATTCTCGAAGCTTTAAAGAGCGTGCCCTGGACAAATGCCATGCAAGAAGAGCTGAACGAATTCCTCAGAAATTGTGTCTGGGAATTGGTCGACAGGCCTGAAGGAGTCAAAGTCATAGGACTCAAATGGATATTCAAGAACAAACTGGATACCATTAGAGTCATCATCAGAAATAAAGCTCGACTGGTTGCCAAGGGCTACACACAGCAGGAAGGAATTGACTTCGAAGAATCATTTGCTCCAGTAACACGATTGGAAGCAATCAGACTTTTTCTCGCTTATGCAGCACATCACAAATTCAAGGTCTATCAAATGGATGTGAAGTGTGCATTCTTAAATGGAGAAATCAAAGAAGATATCTACGTTGAACAACCTCCAGGATTTGAAGTAGAATGAAATAAGGTCTACAAGCTAAAGAAAGCGCTCTATGAATTGAAGCAAGCACCTCGAGCTTGGTATGACACTCTGTCAAATTTCCTTGTATCCAAAGGATTCAAGAAGGGCTCAGTAGACAGAACTCTCTTCACCATCAAGTTAGGAGAAGACATCCTGGTTGTTCAAATTTATGTAGACGACATCATCTTCGGATCAAGATCAACATTCTTATGCCAAAGATTTGGAGAGATGATGTCAGAACAGTTCCAAATGTCCATGATGTGAGAAATGAGCTTCTTCTTAGGACTTCAAGTCAAGCAATCAACAGAAGGGATTTTTATAAATCAATCCAAGTACGTGAAAGACTTGATCGCCAAGTATGGAGTTCAATCCAGCAGAACTGTAAAGATTCCGATGAACACCAATTGGAAGATTGAACCAGGAACTGAAGGGAAGTCGATTGATTCCAGCAAATACAGAGGGATAATAGGTTCCCTGCTGTATCTAACAGCAAGTCGTCCAGATATCTCTTTCGCAGTCGGAGTGTGTGCCAGATTTCAAGTTGATCCAAAGGAAGCACACATGCAAGCAGCCAAGAACATTCTCAAATATCTCAAAGGAACTCAGAATGTTGGGCTATGGTACCCAGCTGAAGACAATCTACAGCTGACTGGATATTCAGACTCAGACTTCGCTGGAGATCGGTTGGACAGAAAATCAACTTCAGGAACTTGTCAGTTCTTAGGAAGTAAGTTGATTTCATGGTTTTCAAAGAAGCAAACGTGCGTCGCAACTTCCACAACAGAAGCAGAATATATGGCCGCTGGAAGCTGCTGCTCACAAATTCTCTGGCTGAAACATCAGCTGGATGACTATGAAGTGAAAACTGGACAAGTTCCGATTTTCTGTGATAGCTCAAGTGCGATCGCTATATCAGAGAATCCAGTACATCACACAAGATGCAAGCATGTGGACGTACGCCATCACTTCATCAGAGATCACGTGGAAAAGAATGATGTGATTGTTGAGAAAATTCACACAGACATACAACGGGCTGATATACTCACAAAGCCGCTGATAGAAGCAAAATTCAAAATGCTGTGCGGATTACTTGGATTACTCAACCCAGACGATGCTTCACCCAGCTGAATGGAAGCAGACCCAGCTGAATGGAAGCAGACCCAGCTGAACAGAAGTAAACAGCTGGAATTCAGAATCGACATCACTGGTATCAGCTGAGAAAGAATCAAGCTCAACCAGACGTCGAAGTTGAAAGATTATTCAGCTGAGGGGGAAACAGCTGGAACAACGATCACTCAGCACAACCACTCAACCGAGGTATCAGCTGACTGCAATGATCAGCTGAGAGGTTTGCAACATCATTAACTTCAACTACTCAATCTATTTTCAGTCAAATCATATCTTGTCATATCTAATCAAATTTAATTAAAAGACTGCAAAGAACTGAAACATGAGAGTTTCGAGGCAAAAGTCAAAGCACCCCAACCGTCCTCTCACACGCATTAACTCACAATTTCTGAACAAGAAATTGACATGATGCGAGAATCACTCCCAGTCGTAGATCTTCTTATCAATCGATAAATCTTGATCGTCCATTCATCAAGAAAGTTATATAAATATGCTAGAACAGATACGCAAAACATTGCATCAATCCTAAAAAGTTTTTCGGTACTCTTTCTTCTTCCATCAATTAGTATTATTTGTTCTACTAATAAAATTTGCAGAAGAAAAACATGGAATCTAGAAAGATATCTTCAGACGCCGATCAAACATGAAGAATCTGTCAAAGCTTTAAGATAAGAGTTGCTTAACTCTCAGGAACCACAAGAAGACGGAGTTTCAGGAGAATGTGAAGCCCATGGACAGATCCGGTCTAACGCAGTGGGAGACCGCAAAGCTCAAGAACTTCATTCACCAGGAAGTTGTAGAAATCTTCCTAGGAATGTCAAAGGAAAAAGACCTCCTCCGCCCCACTGTTTCTCTCAAAATAAATGAGAGAACGGGACATACAACTCCCTGGGATGCAAAAATCAACGTCAACAGAACTGGACCAGATGTTGATAAAGCCGGAGTCTTAAAGAGCAGTAGTGTCAAATCTCTTGCTCCGCCACAGAAGGCACAGAAAAAGATGCAGGAGACAAAGCAGCATGCATCTATTTCCTTCCCAGCTGAAAATCGGAAACAACTTGAGGAGACAAAACATGCTGAAGCACCATCTTCAAACAGTAGACTCAAGTCAAACGTGCTCAGTCAGTCAGCCGAGAAGCCAGCTGACATTAAGAGAGAATTCGTAACTACTCTCCGAGGAGCAGGAGGTCCACAAGCGGTGGTTTCTTACGGTGGAGAAGAAGTTCATGTGCCCACGTGAACATCGTCATCATCAACACCACAACGACGTATTCCAGCTGATCAACCAAGCTTAAACCCCATGACAGGTGGAATACTTCAACCGACATCTCCTCAATTTCCTTCAGCTCAACAGGGTCACCAACTTCAAGATCAACTTATGGAAGTTGGAGCTCAAGCCTCTGAATCATGCTCAAGTGAAAAACATCATCCAGCCGATGATCACTTGCAGCTGGATGATGATGACATGAACTGAACCCCATACCCACCACTTCGAAGTAGAATGGGAATACTCAAGTCCCTCAAGTGCTGAATTAGACTTTCTCATTCAATCTAATGAAGTCTGAAGAAGCAAAATTGCAATGAATGAAGTTGTGCCCTACTCATAAGATGTTATCTCCAGTGCCAACTCATACCTCCAAGCACTCAGCTGGACCGCCCCAGCTGAAACAGGCCAAGGACGCTGTGTCTGCAATCACAGTTGAGGCTAATGCTATTGAAGAAGAGCCAGCTAATACAACAGCTGAGCCACCTAGACTCCACACCTCGCTGCTCAGAGCTGACAACCACAGTTTCGCCAAACTAAAATATCGCAACAGCTGATGTTGTATCTCTCCCACCTTGATTGATCATGCCAAAAAGGGGGAAGAGAATGAGACAAAGAAGAGGCAAACTGCTGAGCTAGAGGAACCAACTGACTCAGCTGGAGGAAACGAGTCAAAAGAAAGAAGACTGGATGCAGAAGAGAAGACCCAGCCAATTGGGATTGAAGACTGAAGAATTGAAGAATTTTTTTTTCTTTCTTTCTTTTTCCTGTTTTATAATGTATTTTCCTACATTAACAAAACACAATTTTTATCTGCGTCATAAGATGTCTCAGTTAGGTTTTGGCATCATCAAAAAGGGGGAAATTATTGGGAAAATTATAAAGTTTTGATTTAATACCAAAACCCAACTGATTCTCCAACCGAATAGATGATCGCTTCAACCTAAGTAGTGTTTTCCAGCTCGCCTGTTTGAGCTCTAGATTTTCTAGGTTTACAGGTTTAGGAAGCGGAAGACAGCAAACGATCCAGATGTGTCTACAGCAGGAGTCAGTTAAAGAAGCGGAAGACAGCAGACGATCCAGCTGTGTCTACAGTAGGAGTCAACCTTCAGCTGAGTCTTCCAGCAGAGCATAATCAGGCTGAAGAGAATTCGAGTTGAGTTCAAAACATAACTGATCCAGCTGTACAGAACAAAGGGAACTAACTCTGAAGACATCACTTCAAGTCAGTTTGCCCAATCCAGCTCTGAATTCAGAAGCCAGCTCCAAAGGCAGAAGATCCCGGTGTCAGAGAAAGTCAACATGCCTCCACCAATGAGGGATTGCCGAATCAGCATCCTAGACTTCAGAACCTAGGATGTGACACAAATGAAGACAGGTGCAGAATCGTCCAACGGCAGATATTGAATTTAAGAAGAGTAAGTAAGATTCAAACGGCTCCTCCAACGGCTAGTCTTGAATCTCTACCTATATAAACTCGTCTTCAACCTCAGGATCATAAACGAAAAACTCTCTATAAGCTTTCATTCTCTGAAATCATCAATCTTTCTAAAGCTCTCATGCAGTTCTACATAGTTAAAAGAACACTTTATCTTAAAGTGTTTCTAGTTCAGAAACTGCTTAGTTTTTCGTCTGATCCCTAGGCCAAAATCTTTGTATATCTTTAGCCTAGATTTCGAACGAATTCATCTAACTCTAAAGTTCTTAATTGTAAGAACTCGTTCACAGTTGAAACCCCAAACCAAACCCCTCTTTACCCAGAAAGGTTAGGTCAAGGTTACGCTTGCTTGAAGCGGGAAATTCAAGTGGTTGTAAGGTTTTTTCAGTACCCGTAAACTGAAAGGTTAGGCTTGACTGTGCCCGCAAACTGTTGGAATACAGCTCGGGTTAGAGTTGTGAAGTTGCTTGGTACTTGGAAACCAAGTGGTAGTGAATTACCAGTGAATCTGATCGTGGACGTAGGAGGTGTTACTCCGAACCACGTAAAAATCTCGTGCTCTTTACTTTCTCGTTATATTCAGTTTTAATACTAACTCATTTGATGGTCCCTGAGCTGGGTACTAGGTGTAGAGGGGGGGTGAATACACCAAGTAGATTTTTCGAAACTTTTTCAAGTTAAAACACAGAGTTGGTGAGCTCAGTTATTGATCCAGCTGGGTAAATAACTCAGCTGGCGGTGCGGAAAGTGGTGGTTTGAAAACTTAGCTCGGTTACTTAGAAAAACTCAGTTTGAAAAGATTAACTTAACGTTTTCAACTTAGTCAGGATGTGCAACTTTTAGAGAGACACAGCTGTCTTTGGAGAGCAGCTGTGTTGTGCAGTTTTGAACAAATATGCAATGATATGAAGGAGTTAGTACACAGCTGAATATAAAGCAAAAGTAAAGAGAGAGAGTAAGAAGCACGCGAGTTTTTACGTGGTTCGGAGTAACACCTCCTACGTCCACGACCAGGTTCACTGGTAATCTACTACCACTTCGTTTCCAAGTACCAAGCAACTTCACAACTCTAACCCGAGCTGTGTTCCAACAGTTTGCGGGCACTGTCAAGCCTATACACCTTCAGTTTCCGGGTACTGAAGAACCTAACCACTCGAATTACGCGCTTCGAGCAAGCGTACCTTTACCTAACCTTTCTGGGTTTGGGTTTGGGTAAGGGGTTCCAACTATGAACGAGTTCTTACAATTAAGAACTTCAGAGTATGATGAACTCGTTCGAAATCTAGGCTTAAGATATACAATGAGTTTGGCCTAGGGAACAGACGAAAAACTAAACAGTTTCTTAACTAGAAACACTTTAAAATAAAGTGTTCTTTGATCTATGTAGAACTGCTTGAGAGCTTTTGAAAGAATGATGATTTCAGATAATGAAAGCTTGCAGAGAGTTTTTCGTATCTGATCCTGAGGTTGAAGACGGGTTTATATAGGTAGAGATTCAAGACTAGCCGTTGGAGGAGCCGTTTGAATCTTACCTACTCTTCTTAAATACAAGATCTGCCGTTGGGCGTATCTGCACCTGTCTTCATTTGTGTCACATCCTAGGTTCTGAAGTCTAGGATGCTGATCTGGCAATCCCTCATTGGTCGAGGTAGGTTGACTTCCTCTGATTCCGGGATCTTCTGCCTTTAGAGCTGGCTTTTGAATTCAGAGCTGGACTGTCTTGAAGTGGAGTCTTCAGAGATAGTTCATTTGTTCTGCATATACCGGGACCACCGTGTTTTGAACTCAGCTCGAATTCTCTTCAGCTTGATCAGGCTCTGCTGGATCACTCAGCTGAAGGTTGACGCCTGCTGTCTTTTGCTAGCTGACTCCAGCTGTGAACACAGCTGGGTCGACTGCTGTCTTCCGCTTCCTTAACCTGTAAACCTAGAACATCTAAGGCTCAAACAGGCGAGCTAGAAAACACTATTTAGGTTGACGCGATCATCTATTCGGTTGGAGAATCAGTTGGGTTTTGGTATCAAATCGAAACCTTATATTTTTCCTAACATCATTCATCACATTGCATATATTATCAAAACTGCATACACAGCTGCTCTCCAAAGACAGCTGTGTCATTCTGAAGGTTGCACAACTTGACTAAACAGAAAACATAAAGTTAATCTTTCCAAGCTGAGTTTTTCTAAGTAACCACGCTAAGTTTTCAAACCACCACATTCCGCACCGCCAGCTGAGTTATTTACCCAGCTGACCCTCCTCAGCTGGATTAATAACTAAGCTCACCAACTCTATTTGGTGTATTCACCCCCCCTCTACACTAAATACCTAGCTCAGGGACCATCAGTTCCGTATTGGACGGTTTCGGTTCCGGGTCGGAACCGATGGTTTAGGGCCCGAACCGTCTAAATTTTTTTAATTTTTTTATCTTTGAAAATATAAATTATATTGTAATTCAAACTCATAAATCATTAATGTAATGTATAAAATCGATATAGAATAAAATATATCTTCATTCATAATAATATGTGATTGATAAACACTCATTTTGCATGGTTTTCACTTGTTCTTTTATGCATGTTTTGATAAGATTATGCGCTTATGTGACGTCATTTGGTTTGTTTTCTTAATTATTCTGTGATGTCACGTTTGGGTATAGTTTTATGTATTTTGTGTAGATTTGAGTGTTTTGGAGTAGCTCATGATCAAAGGAATAATTCAAGATCCAAAGGCAAGGTGATTGGGCTAAAGAATCGTAAACAAGAAGCAAAACATGGGACGAGCCATGAAAAATAAAGTTTGTGTTTTACAAATTGAACAATGTAGGGATGAAGTTCAGCTCGTTAGGAGTTCGTAGGCGAAAACGGATCCAAAATCGGAGTTATAACGAAGGAGAACGGGCCGAAACAAATTTGCTGCGCGAAAGTGACAAAAACGGCGACCCAGACGGCGACCGTTGGCCGGGTCGCCGGAACTGACTGGAATGCGCCAATCCTTGCAAAAGCGGCGACTGATCCGGCGACAGGGGTCCGGATCGCCGGTTTTGTTGCCTGGATCGCCGGTTTTGCTTCCCAAAGTGTTATTGTGCGATTTTTACTTCCTTTTGGGTCTAGATTTTGGTTCTCATCTATAAATAGGACATCATAGATTAGTTTTGGGGACTTTTTACATCTTTTTACATCTTTGAATTATATTTTTGCTCTTTAGATTTCTTTTCAAGTTCTTAGTTAGCTATTTACTTTTTCTTGGAGAAGATTCGAGATTGAAGATTGAAGATATTCAAGACGAGATCAAGGATCCGAACCTCGGTTTTTCTAATTAGTATCTTTAATTATGTTTTTCTTTTATTTCTTTGCTAAAACCCTAGTTATGAGTAGCTAATTTTCTTTGTTTGATCTTAGGGTTTATAAGACTCAATTGAGATGATGTTCCTGATTTATTAATTCCAATTTTCCTGTCAATTTATGGTTTGTGATTCTTGGTGCTTTATTCATGTTGAGATAGCTAGCCACCATTTATGCATGCTAGTTGTTCGATTAAATTCTTAGCCGGTTTAGTTGATCAATGGAACTCAAGAATGCATGATATGAATGATTATGAGACCTAGCGGAGATTAATTCGTTCATAGGAGGTTATAGATCTTTGTACTTTTTGGAGTTAGTAAATTATCTTGAGACCTAGCGAAGATAGATACTTTGCTAATCTACTTTTGCATGACTTGTCGAGAGAGAGCTTGTGAATATTTTTGTTATTCCTTCACCTGAATTGAATTAAAATTGGTAATTGGGTTAATAAGTTAATTTCGTTGTGGATTTTGAGTCGATGCATTCCTTAGGATCAGTCTTTTATCCTTAATATTTTATAAATTTGTTTCTTTATCATTTGTTTTCTTTTAATCAATTAATTTCTCTTTAAGTTGAAAATAAAATCCCAAATCAAAATACTCAAGAGCTTGAATAGTAAAGAGGTTTCTAAATTTTATTTCCCACTGTATTTTCGATTTACAGCCCCTGTGGATACGATACTCGATTTACTAATTGTCTACAATTGCACCGTTTAGTTGCGGTATATATTGCTAAGATTTTAGTGATCAACTTTTTTTGGCACCGTTGCCGGGGACTGTATAGATAATATAGTGATAATAATCTTGATTCAGATTTATTAGTTCAAGCATTTTTTTTCATTATTTTTTTTATTTTTGCTAGTTTCTAATCTCGAATTCTTTGAGCAGGTAGTGTATGAGCACAAGAGCCAAAGGAGAACAGTTGATTCCTCTAAATCCAGAAATTGAAAAGACACTCAAAGCAATAAGGAAGGAACAAAGAAAGCAAAATATGGGGGACCAACTCGCTCTCACACAAGGCGATTTGCTACGTCGGATGGAGGAGATGCAAGCTCAGATTGAGGAGCAGAATATGAGAATGAATCAAGCTCCTCCACCTCCATTGAATCAAATGTTCCAACCTCGTGTTAATCAGTTTCAAGACGGTGGATGGGGAGTTCGAGTGGATGCTAATGCCTTTGAGTTGAAGACAACTCTGATTCACATGGTGCAAGCAGACCAATTTGGAGAAGGGGCAACTGAAGATCTTAATGCCCATCTAGGAGCATTTTTGGATGTTTGTGAGACAATCAAGCAGCAAGGAATTTCGAGTGATATTATCCGATTGAGGCTATTCGGATTCTCATTGAGGGATAAGGCCAAGGCTTGGTACAAGACATTAGACTGATCAGGCATCACTACTTGGGAGCAGATGTGTCAGAAATTCTTGGCGAAGTATTTTCCACCTTCCAAGGCTCAGAAGATGATAGCAGAAATCTCCCACTTTACTCAATTGGGAGATGAGTCCATTTATGAAGCTTAAGAACGATATAAGGAGATGCTCAGAAAGTGCCCACAACATGGATTCAGTCAAGGTCAAAGAAAGAAGGAAAAAAAAATCTTCGAATCCTCAGTCTTCAATCCTTCAGTCTTCAGTCCCAGTTGGCTGGGTCTTCACTTCTGCATCCGTTGCTTCTTTCTTTTGACTCGTCTCTTCTTCAGCTGATTCTGATTCAGCTGGTTCCTCTAGCTCAACAGTTTGCCTCTTCATTGACTTGTCTCTCTTCTCCCTTACTTCCCCCTTTTTGGCATGATCAAAATAGGGTGGGAGATATACACCATCGGCTGTTGCGATGTTTTAGTTTGGCGAAACTGTGGTTTTCAGCTCTGAGCAGCGAGGTTTAGAGTCTAAGTGGCTCAGCTGTTGTATTAGCTGGCTCTTCTTCAGTTGCATTAGCCTCAGCTGTGATTGCAGACACAGCGTCCTTGGCCTGATTCAGCTGGGGCAGTCCAGCTGAGTGCTTGGAGGGATGAGTTAGCACGGGAGATAGCATCTTCTGAGTCGGGCATAACTTCATTCCTTGCAATTTTGCTTCTTCAGACTTCTTAGATTGAATGAGAAAGTCTGATTCAGCACTTGAGGGACTTGTATTCAGCTCATATCATCATCATCCAGCTGCAGGTGATCGTTGGCTGGGTGATGTTTCTCATTTGAGCTTGGTGCAGGGACTTGAGCATCTTTTATTGAAAGATCTCGAAGATGGTGTCCCTGTGGAGCTGAAGGAAACTGAGGAGAAGGCGGTTGAAGTATCCCATCTGTCTTGGGGTTTAAGCTTGGTTGTTCAGCTGGAATACTCCGTTGCGGTGTTGGTGATGATTATGTTCACGCAGGGATGTGAACTTTTCTTCCACCGAAAGAAACGACCGCTTGTGGGCCTTCTGCTCCTCGGAGAGTGATTACGAATTCTCTCATAATGTCAGCTGGCTTCTCTGCTGACTGACTGAGCACCTTTGACTTGAGTCTTCGGTTTGAAGACAGTGCTTCAGTATATTTTGTCTCCTCAAGTTGTCTCCGATTCCCAGCTGGGACGGAGTTAGATGCATGCTGCTTTGTCTCCTGCATCTTTTTCTGTGCCTCCTGTGGCGGAGCAAGAGCTTTGACGTGTCTGCTCTTGAATACTCCGGTTTTATCAACATCTGGTCCAGGTCTGTTGATGTTGATTTTTGCATCCCAGGGAGTTGTGTGTCCCGTTCTCTCTTTTATGTTGAGAGAAACAGTGGGGCTGAGGAGGTCTTTTTCCTTTGTCATTCCCAGAAAGTTTTCTGCACCTTCCTGGTGGATGACGTTCTTGAGCTTTGCAGTCTCCTACTGCGCTGGCCTGGTTCTGTCGATGGGCTTCACCTTCTTCTGGACTTCCGTCTTCTTTGAGGTTCCTGAGAGTTGTTAAGCAACTCTTATCTTGAAGCTTTGACAGATTCTTCAAGTTTGATCGGCTTCGGGAGATATCTTTCTGGATTCCATGTTCTTTTTCTGCATCTTTTGTTAGTAGAAACAAACAATACCAATTGATGGAAATAAGAAAGAATGCTGAAAAACTTTCTAGGGTTGAATCATATATCTTCTAGCATATTTAAAGAGATTTCTTGAAGAATGGACGATCAAGATTTGTCTATTGATAAGAGATCTACGACTGGGAGTGATTCTCGCGTCATATCAATTTCTTGATTAGAAGATGTGAGTTAATGCGCGAGAGAGAACGGTTGAGGCGTTTTGACTTTTGCCTCGAAACTCCCTTTATTCAATTCTTTGCAGACTTTTAATTAAGATTGATTAGAAATGACAAGATGTGAGTTGACAGAAAACAGATTGAGTAGGAGTAATTAATGTTGTTGCAAACCTCTCAGCTGATCATTGTAGTCAGCTGATACCTCGGTTGAGTGGGTGTGCTGGGTCATCGTGGTTCCAGCTGGTTCCCCCTCAGCTGAATAATCCTTTCCTTTCAGCATCTGGTTTAGCTGAATTCTTTCACCGATATCGTTGACATTGATTCGAATTTCGGTTATCGTTGCATTCGTTCCATTCAGCTGGGTCTGCTTCCGTTCAGCTGGGTCTGCTTCCGTTCAGCTGGGTGAAGCATCGTCTGGGTTGAGAAGTCCAAGTAATCCTCACAGCATTTTGAATCTTGCTTCTATTAGCGGTTTTGTGAGAATATCAGCCCGCTGTATGTCTGTGTGAATTTTCTCAACAATCACATCCTTCTTTTCTACGTGATCTCTGATGAAATGATGTTGTACGTCTACATGCTTGCATCTTGTGTGAAGTACTGGATTCTCTGAAATGGCAATCGCACTTGAGCTATCACAGAAAATTTGAATCTGTCCAGTTTTTACTTCATAGTCATCCAGCTGATATTTCAGCTAGAGAATTTGCGAGCAGCAGCTTCCAGCGGCCATATATTCTGCTTCTGTCTTGGAAGTTGCGACGCACGTTTGTTTCTTTGAAAACCATGAAATCAACTTACTTCCTAAGAACTGACAAGTTCCTGAAGTTGATTTTCTGTCCAATCAATCTCCAAGTTCGAATCCGAGTATCCAATACCGTAGATTGTCTTCAGCTGGGTACCACAGCCCAACATTCTGAGTTCCTTTGAGATATTTGAGAATGTTCTTGGCTGCTTGCATGTGTGCTTCCTTTGGATCAACTTGAAATCTGGCACACACTCCGACTGCGAAAGAGATGTCTGGACGACTTGCTGTTAGATACAGCAGGGATCCTATTATCCCTCTGTATTTGCTGGAATCAACTGACTTCCCTTCAGTTCCTGGTTCAATCTTCCAGTTGGTGTTCATTGGAATCTTTACAGTTCTGCTGGATTGAACTCCATACTTGATGATCAAATCTTTCACGTATTTGGATTGATTTATGAAGATCCCTTCTGAAGATTGCTTGACTTGAAGTCCTAGGAAGAAACTCATTTCTCCCATCATGGACATTTGGAACTTCTCGGACATTATCTCTCCAAATCTTTGGCATAAGAAGCTTGATCTTGATCCAAAGATGATGTCGTCTACGTAGATTTGAACAACCAGGATATCTTCTCCTGACTTGATGGTGAAGAGAGTTCTGTCTACTGAGCCCTTCTTGAATCCTTTGGATATGAGAAAATTTGACAGAGTGTCATACCTAGCTCGAGGTGCTTGCTTCAATCCATAAAGAGCCTTCTTTAGCTTGTAGACTTTATTTCCTTCTACTTCGAATCCTGGAGGTTGTTCAACGTAGACCTCTTCTTTGATTTCTCCATTTAAGAATGCACACTTCACATCCATTTGATAGACCTTGAATTTGTCATGTGCTGCAAAGGCGAGAAATAGTCTGATTGCTTCCAATCGTGCTACTGGAGCAAAAGATTCTTCGAAGTCAATTCCTTCATGCTGAGTGTAGCCCTTGGCAACTAGTCGAGCTTTGTTTCTGATGACGACTCCCAGGGTATCCATTTTGTTCTTGAATATCCATTTGAGTCCTATGACTTTGACTTCTTGAGGTCTGTCGACTAATTCCCAGACACAATTTCTGAGGAATTCGTTCAGCTCTTCTTGCATGGCATTTGTCCAAGGCACGCTCTTCAAAGCTTCGAGAATTGATTGAGGCTCTGGCACTTGAGCTACATAACACGCCATTAGAGCTGTGTCTTCATCATAGACCGTCAGTTCTAGCTCTACTGAGAGTTGAGCTATGTCAGCTGCTTCTTGATGATCCGATGAAGCTTGAGCAGCTGAGCTTCTGGTTTTGACTTGGTCAAATGGTTCTCCAATGATTACTGATGATGGATGATCTTCAATCCATCTTCTCCTCTTACGAATTTTTTCTTCCAATTGATTGATGCTTGACGTGGCTAAATTTCGTCTGACTTGTGGTTGCTCAGGAGTTAAATCTTGAGAGTTTGGCTCTCTTTGATTTAGATTTTGAGGAGACTTCTGTAGAGGCTCAGCTGGAGATGGAGCTGGGGACTCAGCTGTGTTTGGATTCCCAGCTGATGATGTTCCCCCTTGATTTGGCGTTGAAGCTTCTTCTCGATTTCCAGCTGGTGGAGCTTCTTGGTTGATTTGAATTTCCTCCTCTGGCTCATTGTCCCAAATTAATGGTTCGGCCAGATTCCTGATTCCATTCTCTTGAGCCCTTGTCTGAATCAATCTTGAAGATTCTCCTTCGCTTCTTCGTTTGATAGAATCTCTATATTCGAAGGAGGATTCGTCAAAGGTAACATGTGGAGTTACTTCGACTATTTGAGTTTTTCTGTTGAAGACTCTGTATGCTTTACTCACAGCGGAGTAACCAAGGAATACTCCTCGGTCTGTCTTTTCGTCGAACGTCTTGAGCTGTGTCTTCTCATTATTGAGGATGTGACATTTGGATCCGAATACCTTGAAATATCCAATGTATGGTATTCTGTTGTTCCATAGCTCATACGGTGTCTTTCCTTGCCTTGATGTGAGTAGGGAGCGATTCTGAGTGAAGCAAGCTGTGTTGATTGCTTCAGCTCAGAACTTCTTTGGAATGGCAGAGCTAGCTAGCATTGAGGTAGCTGCTTCCTTGAGAGTTCTGTTTCTTCTTTCTGCTACACCATTCCGCCGAGGTGTGCGAGCTGCAGATGTTTGGTGTTGAACTCCGTTCTTCTCGCAAAAATCATAAATAGTTTCATTTAGAAACTCCGTTCCACGATCTGATCTTATTGCCATTATCTTGCACTCCTTCTGTGTTGATAATCTTTCCAGCAGGATAGGTAGCTTAGTTCTCGTTTCGCTCTTCTGGTACAAGAATGATACCCATGTGAATCTTGAGAAATCATCCACAACGACCAGAGTATATTTTCTGCCATTGAAGCTTGCTGGAGTAACAGGACCAAAAAGATCCATGTGAAGAAGTTGAAGAACTCGATCAGTTGACTGAGCTGGCTTGAGAGAGAATGAAATTCTTGTTTGCTTTCCTTGTTGACACGCGCTGCACATATGACTTTTGTCATATACTTGATCTGGAATTCCATTAGCGAGCTGGTTCCTAGCCAGTTTGTTGATTGTCTTGAAGTTGAGATGATTCAGCCGTCTGTGCCACAGCCAGCTGACTTCATTGCTGCTTTTTGATACAAGACACGTCTCCGGAGGGGGCTGCTGTTCCAGTCAGCGAAGTACATATTTCCTTCTCTTTTCCCTCTTAGGAGTATCTGCTTGGTTTCCCTGTGCTTCACTGTGCATCCCTGTGCATCAAACTTGACAGAAAAACCGTTGTCGCAGAATTGGCTAATGAATAGCAAGTTATGTTGCAATCCTTGTACATAAGAAACATTTGGGATTATAACATTTCTAGTTTTAAATGTACCATAACCTTTGGTTAGGCCTTTGGAGTTGTCACCAAATGTTACTTGTGGACCTGTACGCTCAATATACTCCTGGAGTAGATGCTTTAGGTGCGTCATGTGCTTGGAACATCCACTGTCCAAGTACCAAAGCGTTCTCATCGACTCCTCAGAGATGCGTCGATTCCTTGCAACCTAAACAAAAAGTTAAAATTCAGGTACCCAGTTTTAATTGGGTCCTTGTGGGTTAGACAGAGATCCTTTGACGACCCAGATCTGCTTGATGACTCGAATTGGGTCATTTGATCTGATAATTCTCCCAGCTGAGTCGATATACACATTCTTTGTGTTCTTCTGTTGTTGTTGGCGGGGTCTTGATCTCCGTGTCTTCTTGTTTTGTTGTCTGGATTTCTTTTGGTTTCCAGCTGTGTGCCTAGCTGAGACGTTCCTCTGTCTCTGCTGTCTCATGTGATGCTGTGGCTGGAAATAATTATCCAGCTGATACTCGTATGAGTGGTATCCAGCTGGGTATCTCTGATATCTTGGTTGATATCGATCAACGTCTTTAGTCTTGTGGCTGGTATCTGTAAAATCCAGCCTGTGGTCTTCGTTGAGGTTGAGCACGTTGCTGTCTGAGTTGGGCTTGAGGTTATCGCACAGCTGACCTTCTTGATGTCTGCTGTGTTCTCGACGGAGTTTGAGACTGTTTCACAGCTGTTCTTCTTGACGTCTGCTGTGTCCTCGACGGACCTTGAGAATGTTTCACAGCTGTTCTTCCCGACGCCTGCTGTGTCCTCAACTGTTGATGCTGAGCTGCTGGGATTGAAGGTTCAATTGCACGTACAAACATAACCTTTGTTCCACTTGTGGAGGCAATGTTTGAGGCATCCTTTGATTCGTTGTATCCCAGTCCCGCTTTGAGTGCTGCTGGACGCTGAGCACTAATGATCTCGTCCATTGTTGACGTGGCTTTGATGAGAGCTACTATCTTTTTAGATAGTACCTCTTCGGTGCTTTTCAGCTCAATGATCTCAGCTGACTTCCTTTCCGATTCAGCTGTGACCTTTTCCACATCTTCTATCAGCTGTTTCTTCTCAGTGTTGAATTTCTTCATCAGCTGATCTTGTTTCACTATTTTGTCTTTTAGTGAAACGACTTCCTGTTGGAGCTGAGTTGTATCAGCTGTGTCTGATACTTTTGTCTTTTCCAGTTCCGCCTTCAGCTCGGCATTCTCACACATAATGACGTCAAGGATCTCTTGAAGCTCCTTGGAATCGTTCATTACTTTCTCTACTAG
The DNA here is from genome assembly GCA_031470985.1 of Agastache rugosa. Classification (NCBI taxonomy): domain Eukaryota; kingdom Viridiplantae; phylum Streptophyta; class Magnoliopsida; order Lamiales; family Lamiaceae; genus Agastache; species Agastache rugosa. The sequence continues at coordinate 5,015,464 of CM062601.1, read as the reverse complement.
ACTCCAATCAGGTAGTCCAGATTCTTAGTCCTGTGTAGAGTGTGCGGTGATGGTGAGATGTTAGATAGATTTAGAGTTCGAGACGTTACCTCATCTTCATCGATGTTGTCTGTTTGTCCCATGAAGCATGTATCCCAATCAGGTTCATCATGGGCCATCAGGGCTTCTTCTTCCGAGTCTGAAAATGGCATGTCATCCATTTTCTTGCACTCTGATTCTTCATCAGCGATATAAGCTCTCCTTCTGTCAGCTGCCTTAGCTTTTAATTGGTCTCTGTCTTTCTTGGACAGCTTTGGACAATCTTGTCGGTAGTGTTCTGGTTCCTTGCAGTTGAAGCAACCTTCACCTGTTCGTTGGTCAGCTGACTTCTCATCAGCTGTTGTGTACTTATCTCTGTAAGTCCTAAAGAACTTCTTGTATTTGCCCTTGCTGGTGTTGAGTCTGTTATAATTTTTCACCATCATGGCAATTTCTTCGAGTAGCTCCTCTTTGCTCATATCCTTTTTGTCCTTCTTCATCTTGGAGGACTCAGCTGACTTGACATGAGCTGACTTTTCAGAGTTGGCTCTGAAGGCTATTTCTTTTGGAGCTGGGGTGAGTTCTCCGTCATTCTGTCTGCTTGAAGATTCTTCTTGAGTGATCTTCAAGTTGTATTCGTTGGCTTTTAAGAGTGAGAACAACCTTTCTGTAGATAGATCACCCAAGTCACTTCGACTTTGGTGAACTACCTTGTAAGTGTTCCATTCAGCTGAAAGAGCTGAAATAACCTTTAGATTCTTTTCCCGCTGGGTATACTTCCCAGTTCTGATTGTCTCTATCTCGATGACTACGTTTGAGAACCTTAGCTCCATCGCTTCGATGGACTCGTTGGCTAGCTGCTTGAAGTTGTCGAATTTTTGGCAAGCTATTGTGAATTTGTTTTCTTTGATTTCTTCAGATCCTTCACATAGCTTGGCAAGTATTTCCCACATCTCTTTGGCTGTCTCGCACTTGATGATCTTACTCAGGTAGGCGTTTGAGACTGTTGATGAGATGGTGTTTCTTGCGAAGGCCCGTACCGGGGCCTTGCTTTCGTTCTTCTGACGAGTAATCCTTCTTTGGCTTGAGAATTGGCCGGTATTCTGGTTGTCCTCCATCATGAGCAGGTACGAGTTCATTTCCTTGTTTATAAATAAGAATGGGTCCGTCTGTGATGACGTCCCACATCATGTCGTGATGTGCACAAAGGAAGCTTTTCAATCTGAATTACCAGATTGCATAGTCGTCTACCGAGAAGGTGGGGAGATTCCTGTTAAGATAAGAATCCATAGACATGTGCAGTATGTAATAAGATGAGTTTTTCTGAAAAACGGATCTGTTCAGTTGACCACTGACACAGAGTGTCAAGAGAGATCTCTTGATACAGAAACGGTGGTCTTTTGAACCACTGCTCTGATACCAATTGATGGTCCCTGAGCTGGGTACTTGGTGTAGAGGATGGGGGGTGAATACACCAAGTAGATTTTTCGAAACTTTTTCAAGTTAAAACACAGAGTTGGTGAGCTCAGTTATTGATCCAGCTGGGGAGGGTCAGCTGGGTAAATAACTCAGCTGGCGGTGCGGAAAGTGGTGGTTTGAAAACTTAGCTCGGTTACTTAGAAAAACTCAGTTTGAAAATATTAACTTAACGTTTTCAACTTAGTCAGGATGTGCAACTTTTAGAGAGACACAGCTGTCTTTGGAGAGCAGCTGTGTTGTGCAATTTTGAACAAATATGCAATGATATGAAGGAGTTAGTACACAGCTGAATATAAAGCAAAAGTAAAGAGAGAGAGTAAGAAGCACGCGAGTTTTTACGTGGTTCGGAGTAACACCTCCTACGTCCACGACCAGGTTCACTGGTAATCCACTACCACTTGGTTTCCAAGTACCAAGCAACTTCACAACTCTAACCCGAGCTGTGTTCCAACAGTTTGTGGGCACTGTCAAGCCTATACACCTTCAGTTTCCGGGTACTGAAGAACCTAACCACTCGAATTACGCGCTTCGAGCAAGCGTACCTTTACCAAACCTTTATGGGTTTGGGTTTGGGTAAGGGGTTCCAACTATGAACGAGTTCTTACAATTAAGAACTTCAGAGTATGATGAACTCGTTCGAAATCTAGGCTTAAGATATACAATGAGTTTGGCCTAGAGAACAGACGAAAAACTAAGCAGTTTCTTAACTAGAAACACTTTAAGATAAAGTGTTCTTTGATCTATATAGAACTGCTTGAGAGCTTTTGAAAGAATGATGATTTCAGATAATGAAAGCTTGCAGAGAGTTTTTCGTATCTGATCCTGAGGTTGAAGACGGGTTTATATAGGTAGAGATTCAAGACAGCTGATGTTGTATCTCTCCCACCTTGATTGATCATGCCAAAAAGGGGGAAGAGAATGAGACAAAGAAGAGGCAAACTGCTGAGCTAGAGGAACCAACTGACTCAGCTGGAGGAAACGAGTCAAAAGAAAGAAGACTGGATGCAGAAGAGAAGACCCAGCCAATTGGGATTGAAGACTGAAGAATTGAAGAATTTTTTTTTCTTTCTTTCTTTTTCCTGTTTTATAATGTATTTTCCTACATTGACAAAACACAATTTTTATCTGCGTCATAAGATGTCTCAGTTAGGTTTTGGCATCATCAAAAAGGGGGAAATTATTGGGAAAATTATAAAGTTTTGATTTAATACCAAAACCCAACTGATTCTCCAACCGAATAGATGATCGCTTCAACCTAAGTAGTGTTTTCCAGCTCGCCTGTTTGAGCTCTAGACTTTCTAGGTTTACAGGTTTAGGAAGCGGAAGACAGCAAACGATCCAGATGTGTCTACAGCAGGAGTCAGTTAAAGAAGCGGAAGACAGCAGACGATCCAGCTGTGTCTACAGTAGGAGTCAACCTTCAGCTGAGTCTTCCAGCAGAGCATAATCAAGCTGAAGAGAATTCGAGTTGAGTTCAAAACATAACTGATCCAGCTGTACAGAACAAAGGGAACTAACTCTGAAGACATCACTTCAAGTCAGTTTGCCCAATCCAGCTCTGAATTCAGAAGCCAGCTCCAAAGGCAGAAGATCCCGGTGTCAGAGAAAGTCAACATGCCTCCACCAATGAGGGATTGCCGAATCAGCATCCTAGACTTCAGAACCTAGGATGTGACACAAATGAAGACAGGTGCAGAATCGTCCAACGGCAGATATTGAATTTAAGAAGAGTAAGTAAGATTCAAACGGCTCCTCCAACGGCTAGTCTTGAATCTCTACCTATATAAACCCGTCTTCAACCTCAGGATCATAAACGAAAAACTCTCTATAAGCTTTCATTCTCTGAAATCATCAATCTTTCTAAAGCTCTCAAGCAGTTCTACATAGTTAAAAGAACACTTTATCTTAAAGTGTTTCTAGTTCAGAAACTGCTTAGTTTTTCGTCTGATCCCTAGGCCAAAATCTTTGTATATCTTTAGCCTAGATTTCGAACGAGTTCATCTAACTCTAAAGTTCTTAATTGTAAGAACTCGTTCACAGTTGAAACCCTAAACCAAACCACTCTTTACCCAGAAAGGTTAGGTCAAGGTTACGCTTGCTTGAAGCGGGAAATTCAAGTGGTTGTAAGGTTTTTTCAGTACCCGTAAACTGAAAGGTTAGGCTTGACTGTGCCCGCAAACTGTTGGAATACAGCTCGGGTTAGAGTTGTGAAGTTGCTTGGTACTTGGAAACCAAGTGGTAGTGAATTACCAGTGAATCTGATCGTGGACGTAGGTGGTGTTACTCCGAACCACGTAAAAATCTCGTGCTCTTTACTTTCTCGTTATATTCAGTTTTAATACTAACTCATTTGATGGTCCCTGAGCTGGGTACTAGGTGTAGTGGGGGGTGAATACACCAAGTAGATTTTTCGAAACTTTTTCAAGTTAAAACACAGAGTTGGTGAGCTCAGTTATTGATCCAGCTGGGGAGGGTCAGCTGGGTAAATAACTCAGCTGGCGGTGCGGAAAGTGGTGGTTTGAAAACTTAGCTCGGTTACTTAGAAAAACTCAGTTTGAAAAGATTAACTTAACGTTTTCAACTTAGTCAGGATGTGCAACTTTTAGAGAGACACAGCTGTCTTTGGAGAGCAGCTGTGTTGTGCAGTTTTGAACAAATATACAATGATATGAAGGAGTTAGTACACAGCTGAATATAAAGCAAAAGTAAAGAGAGAGAGTAAGAAGCACGCGAGTTTTTACGTGGTTCGGAGTAACACCTCCTACGTCCACGACCAGGTTCACTGGTAATCTACTACCACTTGGTTTCCAAGTACCAAGCAACTTCACAACTCTAACCCGAGCTGTGTTCCAACAGTTTGCGGGCACTGTAAAGACTATACACCTTCAGTTTCCGGGTACTGAAGAACCTAACCACTCGAATTACGCGCTTCGAGCAAGCGTACCTTTACCTAACCTTTCTGGGTTTGGGTTTGGGTAAGGGGTTCCAACTATGAACGAGTTCTTACAATTAAGAACTTCAGAGTATGATGAACTCGTTCGAAATCTAGGCTTAAGATATACAATGAGTTTGGCCTAGGGAACAGACGAAAAACTAAGCAGTTTCTTAACTAGAAACACTTTAAAATAAAGTGTTCTTTGATCTATGTAGAACTGCTTGAGAGCTTTTGAAAGAATAATGATTTCAGATAATGAAAGCTTGCAGAGAGTTTTTCGTATCTGATCCTGAGGTTGAAGACGGGTTTATATAGGTAGAGATTCAAGACTAGCCGTTGGAGGAGCCGTTTGAATCTTACCTACTCTTCTTAAATACAAGATCTGCCGTTGGGCGTATCTGCACCTGTCTTCATTTGTGTCACATCCTAGGTTCTGAAGTCTAGGATGCTGATCTGGCAATCCCTCATTGGTCGAGGTAGGTTGACTTCCTCTGATTCCGGGATCTTCTGCCTTTAGAGCTGGCTTTTGAATTCAGAGCTGGACTGTCTTGAAGTAGAGTCTTCAGAGATAGTTCCTTTGTTCTGTACAGCTGGACCAGCTGTGTTTTGAACTCAGCTCGAATTCTCTTCAGCTTGATCAGGCTCTGGTGGATCACTCAGCTGAAGGTTGACGCCTGCTGTCTTTTGCTAGCTGACTCCAGCTGTGAACACAGCTGGGTCGACTGCTGTCTTCCGCTTCCTTAACCTGTAAACCTAGAACATCTAAGGCTCAAACAGGCAAGCTAGAAAACACTATTTAGGTTGACGCGATCATCTATTCGGTTGGAGAATCAGTTGGGTTTTGGTATCAAATCGAAACCTTATAATTTTCCCAACATCATTCATCACATTGCATATATTATCAAAACTGCATACACAGCTGCTCTCCAAAGACAGTTGTGTCCTTCTGAAAGTTGTACAACTTGACTAAACAGAAAACATAAAGTTAATCTTTCCAAGCTGAGTTTTTCTAAGTAACCACGCTAAGTTTTCAAACCACCACATTCCGCACCGCCAGCTGAGTTATTTACCCAGCTGACCCTCCTCAGCTGGATTAATAACTCAGCTCACCAACTCTATTTGGTGTATTCACCCCCCCTACACTAAATACCTAGCTCAGGGACCATCAGTTCCGTATTGGACGGTTTCGGTTCCGGGTCGGAACCGATGGTTTAGGGCCCGAACCGTCTAAATTTTTTTAATTTTTTTATCTTTGAAAATATAAATTATATTGTAATTCAAACTCATAAATCATTAATGTAATGTATAAAATCGATATAGAATAAAATATATCTTCATTCATAATAATATGTGATTGATAAACACTCATTTTGCATGGTTTTCACTTGTTCTTTTATGCATGTTTTGATAAGATTATGCGCTTATGTGACGTCATTTGGTTTGTTTTCTTAATTATTCTGTGATGTCACGTTTGGGTATAGTTTTATGTATTTTGTGTAGATTTGAGTGTTTTGGAGTAGCTCATGATCAAAGGAATAATTCAAGATCCAAAGGCAAGGTGATTGGGCTAAAGAATCGTAAACAAGAAGCAAAACATGGGACGAGCCATGAAAAATAAAGTTTGTGTTTTACAAATTGAACAATGTAGGGATGAAGTTCAGCTCGTTAGGAGTTCGTAGGCGAAAACGGATCCAAAATCGGAGTTATAACGAAGGAGAACGGGCCGAAACAAATTTGCTGCGCGAAAGTGACAAAAACGGCGACCCAGACGGCGACCGTTGGCCGGGTCGCCGGAACTGACTGGAATGCGCCAATCCTTGCAAAAGCGGCGACTGATCCGGCGACAGGGGTCCGGATCGCCGGTTTTGTTGCCTGGATCGCCGGTTTTGCTTCCCAAAGTGTTATTGTGCGATTTTTACTTCCTTTTGGGTCTAGATTTTGGTTCTCATCTATAAATAGGACATCATAGATTAGTTTTGGGGACTTTTTACATCTTTTTACATCTTTGAATTATATTTTTGCTCTTTAGATTTCTTTTCAAGTTCTTAGTTAGCTATTTACTTTTTCTTGGAGAAGATTCGAGATTGAAGATTGAAGATATTCAAGACGAGATCAAGGATCCGAACCTCGGTTTTTCTAATTAGTATCTTTAATTATGTTTTTCTTTTATTTCTTTGCTAAAACCCTAGTTATGAGTAGCTAATTTTCTTTGTTTGATCTTAGGGTTTATAAGACTCAATTGAGATGATGTTCCTGATTTATTAATTCCAATTTTCCTGTCAATTTATGGTTTGTGATTCTTGGTGCTTTATTCATGTTGAGATAGCTAGCCACCATTTATGCATGCTAGTTGTTCGATTAAATTCTTAGCCGGTTTAGTTGATCAATGGAACTCAATAATGCATGATATGAATGATTATGAGACCTAGCGAAGATTAATTCGTTCATAGGAGGTTATAGATCTTTTGTACTTTTTGGAGTTAGTAAATTATCTTGAGACCTAGCGAAGATAGATACTTTGCTAATCTACTTTTGCATGACTTGTCGAGAGAGAGCTTGTGAATATTTTTGTGATTCCTTCACCTGAATTGAATTAAAATTGGTAATTGGGTTAATAAGTTAATTTCGTTGTGGATTTTGAGTCGATGCATTCCTTAGGATCAGTCTTTTATCCTTGATATTTTATAAATTTGTTTCTTTATCATTTGTTTTCTTTTAATCAATTAATTTCTCTTTAAGTTGAAAATAAAATCCCAAATCAAAATACTCAAGAGCTTGAATAGTAAAGAGGTTTCTAAATTTTATTTCCCACTGTATTTTCGATTTACAGCCCCTGTGGATACGATACTCGATTTACTAATTGTCTACAATTGCACCGTTTAGTTGCGGTATATATTGCTAAGATTTTAGTGATCAACTTTTTTTGGCACCGTTGCCGGGGACTGTATAGATAATATAGTGATAATAATCTTGATTCAGATTTATTAGTTCAAGCATTTTTTTTCATTATTTTTTTTGTTTTTGCTAGTTTCTAATCTCGAATTCTTTGAGCAGGTAGTGTATGAGCACAAGAGCCAAAGGAGAACAGTTGATTCCTCTAACTCCAGAAATTGAAAAGACACTCAAAGCAATAAGGAAGGAACAAAGAAAGCAAAATATGGGGGACCAACTCGCTCTCACACAAGGCGATTTGCTACGTCGGATGGAGGAGATGCAAGCTCAGATTGAGGAGCAGAATATGAGAATGAATCAAGCTCCTCCACCTCCATTGAATCAAATGTTCCAACCTCGTGTTAATCAGTTTCAAGACGGTGGATGGGGAGTTCGAGTGGATGCTAATGCCTTTGAGTTGAAGACAGCTCTGATTCACATGGTGCAAGCAGACCAATTTGGAAGAGGGGCAACTGAAGATCCTAATGCCCATCTAGGAGCATTTTTGGATGTTTGTGAGACAATCAAGCAGCAAGGAATTTCGAGTGATATTATCCGATTGAGGCTATTCGGATTCTCATTGAGGGATAAGGCCAAGGCTTGGTACAAGATATTAGACTGATCAGGCATCACTACTTGGGAACAGATGTGTCAGAAATTCTTGGCGAAGTATTTTCCACCTTCCAAGGCTCAGAAGATGACAGCAGAAATCTCCCACTTTACTCAATTGGGAGACGAGTCCATTTATGAAGCTTAAGAGCGATATAAGGAGATGCTCAGAAAGAGCCCACAACATGGATTCAGTCAAGGTCAGCAAATCACCCAATTTTATTGTGGACTTAACCCTTACACCAAGAGCTTAGTGGATGCTACTGCTGGAGGATGCTTGGTTAATCGGGGTGCAGACGAGGCTTTGAGAGTCATAGAGGAGATGGCGGCCAACAGTTATCAGTGGCCTATGGAGAGAAGCTCGTCAAGAAGAGTGGCGACAGTTTCTGATGACAAATATGATGATTTGATTGCTCAAATTTCTTTTCTCAAGAAGGAGTACGAGAGTGAGCGAAAGGAAAAGATGGATGTCAAAGTGGTGCAACCACAAGGGAATATCGAGCCGCAATACACTGAAGATGCTAATTACATCAATCAGCAAAATTTTTATTACACTCGTCAGAGCTATCAATGGGGGAATCCAGCATACAACTCCAACAATAGGAATCATCCCAATCTTTCCTATGCCAATCCAAAAAATGCTTTGCAAGCACCTCCTGGTTTCTCAGTCACCAATCGAGTCATCAATGAACCGAAGAAGCCGTCTTTGGAGGAGATGATGCAACAAATGATGGTTCAACAAAATTCTTTCATAAGTCAGAAAGGCCAGAAGATTGTTGCATTGGAGACTACTGTTTCTGCTCTCTCCAAGCAAGTGAAGATGATTGAGAGTCAAATGAGTCAAATGGCAAACCAAGTAGCTGCTCAGCACAAGCCCGGACACTTTCCAAGCAATACGGAGATTAACCCGAAGAATCAGTGTCATGCAGTTTATGTGGTGAGTGCGAATTTTGAATCCGGAGCATTGGACGAGGAAGTCGAGCTTGAAGACCATTTATCTCTAATGAGTGATTCTCAAGTTTTGACCAAGCAGACGCACACTTCACCAAAGGTGGTTCAGAAGTATCCTGCTCATATCCCCCAAAGTTTGGCCGAAACGAATATGGATGAGAAGCTTGGAAAGTACATGAAGATGTTTCAAAATGATGTCGTCTCACGCAAGAGAAAGTTTGGAGAGCATAAGACAATCAATTTGTCTGAGGAGTGCACTACGGTACTGCAAAAGAAGCTCCATTTGAAGCAGGAAGATCCAGGAAGCTTCACAATTGCATGTGAGATTGGAGGACAAACGTTTGAAAAGGTGTTGTGTGACTTAGGGGCGTGCATGAATTTGATGCCTATCTCTATTTTCAATCGCTTGGAAATAGGGACTATGAAGCCAACCTCCATTGCTCTACAATTGGCGGATCGGTCCGTGACATATCCCAAGGGGGTCGTTGAAGATGTTCTCATCAAGGTTGGAGAGTTTGTATTTCTTGCTGACTTTGTGGTTCTTGACATGCCAGAGGATAAGAACATTCCATTGATTCTTGGTCGACCATTCTTAGCTACGGGGCTTGCTTTAATTGATGTTCAAGATGGAGAGCTCACTTTTAGAGTGAACGATGAGAAGATGACAATCTCCATTCATGAAGCTATGAAGAAGCTGTAAGAGCTACAACCTCCTTGAAGACATGAGGTATCGTCGAGCTCTAGACGTTAAATTAAGCGCTTGTTGGGAGGCAACCCAACATTTTTTTTTCTATTTTGCTTTTTGTTTAGGTGTCGTGTTACACATATCTTATTTTAATTTTCCCTCCAAACTTATTTTCAAGCTTTATGCTCTTCAATAAGTTTGGGGGAGGAGGATAGGATAAGATATGTGTTTCACTTAGGATAAGATATGTGTTTCACTTCTATTGCTTTAAAAAAAAGTTTAAAAAATTTAAAAAAATTATTTTTATTTATTTTGTATTTTGTTTGTGTCGTATGTGCATGAGTTCCATTGTGTTCTAAGTGAAATGCCTATGATAATAATGTTAATTTTTGTGAAAAATTTGATGTTGAGTATTTCTTGATCCGATTTGCATGATTTGATGGTGAAAATTGATCTCGACTTTTAGACTTTGAATGAAACCTGTGAGGATTTGAGCCTTTATTGATATTTATTCTAGTTTCATTCTTGTGAGTTTGGTCGTGCATGCAAATTTTCTTCTAGAACTTGCCTTGGTTTCTATTTTGAGATTGCAATGATGTGCAAAGGACTTGGATATGATTTTAGGCCATTATTTGTTAGCCACTCAAATATCCTAAACACTACCATCCATTTGAAAATTTATCTCTTGTTATCCAATTTGAGCTTTTATTGCCTTTATTTCTTAGCCGGATGATAGGGGGATGATGGAGTGTATGAGTACCTCAAGTTTGAGCTTAGTTGAATATTTTATGGGGTTGGTGGTAAATAAGTAGAGGGCTCGTTGTTGTGGATGATTAGAAATTCTCATAAACACATTGATAAGAAAAGAAAAAAGTGAAAAATTGAAAAATTATAAGGAATTGAGATTGTTTGCTTAATCAATAGTTCGCTTTGAAAAAAAGAAAAAATATGAGAGCATAAGAGAATGAATTGAATGCACATTGTTCGAAGTTTTGTGCATGTTTGAGCCTTAAGGATTGGTGAATGGTTGAGAAGGAAGATGGATTTATTCCATACTCGATTTGAAGCAGAAATAAGGTGGGTGATTAGTGGTTTGATTATTAAGTCACTTGGCCAAATTTCCCTACCTTAACCAATGTCCCTACATTATAACCTTGAAAAAAGACCTATTTGATCCTTGTTCTTGCACATTTTTAAGCGATGGAGAAATTAGGCGATATGCAAGCTTATGGTAAGAGATTTGTTTTGTATTGATTTCTTGAGCGTTATCTGCCAAACAGTTGAGTGTTGAGTGATACACTTACTTCTGAGATTCAATTGTTTGGAATGTCGAGATTGATTTTTGCTATTGGTTTGCGTTAATTGGTGATAGTTGTGCTTAATGTCATATTAAAGTATTTTTGAAGTTTGAGGCATTGATGATCTTAGTCACGCCCCATTCGTATTTCTTGTTCTTTGTTCTACTCATTATTCGAGGACGAACAATGGCTTAAGTTTGGGGGAGTTTGATAAACACTCATTTTGCATGGTTTTCACTTGTTCTTTTATGCGCTTATGTGACGCCTTTTGGTTTGTTTTCTTAATTATTCTGTGATGTCACGTTTGGGTATAGTTTTATGTATTTTGTGTAGATTTGAGTGTTTTGGAGTAGCTCATGATCAAAAGAATAATTCAAGATCCAAAGACAAGGTGATTGGGCTAAAGAATCGTAAACAGGAAGCAAAAGATGGGACGAGCCATGAAAAATAAAGTTTATGTTTTGCAAATTGAACAATGTAGAGATGAAGTTCAGCTCGTTAGGAGATCGTAGGCGAAAACGGATCCAAAATCGGAGTTATAACGAAGGAGAACGGGCCGAAACAAATTTGCTGCGCGAAAGTGACAAAAACGGCGACGCAGACGGCGACCGTTGGCCGGGTCGCCGGTTTTGCTGTCCGGGTCGCCGGAACTGACTGGAATGCGCCAATCCTTGCAAAAGCGGCGACTGATCCGGCGACAGGGGTCCGGATCGCCGGTTTTGTTGCCCGGATCGCCGATTTTGCTTCCCAAAATGTTATTGTGCGATTTTTACTTCCTTTTGGGTCTAGATTTTTGTTCTCATCTATAAATAGGACATCATAGATTAGTTTTGGGGACTTTTTACATCTTTTTACATCTTTGAATTATATTTTTGCTCTTTAGATTTCTTTTCAAGTTCTTAGTTAGCTATTTACTTTTTCTTGGAGAAGATTCGAGATTGAAGATTGAAGATATTCAAGACGAGATCAAGGATCCGAACCTCGGTTTTTCTAATTAGTATCTTTAATTATGTTTTTCTTTTATTTCTTTGCTAAAACCCTAGTTATGAGTAGCTAATTTTCTTTGTTGATCTTAGGGTTTGTAAGACTCAATTGAGATGATGTTCTTGATTTATTAATTCCAATTTTCTTGTCAATTTATGGTTTGTGATTCTTGGTGCTTTATTCATGTTTAGATAGCTGGCCACCATTTATGCATGCTAGTTGTTCGATTAAATTCTTAGCCGGTTTAGTTGATCAATGGAACTCAAGAATGCATGATATGAATGATTATGAGACCTAGCGGAGATTAATTCGTTCATAGGAGGTTATAGATCTTTTGTACTTTTTGGAGTTAGTAAATTATCTTGAGACCTAGCGGAGATAGATACTTTGCTAATCTACTTTCGCATGACTTGTCGAGAGAGAGCTTGTGAATATTTTTGTGATTCCTTCACCTGAATTGAATTAAAATTGGTAATTGGGTTAATAAGTTAATTTCGTTGTGGATTTTGAGTCGATGCATTCCCTATGATCAGTCTTTTATCCTTGATATTTTATAAATTTATTTCTTTATCATTTGTTTTCTTTTAATCAATTAATTTCTCTTTAAGTTGAAAATAAAATCCCAAATCAAAATACTCAAGAGCTTGAATAGTAAAGAGGTTTCTAAATTTTATTTCCCACTGTATTTTCGATTTACAGTCCCTGTGGATACGATACTCGATTTACTAACTGTCTACAATTGCACCGTTTAGTTGCGGTATATATTGTTAAGATTTTAGTGATCAGTGATCAATTACAAATTAAAATATATTCAAAAACGGTTCCAAGGTTCCGAACCTGAACCGCCGGTTCATGTTCGAACCTTATTATTATTATCATTATTTTTGGCTTTTTTTTCATTCAATTTACCATTGTAATTGCCATTTTTGCTTTCTATGAGATATAATTTAAAACTAAAAAAAATAATAAATTGCCGGAACCGCCGGTTCACAGTTCCTAGCCGTTGGACCCGGAACCGGCCCGTCCCAAGCACGGTTCCGGGTCGGCACCGGCCCGTTGACCGCGGTTCCGGACCGAAAACCGTTGACAACGGTTCCAGTTTCGGGTCGGTTGAACACCTCTAAATTTCAGCCCATTTCTCAATTTAATTAAATTAAACATTTATCCCATTACTCAAATTATTTTAACCCAAGCCCAATTCTAATTACAGAATAATTATTTGGGTTATTTATACTTTGTGGCCTGAGCTTTCAATATCTTTTCATTTGTGGCTTGAACTTTAAAATTTTTCAAATAAACCTTGTACTTTAAGAATTTTAAAGTTCAGACCACAAATAGAAAAATGCTAAAAATTCAGACCACAAAGTATAAATATAATATATTATGTGAATGTGCTAATAGAATTTCCCGTGTATGTACCGTCTGTCTGTCTCAACCACAAGTTTACTGACAAGATTTGAATTTAGGAGATTTGTTGTTGATTTCCTCTTCTAAGAAGAAAGCAATTCACGGCTGGTGAATCAGATATTTACTTCCAGTGATATTTTTATTTCCTGGTCTGGTCTTTCTTATTAGTGGACTTGAAATAAATTTGGGCTCATTTAATTAAAGGTTTGACTTATGGTTTGGGCTTTGAAATTAATTAAGTCTGTTGGGTCATAAATAAAAGAAAAGAATTGGGCCCAAATCATACGCATATAACTCGGCCAACTATAAACATATCTATTATTATTAAGTTTTTAATTAAGAAAGACTCGTTCGATGATAATTAATTTTAATTATTAATATCGGATCAAACTTATGAAGTTAATTTTTTAATTTCATATTTACTTAAAAACAACCCAATAACTAAACTAAAAGAAAATAAAGATCTTTAACAAAATACGAAATCGAAAACGTAAATTATTTTGAAACTCGTCTTCAGAGTTCGAGAATACTTGATTGTGACAACTTAAGAATGAAAAAGTCATAATTGATTATATAAAATTAATTAAACGCGAGATTAGAAAAATCAGGATATTACATATATAGATTCTGACAGTTTTATAGGATACAATTTTGATTCAAAAGACTGAAATACTTCATCCATCCCATAAGAATTATGGGATATACATAATTTTCTTTTTTTGTCCGTCCATAAAAATATTATATTCTATTTATAATAATAACTTCTCAATCCACTTTCCACTACAATTAATGTGAAACTCTTTCTCCACTCAAATCTACTTTTTAAAATTTTATTAAAATTTGTGTCATTCCAAACTATATACATTTTTATAGGACAGAAAAAGTATATATATTATTTTACTGAACTCTAAATGTTGATCGGTTGCACAGGATAGTGCATCTTTACTGATTTGTTTTCCCATGGATAATATCTAGAATGTAAAACTATTTTGCCTTTCTTATACCTCAAAATTAAGGAAAATAAATATCGGTATATACTATGATAGAGGTGATATGTTAATTACCTCCTATGGGCATCGCTCATGGCATCATTCTCAATTTGTCTATATTTATATTGTTTTATTTGAAATACAATACAATATAAATAATTTTAAAAACCAAAATAAAATTTCAAAATGCACCCAAAAATAACTAGTCTTAAAACTACTCAAAAAATTTTGTGTTTTGAACAATAACTAGTACATTTACCCGCCATATGCACGGATACGACCTTTAAAATTATATAGTTATAACATATAATGATTATTATAAGTTTTAAATAACTTAAATTTAGTAAAATAAATATGATTAAAATTATAGTATAAAACTTTTCACAAAGATAATATTAGGTGTTGTAAGACTTTTTTTGTTAATATTACTAAATAAACTAATAATATCATAAATTTATAAAAGTGAATAAAAAAATACATAATATTATAAATTTATTTCTCTCATGATCAAAATTTATAGATGCATTCATTTCTATCTTCTTCATAAATCAAATTTTTCTCGTACTCTTGATAAAAGATTGAGAGTTTCCATTTTCAGAATCAAAGCTATTACTACAATTACTGTGTAACCCGTCGAGATTTAACGGGAATTACTTTACATTGTACAATTTATAAATAATAAATTTTCAAAATAATTCAATACTTAATTTCAAAATGATATATTTCGACAAATCATTTCAAATAAGTGTTACATAAAGGATCATCACATTGCAAATAAATTTTAGGCGAATGATCATCTTGTATAGAATTTATTGACGGATAATCACTTTGCGTTGTAATTTAGAAATATAATTTAAAAAAATAATTACGTTATTTCAAAGTGATATAATTTGACAAACCATTGCAAATAAGTATTACATATGACCTACACACTTTCTAATTTTTTTTACCCTTTTTCTTAATTACTGTGTCGACCAGTAAGAGGCCAAAATGGATAGGACAGAGGGAGTATAATTTAACAAATTATTGTAAATAAGAGTTACATGAAGGATATCTAATGTAAAATTTATTGTTAGATAATCACTTTACACTGTAAGTTATGAATATAATTTTAAAATAAAATTCAATACTTTATTTCAAAGTGATATAATTTGACAAATCATTGCATATATAAGTGTATATATGAAGGATCATTTCGTTGCAAATATGTGTTGCCTGAAAAAAGATACCAAATGATTATATTGATCGTACAATAAATTCGCTTTGCATGATGAATTCAAAGTACTCGAAAAGATACCCTACGGATTATATTAATTGTACAAAACTTGACAATAATAGATACCAATCTACATGAGGAGAGACACAAATGTCACCGTCGACAAAAATGGACTTCTTCTTGATAATAGATATGGGGTTCCATTAATTGGCTTAATGAATTAACAAAAATAATTGTTTTAATGTATTAATATGCTTTATGAATTGATTAATGTTACTATCCATCTCATTCAATAGTGACGGGTTGTATTCAATTTCTTTTTAATATATTGTCATTTAATATTCCTAGTTCATAGTATATATTCAGTGTACATAATAAGATGCATAAAATAGTGTAAAATAATGTATTAATTAGTGTAAAGTGAGCCATCAATATAATATTTTTGATGTATCGTCAACAATTTGTTCGCTATTTTCTTTCACACCGCAAGTGTACGGGTGTAATTGAGCACAGGAAAGTAAGGTCGTATTCCACAAAGATTGTATTAATTCTAGCAAGTTTCACTTTCAATTGTTATCCCACTATTTAGAACTTTAAACTTTTAGATTTGATTATACTAATGACACAATTAATTAAATAAAAATAAAATAAACAAAGGCAAGGGGAAATATTTTGGATTAAAGATAGAGAGAGAATATCCCCCAAGATTTCGATTTCAGTGAATACTCAAATTCAAATTCAATTCAATCAATCAATTGGTTTGTCATACTCGACTTTTACTAGGACGATCACAAAATTAGTCTAGACCTACTGTCGTAGCACATAGACCATTGATTACATGCAAGAATTATTGTGTCCAACCAATAACTAAATATGCAACTCTCAAAAGCTTCTTAGATATATTGCCCTCACACAAATCTCAAGATCTTTCGACTATATTGAAGAGGATGTCCTATATTCTAGATCAAGCATCAATTCTCATCTTTCGAATATTGAATTAACACATCAAATATGCGCAATTGGTGATCAATCAATCAAGCATGAAAAAACACAAGAATATAGAAAGCAAAAGAAGGTTCCAATTGATTAATTAAACCAAGATTCAAATCTAAATATTCACCTACTTTCTAACCCTAGGATAAAAGAAAATTAGCTACTCATACTCATAATAAACACAATCCAAATATTGAAAAACATAAAAAAAAACTCTCAGATAAATTTTGGTCTTGAACGCCACTAATCTTCTCTTCTCGTCTTCAATCTTTAAAAGCTCAAAAGAAAATAAATCTATGCTAAAAAATAATAAAAGAGAATAAAAGATGATGAAAGATGGATTTTGGAGGACATATATATAGGTGGGGGTACAAGTTTGCATCTTAGTAGGGTTATAATACTACCAAAAATAAAAAGAATTGCAAAATAAGGAAAAAAATCAATCAATGGCCGAAATCTGGTGCTATCTCTGGTGTTGGCACGCCCAGGATGACACCGGTCTGGCAACTTTCTTGCTTTGGCGCGTTCTCCTTCGTTATAGCTCCGATTCTGGATCCGTTTGAACCTACGAACTCCTATCGAGCTGAACTTCAAGCTTGTTATGTTCATTACTCTCAATTATTACTCATTTTTCCTGCCAATTCATCAAAACATGCATAGGAATATTAAATTTCATAAAATAACAAAACCTAAGTGCAAACTCATTCAAACTATGATTTTCTAGCATGAAATCAATATCAAAGAACCTTTAAAAGTGTAGAGAAACCATGTTTGTCAACCCCCAAACTTGAACACTTGTTTGCCCCCAAACAACATAAAGAAAAGAAAAGAAAAAAAAACAAACATGGAAAGATGATGTGATGACGATTCATGACTTCAGAATTTTTCAAAATAAAACATCACATGAAAGCATCATATTCAAAGATCAACACAACTTTAAGAAACTTCAACATCAAGCCTCCTCAAACAATAAACCCTCACGGCATGGATATATCAAGTGTTCTCTCAACTCTCAAGTGTATAACAAAGAAAGTATTTCACTCAATTCAAAACAATGCATGTTATCTGCCATAAGCTTACAAATCGTCTCATCTCTCTATCGCTAAACGTGTGCCTCAAACAAAGATCAAAAAGGATTTTAATTTGATTGTAACGTCGGCTCTTTGGTAAGGTAGGAAAAATTTAGGATAAGTGACTTTTCAAATAAGATTCTCCAACACTTTTCACTCCATAATAAGCACAAAATCATTCCCAACTCTTTCATTGACAAATCAAGCCTCACATACCAATTTTTCTCAAACAACTACCCATTTATGCTCAATTATTTTTCCAACTTTTTTTTCTAACTTTTTTTTTCTATACTCATTTTTCTCTCTTTTTCTTTTTTTATTTTGTTTTTTTTTCTTGAGCTCATCTGGGAATTAATTTCACAAAACCAAATTTGATATAACTTTTAAAATCAATTTTATCCCACAATATCTTCTCACAAGTTCTACCCTTTCATGATTGGCTAAATTCAAAGAAAATGAATAAGAGCTCAAAGGGGTTAACTAGGAGAGTATATATAAAATTTGGACAAATATTTGGGCAAATTAGTGGCTAACAAAAATGGCCTTAAATCATCTCCTAATTCTTAGCACACAACGCAACCTTGAGACAGATATCAATGCAAGTTCTAGAGATATACACACATGCTTGAATAATCACACAAGAACGAAATCAAGACTATAAATAGTCAATTGCTCAAAATCCTCACAAAAGGCTCAATTTCTTAGTTCAAGTTCTTAGAGGATAAACATCAAAATTCATTAAAGCATGCTTCACTAATCACATAATGCCATCATGCAATTTTTTCAACAAAGAGCAAGCTAAATTTCCTCATAAGCCTCGTCAATCATAATTACCAAAAACATGTACTTAAAAACTGTGGCAACCCGCCACCCGGGCCTATGCAGATTGTTGGTCCCAAGACGGATACCTTGGTGTAGAGGGGGGGTGAATACACCAAGGTTTAAAAACTTTTCCAAGTTAAAACTCTTTTCAGAGAGCTGGCTGTGTTCGATCCAGCTGGATGGCAGCTTGATCGACACAGCTGGCTGTGTGTGTGTGTGCGGAATGTGGTGGATTTGGAAAGTCCGTCTGTTGCTTCAAATATATTGCAAAGCTCTGTTTCACTTTTCAGTTAGTCAGTTTATGCAGATTGAAATGTATGCTCATGAAGGTTAGTAACATGCATAAAACAAAGCGATAAATAACAGAGCATTTTTAACGTAGTTCGGAGTAACCCCTCCTACGTCCACGACCAGATTTACTGGTAATTCACTACCACTTGGTTTCCAAGTACCAAGCAACTTCACAACTCTAACCCGAGCTGTGTTCCAACAGTTTGCGGGCACTGTCAAGCCTACACCTTCAGTTTACGGGTACTGAAGAACCTAACCACTCGAATTACACGCTTCGAGCAAGCGTACCTTTACCTAACCTTTCTGGGTTTGGGTTTGGGTATGGTTTTCCAACTATGAACGAGTTCTTACAATGAAGAACAAGGAGTATGATGAACTCGTTCGAAATCTAGGCTTAAGATATTTATTCTGATCTATTCTGCCTATGACTGAGTATGTGAACAACTAAGAACACAGCTGACTGGCTGGGTGTTCTTGAAAGATTTGGCTTTGAAGATCGTTGTTCATTTTTCTATTTTCTTCTATTTCTTCAGTCGTCTTGCCAGCCTCCCTCGCCAGCCTCCCTCGCCAGCATCTTCTTCAATGGTGGAGGAGAGATATATATAGGTGAAGATTCAAATTAGCCGTTGGAAGAGAGCCGTTTGAATCTTACCTACTCTTGTTGACTTCTGGCCATTACCTACGAAGTAGGTCTGCATCTGCAGAAGCTATTCCTTCTCTGATTTGACTGCGTCAGACAAGATCTTCTGACATCGGGATCTTGTCTTGGAGAAGGTCTTCGTCTTCGAGCTGCTAAGCATCTCTGCTGTATCTTCAGCGTCTTGGACTCTGCTGTGTCTCAACTCTGAGCTGTATCTTAGACCTGAGCTGTATCATCAACCTGAGCTGTGTCTTCAACCTGAGCTGTGTCATTAACCTGAGCTGGGTCTTTGACACTGAGCTGGGTTTCCGTCACTGAGCTGGGTCTTGATACTGCTGGGTCTTTGACTCTGCTTGGTTTGCTCTGCTGAGTCCGTTTCCGCCGAGTTCTTTAAGCCGTCTCGCTTAGCCGTGTCTTCTTTGTCTTCACCGTTTTCGCCGAATCTACTCGTAAACTATGAAACTCTATAAGCTCAAACAGTGAAATTTGGAAACAACACAAAGTTTGTACATTCATCTACTTGGTTGGGGTCAGCTGGGTTTTGGTATCCAATCAAAACTCTATTAATTTTCCCAACAATTTCCCCCTTTTTGATGATGCCAAAACCTTTACAAACTTTTACAGAAAAACACAAAACAAAAATCCTAACTAAACTCTTCCTGGCTGCTCCACATGCCTTGACGAGAGTTTGCACTCTTTCTCCAGTTGTCTTTGCACTCTTTCTCCAGTTGTCTTTCCAGTTCGCCATTTGCCTATTTTAGATTCCTTTTCTGTTCAATCCTTTCCTCCTTTTTATTTCCATTTTTCTGTCCTATTCTTTCACTCTTTCCCCCTTTTTGGTTCATCAAAAAGATATTAGGAGGGCGGGGAGTCGAGGTCTGACGGCGGCGTTCTAGCAATAATTTCTTCCCGTTTGAGGTAACTCCAGTCAGCTTGGAGTTAAAACCAATCGATGCATTTTGGCTCTTCCTTTTTCTGCTGATACCAATTGATGGTTGTATGACTCAGTTTGGATTGAGTCATCTTGTCTTTCTTTCTCTGCTGAAAGACACCGTTTGCGAGGTTCCCCCTCAATTGGATAAACCAATTGGGTTTTATCAGCTGGGTTTGATTTCCCCTGACTTGATAAATTCGTTTTGAAATCCTTGGGGTTCCTGCTGAGTTAGTCCAGCTGTGTCTGATTCCTTCTTGATGACACACGGTGATCCAGCTGAGTATTTCCTGCTGGATGCTCTTCTTGAAGATCTTCTTTGGGATGAGATCAATTGTTGATACCAATTGATGGTGAATCCGTCGAACCGAGTTCCCCTCGCCTTGATTCCTCTTCTGGATTCTGCGATCCATGTTTGATCTAGCTTTGTTTGATATCCAGAGGATGACATTTGATAGTTCAATTTGGATTTCTCTCTTGATTCTCCACTTGAATATTCTGCTGGATTGACTTTGCCCTCAGCTGATATCACAGCTGTGTCGATTTCCAGCTCGGTGGAGTTCCCCCTGAATTTGATAGTATGTGGCTTTCTTTTCTCAGCTACTTCCTACTTCACTTGAGCCAGTGATTTTCTCAACAATTACGTTCATCTGTCAACTTGATCTCTGATCTTGAGAAGACGATTTGTTCCATGATCGGTGAGTTCACTGCTATTTTGCGGGGTAGAATCTTCGATTTCCTGTTCTTTGCATTGCATTCCTGCGCATTGAACTCACCAGGAAAACCGTAATCACAACAATTGGCTGATGGACAACAGATTATGCTAAAGTCCAACATAAGTGACATTTGATATTATTATTAATCATCTCAAATGAGCTAAATCCTTTGACGTATCCTTTCGAGATATCACCAAAGGTTACATGGGACCAGTACGCTTGACATATTCTTTGAAGAGCTTTGAGGTGAGTCATGAGCTTTGATCACCAGCTGTCTTTCTTTCACAGTACGCTTGATGACTCCTCTGAATGCGCATGTCCCTCTTTGACCTGTTATCACTCCTTCGACACCCAGTTGTGATTGGGTCCAGCTTTATTGTTGAGGGTTCCATTGATAACCCAGATTTGTCCTTATCTTTTGTGAGTGATACTTCTGATTGGTCCTTGAAATGGTCCTTTCTTCTTTGATATCTAGTTTGATATCCCGTCTGTTGGAATCTTGATGTGAAGCTCGGTTGATTTTCAGCTTTATAACCAGCTGAGATCCTTCTCAGCTGTCTTTTTAGTTGACCTTGATGTCTGTGCTGGATGACATTCTGTTTTTGATTTTGATTCCAGTCAATTTGGATTTATCCGTCGCCTTTGAGCTCTGTGATCAGCTGGGAGTTGCTGCTTTTCTTGGGCTTGGAGTTGCCGAGCAGTTTTCTTCTTTGATAGGACTGAGCTTAGAGAGCTGGCTTGATTATGTACGACCTCTTTGGTACATCCTTGGCTTGGTTCCAGCTGTGCTTGATTCATTCGACTGGATGAATCTCTGCTTGTGATCCCCAGATCAAATTCGTTGGCTTTCAAGAGAGCTGCAAGAACTTTCAAGTTCTTATCTCGAACTGTATATTTTCCAGTTCGGATCGTCTCGATCTCGATGACGAGGTTGAAGAATCTAAGCTCCATTTGCTCGATGGACTCGTAGGGGAGTTGCTTGAAGTTGTCGAACCTCTGGCATGCAACTGAGAATTTGTTCTCTTGAATTTCCTCTGAGCCTTCACACAGCTTGGCTAGAGTGTCCCACATCCCCTTAGCTGTCTCGCAGTTGATGATCTTGCTGAGATAAGCGTCCGTCACCGTTGAGGAGATGACGTTGCGAGCGTAGCTGTCCAATCCAGCTTGTCTTCTTTCTTCTGGAGAGTACTCCCTTTTGGGCTTCACAACTTGCCGGAGTACTAGTTCAGCTCCAGGTAAGGTTTGCTTGTCTTTCTGATTTCATGATAATGATGGGTCCGTCAGTGATAACCTCCCACATCATATTGTGATGTGCACTCAGAAAGCTTTTGAGTCGGAACTTCCTGATCTGATAATCATCGACAGAGAATGTCGAAAGATTCCTGCACAGGGAAGATTCCATGACAGTATGCAATATAATGATTTTAAAAAAAAATTGAAACTTTGAAGGATCTGTTCAGGTGACCATTATCAGCAATGAAATGCTGACTTGACAGATACAGTGATCTTTTGAACCACTGCTCTGATACCAATTGTTGGTCCCAAGACGGATACCTTGGTGTAGAGGGGGGGTGAATACACCAAGGTTTAAAAACTTTTCCAAGTTAAAACTCTTTTCGTAGAAATTTGTTGTGTTCGATCCAGCTGGATGGCAGCTTGATCGACACAGCTGGCTGTGTGTGTGTGTGCAGAATGTGTTGGATTTGGAAAGTCCGTCTGTTGCTTCAAATATATTGTAAAGCTCTGTTTCACTTTTCAGTTAGTCAGGTTATGCAGATTGAAATGTATGCTCATGAAGGTTAGGAGTAACCCCTCCTACGTCCACGACCAGATTCACTGGTAATTCACTACCACTTGGTTTCCAAGTACCAAGCAACTTCACAACTCTAACCCGAGCTGTGTTCCAACAGTTTGCGGGCACTGTCAAGCCTACACCTTCAGTTTACGGGTACTGAAGAACCTAACCACTCGAATTACACGCTTCGAGCAAGCGTACCTTTACCTAACCTTTCTGGGTTTGGGTTTGGGTATGGTTTTCCAACTATGAACGAGTTCTTACAATGAAGAACAAGGAGTATGATGAACTCGTTCGAAATCTAGGCTTAAGATATTTATTCTGATCTATTCTGCCTATGACTGAGTATGTGAACAACTAAGAACACAGCTGACTGGCTGGGTGTTCTTGAAAGATTTGGCTTTGAAGATCGTTGTTCATTTTTCTATTTTCTTCTATTTCTTCGCCGTCTTGCCACCTCCTCGCCGCATCTTCTTCAATGGTGGAGGAGAGATATATATAGGTGAAGATTCAAATTAGCCGTTGGAAGAGAGCCGTTTGAATCTTACCTACTCTTGTTGACTTCTGGCCATTACCTACGAAGTAGGTCTGCATCTGCAGAAGCTATTCCTTCTCTGATTTGACTGCGTCAGACAAGATCTTCTGACATCGGGATCTTGTCTTGAAGAAGGTCTTTGTCTTCGAGCTGCTAAGCGTCTCTGCTGTATCTTCAGCGTCTTGGACTCTGCTGTGTCTCAACTCTGAGCTGTATCTTAGACCTGAGCTGTATCATCAACCTGAGCTGTGTCTTCAACCTGAGCTGTGTCATTAACCTGAGCTGTCTTAGACCTGAGCTGTGCCATTGATACTAAGCTGGGTCTTTTTCACTGAGCTGGGTCTTTGACACTGAGCTGGGTTTCCGTCACTGAGCTGGGTCTTGATACTGCTGGGTCTTTGACTCTGCTTGGTTTGCTCGCCGAGTCCGTTTCCGCCGAGTTCTTTAAGCCGTCTCGCTTAGCCGTGTCTTCTCGTCTTCACCGTCTTCAGCGAATCTACCTGTAAACTATGAAACTCTATAAGCTCAAACAGGTGAGCTGGAAACAACACAAAGTTTGTACATTCATCTACTTGGTTGGGGTCAGCTGGGTTTTGGTATCCAATCAAAACTCTATTAATTTTCCCAACACAGATTCTAGCAAGCTGCCACACGGGGGTAACGTCATGAAAGCATATATTGACAGCAGAATAAAGATATAGATATACATGTTTAATTATTAAACATGGATATGAATTCAAATTAAATAAGTCGTTTGACGAATAACTTTCCCAGATACTAACTAGAGTTCGAAGTATGAGGACTTCAGACCCTGCACGGCGGAAGCAATTTAGGCTTGAGTTTCATCAATTACCCGCGATCGGGTAATCGGCAGAAAAGAAAACGAAAATAAGTACTGAGTTCGAGTTTGTTTAAATTATTACATATCAAATGTGGAAACACGTATCACCATACGTTAAGCAAAATAACGATGACGATCTAAATGATAGTCACCCAGATAACTTTGGAAGCCGTCACACCACTGCCATCCCGTCGCTCATCCTGCATTTGAAAAGAAAAGATTTTGAGCTGAGTACTAGCGTACTCAGTGAGTTCTTGCCCTCTTTGGCAAACATTTATATAAATAATTTTTGTATAGATATTGCATGCTGCTTCAAATATATGGGATGATATTTTAAAATAAAACATTTGAATCCCATATAAGTGTAAAACATTTTATCTTAGAGCAAAGCTCATCTAGTGCGCGCAATTAAATACCTACTCCATCGTGTTACTAATCGGGACAATCAATGGGGTAGCTAGCCCCGTCAATTGGACCGAATTGCTGCCATGGGAAATCCCTTTTGATTTCAACCATAAACAGACTTCTGTGTACACATCCCTGCTCGATCAAAGCCGGGGACCGATCGTTTAACGGCGGTTGGCACCCTTTGGTACAAACCGATAACGGAAGGAATACCCGTTCTTTGGTAAGCACAACAATGAGCAATAAAGCATGCATATCATTTTCATAAGAAAAAGCTTAGGGTTTAGTAACCTGAAATTTACCTCCGTAGGATTCTAACCCACGGTTTGAAAATAGGAACTCACCTTGATTCCTCCAAAAGCAAAAAGATCTCAAGCTCGATCTAAAGTCTGACGTCTCCTACAAGACCGTCTCAACACTTAGGCTCTTATCATAGGAAAAGTCAAAAGCACAAGCAACTAAGTCCTAGGTCAACCTATTCCCGATTTACCCTTTAAACTTGAAGAAAACCAACGAGGGGTCTTCTCGTATTTTTGATTGTTAAATACAAACCAAATTAAAGTCCAAAACTTTTAAACTTGATTTTAGAAATCCATGTCATGCCAAGTAATGCACATAAGAAGTTCACGTAGTTCATTTATGCATTTCATCCAACATTTATGCTCAAATAATTATTTTTGAATCATATATCATAGTAAAAATGGCTAAAAATAATTAGTAAGCTCTCATTTCATATTTACATATATAACTAGCACATAAATATAAGCGATGGTTTGAAAGTTACGTTCGAATAAATATAGGTCACTACACACTATTCTATATCTCAATAAAATCCAAGACAGAGACTAAAATTAGCAAAACAAGTCCAAAAATTATATACTTCAAATTCTTAGTAATTTATAGACTTACAATATTCTGAAAACAAGGTTTAAGATCAAACTAATATAATTATTTGCCAAAAATCGTTTTAAATCGTTTTTGTATTCATGCTTGAGCTGAATATTCTCTTAGGCAATTTATCAAACAGGTGGCGTGCACAAAACTGCGGTTTTTATCCATATTCATGAGGTTGCCATTCTCTGTATACTTGACATATAAATGCATAGCTTATCATTACAGAGACATTGTTAACTCTATTTTCACATGCAATTGGATTCACTCAAAAATATTGGATGGTTTAAAAACTACGCTCGATTTAGAAGGGGTCACTGACCATTATAAAGTTTAGACTTAGAATTTTCTGGAGAAATAATACTTCTGCAGCAACTTAGTTCGATTTTATAAAAATACTAAACGTGGTCCAAATTCCACGAAATTTGGATTGTATACTCTCTACATAACCTACTATACTCAGAAAATAATTCTCAATATTTTCAAGGTATTTAACCATACTCAATGTGACTCCAAAAACTGACCAAAACAAGTTTAGACTGCACACATTCAAAGAAACTATTCGGGTGCCCATTTTGCAGAGATTACTACGCCTATTTTACTTGATATAAAATGCTATAATTTCACAGGTATATAGAGGACATGGCATTGAACAACATATAAAAATTTCAAAGCATTTAGAGCACTGTAACCCACTGAAAAAGGTATCGACATCTTACGGCAATATGTTGTCAAAAATGAAATAACATTCTATAACTTAGATCTTCAAGTCTAGCTCCAAGCCGTAAATCTCATTAAATATTCATGAAATCTTGTATAGCATGCAGATTATACCTCAAGAAACATACGGGGGTCGAATCCCGTCATATTCGATGTCTCATAAATTCATATAATTTATCCAAGTTCAACCATAAATCCACTACCGTAAACGAACGAACTCACTTACACCCATTCTCCTTCATGCTTCACTCATTCCTTCCTAAACATGCTTCTAACATCAAAAATAACATTAATACGAGAATAAAATGAATGTTAGCCAAGATACCTAGCCTCCAAACTCTCAACTCTCGATTTCTCGCTCTCGATCTCTCCCGAACTCCCTATCTCTTGTCCAGCTGTTTCTACTGTTGCTCCTCCTATGTTGTCCCTTGTGAGTTTCCGTCGTCGATAGCGGTAGTGGAGTGGTGGTGTGGTGTGAAGGAAGAAAAGTAAATGAAGAGATGGTGAATGTGTGTGTGTCTGCCGAGATGAGAGTGAAGGGGAGATGAAGGAGTGTTGTGTGAAGGGGTTGTGTTGCTGCAGATTTTTATTAAATGAGAGAAGTGATTGTTGCTTGTTTTTTTTGCTTGAATGATGGCATGCCAGCCATGTTGATTGGGGAGCAGGGGTATCCGAAAAGAAATAGGTTATGGTGGAGGGGAGCCTGGTGGCTACGCACCCAAGCAATGCATACATGGGGTATCTGCCGTACACGTGGATATTAATATGATTTGTATATAATTTTATGACATTTTATTTTTGCTTTAATAAAATGAGAAAACACAAACCCTGGTTGGGTTAGCAGACTTCAAGTGGGCAAAAAGTCAATAGTAATCATTTATTTCACAATGTGTTGTGGGACCATACACAATTAAGGCTTCTTTTTCATCGAGCAGCCTCAGAGAGCTGCAATATTCTCATATTCTGGATTATTTGTCGGGCATCTATCGTTGACGTTTTTCTCGATCCTTTAACGTACAAATATATATGATTTACATCTTTCATATTTTTCATATGTGAATTTAGTGATGAATTCTTAGTAGTACGATTTGCTATGTAAGAAAAAAAACATTCCTGCAAATTATTTACTTCGTATGGAGTGGTTTCATGTAGTTGTGTTTTTATGTTATCCTGTATTTTCCCGAAAGCTGATGTTGTTATTATCATAAATTCATTTGACGTTATAAATTGCTTGCAGGTTGTAACCTATATATTTTATTTCGGCGCAAGGCGATTTGTTAGTGAAGGTGATGTTTCCTTCCCAGTTTCCAATATCTGTGTAGGTGTCAATATTTGTTGTTTTTGAATTTGCATTTAGGCGATTTTGAAATAAATTGACCTTAAAAATACAGAATATAACCCTTATTATTCTTGTCCATGTTAAGTATGAGGTTAAATTTCGTTAAATGCTCCTCATTGTGGTCCCAGTATATGTGCCTTGTTGTTTATTTTTATAGATGATTATTGGAAGAGATTAATCCCATTCCATTTTGCTTTATACTATCATGTCTAAATCTGGACAGGTCCCATTTTGTGGTCCCATATATTGCAAAAATTGGTACGAAGCCCTAATTTGAATGTTAATGTTTCTCGGAGTTTCTTCCATATTGTCAGTGTTCTTAGGTACACTAGTTATATTAGAATAAAAATATTACTCAGTATATATTCATTAAACAATTGATGTTACAAATGACGTTTTTATTGTACTATATCATTTGATGTGGGTAATTTTTCTATGATTACTTTATTACTTATCTTGTGATTATTTACGACCATGTTCCTAAGTGAAAACCCTTTTTTTATAAATCGTGTAGCCTGTAATATGAAAATGGATGTGGACCTAAATTCTAAGGTGGGTCCAGAATCATCGGATTGTTGGGATGTTGGAACTGACAATGAATTTGGTAATGGTATTTCTGATGTGGAGATTGATGGAAGATTTACCAGTGTGTCTATTGAAGGGAGTGATGATGACGGATTCCTACGTGAGGACTACAAGAGCCTTGTTGTTCCTGTAGAGGAAGAATTAGTTGATGACGATCCAGCTCAGCCAATCAGCAATGAACAATTGACATGTGATAATGTTAACGATATCCCTACGATGGATAACATGGAGGTGGATGTGTCAGCCCTTGGTGCAGTGAACAAAGAGGATAACATATTTTCTGAGGAACTTGAGAAGCGTTTGTCTTTTAGAGAGACTGTGCGCGATCTGGATGAAGCATATGTATTGTACTGTGAATACGGTCGTGTAAAAGGCTTTGGCGTTAGGAATGGAGAGCAACGATATATGGGCATAACTGAAAATATTAAGTGGAAAGAACATGTGTGTTGTTGTGCTGGTCTCCCTGATATGAAAAAGTCGAGAGATCGTGTCCCAAGTTTCAAGAGGTTACTTATGAGGAGTGGCTGCAAGGCTAAGCTGAGGGTGGCACGATCGTTGGGTACTCCGTGGCGTGATGCGATATTTGTCACTGAACACAACCACCCTCTTGTGCCATCTGCAATGACCTATATGTTGCGCTCATCCCGTAATTTATCAACTGCCAACAGTCTAGTTCTAGAAGCACTGCATTCATCTGGTATAGGGGTGAGTGGTGCATTTGGCTTCATGGAAAAGCAGTGTGGTGGTCCTCAAAACATCAGTTTTACTCGGCAGGACGCCTATGATCACTTTGGCCGCAAGAGAAAGAAGTCACTCGTGGAAAATGTAGATTCGATATCTGTGATGCAATATTTCTGTGATAAAGCTAACGCGGAACCATTTTATTACTAGAATGCTGAAACGGGTGAGGATGGTCGACTGGTTAATTTATTCTTTCGTGACATGAGATCTGCAGAAGACTATCGCGCCTTTGGCGATGTTTTATCACTTGACACTACATATCGTACAAATCTGTACAATTTGATTTGTGCCCCTTTTGTCGGTTTTAACCAGCACACGTTCACCATTATGTTTGGAATGGAGTTTCTGTCCGATGAGAGCAGTAGCTCCTTTGAGTGGCTTTTCAAAGAGTTTCTGAAGTCCATGAATGGCATTCAACCCAAAGTAGTATTCACCGATCAATGTATGGCTATGATGAAGGCAATTGAGTCTGTTTTTCCTAATTCAAAACACCGTTTATGTCAATGGCATATCAACCGAAATGCTACTAAAAAGTTTGGTCTATTGAATGGAAAACCAACTTTCGAGAAATTGTGGTATAGATGTATGAATGATGTTGAGACGGAGGGTGATTTTGATGATGTATGGAAGGAGATGATGTGTTATACGAATCCGCACAATAAATCTTGGTTTACCAATATGTACAGCCTTCGGAGGCGCTGGGCTTCTGTTTTCACCCGAGGAACTTTCACAGGAGGACTGTTGGCCACATCTCGAAGTGAAGGTACGAATCGTGTGGTTAAGAGTGTGAAAAAATCCAGTATGACTCTTTACGAATTTGTGAGGAATTATGAAGAAATGAAGAAAAGCTGGCGCAGAAGAGAAATGGAGGAGGACACACTTAGCCTATGGATGCCGAGACAGATTGTGAGAGACAACGCACTTTTTTCTCAAGCAGCATCTGTCTACACTCGGCGCGTGTATAAGAAGTTTGAGGCAGAAGCCACAAAGACCTTCGATGTTGTTCTTCCTCATGACACGCGAGACCTCGGCGATGATCAATTGGAGTTCACCGCATCAAGTGGTAAAACGGGACGTGCTAGGAAAGTTATTTTCAATACAAAGTCGCATTTCTCGTCTTGTTCATGTGGGAAGTGGGAATCCGAGGGACTTTTATGCCAACATATATTGAAGGTGTACTACTTCATGAATCATTTTTCCATCCCAGAGTCCCAAATCATGAAGCGTTGGACCAAGAAAGCCAAGGAGGGATACTTTGTTGAGAAGGTTGGTACCGAGATGAGTTCCACGATGCCTTATATGTTGTTTTTTAATACGGCCATGAGGCATCAATATGAGATAGCGTCCTGTTGCGTGGATAATGATCCTGGGCGGAGCCTTATCATTGAACGACTGGAGTCGCTGCGGAGAGAATTGTTCAATATTGTAGGGTTTTTCCCAGAAAAGCAAAAGCGGAAGGTGCTCACCGATTTGAATTCAAACGATGTGAATGGGGGTACATTCTCAAATCCGAAAATCCTCAAAGAAAAGGGTTTCTTTGCTGCCCATGAATCTCGTTCCTGGCAGGTTAATAAGAAAGGTTGAAGTCGCGTTTCAAAGCTTCTTACACAGCTTACATTACCAACATTTAAGCTTCTTTTTAGCGAGTAATGTAATTTTCGATGCTCAAACTTATTTTGCAGGCACACACAAAAATAATAAACCAACACAAGTTGAGACATCTTCGTTACCGCCGCGCGTGCCATTTGAAATGATGGAGCATGTCTTGAGTACTCCGAGCGTCTATCCTCCTCACAGTGCCGGTTGGTTAGCTGATGCACGAAGAGTTAGGCCACTATCTCAGCCATAGGTATGCTATTGAGTTTAAGATTGCACAACTTTTTCTCAGAAACAATATATATTCTTGGACGTTGTCCACTTAATTAATTTTTCCTGAGCAATGTCATATTTGTAACGAGTAAAACAAATTTTTTCTGCCTTGCACGTGTAATAGTATTCTGCTGTTTACTCTAATAAGAGCGAGGGTATTGTCCTTCCCTGATTAGGCAAAACCCAAACTTACTATTCTGTGTTATGTAATGTAGAACAGCATTACATAACATCCTTTAACAATTTAATATACCATGGTGGCGAATAACAGATATTGTAAACGTTTCATGGCAAATACATAGAGTTTTTTAAAATGTAGTACTTCCATGGTTTCTAACTTGGACTGCATCCCGAAAAGCTGGTGGAAGATATGGAAAACTCTGCAGAAGAAGGTTCTCTGAAGCGTACATTCACAAGAAACATCATTCGCTTCGTGCACCTTGTTGGAGTATTTTCCGTAGTTTGAATAATGACATCTGATTTTGTTAAAAAGAATCGCGTATTCGGGAAACTCGCCCAATATAGACCGAGCACCGCTTGCACTCTTCTCCCCGAAGTTAGGAATGATAAGTCCCTACGTGGCCATGTCGTTTCCACATTCTCTATGACGTCTGCTACTTGATTGGTGACGACCGCCGCCATTCCATGTGTTTTGGAAATGGAGTTTAATAGCGAAGTAATCTTGTAGAAATATTTGTTTCGTTCTTCCAATTCCTTCTTGGTATTTGTGAAAACCCCACGAAATAGTGAGGCGATTGAGTCGATTATTAGCATCTTAATGTTGCTTCTTTCCACAACTACATCCAACCTAAGCAATAGGTCGACAAGGTGATCCGCCGAATGCAGCGGATTCACAAAACCCGATCCAGCACGTTGATAGGCAGTAGTTCCATGTTTACTGCAATTTGTTGAAGTCGGCGTACAGAAAATGGAAATTCCGTGTGCAGATACAGCGAGGCTCCGTCCATTCCATCAGCATTTTTGGGCAGTTGTGTGGTGAGCAATAGTTGTAATGCTAGTTGTGTCTTCCCGCTTGCGCTCTCCCCCACAATTTCCGTGATTCCTTTGCAACGCACGCCACCGCTGAAGGCTCTGTCTAGTATACCACACCAAAACGTGATAACTTGGCGATTTTCTGTGGAGGGATGACTCTGGCCCTGCCTATTTTGCATCTTTCGCATATTCGTGGGTCATACTATTAATCTTGTTTGAGCACTACTTATAGATGGGCAACTTAGGATCCAAAAATTTTGAATCTGTTAACTATTGGCTTGATGTTTTCGTGGGGGGGCCCAAAAAATGTGGGAGGTTCAAAATTTCATAATTTTTTTTCCCTCCATCTGTTTGAATTGTAAAATTTTTCACCACTGTAAATCTTAATTCCCGCCATTATGAGGTTTCTGCCCATGTAAATATATTAGGTATTATTAATTTCTGTTACGGAGATTATTTGCGTCGCACGTATAAGTTATAACATAGCGGCTAGCGTCCAATTTTGTTAATCAATTTAATAATTACTATACATAGTAGTCATATATAGGAGAAACAAATATAAGATGTAATATTATTATTTTTAACTATAACATTTAAGTAAAAAATATATGTTAGTAAATGAATTGTGATCCGATCTGTGAACTTCAATTTACTTCATGTTGGGCTATATAATAATCGAGTTCATATATACGCAATATATACTTGGTTAAAAACATTTTAAATGACTTTTTATCGGCGTCTATGAGTAGCGTTTAAATATGGACAATTAATAAGTATATCGATAGGCACACATATATCACCCATCGTTACACTTAATTCATTTACCGGCACACTAGGGTAGGCCATTTTTATCTGGGTAAGGCCATTTTATATCACCCATCGGTATTTTTGTCCTGTTGTACATGGAGATATATTTCACAGAATTAGGTAAGGCTATTTTATTCCGGGATTCATAATTTCAGTTGAAAACCATGTTTTTGGCATACATTCGCGATAAACAATTGTACCGACTGTAAAAATAAGACCGATGGATAAATAGTGAGTACCCCTCGATTTAATTTATGTACCATCGGTACACATTATATACGAACGGTACACCTTTTTGTTTTTTGTTTCATGTTTACTTGATATGGTTAATACGCGAGTAAGTTTCTTATCTCGACCTTAGTTATCTATAGTAATTAGTTTGCACTATGGACCGCAATGAAATGACACTAGCTTTTAGGATTTACAAAAGACACATAAAATAATATTTTCAATCATAATCGACACGATTTTGTCATGAGCGCAAAAGGACCACAACTGTGATTGTCCATCTGGATGTGCTGCCTAACGGGCTCCCGTAGAGTAGGCTTAGTAAAAAGGACAATACTTAATGGATCGTACCGACGGTGTGTCTGGGTTAGATCAGTGGTATCCCAATACTGATCGGTTCTATTTTTTAAGCCTATACGGTTCGGGCGGGTAAAAAACTTATGACCGAAAATAGTTCGGGTCGGTTTCGGTTCTGATTTTCCAAATCCATCAGAAATCAAACCGACCCGGATATATTTAATAAAGTGAGAATACTCACAACTATCCAGTATGAAGATAGAATGTACCACCCATACCCGCTTTTGGTGGCACGTATAAGACATAACCACTGATACCTTTTTTGTACTTTTCGGCTGTTTTAAAAATAGGTTAATTGTCAAATTCATGCATTAATTTCCATGTACGATCATTGTACAAATAAGTTCAAATTATTGTTGACTTGCTTTATGAATGAGGACAAAAATGATTCTCCAAGCTCTGTAATGTAACATATTCACGTTCTCTCTTTTATTTTCATGCATCATTCACATTAAGCCTTTTATTAAAGCTTGCCATGCATGCCAATGTACTAAGTTAAATAGTGTCAATGCACGCTGTTGGGAAAATTATAAAGTTTTGATTTAATACCAAAACCCAACTGATTCTCCAACCGAATAGATGATCGCTTCAACCTAAGTAGTACTTTCCAGCTCGCCTGTTTGAGCTCTAGATTTTCTAGGTTTACAGGTTCAGGAAGCGGAAGACAGCAGACAATCCAGCTGTGTCTACTGCAGGAGTCAGCTAAGGAAGCGAAAGACAGCAGACGATCCAGCTAAGTCTACAGCAAGAGTCAACCTTCAGCTGAGTCTTCCAGCAGAACATGATCAAGCTGAAGAGAATTCGAGCTGAGTTCAAAACACAGCTGGCCCAGCTGTACAGAACAAAGGGAACTAACTCTGAAGACATCACTTCAAGTCAGTTTGCCCAATCCAGCTCTGAATTCAAAAGCCAGCTCCAAAGGCAGAAGATCCCGGTGTCAGAGGAAGTCAACATGCCTCGACCAATGAGGGATTGCCGAATCAGCATCCTAGACTTCAGGACCTAGGATGTGACACAAATGAAGACAGGTGCAGATTCGCCCAACGGCAGATATCAAATTTAGGAAGAGTAGGTAAGATTCAAACTGCTCCTCCAACGGCTAGTCTTGAATCTCTACCTATATAAACCCGTCTTCAACCTCAGGGTCAAACACAAAAAACTCTCTACAAGCTTTCATTTTCTGAAATCATCAATCTTTCTAAAGCTTTCAAGCAGTTCTACATAGCTCAAAGAACACTTTATCTTAAAGTGTTTCTAGTTCAGAAACTGCTAGTTTTTCGTCTGATCCCTAGGCCAAAATCTTTGTATATCTTAAGCCTAGATTTCGAACGAGTTCATCATACTCTAAAGTTCTTAACTGTAAGAACTCGTTCACAGTTGGAACCCCAAACCAAACCCCTCTTTACCCAGAAAGGTTAGGTCAAGGTCACGCTTGCTTGAAGCGGGAAATTCAAGTGTTTGTAAGGTTTTTTCAGTACCCGTAAACTGAAAGGTTAGGCTTGACAGTGCCCGCAAACTGTTGGAACACAGCTCGGGTTAGAGTTGCGAAGTTGCTTGGTACTTGGAAACCAAGTGGTAGTGAATTACCAGTGAACCTGGTCGTGGACGTAGGAGGTGTTACTCCGAACCACGTAAAAATCTCGTGCTCTTTACTTTCTGTTTAAATTCAGTTTTGTACTAACTCTTTCATAACATTGCATATTTTATCAAAACTGCATACACAGCTGCTCTCCAAAGACAGCTGTGTCTTTCTGAAACTTGCACAACTTGACTAAGTCGAAAACATAAAGTCAATCTTTTCAAACTGAGTTTTTCTAATTAACCGAGCTAAGTTTTCAAACCACCACATTCCGCACCGCCAGCTGAGTTATTTACCCAGCTGACCCTCCTCAGCTGGATCAATAACTGAGCTCACCAACTCTGTTGTTAAACTTGAAAAAGTTTTCAGAAACCTATTTGGTGTATTCACCCCCCCTCTACACCAAATACCTAGCTCAGGGACCATCACACGCGTAGAATCTTATCGGTATAACTATTTAGTTTCATTGATTCTTCAGTCTATATATGAAATTACACTTTAGAAAAGAAAAAAAACTGAAAGAGAGAGATTCACAATACCACAAAAACAACTAAATATCACTCACATTTGGTAGAGAAATCACATAGCAGAAGACATTTATTTTGCGAAGTTTTTATAGGTGAGTTAAAATTTATTTTTAATGATGGTATCGAAGAGAAAAATATTGTACCGCTCGAGGTTTTACTGTACCGATAGGATATATATATATATATATATATATATATATATATATATTGGTTTACGTGGCATGACAGTGCCCGTAAACTGTTGGAACACAACTCAGGTTAGAGTTGTGAAGTTGCTTGGTACTTGGAAACCAAGTGGTAGTGAATTACCAGTGAATCTGGTCGTGGACGTAGGAGGTGTTACTCTGAACCACGTTAAAATTGCTTTGTTCTTTACTACTTTGTTTATGCATTCTGCTAACCCCTCATGATCTTATTTTAAGCTGCATAAACTGACTAACTGAAAAGTGAAACAGAGCTTTGCAGTATAATTTGAAGCAACAGACGGACTTTCCAAACCCACCAACTTCCGCACACACTCACACAGCCAGCTGTGTTAATCAAGCTATCATCCAGCTGGATCGAACACAGCAGGCTCTCTTAAAAGAGTTTTTAATTGGAAAAGTTTTTAAACCTTGGTGTATTCACCCCCCCCCTCTACACCAAGGTATCCGTCTTGGGACCAACAATACTCCTTACGAATAAAAGTGATAATCCTCATTTATAAAATTAACACTCCTCATTTATAAAATTAACACTTCATATGAATAAAAGTAACACTTCTCATAAAAAAAATTGTACTCTTTATGAATAAAAATAACATTATTTATAAATAAAAGTGACACTTATTTTGATAAAAGTAACATTTATACTTCTCATTGATAAAAGTGACACCTACTTTATAATTAAAAAAGAAAAGTGACACTCGTTATAAATAAAAGTGACTCTTCGAATGAACAAAAGTGACACTCCTCAATGATAAAAGTTATATTTCTTATGAAAAAAAGTGACACTCTTCATTGATAAAAGTTTCAATTTTTAACAAATTTTAATTAAAAAATTAAGGGTGATTAGTGTTTATTAAATTAAATATTAAACAAATATTGATTCAAATAATGTATTTAAATGAAAACAAATTTATATAAAGAAAAAAGTAAAAAGAAAGAAAAAGAAATATTAACTAAACTATTATTTATATGAAAAACAAATAATTACATAGAAGAAAGGGAAAAGAGAAAAAAAAATCGGAAAAGTAAGAAAAAAGGGGAAAAAAGAAAGAAAGAGAAAAAAAGAAAAAGGAAAAAAGAAAAAAGAAAGAGAAAATAAAAACTTGAACAATGCTAGCGTGAGAAACTGATCCCGCACCTACAAAGCAAGCCAAAGGCAATCGGACCACTATACTACAGTTCAAGATTGCTTTGTATTACATTGCTTTGTATTACAAGATAACTATATATATACATTTTAATCGCGGGTCAGACCCAAATCCGGTTTCACATAAACGGCGGTCTCACAAGAGACCACCTGTTATTCAAAAGAACATAGAGCAATTTTTAATCCGTATAGTTTCTTTTCCTACTGAAAATAAGAAGCTTTTTACATAGTGATTGATTTAAAGCTTAAACATTATCTCTTATTTAAATATATATAAAAAATGTGATTTCATATAACATCTCCCACGTTTTAAGGGTTTGAGAAAATATAGAAAATGAAGTTTATCTTTAAACCAAAATCTTTAAGTATAAATTATTTTTCTTACCAAAATCAGTTTTCTCATACGTGAATTTCTCAAATGCATATTCAAGGTAGTTCTCCTCAAGTTCTCTCCAAGTTTTCTTCAAATATTTTAGAATATGCAATTTTTAATTTTTATTTTCAATCTATGTTTTAGGCTTTTCTAATTTTCAAAGAATTTCTTCCATTTTTGAATTCAATCAACTTTCGGAATTTACATCTTATTATTTGACTAATTGCTCTCACTTCATACAATTTGAGTACTACAATTTTTTCAATTTTTAATTTTCTAAGTAGCATTAATATTCTAAAATGTGATAAAGATTTTAAATTGTTTTCTTAATTAATAGAAATTATGAAATGTGGAATAAATTATCTTTTATCATCATAGACGATAGATATATCTTTTGGATTTCTTGAATTGTAAATATTTAGTATTTATCTATTTGAGTTACAAATAAGATAATAGAGTATATTATTTCAAATTTATAGAAAAGATAAAATATGAAGAAAAAAAGAAGAATAAGAAGTTTATTGTTCAACACTACAAAATGAACATTTACTATATAGAAAGTGGAGTAACACATTTTCAAAATAATCAGTTGATTGAGAATTATTCTAATAATACATCATATTATTATGTATGCATATTGATATTTTTTTAGTATTCATTCGGTTAAAGTAGCATGATAATTTGCATAAGGATCCACTACCAAAAACTTGCCGATTAGCGACGGAAAAATCTGTCTCTAAACCCATAATATCCGTCACTATTTACATTTAGCGACGAACATCGAACGTCTTCAAAAACAGCATCGCTAAAAAAATCAACGACGGATTTTCCATCCGTCTCTAAATTAGTGATGAACTAACGACGGAATTTTTCATCGCCAACACCACGTCGCCAGAGTCGGCGCCGTCGATTAGAGACGGAATATTCCGTCGCTAAATAGAGACTGAACACATTCCATCGCTAATCATCCACCCTCTAGCGACCACACATCTGTCTCTATTCCGTCGCTATTTTGGGCAGATTTTAAATTTTTTTTTAATTTTTGTAAATTAATCTGTTTCATTATCCAAATTTCATCAAACAAACAACCATATAAACCATCGAAAGAGACTCAATTCCAAAATACACCAATAAAATTTTCATAAAAATCAAATTAGTTCAATAAATATAAGATATCTATTATCAAATATGATAAACATTAAACTATTCATTCCCAAATAAATCAAACATCAAATTATTCGATCCAAAATAAACGAAACAACTAAGTTTCCAAAATAAACCAAAGTATCCAAAGTATGAACTAACATTATCATGTATTTGTAATACTTTCACATGCTACCTGCTAGCGATATCGGAAATATTTATCTCAAATCCAGCAAGGTCGACGAGAGATATTCTACAAGTCTTTGAACTAACAAAGTGCTTGGATGAGGACTCCTGCACGTAAAATGCTACAATTAAAAAAATGATGAATATAGGAAAAGATTCAAAATTGACGCTCTATCAAGTAAAGATCAATTATCATGACGCACACATCCATAATGAAAATGACTCAATTATACCTTGCACCATTACTCAATTACACATGATATGAGATCTTGAGCTCTTGGAGTTCGTTTTATTGCTCACATCATTCTATTCGTTAGGCCCTGCAAGATAAAAGTTTCAATTGTAGTAAAACCATAAATTAGAAACAAAAATATGTAAAGATCAATACAAGGTCCGTTAACCCCTCCTTTTACCATAATCATAATTTGTGTGATAACCTCGATCATAGTAGGTTAAATACTCCTCAGTCAAATTCTCTACATAAAATCCATTTTTCACATCATTCTTTATCTACAAATAGCAAAGTCAAAAGCCAATTTCATGTAAACTCAAAGCAAAAGGATATTGGTACAAAAGAATTAATTTTTTTTCTACTGATCAACATAATTTCAAACTATTGATCGAACTACAAAGACATGCAACTCAATTTCATTCAAAAATAACCAATAACAATTATATAAAAAAATCGAGCATACAACATAACCAACCAACAATTACATAAAGCATATATTTCAACAATTCTATAC
Source organism: Agastache rugosa (assembly GCA_031470985.1). Taxonomy (NCBI): domain Eukaryota; kingdom Viridiplantae; phylum Streptophyta; class Magnoliopsida; order Lamiales; family Lamiaceae; genus Agastache; species Agastache rugosa. The sequence continues at coordinate 4,976,486 of CM062601.1, read as the reverse complement.
GCAATGGTAGAATAAAACCAATGAGCTAATCAACAAGTTTCAGACCAAAGCGAGAATAACCAATTATAAATCATAATATAAGGTGCATTCATACTGTAGAGATTAAAAGTTTGATTATTTTTCATCCAATCTCACTAGTCACTTTCTACAATCCAATCTCAGCACAGAAGATAAAGGTGAGAAACATAACACATATGCATTTCTTACTCTTTTTCTAAATTCATTATATATATTGATATATTGATAATTGTCAATCAAAACAATATAATACGCCATGTATCAAGGTGATTTTAGGCAGACTAGAAGTCTAGAACAATACATCAAAAATAAATATTTGATAGATGGATATTTTATTTGTGTATGTTTTTCTTAAACACTAAACTAATTCATTGCTACGGTGAATACAACCGTAAATTCCATTTATACATGTTGACTGTCTCTTATCATGATATTGTGTACGTACATTTAAATCAAAATTTAGCAATCATCTCAATAATTGATGAATAAGTAGCATATTACCTCAACCCAATTTAATGAAGAAAAATAAAAACGAGCATAACCTTATGCAGCTGTTGCTACCGCAAGGAAGTTAGGGTTTCAAGAGGTTTTTCCGGCGAGGTAAAGGGTATACGTATTAGGTGGAGGCTCTGGCTACCCACTGTTATAGTACCCACCGTGAGAAAGAGAGGGAGAGGAGAAAGAGAAAGAGAGAGAAGTGGAGAGAGAGAGAAACCTGAACCAGAGGTGAGGTGGGTGGCGAGGGGAGACAGAGGCGACTGAGCAGCAACAGCGACTACGATTGTGCAATTACGGTAGTCAATGTGATAACAAGAGAAGAAGACAAGGGGAAAGAGAGAGAAGGGGAGAGAGAGAGAATACCTGAACACGAAAATGAGGTGGCTGACAACTAGGCGGAAGAGATGAATGAGCAGCTGCGGCGGCGGCGGAGCAGCGGCGACAACAACTGTAAATTCTGACATTTGTGAGACCGAGAGAGAGAGAAAATAGAGATAGGAAACGGGGGAGAGAGAGCGAACATTCACCGGCGGATGGCCCGAGCAAGCGACGAGCGGCGGATGTCGAATTGGGAGTTTAGAATTAGGGCTCACGATGTACGGGGAAAAATGAAAAAATAGGAAGATATGAGATGCATTTAATTTTAAAATAGCGACGGAATTAGAGACTGATAATTCCGTCTCTAATCATAAAACGTAAAAAAATCCATTAACTTAGAGACGGATAATTCCGTCGTTATTATGAAATAAATAAATTTTAAAATAAAAAATATTAAATTAGCGACAGATTGTATTCCGTCGTTAAAATTTCCATCGCTAATCTGTCTCTATTCCGTCGTTATTTGTGGCACGAAACCATCGCGCGAAACGCCGTCATTAGTCCGTCGTTATTTCCGTCGCTATTTTCTTTCCATGTAATCCGTCATTGTTCCGTCGTTATTCCGTCTAAAAATAGAGACGGAATATTTTCCGTCGCAATTTCCGTCGGTGTTCGGCAGGTTTTTTTGTAGTGATCATAACTAGACACTTTGAGCCATCTCTGCTTTGTGAAAATCATTAGAGATATACAAAATTGGAACTACAATAAAAGTTGGGCAAAATCTAAAAAATGTATTACAAAGTTGTATGCATATATAGAGAGAGAGTTATATTTACACCTTTCAAATTAAATTAAATAAAATATTATGTGTATCATCCCATATTTTATTAAGTTTAGTTTTAATTGAATTTTTATAGGATTTCCGAAATTGCGCCATAGTAAATTAAAATTTACAATAAGTTTTGATTAAATTTATTTTATTTGGGCCATATAGTAGGTTGAGATAGTATTTTATTAAATTAAGAGAAATATTACATTGGGCTTTAAATAACTTAAGTTTTTCTAAATTAATAAATTAGAAATAATACCATCTTAAGCCTTTAAGGAGGGAAAGAATGTAAAATAAAAATATATTTATTCCAGCGGTTCTCCAACAGTTCTAACTTTCCAGATTTCTTTACCACTACTTCTGACGGCTTCTCTTCGAATCTTTTTATTCTCTTCTTCGATCTTTATCGTATTTCCAATAGATTCGTTCTCAAGCAGTTCCATAAACCTTGTTTACCGGAAAATCCTCTAACAATTTGTTTTTCCTTCTTAACTATTTAAATCTCTTGAAATTCTGTTCGTCGGAAAAACACCCACAATCTAAATTTATAAATTCGAAAGTTTATCGGATTTCTCTTTGCCGTCAGATTCAATTGGTGAGTTTCTTTTTTTTTTATTTCTTTTTCTTTCTCTCTTTTGAAAATTTGTATCGCCGATTTAACTTCAATTACAAGAGTTCAAGTTAAAATTTTATATTGCTATACTATTCGAATCTGCCGCATTAAAATAGTATTACTTTTATTGTCGTGAATTTTTACAACAAGGAGTATTATAAAATTTATCGAATTTATTACTGATGAGTTTTGTTATGCCAATTCTTTTGGACTTTCAAGTTGAATATTTGAAAATATACATCCACAATTATTGGTTGATTTCAATTCTTTTAATACACGTATAGGTATCTATTAGTAATACGAAAATAAAGTTGCCATGTACCCCCTTTACGGTGCTCTGTTCAGATTTTCATTTATTCTGATAATTTGTCTAATTTTAATTCATATATATTCTAATTTTTATTTTTATTAATTTCATATTTTTGAAATATCACATGTTTATCTATTAATCACATCTCATATTTATCCTTCCATCTATTTAATTAATTTCGTCTATTATGCATATTAAAATAATAATAATTTCGGAATGCATTATTATAAATCATTATTTTATACATACTTAATTCATATATAATACTACCTCCGTCCCATGATAAGTGGCTACTTTCTTTTGGGCACGGGTATTTAGGAGAAGAGTGTTTAAAGGGTAAAAAGATAAAAAGTGGTGGAGCCCACATCTTTTGTGTGAGAGAGGGTATTTTCATATTAGGAAAGTGGTCACTTATGATGGGACAGCCTAATAAGGAAATGTGGCCACTTATGACGGGACGGAGGGAGTAATCAATAGAAAATTTGTAAATGAAAATCCCTATGAAGACTAATTAAGTATATTTAATCAACATGTCTATATGGAATCCTTTTCATTTTTCATTCATGTTTTTCTAAAAACTTCGATTAGAGCTTTCTAGAAAATATATACATTGAATCAAATGTGGGATAGGTAGCTAAAGAAAAGAAGAAAAAAAATTGAAGATGTAAACATATTTTTAATTAAATTCTTCTATTATACGTACATATTAAAATAATAACAATTTCGGAATGCATTCTTATAAACCCTTATTTTATACATTCTTAATTCATATATAATAATCTATAGAAAATTTGTAAATGAAAATCCCTATGAAGACTAAATAAATATATTTAATCAACATGTCTATATGGAATCCTTTTTATTTTTCATTCATGTTTTTCTAAAAATTCGATTAGTGCTTTCTATAAAATATATACATTGAATAATATGTGGGATAGATAGCTAAAGAAAAGAACAAAAAAACTTGAAGATGTAAACATATTTTTTTCCGTATTTTGGCAAAGATTAGAGATATCGATTTAACATGAACTAACGAGACGGTTCAAATATACTTAAAAGAAGGTTTTTTACTAATTTTAATTAATATTAACTTTGTCTATATTTTTATCGAGTAATTTAGCATAAACCAACGAGACGGTTCAAATAACATAGAAAGAATGATTTTTACTAATTTTAATTAAATTCTTTTGAAGATGTAAACATTTTTATTCCGCATTTTAGCAAAGATTAGAGATATCGATTTAGCATAAACCAATGAGACGATTCAAATATGCTTAAAAAGAATAATTCTTACAAATTTTAATTAATATTAACTTTATTTAGATTTTTATCGAGTAATTTAGCATAAACCAACAAGACGGTTCAAATAATATAGAAAGAATAATTTTTACTAATATTAATTAATTTTACTTGGAGTGTATCGATTTAACATGAACTAACGAGACATTTCAAATATACTTAAAAAGAATGAGTTTTACTAATTTTAATTAATATTAACTTTGTTTATATTTTTATCGAATAATTTAGCATAAACCAACAAGACGGTTCAAATAACATATAAAGAATGATTTTTACTAATTTTAATTAATATTACTTTGAAGATGGAAACATTTTTTTTTTCGCATTTTGGCAAAGATTAGAGATATCTATTTAACATGAACCAATGAGACGGATCAAATATACTTAAAAAGAAGAATTTTTACAAATTTTAAGTAATATTAACTTTGTTTAGATTTTTATCGAGTAATTTTGCATAAACTAACGAGACGGTTCAAATAACATAGAAAGAAATATTTTTATTAATTTTAATAATTTTACTTGGAGTGTTCATATTTTTATCGAGTATTACTCAACGGATTTGAGAGGAGTATGTACAGTAAAGTCACTATTTTAACCGAGATTAGGACGAACATGTAGAAAAATTATAAACAAAATTAGATTTAAAAAAACATAATGAATGAGTATATTCGATCCATTATCATTCCTAATACGTGAAATAAAATTAATTTTCTAAGTTTGATTAATAATTAACACGAACAATATCACAACTTTTAAATAAGAAAATCTCTCTATGAAGACTAAATAAATATATTAATCAACATGTCTACATGGAATCACTTTCATTTTTTCATTCATGTTTTTCTAAAACTTCGATTAGTTTTTTCTAGAAAATATATACATTAAATCAAATATGGGATAGGTAACTATAGAAAATAACAAAAAAAACTTGAAGATGTAAACATATTTTTTTCCACATTTTGGCAAAGATTAGAAATAACGATTTAACATCAATTTTAATTAATATTAACTTTGTTTAGATTTTTATCGAGTAATTTAGCATAAACCAACGAGACGGTTCAAATAACATACAAATAATGATTTTTACTAATTTTAATTAATTTTACTTGGAGTGTTCATATTTTTATCGAATATTACTCAACGGATTTGAGACGATTATGTACAGTAAAGTCACTATTTTAACCGAGATTAGAACGAACATGTAGAAAAATTCTAAACAAATTTAGATTTTAAAAAAAATACATAATGAATGAGTACTAATCCATTATCATTCATAATTATAAATTTAGATACGTGCTATAATTAATTTTCTAAGTTTGATTAATAATTAACGCGAACAATATCACAACTTTTAAATAAGATATAAAATTATTTTTAAAATATATACATATAAATTAAAACATAAAGTTATTTTCCGTCGAATTTCAACGGGCTACTTACTAGTATATTACTCCCTCTATCCCATTATTCTTGTCTTGTATTCCCTTTTGGGCTGTCCCGTTATTCTTGTCCTGTTTCCATAAAAGAAAATATGCTTCTCTCACAAAAAGTTATGGGCTCCATCACTTTCTATCTTTTTACCCTTTAAACACTCTTCTCCTTAATACCCGTGCCCAAAAGAAATGAGACAACAATAATGGGACGGAGGTAGTATTATATATTATGGATCTTTGTTTTGTTTTCCTTCAAGTATTACTTTTAATTACATATGATTAAATTTGACAAAAAGTTAAAGTTAGAAGAAATAGAATTAAAGTCTGCATAATTGTTTTTTTTTTCTGGCGGTTTAAAGTCAGAGGAGTAGCAGGTTTAAAAAAAAAAAGAAGAGAAATAGATGGATGAGAAGTATTACTTTTAAGGCTATAAAAACAATAATATAACTTTTCAAAAAAAAAACAATAATATAATTATATTTTGGTTATACTATTTTTTTTTTTTATATTATGAAGTTTGACGGCAGAAGCTCAATGTTTAATCATGACTATTAGATATTAATTCAAATATGTAATTGTGTGTGTATATATACATTAGTCTGTTTAAGGTTCATATATAATTTAAGCATTTTATTCTTAGTTCAGATTATTAGTTATGATTAAAGATAGAAGATTGGCCATTAATATTTATTCTATTATGTTTAACTAGGCACGGTGCAATTAGGATCTCCGTCTTCGCGATAAAGTTCTTTGTTCGATTTCTCTGTTTCTCAAGAATTCAAAGTGGGGTAAAGTATTAAATTTTTACATGTTATGTTTTATACGAAAGAGATTTAAATTTCTTATTTGAGAAATATAATTTATGTCCAACGTGTTTACTTGTGCTTTGAGATATGGTCGAAGTGAAAGTGACGAGCATGTGTGCAAGTAATATCCTATGCATAGTTGAAGTTATAAATGTCCCATAATTTCAAACATTGCTTGGTGCATTGAAATGAAATGATTTATGGTTGAAGTTCTTGTCCCGCAAGATTATTAATTTGTGGTTGAAGTTTCCTGTATTCTCATTTGGCAAGTTTACAATGTTGGACAAAAAGAAAGATGTTATGCCTTGAGTACCCCACTGAGTATATTTTAAATACTCATCTCGTTTTTCTTAAAAATGTTTACAGGTGATGAGCATGGAGCTGCGTAAAGGAAGTGTGTTGGTTGTTATAAGTTTGCTGGTTAATTAAGTATTAGTAGAAGTTGTGTGATTTCGTTTTCCGGTTGAATTTAAATTTATGAGATAGTATTTGTTATGGTTGACTCTGATGGATTATTTGGTTATTAGGATTTGTAGTTTACTAAAATGAAATATTTCAAACTTACAAGTATTTTAAATTCAGTTTAATGTTATCTTTTAGAACTGTATTTATCAGAAAGTTTAATTTCTTTCTTTTACTTTGAGATAAGTATTTATTTAGAGTTATTTTATATTTTATTTTAAAAAAATATTAATAGACTTTCAGCATTAGTTTTTATTATTTTTAAAGAAAATAAATTAGGGTGTTTGAGGGTTTTAAATTATGCTTAAATTTAAGTTGTATTTTAGAAAAAAGTCCCATCATTGTTGCATTTTAGAAGTTATTTAAGAGGGTTTTAAATTATGCTAAAATTTAAGTTTATACCATTTTTATTGTATTTTGACTTTTTATATAGTAATTGAGTTAATATTCGTATTTATAAGTAAAAAAAGTATAATGTGCTCCCCGTGCATCGCTCGGGCCGCAATACTAGTTTTAGTAGGAAATCAAATGTTACGCCGAAAACTCCGAACTAATCTTATAGCGGAATACAAATTACGTTTCTATAACAAAATCTACACAAGACAATTCATTGTAATTCGCTCATCTTATAGTGGACCAAAGTAGATTGGCAAAAAGTTATTTACTCTTCTGTTCCTGAAAAATTATCATTAATACCATTTTTGTCATTTCTTTAAAATTTTATCACATTTATTTCATGACCCCACACAATTCTTTACAAGCATCTATCACACAACATTTCTTAAATGGTGGGTTCCATTTTCCATTCAATAAACATCTATCACACATTTTTTTTAAAAGTGGTGGATCTCTTTCTCCACTCAATAAACATCTATCAAACAGTTATTAAAACCCGTGTCACACACACAATGTGATACATTTTTCAGGAACAGAGAGAGTATTAAGAATGTGTTTGATTTTTGGTAAATTTACCCCTCTAAATGAAAGAATAAGATAAAAATCTCACCATTTAAATTCTTCCTCTGTTATTTTTATCTTTTTTATTTTTTATTTAATTAATATTTAATTAACTCTAATAGGAGCTTTATTAATAAATCCAATTCAAGATTAATGAATCTTAATTATTCTCTAATTATCCATTATCTCATAAATTACCTTTTAATTATTCCTTAATTACGGTCAATAGCACGGTATGTCATGCTCAACACACTGGCAACTTTTTTTTTTTAGAGGCAATACACTGGCAACTTAATTTTGAGTATGTGCCTTTCTTCTCTATTATTTAAAATCCGCATATTGAATCATCAATCTGACTTCCTTTTGTTTGGATGCATATTTCTTAAAAATGGAAACTCCAATATAGTTATATAAACCGTATAATTTTTAAATTTCTATCCAAAATCTATCAAATCTATATCCTTCCCTCAATGGATCAGTACATACAGAGCTTGCAGGGCCCAATTAACTTTAATATAATAGGTATGAGAACCAACTGTCCCTGGCCCAACAAGTATACTAGTTCAAATGACAACTCATCAAATTTCAGAATTTCTCTTATTTTTTAAATTTTAGAAATCTCTATTCACAAATCACAAACCACATAAATGATTTTTTCAAAGTTTGAATAGCCGCGGTGATGGAGGTGTCAAGAGGTGGGATGACCGGCGCTGTCTGGCAGTGGCGACGGCTATGATTGGTGCTGATGGTAGTGAAGAGAAAAATAGAAGGAAGGTGCGAAAGAGAAATGTAATGTGATTGAATGAGAAGGAAACAGCGGTGTTCTTGAAACTTAAATTCCAAATTTAGAGAGTGTTTGGTTGAGCTTATAAACTCCTTGAAACAACTTAAAAGCTATTTAAGAGATTATAAGCTCTTACAAAGTGTTTGGTAAATTAAGCTCTCCAAGAGCTTATAAGCTCCAAAAAAAAGCTCCAACAACTTATAAGTTCCTAAAAAAAAAGTTCTTCTACCCCAACTTTTTTTTGTCAAGTTGCTATAAACAACACTCAATTTACTTATTTTCACTCTTTTTCATTTTATTTTATATTTTAAATTTATAATCTGAATAAATAAATACAAAAGTCAATTTTTTTTCTTTCTAAATTCTACATATAAAAATAATACTAAAAATAACTATTATGAAAATCTAAAAAATCTCTCTCTATCTTACTCTCTCCTGTTTATCTCTCTTTCTCTCCTGTTTATCTATCTCACATCTCTCTCTTCTCTAGCTCATCTCTCTGCTTTGTCTACTCTCTCTCTCTCTCTTACACACACACACAGCTATAACACTCTCTCTCCTCTTCTCTCTCTGTTTATTTTCTTTTCCTTCTAAACACCATTTCACATCTGCAAATGGAGGCCGCCGCCCACCACCACCACATCGATAGGTCGAGCTTCTTTCCCTTCCCTGCAACTTCCCGTGTCAGCATCTCTCGACCAGATTACGACGAGCAGAAATGATACGACTCTCCGTCGCCTACCACCGCACCGGAAGGCGGGAGCAACCACTACGAGTTGTCGTCACTCTGAAACTAGAGGGAAGAGAGAGTGGAGAGAGAGGGGGACGAAGAGATTGAGAGTTGAGAATAGAAAGACAGAAAGAGAGAGAGAGAGTGAGGAGAGAGATTAAGATAAGAAAGTAGAGAGAGGGGGGGAAGAGAAAGAGAGTGAACGTAGAGTAGAGAGAGAGAGAGAGAGCTCAAGCAGAAAGCAGTGACGAAAGAGAGCAGAAAGTAGAGAGGGAGAGAGAGAGTGAGAGAGATGAGAATAATATAATTTTTAGAGTTAATCTATTTTTAAATGCCAAAGCATAAAAGCCACAAGTTATATATTCTATTCATAAAAGTAGATGTTTTGTATATCAAAATCACTCAAAAGATAAAAATAATCCTTGGTCAACGCGGGATGACAGTGGTCACGCCGGAGTGCGATGATCGTGGCCACGATTGTCATCATGATCGTGATCACGATGGTGGCCACGATCGTGTTCACGATGGTGGCCACGATCGTGGCCACAGTCGTGTCCAGCATCGTATCTCCGAAACTCTCCATTTATTGACCCTGCAAATTCGGATTTGATGAAGATTTTCGGATGTACTACGTATTTAATGAAGCTACTTTAATAAATTCTTGTAAGAGAGTTTGTTGGTGCAAAGAGCTATTATTTAAATCACATAACATCAATGAAATCAACATTTATCAACCAATATTCTCTTCAAAATATAGATAAAAGACACAAGAAAAAGAAACGAAAATCCTCATAAAAACCATTCGAAACATCGGCCAAAAGGGAAGATCAACTTCAAGGGGGTGCCTTCGTGTTTCCATCTTATATAAAGGTACGCATAATACGTATAGTAGTCGAAAAATATATTTTTGAGGAACGTGATCTTAAGGTCACGATAGTAGTCACGACCGTGAACACGATGATGATTTAAACCCCACGATGGTGATTTATTGTCGGCTTTTATGATTGTTTGTTGGTTTGATTTCATGATGATATGTATGTTGAGCATGAATATTGCTTATTTTATGTTAAATAGGCGGCACATGATTTTAGATTTTAATGGCACGTTCTTAAGATAAAATTAGGGTTTTAGTACTAGGAATATTTGCATGAAATATGTTTATTTGTTAGATAAAGAATTATAAATTTCATGTTTATGCAAGGGTAAAATCAGTTCAAAAGGCTAAGAGTATTGTGCTCACGATCTAGGGTTTTTAGTTTTTTTTTTTCTCTGGCTTCAGCCATGCCCACGACCGCTGCCATGACCGTGCCCACGATCGTGCCCACGATCGAGGCAGCGGTCGTGGGCATGGCAGGTGAAGCCCTAAAAATGAATTCAATTGATTGCTGACGATTCTTTTTGTTTTTTGTTAATCGCAGATGTCGTGGCAGCGTATTTTGATACATCACGACGGTCGTTGGGAGCGCTCAACGTATATAGATGGAGATTCATTTTTTGGCTACATTGATGCGGGCAAAGTTAGCCGAGCTAACCTCGTGGATGTTATTAGAGATGGTTTGGGTGGTCGAAATGAGACTGAGTACGTATTATGGTATTTGACACGCATGGCCAACGGCAACAAAGTAAAAGTTTTATTGCGAGGCGATACCGAATTACTTCGATTGCTAGTGGAACACAAAGAAGATCCGGAGGTATATGTGATTGAGAACAGCGGCTCATCCGTCCCCGACGTTAATATGGGAGGTAGCAGCTCGGGAGTAGAGCACGACAACATAGACCATAACATGCCACAACATAGCATGCCATCTGAAGATGAGGAAGACGAGGAATATGAAGACGAGGCAATGTCTACATCCGAAGATGAAGAGAAAGATCGTCGCAAAAACTTGATTGATTCACTGACAGAGGAGTTTTTTGCTTGAGTTCGACAACCGGCACAAATGGATAGAATTATCGGGTAACGACACTTCTCATCGGACCATCATCAGTCTGGAACCGATGCTGAGAGTCAGCATTCACTGCGCAATTGGATCATTCCATTTCCCGACTATGACAGCGCATTACCATTAGGATGGGTTGAGCAGCCTCCGTCAGTCACTGGTCAGCTCGAGGTGGGGTCTATATTTCGGTCCAAGGAAGAGTTGAGGATAGCTGTAGGAATGTATCATTTGGAGAACATGTTAGAGTGTGCCATTGATCGTTCCGCCGAAAAATGTGTAGTGTTCATCTGCAGGAGTGGTAGAGAAAATTGCACGTTTAGATTGTGTGCTTGTGATGGAGCAACTCTTTGGAGAATTAGTAAGTTGACATTGGATCACAGTTGTCACACGGACTTGAATCGTGTTGCTGCACGGTCGGTGACTTCTGAGGTTGCTGCATTTTATTTTGCTAAAAAATTAGTCGGTGAGGGTGTCACTTTGAGGCTAAAGGAGATGATTACAGAGATGCGTAGTAGGTACGGCGTTGGGATGTTATACAGCTTCGCTCTTCGGACGAGGAACATAGCGATAGAGAAGACGTACGGCGACTTTGAAAAGTCGTATCAGAGGCTCCCATCGTATCTGTATTTGTTGAAGCAGCGTAATCCGGGGACTATTTATGACTTGCAGATGACTAGTGAAGGAGTGTTCTGTCACATGTTCGTTGCCCTCGGACAGAGTATTCGAGCATTTGAGCATCTTCAGCCGGTGATTGTAGTTGACGGGACCCATCTTAAGGGAAGAAACAAAGGAGTTTTATTTGTCGCCGTCACAAAAGATGCGAACGAACAAATCTTTCCGCTTGCAGTTGGACTTGGTCCGATAGAGAACGATGAGTCGTGGACTTATTTTCTCTACAACCTGCGCAAATGCTTTAATCCTCCAGAAAATTTATTGATTGTGAGTGACCAACATAAGAGCATCGAGAATGATGTTCAAGCCGTCTATCCGAATGCAGTGCATGGGTTGTGCTACCACCATCTACAGAAAAATCTAATAGGCTACGGCGCTACTGTTGCCACACTCTTCAAACAAGCGGCATACTGTTATCGGGTTGAAGAGTTCGAAAATCTCTTTTCGAAGCTGCATGTTGAAAGCTGTTGGGAAAATTATAAGGTTTCGATTTGATTCCAAAAACCCAACTGATTCTCCAACCGAATAGATGATCGCGCCAACCTAAATAGTGTTTTCCAGCTCGCCTGTTTGAGCTTTATATTTTCTAGGCTTACAGGTTAAGGAAGCGGAAGACAGCAGTCGACCCAGCTGTATTCACAGCAGGAGTCAGCTAGCACAAGACAGCAGTCGACCCAGCTGTGTTTACAGCTGGAGTCAGCTAGCAAAAGACAGCAGGCGTCAATCTTCAGCTGAGTGATCCAGCAGAGCCCGATCAAGCTGAAGAGAATTCGAGCTGAGTTCAAAACACAGCTGGTCCAGCTGTACAGAACAAAGGGAACTATCTCTGAAGACTTCACTTCAAGACAGGCCAGCTCTGAATTTAAAAGCCAGCTCTAAAGGCAGAAGATCCCGGAATCAGAGGAAGTCAACCTACCTCCACCAATGAGGGATTGCCAAATCAGCATCCTAGACTTCAGAACCTAGGATGTGACACAAATGAAGACAGGTGCAGATACGCTCAACGACAGATCTTGTATTTAAGAAGAGTAGGTAAGATTCAAACGGCTCCTCCAACGGCTAGTCTTGAATCTCTACCTATATAAACCCGTCTTCAACATCAGGATCAGATACGAAAAACTCTCTACAAGCTTTCATCATCTGAAATCTTCATTCTTTCAAAAGCTCTCAAACAGTTCTACATAGATCAAAGAACACTTTATCTTAAAGTATTTCTAGTTAAGAAACTGCTTAGTTTTTCATCTGTTCCCTAGGCCAAACTCATTGTATATCTTAAGCCTAGATTTCGAACGAGTTCATCATACTCTAAAGTTCTTAATTGTAAGAACTCGTTCACAGTTGGAACCCCATACCCAAACCCAAACCCAGAAAGGTTAGGTTAAGGTACGCTTGCTCGAAGCGTGTAATTCGAGTGGTTAGGTTCTTCAGTACCCGGAAACTGAAGGTGTAGGCTTGACAGTACCCGCAAACTGTTGGAACACAGCTCGAACTAGAGTTGTGAAGTTGCTTGGTACTTGGAAACCAAGTGGTAGTAGATTACCAGTGAACCTGGTCGTGGACGTAGGAGGTGTTACTCCGAACCACGTAAAAACTCGCGTGCTTCTCTCTCTCTTTCTTTATATTCAGTTTTGTACTAACTCTTTCATATCATTGCATATCTGTTCAAAACTGCACACACAGCTGCTCTCCAAAGACAGCTGTGTCTCTCTGAAAATTGCACAACTTGACTAAACTGAAAACGTAAAGTTAATCTTTTCAAACTGAGTTTTTCTAAGTAACTGAGCTAAGTTTTCAAACCACCACATTCCGCACCGCCAGCTGAGTTATTTACCCAGCTAGATCGATAACTGAGCTCTCCAACTCTGTAATTTAACTTGAAAAGGTTTCGAAAAATCTATTTGGTGTATTCACCCCCCCCCCTCTACACCAAATACCCAGCTCAGGGACCATCAAAAGCCCCAATGGGGCTTACAGACGACTTTCTCAAATTGGACCGGAGAGGTGGGCTAGGTCGAAGTGTGCCATACGACGCTATGGCTTTCTGACCTCCAATGCAGCCGAAGTCTTGAACTCTCGTTTGTTGTGGGCCAGACGTTTACCAGTTTGCTCGTTACTTGAAATATTTCGCAGAATTTTGGAGAATTGGTTTGATGAGAGTCCGGAAGAAGCTGCATCGAGAGATCATGAGTTGACAAAGAATACTTTCAATACGCTTTCTTTATCTGTGCAAGCTAGTGTTCATCTAACTGTTCGAGCTACAATAACACATATTTATAAAGTCGAAGAAGATAATATTCCTTATCAAGTCGACCTTGAGAGTTGGACATGTGAGTGTCGGGAGTTTGATGAGAATCAGATTCCATGTAAGCATGTTGTCGCCGCTATAAGGTAATTGTTTATCTTTGGCTATAATTTCTTTTAAATTTCATTTAATAATATTTTCGTTATTGTAACAGGCGCGCTAGCAATGGTTTGTCTGTGTACGATTTCGTTAGTCATTATTTCAAACAACACAATTTTAGACAAACTTATGCGGAGCATATTCTTCCAATACAACATCCTAATGAGTGGAATGCACCGCCGTTGATTTCATCAATCGTATGTCTCCCTCCAGATGAGGTGCGTCAGGCCGGCCGTCCAAGAATGAGTCATGCTCGGTCAGCAGTTGAAGATAGGACGACCATACGACGTAATCATGTGTGCTCTAGGTGTAAGGGACCCGGCCACAACAGAAAATCTTGCACAACATCTATTCTCATAGGTGGTGTCGATTTAAACGTCCCCCCTGAAGAAACATGTGGAGAACAATCAAGGCAAAGACGACGGAAGAAAAAAAGATGTAGCAATTGTCGTAGAGAAGATCATGATATAAGAGAATGTCATTTTCCCCGCCGAGAAGAAATTTAGCAATTATTGAACTTGTTGTGTTTGAGGGCAATGTATATTGATATTTTGTGACCTTTTCTGTCAATGATATCTCTCTTTATAATCATTTATCTTTGAGTTTGATTAGTTTTGTGTTGCATGAGTATTTTTTATCGTCGCCTGCCGAAATCAAGATGGACAAACTCAATCGTGTCCACAGTCGTAGCTAACCACCGTGACCACGATAGCCGCCCACGACCGTGGTCACGATGGAACACCCACCGTGATCACGATCACGCAGCCCTATCGTGATCACGGTCGTGAGTAGACCATCGTGATCACGGTGGTTTGGCCACGACTGTAATCACGGTCGTATGCCCAACCATCGTGAGCTGAAGAACAATCTCCGATTCCGACTAATAAACAATGATTAATGTCTTTTCGTATGTTATATCATGTTTCAAACATCATTATGCTAACAAAGTTCGAATTGTAATATACAAATAACACTAAAAAACTTAACATTTATTGATGTATTGCGATTTTCACATTCTTAGTATATATTATGTAACATTTCTCTAATGTTACCATCATATTACAAAAGTCCACACTAATATTAAATTATGTGTTCTAAGATGATATTGTTCGATCAATGATGTATAAACATGATACTAAGGGGTTAAGAATACGTTCAAGGTAGAAAAAACAAAAAAAATGTTGTTAATTGGTCGATTTTGGAGAACCCCACGAATATGGTGCATGATCGTGGGTGTCCATCGTGGAAAATACATCGTGCCCACGACCGTAGCCACAATCATGGCCACGATCGTGCTCACGACCGTGGCCAAGGTCGTGGCCACGATCGAGCTCACGAACGTGGCCACGATCGAGCTCACGAACGTGGCCACGATCGAGCTCACGACCGTAGCCACGGTCGTGGCCACGATCGCGAGATCGGCAGCCCACTGTCTATTTAATTATGTACTCCATAAATATACACTGATATTCAAAAGTAGATTAGCATATAGATTAACACATAGATTAACACTTAAGAAAATATAATATAATGTAGGTAATGCGGTAATGTCAAAACACGGAGCAAAATATTGTCTTAAACGTAAATACATATCTATCGTGGATCAATGCTAAGCCAAAAAATCCTACACCCTACGAGCCATCGATATTTTCTAACGTACTTTTCATCGATTTCACCCGAATGTCTGGCTTTGGAAGTTCTACGGGCCACCAGACGATCCAAATACATGCAAGCGAAGGGGCCACAGCTGTGGCTATCTGTTTGGGTGAACTGTACACTAGTTGGCATCTTAACAAGCTCCATTTCATCGTCTCTCCTGATTCTTGATGAATTGTTTCTCCAATAACCCGAAAGAGCTAACAAACGAGGCACAAGACGAGTAATGGGCTTCATCTGGAAGTCGCGCTCTGTCACACGATCATTGTCATACTGGTGTGACATTGAGTCATACAACTCAACCTTCCAGTCAAGAAGACAAATCCTCAAAGTGACCCAGTGATTCTCATTAATACAACAAATTGCAATAATCTGTTCAAGCAAAAACATATTCAAATAAATCAATGAAGTAACATGTTATTCAGTATATGTAAATGTTATTAAAATATTATATACTTACATGATAGGCATTTGACCATGGAACTGCGGTCGGCGTATCTAGCCCTTTTACCAACTCATCTATTCCATCAGGCATTCTCCATTTGTTGTATGTTGGCTTTCCCTTCACTCGTCTAAATTGTGGATCCTTCGGATGCAGCTTTTGTAGCTCGGAAACTAAAGCCGCCTAGAAAAGTAACCATGACCAAGATCAATATTATTTATAAAAAATAATAATAACAAAAATAAATAAATTAAAACTTACATAAAATGCAGAGCCCACGACGATCGTGACAGTTGCACCAACATTTGACCGAGTACTGAGATTTCGCCGGATCCTCGCGCGAGTGGAAGACACGTACAAGTCTATTACCTAACAAACATAAAACTTATATTAGATGACAATATAAATACAATTTAATTTATGCTTCTGATAATATAAAGGATGTTACCTCAGCAGTGAAGTCTTGATGAAGATCTTCTAGAGTGTCAAAGAACTTTTGAGTTAGCACGTGCTTTGTCTCATAAGTAATTGCATAGGCCTCGGGTCCTGAATTTCTAAAGGCTCTGTACTCAATCCTCAACGTCTCGGCATTAGACGGAACATTGCCCTTGTAAGGGGTCTTTAGAGCAGCAGACGGTCTGGGTTGTCGAAGACCCAAGCTCCTGTCACCCATCTCCTCATCATCCTCATCCTCATCATCATCCTCATCCTGGAGCTCGTGCGATGAATACTGATCAGGTAAAATGGGATGAGGCGTCAGTGAACTAGAGACTTCGGGCCCAAACGACTGGTAGTTCTGATAAGATGGCCCCTCAGACTGAAAGTGCGGGTAAGTAGGCTGCACGGGCCGAAAGAGCTCAACAAATAGCTCGTGCTGAGAGTGGTGGGAAGAGGCCTGTGTGTGCTGAGAGTGGTGGGAAGAAGCCTGCTCGTGCTGAGAGTGGTGGGAAGGAGCCTGCTCGTGCTGAGAGTGGTGGGAATGGGCCTGCTTGTGCTGAGAGTGGTGGGAAGGAGCCTGCTCGTGCTGAGAGTGGTGGGAAGGGGCACGGTCGTGCTGAGAGTGGTGGGAAGGGGCACGGTCGTGCTGAGAGTGGTGGGAAAGGGCACCCTGCTGAGAGTGGTGGGAAGGGGCACCCTGCTGAGAGTGGTGGGAATGGCGCCCCTGCAGACTGACACCAAAAGAGTGACGGGGACGATCCTGGATGGGCTCCTGCACACCAGACCATCTGTGTCTGTCAACGGCTGACGTAGAGTGACGGTGTGGCTCTCTGTTCATTCTGTGACTCCCAACCGAGTGCTGTGGAGAGTATTGTGGAGGACTGATAGACCGCCTAGGAATGAAGTAGTCCTTCATCTGAGCAAACATCTTTCGAGTAAGTCGAGCAAGGAAGCCAGTATCAGACTCGTCGTTCAAAACTGCCCTCAGCCGGCGCTCTATGTCATCCCCGCCGCTAGTGCCCTCCTCGTGGTCTGGACAAGGCCGTCCGTGCACACAACAAACCCTGTCTGGCTGCCCTGAATGTAGCAGCTCGTCTGTAGCACCTAGTGGAGTACTCTCACGGCGACGCTTGGGCATTGGTCGCCTCGCCTCAGGAGTCAACACCTTCCCCACTATACTCTTCAATTTTCCCATAGCCTTTGACTTTCCTTTCGGGTCCTTCCTTGTTGCAATTCGTACAGGAGGCTTGTATCTCACATCAAACTCATCTCCGTTGTCAAAGCTCATCATGTACCACGTTTCTAGCTCTTCAGCAATAGGTTCCAACGAGGGATATACTACAAGCTGCAAAAAATAATAAAAATTTAATATTACATATTCAACATTGAATCATACAATCAAATTTATAAAATAAAATAAAATAAAATAAATGTACCCGTGGATTGTCCAAGAAACGACTAAAATCAACCATTTTCATCTGCCTTGTGCTCCACCTCAAATATCGGGGCAATCTGACTTGTGGGTCTCGAAATCCACACACGTCTCCGAGTGCTGGAATGGCCTCATACGACCAAATCTGTAAAGCCCAAACTGGACCGTAGAAGTGGTAATCTCTTTCTGCTTGATTAGGGCGCATCGCCACGTTGTCTATATAGTAACACAATGTACCATACGTGTACGAGCCCCATGGAAAACTATCCCAAGTTTCAAAGTCTTCAACTAATGTCCATGCCCAATCCTCTATCTCGGGATCATCCCGACATAAGAGGAAGAGATAGTAAACTAAGAAGTTAGCCGCCTTCAAATAGTTTTCAACGTTTTTGCCCAACTCTTTGCTTTTGAATTTCTTGCGCAGCTCACTTACTTTTGTAGGTTCACCTTTGAAATATGTGTAGTAAATGCTGCCGCTAGGAATTTGATGACTTGAGTGTGGATCAAAGTCGGAGAGTCCGAAATGAAGCCCAGTGATGAGGGCATAATCCCTCGCCGTAAAACGAATGGTCTCTCCACCCATCTGAAACCAACTCTCGATCTGAGGTATATCATCACCCTTCAACTGTCGGGCTAGAACGTGATGTAGGGCATTACTTGCACTGTGACTTCTTCTCACGTCAATCAAGCGCCCCACAATGCCGGATTTAAATATCTCCAATGCTTCATTACCACCAACTTCAGATAAAATCTTTGTAACCTCTCGGAATATTTCAACCCGCATGTAAAGATTGATTCCACGAGTGACATAGAGCAATGTAGGTCTCTTCCAAGAACAATTAACCTACAAACACCAAAGCAACAAAACATTAGGACCATCATCATGTGTTGGAACCAACCAAAGCAACAAAACACAAGAAATTGGAGAGGGGTCTGCCGTGCCCACGATCGAAGGGTACGATCGTGCCCACGATAGAGGCTGCGATCGTGGGCACGGTGGTCACAACCATCGTGGGCATGTTCGTGCCCACGATCGTGAGCACGGTGGTGACCGTGGCCACGGTCGCCACCACGATCGTGGGCACAATTGCACCTCACGACCGTGGCCACGATTGCACCCCGCGATCGTGAGCTCGATGGAGTCGTCTTCCTCACCTCCATCGTGCCCATAAGAACTTAAGAACACACCCAACCAACAATGTCGAACTATATACACCCAACCAACATAAATTTCAAACTAAACACCGAAGAATTTCAAACTAAACAAACAAGAACTATACACCCATCCAACAAAATCGAACTAAACATGATCACCAAACACATTTTTAACACATAAACATGCATTTAACAGAAAATTTCAACAAAAATTTCAAAAAAAAAATCCAAATTGGGGTCGAATTTAGGACACTAACCGACGGTTGAGGAATTTCAAAATCCTCCTCGTCGGAGTCCGACAACGACGGCGCGGGTTGCCTCTCGTTTCTCCAGTTGCTCATTTTTGCAGACACGACGAAGCGAAGATCGTGGGCGGAGATGGTGGCTGTCGTGACTGGTTGGTTTCGTGAGAGAGAGAGAGGCGGTCGAAGAGAGAGAGAATGAGAGTCGAAGAGAGAGAAAGTGGGGTTTGGGAGGGGGGACCGATTGTGATTTGGGGGGACCAATTTTGTTTTCTTTTTTTTTGTCTTTTTATTGTTGCTTTTAATTGTTTTTTTACTTAAGGTTATTTTAATCTTTTTAACACATTTTTTATATGCAAAAGATCTAGTTTTATGAATAGGATATATAACTTGTCTCTTTTATATTTTGGTATTAAAAAAATCGGAACTCTAATTTTTATTACATAATAAAATAAGTTTATGCTAAATAAATACTCTTTAAAAAAATATAAAATGTTAAATAAATATTCAATCATTTCATAAGATTTTAAAGAGCTTATAAGCTCAATTATCCAAACACTTTAACAACTTATAAGCTCTTAAGAGATAACAACTTATAAGCTCTTGAAACAAGTTATAAGCTCTAAAAACTTATAAGCACTTTAAAATAAGCTTAACCAAACACCCTCTTAGTATGTCATACTGATACACCCCTTATTTTATAATCCATGTCACATTTTTTGAGAGTTAATTCCAGCAACACATTCCATGCAAATGAATGGTCAGAAGAATGAGTTCATATTTCTTATATATGAGATGATTCTCACCAGATCCACACCAGATACATATATATATACACACGCATATATATACACGGTTTCTAATTATCAGCCAACGAACATTTCTGAACAATTACAATACAAATTGCAACATCTATTGAACGAAAGCTGATTAACATATACGCTCAATACTTGAAACAAAATCCACTGTCATGGTAAAAATATATATAATCTTCAATAATATTAATTGAACTAAAATTAAAGAAACCATTTATCGATAATTACATGTTAAACTTGAACCAAAATCCACTGTTACAGTAAAAATATATATAATCTTCAACATTATTAATTGAACTAAAATAGATGAAACCATTTATCGATAATTACATGTTAAATTAACATAAGAACCCAACTGAAATTTAAGAAGAATTTACAACTACGAAATATATAACATCCATACCAAATATGAGAATTTACAGCCACAAATATTAAACATCCTTACCAAATCACAGAATTTACAACCACAAATATCAAACATCCATACCAAATCTCCGCAAACACAGTAATTTGAGCTTCTACTAAGAAACCTTCCAAAAGGCCAGTTTTTATACTACATATCAATATTTATCAAAGCAAACACAGTTAATCATGTTTCCAACTTCTCCATGTGGAGCTCTTAAAAGAACCTGCAATATTGTACAAAAAGAACACTTACATATATGTGTATATATATGTGTGTGTGTGTGCGTATAAATCTATACAAATAATTTGCTTACATATTACAAGAAAGACTTTAGATAGGCCCAGCTAAATTCACTTCTACCATAGTATGAGGTACTTGGTCTATGTTCTGTGTCTTCTCCTTGGCCTTTTCCTCTTTCTCCGACAGCTCAGAAATCGAACTGGAGCTATCACATAAAAACATTATTACTTACCTTACTATGATATACATGTAGATTGTAGATGATCTTGATAACTAGCAAATAAATTAAAACAATTAATGTGAAGAGGCAGCTAGGTTGAGATCGAATTACAGGAGAAGAAATCAGATTAAGTCATCCACAGCACAAAATTAAATTTATAAAATTACCTGATACCCACGGCTTTTTCATAGGCTTGAAAAAAAAACTTTGCTATGCCAAATTTTTTTCCAGCATTGTTGAACACCATAGACAAAACCTGATTAAGATTGAATTTCAAAATAATACAATCTTATTAGAATAGGGAAATTATATACATGTGAGTAATTAAGTGAACTAATTACCTTTTTACGGAGAGTAGGATCTGGAGGCAGCTTTTTGGGAATCTTGAAATTGGGAAAGGGAAAAGAAAATGATATGCCATCCGTAATTTTCAGCTCATCAGGGATACCTATACAAAAATACCATGCAAATGTATATATTAATTGATTCGATTTGAAACTGATTAAATTAAAAAAGGTTGGGAGATAGATATTATTAGTTAAGTAAATAAAATAGTTAGTTATTACCCCCAACAGCAAAGACAACTCCAGGTTTATTGACCAATACTGCCTTTAAGTAAACAATTTCATAGAAATCGCCACAGTCACGTCTTAGAAATTGAACGGCACCAGAACTAAAACTACAATAAGTATAGTTGCGTTCTACACTTTCATCACTTTCCTTTCTTGCCGCTTGCTTCGTACTTGGGTTGAGATGAACTGGAGAGATAGAGAGACACAATCATGTGTAAGTGTGTGTGAGAGAGAGAGAGAGAGACGGAGAAGAATAGCGGCACGGGATTTGCACAATACCGAAATTAAGATAAGGTAACAGTTCAGCACACGAAAATCCAAAATACTTTAACTGATGAATCATAATAACATATATCTATACCTATATTTGCAGCTACATTCACTTCCAACATAGTACGAGGCAGTTTTTGGTCAATCATGCTTTTTGGCTCTTCCTCCACTTGCTTGCTTATCACTTCAACTAGAGCTAGTTGGTCAATCATGTTATATGGCTCTTGCTTACCAACAGAACTAGTCGAACTAGAACTAGAAAAAAGAGGGCCGTTGAGAAAGAGATTAGAAGAAATCGGAGCCAATTGTTAATTTATAATCAAATTACCTGTCCCCCAATGCTTTTTTATAGGCTAGATCAATCTTATTCTGGAAGTCGTTTTCTACAAAGCTTTTCTCGATAGCTCCAGAAAAAGCCTGTAGGTTAAGATTGATTGATTTTCAGAGCAATACAATAATCCAATCATTCAACTATATAGTAGTAATTACTAAATTAAAAAATTACCTCGTAATATTCAGTAGGATCTCGAGGCATGTCTTTGGGAACCTTGAAAATGGGGTTGGGAACCCAGAATGATACACCATCATCAATTTTCAGCTCATCAGGGATCCCTAACAAAGATAACAATTAACAACAATAATATTCTAGATTAATGTTAAGATAATTTGAAACTAACTAAATAAAAATTGCAAAATCAGGAATCATCTCTCTCTTGTTTAGATTGACAAAATACGATCCCACCACCACCAACACAATAACAAGAATTAGATTAGAGGATTTTGCACTATTTTCATTTCTAGTATTCAATTGGCATATAACTAGATATGAATGAAATGAATGACTGAAATGAAGAGAGAAATAATTAGTGAATGATTATTACCACCAACAGCAGCCACAATTCCAGGTTGGTTGCAGATGACACCCTTAATGTAGTGTATAGTTTCGTAGGGTTCATCATCACCACCATCACATTTTAAAATGTGATTGATACCAAGAGGCGTGTCAACACTAAGCAAGGACGTACAATAGCGTTTTACACCTCTTCTTTCCATCATTGCTGCTTGCTTTATTCCCAGGTTGGGATGATCAACTAGAGACAGAATTGAAGAGACAATTAATCCAAGAGAGAGATAGACAAGATATATACATACATACATATATATAATATATAATATATAATATATATATATATATTTACATGTGTGTGTGTGTGTGAATCTAGCTAATACATATATACCTAAATTTGCAGCTACATTCAGTTGTTGGTCAATATTATTCATGGTATGTGGCTGCTCTTCTTTTTCTTCCTCCTCCATTAATTGCTCATTAATTTCATCTAGCAGATATCGAAGAGGACCTAGTTTGTCCGTGTACATGGTAGGCTGTAGCTTACAAATTGAACTACAACTACAAAGAAGATCAGGGCCGTTAGTTGAGAAATAATCAATTAGAGTAGATCAAGATACTAATCAGAGCCATGCAATAGTTAATACTAATTTATAAAAATTAAATTACCTGACCCCCGATGTTTTTTCAGAGGCTTGATCAGCATCATTTTCTAACAAGATTTTATTGATAACTATACGCAAAGCCTGCAGATTAAGATTGATCGATTGATTTTCAGAATAACAATAATCTAATCATTTATATATATATATATACTACAAACTAATTAATTTATTAATTACCTTGTAATATTCAGTGGGACCTTCAGGCAGATGTGTGGGAACCTTGACGGAGGAGAGACCCCGGAATAATCTACAATCCTTAATTTTCAGCTGATCAGGGATCCCTAACAAACATAATCCTTAATTAACAAAAATAATACTAAATTAATTTTAAGTTAAATTGAAAGTAATTAAATAAAACTTGCAACAATATGTATCATTTCTCTAGGATTTTGCACTATTTTCATTTCTAGTATTCAAATCGAATTAATCAAACCCTAGCTCTTTACACATGTACCCAATTCAACTGGCATATAACAAGAAATTGATGAGTGATTGAAATGAAGAGGTAAATCTATAATTAGTGATTGATTAATCAATCAAGTACTGAAATCAATATGACTATTAGAATGAATTCCCTCGCTATCTAAAACCCTAACCAAACAGGATTCAATTTTGTATGATCCTCTTTATTATTACCCCCAATTGCACTATATACCTAGAGAGAGAGAGAGAGATACCCCCAAGAGCAGTGAGAATTTCAGGATGGTCGATGAGAGCATTCATGTACCACTCAATGTCGTCGGAACGATAAGGACGACGACGTTTTAAAACGTGATTGGTAACGTGAGGGATTTCAACACTAACTAAGGAGATACAATCGAGTTTTACCCCTCCTCTTTCCGCCATTGCTGGTTGCTTTTTAATTGGGAATTTAGGGTGGAACTGAGAGATGATATGCAACGTTTCACGGAGGCCAAGTCCTTTTACATAAATATATATTATATATAGCGAGAAAGAGATGATATGCCCTAATCTTATGCTCGACTTATGGGCTGTTCGGGTTGGGCTGCACTTTCAATTTTCAGCTTATTCTGATAAAAGGCCCTAATTAAACATCGCAAAAATCTCTTAAGAATAGGATAATTCTAAGCATAACCTCCATTTTTTCCTACATAGCCTTCTTATTTAAAAATTAATAAAAATATTAAAAAATTTCCTTATATACCCCTAACCTCCAAAATCAAAATTAATAAATAATAGTAATAAATTAAATGTGTAACCTCCATGTTTTTGAAGGGTTGTCGACGACAAGCAAAAGTTTCAAGATACTTCTCAAAAACTTGAATTCACCGTGAATAATATCTGGAAATTTTTCATGGGATCCACTTCTGTAATAAGAATCCATCGCCAAACAAATTAATTGAGACAAAAAACAAAATCATCAAAAAATCATATAACATCCATCACAAATCTCATATGCGGTTGGTCGCATACCGAGCGACCGAGCCTATGTGCGTGCACGACACGCGCCCGCAATCAACCGTTAAGTCAAGCGCATGCGATACACGCGCCTGACAAATTTTTTTTTAGCACGTGTAATATACGAGCTTGACTTCTTAAATTTTAAATTTTTTTTATTTTTTCGATTTTTTCAGTTTTTTTTATTCTTTTGTTTCAGTTTTTTAATTCTTTTTTCCAATTTTTTATTCCTTTTTTTCAGTTTTTTATTCATTTTTTAAAGCGTCGAGCGAGGGGAGCCGAAGGCCTCGGAGCGAGTTAAAAGATATTAATGTTGCCACAATCATTATCTATAAATTAAAATCGGAGCCGAAGACGGAGAAGAAAAAAAATCGAATTTAAAAAAACCAAATTTTAAAAAAAACTGAAAAGTCAACTACTGATCCGGGTTGATCCGGTTTGATCGGGTCGGGTCAACCCGGATCCGGTCGCATCCCATGAGGTTGGTTACATGAGAGTGTGCCTCTCCATCATCCATTGAGATCAATACACACAGCCTAATTCCATAATAAAAACTCTTTCTAAAATAACTTCGATAGGTTTGTCTAATAAGTCTTTTAATAACTTTAATGCCTTGATTTGGTAATACTTGATGTGGGTTTGTGCTTTTCATTTTCGTCTTCATGAGTTGCGCCGCCATTGGAAGAAAACGGGAGACCGTTGGATGTGGAGGAGGTCACCGAATTTATGGCGGCCTTCCAGTCGTTGTTGTCATGTCTCCCTCCGTGCTGTTGTTGTAGCTTTACTGACGACCACCCATACAGAGATTGTGCGGCGACTGAGCAGTCTACATACTTACAAGGGAGAGAGGAGGCGGTCTTGGGGCTATAAATTGTTGATCGTATTTTTCTTTCTCAAAAGTTGGGGCTATAGTTATTTAAGTTATTTTTATTTAAAATTTAATTTGGAGGTTATGGGGTAAAATGGTATTTTTATCAATATTTATTTTTAATTTTAAATAAGGGGGTTATAGAGAAAAAACGGGGACTATATTTAGAATTACCCTTTGAAATATTCATAATTTTTATTTTTTAATTTTGAGGAAGGTAACATTCATAAATTAATACAGTCTATTGGGAAAATTCTAAGTTTTGATTTGATACCAAAATCCAACTGACTCCAACCTAGTAGATGATCGTGCAGGCCTAATTTGTATTTTCCAGCTCGCCTGTTTGAGCTTTAAATTTTCTAAGTTTACAGGAAAGGAAGCTGAAGAACAGCAAAAGACCCAGCTGATTAGTCAGCTGGAGCAAATATCAGCTAAGGCGTTTTCCAGCTGAGCAGAGTTCAAGACTGAGCAGAGTCAGACTGAAGGAAATAGAGCTTATTCAAACTAAGAGTAAAAGAAGATTGGATTCAACCAAGAAGATCCAACGGAGTAAAGTAAACCGAGTTGAGTCAAGTCTAAAAGATCCCGCTGGAAAGACAAAAGAGAGTTAACTCTGAAGATATCATTTCAAGTCAGAGCTTCAGATCCAGCTCTAAATTCAAAAACCAGCTCCAAGACAAAAATCTCGGTGTCAGATGAAGTCAATATACCTCGACCAATGAGGGATTGCCAAATCAGCATCCTAGAAAGGTGAACCTAGGATTTGACACTGATGAAGACAGGTGAAGATTCGCTCAACGGCAGATCGGCAAATCAGACACTGATGAAGACACGTGGATTTACCATTGTTATCTGGTCGTGGACGTAGGAGGAGTTTCTCCGAACCACGTTAAAATATCTTGTTCTTTACAGCTTTATTCAATTTCAGTTTATCTTAAAGAACTAACCCTTCAAGCATATCATATTTCTCAAGCTGCATACCTGGCTGTGTGACCCAGCCAGCTGTATTTTCAAAACTGTACAATCTGACTAAGCTGCAAACTTAAAGATAAAATTTCAGACTGAGTTTTTTTAAGCAAACGAGCTAAGTTTCAAAACCACCACATTCCGCACCGTCAGCTGAGTTATCAGTCCAGCTGACCATCTTCGTTAAGAAGTCAGCAGGATTTATAATTGAGCTCTCACTCTCAGTTTTAACTTGGTTAAAAAGAGTTTAAAATTTTTATCTTTGGTGTATTCACCCCCCCCCTCTACACCAAATACCTCGCTCAGGGACCATCACAGTCTATATGTATCTATATAATATTGAGTTTCATACTCGAGTCAAAAGTTAAAGTACCTCAACTTAAAAATAAAAGATAAATAATACTCCTAAATTATATGAAAGATAAAAATATCCCAAAATCATGTAAAATTACATAGTTACCCTATTTTTCCTTTGTTATTTCTTTATTTATTCTTCAAAGCATACATGATTACTTCCGATGGTGGCGGCCAACTCTGGCGGCTGCGGTCAATGTCAATGCCGGTGACTTTTCGTCAAAAATTTTTCTAATGACTTTTTCTCGTACTTACATGAATATTATATATAACTATAATACATGAATAACAATCATGAATTTGTCACATGGAAAAGTAAAATACATGACATGTATGTTGTTAGGAAGAAAAATTTCATCAAAAAAAGTCGTCTGAGTATTATACATGAGTAGCATACATGAATAACATTCATTTAGAACTACATAGACTAGTATTTATGTCTATCATACATAAATATCATGTCTATCATACATAAATATCATACATGAATAACAATCATGAGGTTATCTCATACACGAGCAGCATACATGTTATATATATATTGCTCATGTAGGGGTGTCTAAAACGGCCCGACCCGGCCCGACTTCAGGCCAGGCTGGGCATCACATTTTTCAGACCCGAAAAAATTTCAGCCCGGTCTCGGACCGGGCTGGGCATCACATTTTCAGGCCCGAATAATATTCGGGCCGGCCCGAAATTTTGACACTTCTATGCTCATGTATACTGCCCGGAAAAAATTCACCACAAAAAGTTGTCGAAAATAGTCGCCAGAAAAAGTCATCGAAGTCGACCGTTGACCACCAGAATTTATTATTGACTGCGGCAGCCGGAAAATAGTCATAAATGCTTTTTTATGCACGCTAATTATATATGAGGATATTTTAATAATTAGGGGTATTATTTATCTTTTCTAAATTGTGATGTATAATTTATTTTTACTCTTAGAAGAAGAGTATTTGAGCCTATCTATATATTATTAAAACGATTGCGGATTTGAGGCCTCCCCTTAATTCGGGGTCCTACGTGGCGCAACCTCCATTCGGTATTTCTATTTATCTTAAATCCTCATTTTATACTTTTTAATTCATAGATTAATTAATAACCAAAAATTGATGGTATTAATTTATTTGTGTATACGGCAAGAATCTCTATATATGGC
The DNA here is from genome assembly GCA_031470985.1 of Agastache rugosa. NCBI lineage: Eukaryota > Viridiplantae > Streptophyta > Magnoliopsida > Lamiales > Lamiaceae > Agastache > Agastache rugosa. The sequence continues at coordinate 4,948,250 of CM062601.1, read as the reverse complement.
TTAAGAATATTATTATATAAATTATTATGCTTAATATATTTCTTTTAGGGTTAATGGCCTGTAAATTCCTCAACTTTCAACAATTTCTGGTTTTGCTCTCCACCTAAAGATTCTGCCTGTAAATTCCTCAACTTTCAGCAATTTCTGGTTTTGCTCTCCACCTAAGGATTTTGCCTGTAAATTCCTCAACTTTCAATTGTTTCTGATTTTGCTTCCAGCGATGGGATCCGGCAAGAATAGTTTTGAAAATTTATAGACGTGGCTTAAATTAATCTATGTGGCACTCTTGTGGCGTATATGTAAATTAAAAAAATTAAAAAAATATTCCATGTCATCATCCCCACCCCTCTCTCAGTCTCGTTCTCCCCTGTTTTCTTTCATTCTCGCAGAGATAATTCAACCGAGAAAATACAGATCATGCTCAAGATTGTATGGGTGTGAGTAGGATTTAAAATTCTTGTGATTTTATGGGTGCCTTCTTGCGCATGATCTGTATTTTCTCGTTTAAATTATCTCTGCGAGAATAAAAGAAGGCAGGAAAGAACGAGACTGAGAGAGGGTAGAGGTGTTCAACCGACCCGGAACCACCGGTTTCGGCCTGAAACCGGAACAGTGGTCAACGGTTTTCGGCCCGGAACCTCGGTCAGCGGGCCGGTTCCGACCCGGAACCGTGCTTGGGACGGGCCGGTTCCGGTTCCAAAGGTTAGGAACCGCGCGTGAACCGGCGGTTCCGACAATTTTTAATTTTTTTAGTTTTAAATTATATTTTGTGTTAATCCATATTAATTATATCACATATAAAGCAAAAATGACAATTACAATGGTAATTTGAATGAAAAAAAAGCCAAAAATGGTGATAATAATAATAAGGTTCGAACATGAACCGGCGGTTCCGGTTCGGAACCGTGAAACCGTTTTTGAATTATTATATATTTTCATTTGTAATTGATCATATATTATGAATGAAGATATATTTTGTTCTATATCGATTTTATACATTACATTAATGATTTATTAGTTTGAATGACAATATAATTTATATTTTCAAAAAAATAAAAAAATAGACGGTTCGGGCCCTAAACCGGCGGTTCCGACCCGGAACCGGAACCGTCCAATACGGGCCGGTTCTGATCCGGAACAGTGGGCTGTGGCGGGCCGGTTCCGATTCCAACTTTTCCGAACCGGAACCGGCGGTTTCGGGCCGGTTTCGAACCGGAACCGGCCCGTGAACACCTCTAAGAGAGGGGTGGGGATGATGACATGAAATATTTTTTATTTTTTTAAATTTACATATATGCCACGAGAGTGCCACATAGATTCATTTAAGCCACGTCTATAAATTTCCAAAATTATTCTTGTTAGATCCCATCGCTGGAAGCAAAATCAGAAACAATTGAAAGTTGAGGAATTTACAGGCAAAATCTTTAGTTGGAAAGCAAAACCAGAAATTATTGAAGGTTGAGGAATTTACAGGCATTATCTTTAGGTGGAGAGCAAAAGCAGAAATTGCTGAAAGTTGAGGAATTTACATGCCATTACCCCTTTCTTTTATCACGAAAATATCTTAATTTCTTATATTAACATATCATATTAGTTCCATTGTGCTTTAAAATTTTAACAAATGGCTTTCTATACACCTTTCCAATCATATTTTCGGAAGATTTGATTTCCATATATATTTATGAAAGTTTTGAGAATATTAAAATTAAATAATAGAATATATGAATTAAAAATGTATCAAATAGGGATTTAAGATAAATAGAAATACTGCCTCCATTCACTATTCTTATTTATCTTAAATTCTCATTTTAAATATTTTTTATTCATATATTTTATTATATTAATATTGAATTTTCTCAAAACTTCAATAGTAAAAGATCGAATGGGAATCTACCCAAAATATGAAATCTTTTCCTAACAAGTAAATAAATTTATAATAAAATGTTTAGATCTCAATCTTTATTTTAGGGTTAGATTTCAATCATTATCTATATATAATGATTTCCAAGGGGAAGAGGGGAGGCATGAAGAAAGAATGAGTATTTTTATTTCAAATACCCTGTGCGTAAAATTTGTTTATTTATTGAGTTTTTGCTAATTAAAATATATACACGTAAATCAAAACATAAGTTATTTTCTGTCGAATCTCGACGGGCTACTTACTAGTGATACATAAAACGGAAAATGCATCATTTGTTCAGTTTAATGCATTTATAAGTAATTTTAAATACATTATAATAATCAACATAATGTATCACAATTCGAAGTAAACAAAATACGTTTTTAATTTGAATGCATCTATCTATAGATAAAAGTGTTAAACATAGATATTTTACATGTTTAAAGATCATTCGAAGTCAATTTGTGTAAGGAAATCATGTTTGTAATGAATTTTGTACTTAAATTTTGTAATTTTGTGGATATGATACTTGTTCGTACTTTGTTTGATTTTGCAGAAAAATGGAGTAAATTTTATGCAAATTGAACATGATAGAATGAAAGTACAGTTCAATAGGAATTCATAGGCAAAAACGAATCCAAAATCGGAATTGAAACGAAAAAGAACGGATCGAACGAAAAATGTTGCACTTAGAGCCGTGCCATGCGGTCCAGCATGCGGCCGCATGCCAAACCACATGGCACGACGTAGTTTTCCAAAATTACCATGCGGCCGCATGACTGATTGCATGGGATGTTTGAAAGTCCCAAAAAAGTTTCCTTTTGTTCAAATTCATTTCTAAACCCATTTCCTATCCTTAATCGAATTAGATTTGATTCCCAACTATGTTTACGCCTTCTTTGACATTTAAAGGGGGACTTTTACACATTTTTCATCACATACTTTTGATCACACTATACATTTTGGAGCTTCTGAAGAGAAGAAGATAAGACAAGATTCAAGATCTAGAATTTCCTACGGGTTTTATTGTTTTGTTAATGTTTTATCTTGAGTTTTTAATTATGTTTGTCATGATTATGTGTGGTTAAATTATTGGACTTCTAGAAATACGTTCCAATCTAAACGAAATTGTAATTATACGATCAAACTATCAATTTTTGTACAATTACGTTTCAGCCTCTATTATCTGATGATGAAAAGCACACATGGCAATAGGTTGTCGTTATTTTGATGCCAAAAATTAAAATGAAAATAAAAATAAATTCATTCCACATCAAAAATTAAAAATAATAATAAATTCAGAAAAATAAAAAAATGAAAAAAAAATAAAATCAAAGAAACAAAAAGATAAACTATAACTAAAATTCAAATCAGATTATATAAGGCAAATTCTAAAAAAGAGAAATAAAAAAAAAGAAATGAAAAAAGACCAAATTGTCAGCAGCGCCATTCTTTTCTCCCATTTCATATTCTTTTTTCCTCCAATTTCCGACGACCCAACATCAAATCCAATCACTATCAAAGCAACGGATCAGAAAAAACAAACACCCAAATAAAAGTTTAATCAAAACCCACTGAAAATATACGAAATACAACTAAAACATGAAAGGAAAAAAATTGGCCGTGGTTGCCTCCCAAGAACTAATAAGAAAAATCACTTAATATGAACTTAAACTTTCTTTCTTAATTATTTTTCTCATGAGGATTAACAAAAACTGTATCTAATCTCGATTATGGATCATGATCTGCCACAAAGTGAAATATTGGAGCAAACATTTGATATAGTTATCCATAAATTCTTACAGACTAGTGAAACTTCATGGGCATCAGAATCCAGAACTGTTCCATCCTAAACTGTTGTGCCTAATTTATCTGCAAACCATCAGTTGTAAATTAATACTTATAAAACCAACAATGGTGATGCCCAGAGAGGACTAACATACCTAAAGAGACTAATATTACATCTAATCTACAATGTTTCAAAAATAACAACACTGCAAGTAAACAAAAGTCGAATAGTGTACCTAATTACCAACATTAATGGGGTTCAAAATACCATCTGAAGAAGATTTTTCTCCATCTAGTTTGTGAATTTCATACCAATTCCACAGGACTTGCATCAGTCCGCCATTCGCAGCATGCAAAAGAAAATTATTTAATCCAGGAAAATATGTCGATATAACCTTCACAAGAACAAAAAACGAAGCTATGCTCAGAAGTCGCCAATTAATGCGTCCATCCTGAGGGAATAAAAAAACTCAAGTTAGCTCAATCAATATCTGCTAGTTTATTAGGGAAGGGAAGTCACGATTATAATCACATTAATTCATTTTCTACCTGGTGGTCAGGCATGACATCTCGAGATATCTCATCGAAGAATTTGGTAGTCATAATTCCAACAAAGAGACCAAAAGGAATCACCAATTCTTTATTTCTAGATATAGCATATAAGATATCAGATAGGCAGCTAAATGCAAAGCATCCGAGCAGACCCCACTTCAATATTTCCTTCCCCAAAACCAGAAACTCTTCCCGAGCAACACTCTCTGCTTTCTTCCAAGGAAAGCATTTAACTGAATCTGGCATGAAGTTCCATAATTTCTTCTTTGCATTACTCAACAAGACTGTGACCTTAGTAGGGTCCCGAAACTGCTCCATCACTGGAAATTTCACGAAGCACGACACTGAAATGTGTTTCTTCGGGACATTTATCAGAAAGGAATGATGGAATTGATGCAGTTGGCTTTTAGATGATGCGACCTGTACATTACAACAAAAGGCCGTATTATATGGACATAATTTACCACCCTGTAGCCTCATTGGTTATAAGTACACGGCCACATCACACGACAGATGGACAAACATGAGTAATAATGTAATATGCACATACTTAGGAAGTGAAAATGACCAAAGCTTCAACCAGATTTTGGTAAAATAGAAATTTAAATGGTTACCTTGCTGGATTTGGAAAGGAAATAAACATTTATCAGTGAGTTAACTTGTGTCCATTTCAGATTTAAATCCACCACATGTTATATAGTTTTATGCTAAGCTGCATGTGTGTGGGGCACAGAAGGATTGTTTACCTGAACTATCCCTGGATTGCTTCTAATAATTCTGTAATTTTTGTTAGTTTAGCAAAATAACATTCATGCAAGATATTTTTCTAAGATGAATGTATCGTATCTTAAGGTGACAATTAGCGAATAAAAATAGTTTATTTCTAATGACCAGATAAAGAATAGTTCATCAATTACAGTGTTTCGTTTATGGATTATACATATTTGATTTTGATGAGGAAAAAAAAATACTAGTACAACAGAAAATCAGCTAGAAGACACCCAAATTTGATAGTTTTTTGTCTTTAACACAATCCAGTCTAGCATACCATATTTATTATCATGAAAAGATAATCTTTGATATTTTTCTCGAAAGGAGAGTGCAGAAATATCATCTTTAACTGGGAGTCTCTACATTTGGTATTTAAGGAATAAGGGCACAAGTGCACATAATATTTTTAAGCAGTACTTTCAATAGTTACCAAGTGCATAAAGAGAGTCACAGAAACACTAAATCAAGAGAATTTGAATTCGAATAAAATTATGTTTTCTGTTATCATAACTTAGACTTCCACCATGTCAAGGTGACAACACTCTATTGCTGAGTTATATCCCTTCCCTGCCCCATCTAGAAAATGTTTCTTGTTAAAGTTCAATATCCGCAAACATACTCACTCGTAAGGCCAAAGCAAATAAATTTGAATTCTAACAAAATATGATCTCAAGAATCTTGTTCTGTGAAATATAATTATAAATAACCTGTACGCTTCCAGCTTCCATTCTAGCAAACAATATGCAACTTCCCTCTTATACAATATTCAAAAATTGTCAGTGGTCTTATTTAATCAATAAAATCACTCCAGAAAGTAGCTCAATAGTTAAGTGAACTGAAATTTTATACCTTTAACTGAAAAATAAGAGGTAACTAATTTAGTTTCAAAAGAGTCGAAATTTAACAAATCATGTAGATTTATAGTTGCAGTTCTTAGTGAAAAAATCAGAGCACCTTGTCCTTTCCATGGAAGACAATCTAAGAATACTATACCTATCTATTATGCATCAAAAATTATTTCCGAATAACATAAGGAGCAAAGAGAAAAGCTTTACCTAGTTCATCTATGAAAGCAGATGGTTGATTTATACGATATCATTCAAACAATATTTCCAATTAGTATGTCATTAAAAATCAATAATAGGTCTCTCTCTCTCTCTCTCTCTCTCTCTCTCTCTCTCTCTCTCTCACACACACACACACATACACCACTCTCACACACACAATTACCCCTTAACATTTATTTTTCCCTTCTACGAATTTTAACGCATTCACACACCGAAGAAGATATCTGAGACCAAAGTTATGTAGAAACTTACAGCTAAATTCAAAGGAGACAGTGCGGATGTCGCCGTGGACACCATTTTTGCCGTCGTCGGAAGATAGTTGCCGGTGTGAGCGTACGACGGGCAATTGGTGCTTCGAATTTGTCGAAAACGATTATACCCGGACCCGATTCGTAGGTTCCAATCTCCCGACCCGTATTGCATTTGAATGAAATGATATGTCTAGGGGGTCGAACTGTACGCTGCACCTAATTTTATTTAAGGTTAATTGCAATTCAGTACCCAATGTTTGGAGTGATTGGCAATCTGGACCCAATTTTTGAGAAATTGTAATTTAATGCCCAATATTTATGATTCTTTACAATTTAGACCTACTCAACTTTTTGTCCATTTATGATTCTTTGCAATTCACACGTACTCAACTTTTCGTGCGAGATTATATTTTAGATTTACTCACCTACCTAACACCAAAATTCAAGTTAAAATTGATTTAAAGCTTTGAAGATTCATAGTTTGGATTGTCCTCTCGCATTGTCGATTTCACTATTGGACATTCGTCAGGGCCGGTTTGACCACGAGGTGAACGAAGCGGCCACCTCGCTCAGGCTTCGGAAAAAAATAAGGCCTTGAGTATTATTAATCTGCTACTTTAGATCGAAAAGCGATGTCTTAGAGTTTGCAGTTAAACCGAAGATCATAATAATCATAAAGTAATTAGTTTGCAAAGGGTTATCAAATTAGTTTGCAAGTTCCCCTAAAAAAACGTCATAAGTTTGCAAAGGGTTATCAAATTAGTTTGCTTCCAGTTGAAACAATGAGAAACAAGAACAAATTAAAATTAAATGCAGCTGCATGTGCAATATAATTCACCAAATCATCAATGCATTTGATGTAATGCTACAACATATAAGTTTGATACACCTTTTTTAGACACACATTTATATTCTACTAAAAATTCATAAATTTAGATGAAGACAAGTAACAATACATTGATTTTTCCAAGATGAAAAACATAAATAACTTAATTAATCATATGCAGGAGCAAGATGATCTATGTTGTTCATAATCAATATCTTACGAAACCATTAAGTTATGATCTTGATACTATATAATTAAGCTTCAGCTATCAAAATATTACCAATTTCCTCATAGGGATAACACTGAGGACGAGGGCGAGGGCGAGGGCGAGGCTGCAGCTACTCACGCCATGGAACTAACTCAAGTTAATTACTTGTTCCCCAAAAACGACTTTGCAGGTGAAACGCGCTGTCCATAGTCGATCATGAGGGGGTGATCGAGGCGAGCATCACATCACATCACGGCCCCAACCTGTACGGACCGTCGCCCATATAATGAGTCTCCATGTAGAGGGCTGCATTCTGTGGATGCAAGCCGTCCATCACCATGAACTGCATGTCCTCCGAAGGCTTCCAATGCCGTTTACGTTGATTTATAAACCAATTGTTTATCTGTTTCTGGTCCAAACCAGTTGATTCTGCCAATGCCACCTTCTCCGATTCCTGTGATTTAATTTACAACATTAAGTGATATCATGAGAAGAGAAATATTTTTGAAATATATAGATTTATGATGTGAGACATGCACAAAGTGTAACGAAACGAGGTAGACGACGTACGGATGGATAAGGCCACTTGTAATGTAGCTCCCACCAGCTGAGTAGTTTCTGGCGAGCCTCTTTCGGCAGTTTCCCTTTCTTCTTCTTCTTCGAAAGCTCTTGCTTGAGACTACTTAAATAGCCACTGTACTTCTTCAGGAGGTGGTTTTTCAGCTCGCGGTCTTCGGCCCGTGGATCAATCTCCGGGAGTCCTGCAGTTTCTCCACCGCTGTTATCTTGGTCTTCCTCGGACGAACCGATGCACTCGCTCTTGTCCTCTTTTCATCGTTGATCGAGTTGAAACAATTAATGCAGAAAGGTAAATAACATGAATATATAAGAAATTGAACAAAGCAAAATATAATTAGAATTAAGCTTGCTTTTTCTAACATATTCAGAGTAAGATCAATATCATAAGTATGGCCTATATATATTGTTAATTATGAAGGTTCCTTGGAGTTTTAGTTTCCCCTTTCCACATAAAACAATGATGATATTACAATTATAAAACAAATTAATAAATAAATACTAGAAGTATTCTCAATCTATTATGGAGAAAATTACGTTAAATGCAATGTAAAACAAACTTGTTTAGTTATGCGCATCCTTATTGATCACTCAAGTTTATACTTAAAAGATTCTTCACTTCTTACTTTGCTAAATGAAAATTAAATGGAATATATAGTGCATTTAAGCACTTGATGCAAAAATTGTATCTAAGAGAAGATTATATATACTAAATATTTCATGAAGATGGGGGATAAAACAATAAGAGAGGTTCTCAACTGTAGGAATTTCGCACAGCCAATCACCAATCTTTCTCCAACAGAATTGTAAAAATGCCATTGTGGCAAACTAAGGACTTAATAAAAGCAAAAGGACAAAGATACCTAATATAGGCTAATCCACCACATACTATTATAGAATGAATAAATTTGAATTTGTTTGATCATCTTAACCTCCAAATACTCAATCACATGCATAGTCAATCCAATCTATCTTCCAAAGTAAACTTCCCTTAAGAAGAAAAAGAAACTAGGGAGAAAGGTTATCCATGGACCAAAAGAGAAATCATGTTTATCTAAATATTCACGTGTCTATTTTGCTTTTCTTTCACATGAAAGAGGGCTATAAATTTTTTAGACCTAATCAACACTTAGTTTTAGACTCAAGGAAGTTAAACATGCATAATCCCTTCATGTACTTATATTTAGAATTAATTTGCCATATAGATATTCCTCCACATAGATAGATTATATATTTTGCCATATAAATATTAGGGCATCCCATTAGTAAGCTGATTCGGGCTGAGTTATCAGATTCTAATATTATAGACCGATTTGCGCGTAAATGCAGAAATATTTCTCATTATCATAGCGGATCTTCCAAAAAAAGAGTTTGTATCGAATAAAGTATATACTTAGACTCTCTTGTGCTAGAACTTTGGCACGGAAACACAAAAGTATTGTACGTGCTTTAAATATTCCCACACATAGTTAGAAGTGCACACTTTCTAACTTGCAATTCTAGAGCAGCTCCAATGCTAAATTGCTAATCTTCACTGAGTTTGACAAGGCATAGAAGATCATTAATGAAGAGTTACACCGAATGCAGTTAATTCATTGCATCCAAGAAAATGGTTTTAATATCACAAAATTGTCCAAATTTTTAGGCAATCCTTTTATTTTAACATTACATGCCCACTTCGAAAGCTATAAAAACTATGGATTTTTAAGTATCACAAAATTAGATTATGAATAAGTTTATTCGCTAATTAAGAATATTATAGAAAGATCCCGTTTGACTCTCTTGTCGTAATAATATTATAAATGTATTTTTTTAAATGTGTTGATAACCAAAGAAAGAGGCAACTCTATTGAATATGGAAGTGCTAGTTCCATCTACAGTTACCCCCATAGTCGATAAATGCCTATTAAAAGAGAAGCAAATGATAACACAACTCAAAAGAATAAAATGACAGAAATAGCATACATCAAAGTATTATGACAGCACATAAATAAAAGTAGAAAATACATTCATGACGTCAGCCCAAATGCAAAGAAAAAAAATGCTTCATTTAATAACAAATAAAACTACCACAAGCTAGTAGTAGTATATATACGAGTAGAAAAAAATATTTCCCGGAGGAAAAAAAGAAAAGCAGCATATAGAACAAAAAAAAACGAAATAAAAAAATGATTTATAAAGCTCAACCTGAAAATATGGTACAGGGCTAGATGGGGTAGGACACTGATTTGAACAGCATCCTATGTTTCTCAATTTTCCAAAGCCTAAAAGCTAAATTGCAAACTGTTCTCTAAACACAAAACTAAAGATATGACAAAAAATTTAATGGTTGGGTGCCATGCCATCTATGCCTACCCACCTACCTATGCATACTTGATACTCCCCTCCCCATAAATCTCAGATTCCCTCATCTACATACTCACTCAAACAACATATTTTAGAGAGAGAAAGAGAGAGAGAGAATAAGATGATATATTGATATGATATGATATGATACGAAGATTATGAAGAAAAATACTATATAGAATGGAATCTGGTGGACAATTAAGTAGTACTATATGGTCGGTAAGAAGAGTTGTAACCCATAAAAAAAAGGAGAAGGTAATAAAGATTTATGATTTTTTTTTCTTTGAAGGAATAAAAAATTGTGATTAGAGAAGGAAACGTACGTGTGATTTAATTTCATCATTGTTTAAGGGGGAATTAAGAAGGGATTTACATATATATATATATATATATATATATTATTAAGCATAATGGAACCAAATCATATCTTTTTTACTATAGCCTGTGATTAGGGTTTTATTTTAATTGGGGGTGACAGACAGGCAGACAGACAGCGCTTTGGAAAATGATAGTATTAGTATGAGGTGAGTCAAACTTCTTCTGCTCACTCGGAAACAGCAATGGCTGCCGCAGCTGCACCACCACCACTACTATTCAATGCCTATGGTGGCTTAGACTGTCGAACCCACCCACCCCCAAATTTGGGGGGTCGACAGTTTTAACTATCAGTTTGCACTGTACAGCCAAACTCCACTAGGATTTGGGGCTCGAATGTAACCAGCACCAACAATTAATATTCTTTTGCCTCGTCTCTATCCATTAATGGAAAATATATGGAAATCTTCTCTCTCGATGTGTGTGTGCGTGTGAGAGAGAGAGAGAGAATATATACCGGAGTTGGAGTTGAAGGTGGTCCGGAGTGGGGGGGCGTTGGTAAGGAGGCTGAGTTGGGATTCGATCCGTCGCATGAAATCCATGGCTTCTTGTAATGGTCTGGTTAGCTCTTCTCGATACTTGATCAACATATCGTAGTACGCTTCCTGCACCATTTACATCACATATATATCACAAACTTAATTTAATTAGAACATATCCTTATCCCCGCCCAAAAACCCATGATAAAATTATACCATAGCTACTTAATTGGATTAATTACCATAAACTGGTCAAGTTCTGGATCCTTGGAATACTCGTCTCGCCTCGCACCCGTACCTCGCTGCCTAGCCTCAAACTCTTCCCGCACCGCCGTCAGTCGCGCCACCACCTCCGCGGGCGCTCCAACCTTCCATCATATGTCACATAGACAAACAAACAAAGATGAGAGAGAGAGAGAGGAGAGAGAGAGAGTAGGCCGTTTGTTAGCATATACACATACATGTGTCTAGCTGCTAATTAATAAATTAATAGTCGATGACGATCAAGTAATTAAATTAAAATAATTGGGTTTGGAAAAAAAGGGGCAATTAATTAACCTTTTGACAATCCATGTAAGCTTCCAAAAGGTTGGAATACTGGGGATGAGCAATGATCTTGGCTTTGATTGCATCTACTTCTACTTCACCCCCAATATTATTACTGATCTCACTTTCTCTTCGCCGCTCATCATATTCATCGTGATCATGCGGCTGTTGCTGGAGGTGGTGGTGGTGATCTTCATCAACATTTTCATGACCTCTAATTATGGAAGGATACTGAAACCTCGGAGCGTGGTTCTGCGAAGTTCCAGCCTCACTTTTCACCGCCGCCGCCTGGTGGCCGTCATCGTAGCAATCTCCCGACTGCAGCAGATGGAAGCCGCCGCCGTGGTGGTTGCTGGAGCCGCCGCTGCTTGTTCTTGTTCTTGCATATATGGAGGAGCTAGGCGCCAGAACCGGACCGCCGCCGTACACGAAGCCTCCGCCGCCTCTAGAATTCGCGTTTTCGCTCAGCTGAAAATTGTATTCTTCCATATTTTTTAAGAGGAAGAATTCTTGATGAGTAGATTTCCGAATTGAAAACCCTTCCTTTTTTTCTTGGGGATTCAAGAAACTGTCGGAGAAAAATGAAGCCCTAGAAAGTAAGTACGAAATAAGGTCATCTACTGCTCTATGCCCTCAAACAAGCCACGATCTCTCTTTTTTCACTTCGAAAAATGAAGATTATTAAGTCGGAGGTTTTTTTGGGATTTACTTTTTATTTCTTTTATTTGGGGGGTTAAGTTGGATTGAAGATGGAACTGCGAGGTATAAGTATGTTGGAAGAAGTGATGATAAGAAAAGAAGTAGCAATTAACTGGGAAAAGACGGTGGTAATTAACGACGTAAAAACCGGCGGAGGAGAGGGCGGCGACTGACCGGAAGTATAGCAAACGGCGGTATGGCTTGTTGGGTGGGTGACGAGACGTTCTTTCTTTAAGAATAATTATAGAAATATATATATAACTTGATAAAAAAATGTTGGAAAGCAAAGTAGACCACTAGTTGACAAGTAAACCAGTTAGATTTTTCTTCTTTTTCATCTCTATCCTTTTCTGTTTTCTATTTCGTTTAGTAATTTCTTCCTCCCACTTACTTTGATTCACGAGGCTTTTTTTAAATTTAATTTTCATCTCCCCCCCTTGCTTTTTTTTGGTTTTTTTTATTTTTATTTTTGACCCAATAGCTGAAATAATAACTAACGATAAAAAAAGTTACTCATCAGTCTATGATGCACGGATTCTTCTAAAAATATCATATTACCGTATCGGATTCTTGTTAGGGTGCGATTCTCGTCGGATTCCCGTGGGATTCGCACCCGATTCGCCACTTGGCGTATCCTTCCAAATAAAGAATAAAAAATAATCGGATTCGCGAATCCTGTGTGTAAAATTCGCGAATTTCGTAGGTAAAGTAAGTGTATGAGGTTGACTTTGATAACTTTATTTGAATTATGGCTTTTCTATTGGACTAATGATATTTGAATTGATATTTTGTTACTTAATTAAATTACATAATTGAAATGCTTAAGTTTTGGGTTAAAGAAAATGAATTCCATACATATGATTTATGAAAATTTATATTTCTAATTATTTTAAGTGTTATGTATATATAATAAAATATTAATACTAGACGTATCCTTGCCGAATCGCACCCTGTAATTTTCAAAATTCTGTATCCACGTACCCGTATCGTATCGCCCCCACGCACCCATGCAACATAGCCCTCAGTCCACGGAGATTAAGAAAGTTGTTGGAGTTGAAATAAAAGTATAATTTGAAGTTTAGTGTTAAAAGTACAATTTGTATGAATAAAGGTTCAATAAAATATAATTTGCAGGAATAAAGGTATAATTTGTTATGATCCATCAATAACAAAAATAGGCAAATATAGGAGAGAATGGAGAGAGTGATAGTACAAAAATTAAAGTAGGACTTTTTTTTATGGACAAATATAAATGGATAAGTAAAACTTTATATCGTTGATGGATGAAGTAAAATTTTTCTCGACTGTAAAAAAGTAGTAGAAGTTTTTTATTTCAAGATATATATCGTGTACAAATCCACAAGAAAGCCAATCGACTAATTACCCCTCACAATTTCCTTCGAAAACCATAAAAGGAAAAAAGATAACAACTTATACCGGTGGAGTGGCGATCTTAATTTATTGCCAAAAAATAAAAAATTAATTTGAATCATATCAATATTTTATAAATTTAATTTGTTGGATAATGTTTTATTAGTATACGATTTGACCATCCATATATAATGCACTCTGTCATGTAGTATTTTCAAGTAATAGGAGTATTCATAAATATATTAAGTTACTGCTGAGCACGACCTTATCGAGATTATTAAAGTTAGATTTTGGCTTTGTATATCAAATCTATGTCTAGCATTGCTTGTTTTAGTTTGGGTGATTGGATTTGGTAATCCTTCTTGTTGCTTTGAATTGTTGTAATGTTTGCTTGTTCTATTTTTATTAAACTTTGTTTCTCGTTCTTATGAGTTGCACCCCTTCATGCGTGATTGAAGATATTTTATTTACCCAAAAAAAAAGTAGTGTTTTCAAGTTCATTCCGTCCTAAAAAGAAAATTAAATAGATATCCCACTCATGAGAGATAAAATTCTTACCTTAATTATATAGCTAATTAATCTCTATTATTTAAGTTTTAAAGTCAAAAGTAAGAGTACAATCTTCAACTAAAAAGCTAGGGAGCTTCATGTGTTCGGCTATTGATTTAATTTGGTAACATATATGTATACACTACACATTAATCTCAATTTGGAGTTTTTAATTACCACCCATATTTTGTCTACAATAAAATTAAGCATATCGAATTGCCTAAAGAGAAACCTTCACTGTAGTAAAAAATATTCACCAAAAGTTACCCAAGCCTTGATAACACAAACCCTGGTTTTTTATGTATATTTTATGCTCTGCGACACTCACATGACTACTGGCTTTACTGCTTTAGTGAGAAGTATGTGTTAGTTGTTTTTGTATACCTCAACACTTCCACATTCATTGACATCTCTCTTTGTTAAGAAATTTGTTCTTTTAGCTATTAGTATTTTAAAAATTTGTCATGTTATAATATGGAAGGTTGATACGCCGTTCACTATTTAAGCATGTACCTTTTGTGAGCGTTGCTAACGTTTAGTGCACTTAAGTATTTTTTTTTAATTAATATTATTTTTTATACTAATATCTCAGTAATTGTTATCAAGAACAAATTAATTTACATATTACATAAAAATCAAAGTCAGCTCTATTATTTTTCGCTTTTAACTTCAAGGAGATGAATAAAAAATAAAATTAATCATTAATTTTGATGTAATTTGTGAATTTGATGATCGACCATGTTAAAATTATTAGAATAAAAAGTAATATTAAAAAAAAATTAAAAATACTAATATAGACTATACGTTAGTAGTGATCAGAGGATGTGCTCACACATAATGAATGACATATCTCTTTACATTATATAATAAGGTTTATTTTGTTAGGTAACATCAAAGTTTAGTTAAATTGAGTAATTCTTGTTAATTCATGTTATCCGTGCAATTAAAAGTTGATAAGTCACATATTTTAACCAAATCGGCAAATTGCCCAAAACTGCACCTAGTTGTTTAATGGCCAATGTGTTGACAACTTTAAGGAAAAAAATTAAAAGGAATGCTCAAATTCGCTAATCATATAAGGGTTTGCGTTTTATTTTTCTTCTTTTATTATCTTTAATTATGTTCTTTAAATAGATGATGATAAGATATCAATAATAGATTTCTTCTTTTAGTTTCCTACATAGCCACTTAACGAAATTAAGTTTCTATTAAAAGGTTTTGTGATGATGTTTAGCTAACAAAAGAAATTGTTAGTTTTGTCAATAGATGCAGGATGGCTTGTTGATGTCAGATAACGAAAATTTTTGCAAGTTAGGAAATCAAGTTAAAAAAAAACAATAATCAAGCCACTCACGGCCCATAATTAAACTTGATTTTCAATTCCCCCATTTTTTTTCTTCCCTTTTTCCTTTCTTTGACATGCTGCCTTTTCTTTTATTTGATAACTAAAATTAATACTCATTTGTTATTTTTTCTGAAGATTACATGTTGAATGCTCTCCCCCAACATAAAAAAAACAAAACAACATTATTTGTAATAATTTTATAAAACGGATAATATGTAGGTTGGAATTTATGTGCTGGAATTGGACAAATTTATTGTAGGTAGTGACCCCACCGTCCCATTTTGAAAAAACAAAAAACAAAAAACAAAAAGAAATCCTCACAAAAATACTTTCCAAAATCTTTCCTAATTGTGCTTAATTTTTGTAAGTAAAATGTTGGCTGGAAACATATTTTGATTTTGATTAATAGAGAGAGAGAGAGGGAGAGAGAGTGAGAGAGAGGTGGAGGAAAGGGGCGGGGGTCCCAGTGGTAATCGTAGTCCAAGTGGGGGTTAATACGCCCGGAAATTTCGCGCTACAAAATGCGAGGTGGGTGGTGCAGTGTTGCACTGGTGCGGAGTCAGTGAATGCATGGGGGTTTTGGCCCCACTTCATGTCTTCAAAGCTCAAACAAACACACAACAAGCCACCAGGAGGTGACATTATATTGCCTCTCTCTCTCTCTTTCTCTCTCTTATATCAGTTTTTCTGCACCCACAGATTGGACGTTTCCACCATACACTCACACCAACTGCTGTTCATACTTTCGTACTTTCAGACTCTCCTCCAGTCCTCCTCCTCTATTGTCACCTCCCTCCCTCCCTCTCTCTCTCTCTCTCATATTTCCCATGCAATCTTATGTAATTATTGAACCAGTTCAAAGTATACGTAGGATTTCGGTGATTGTTTTTGTTTTTGGGCGAACAATACAATCTCATACCGATCAACACCATTATACATGCTCAAAAAAAAAACACCATTATACTAATTTATTAAAATAATGATTAAACCAATTTATGACATGAGAGTCATTTTTAGTAATTTTATATATACAAAATTTTTGGCTAGCTTCAAACTGGATAAGTAGCTAGATATGATAAATATAGAATACCATCAATTTTTCACAGTCAACTCTCAACTTTTATAAGATAATTACACGTGCACATATAGGGAACACACACACAGTACACATACAAGTGCGCTTCGCTTCGTCGATGGTCACCGACCTGGCCATTGGGTATCAGCAATCCTACCTTGAGGTGGGGTCCCCCCACCCCCATGACTTGGCAACAGTCTCGTGCCCCTCAATCCTCATTGCGGACTCACACGGTTAATTAGGTTGCCATGCTTCACCGGCGCAAACTACACTCCACACTCTGTCGCCCATCGTGGCAGAGGAGTCTTTCCGACACGCATTGACCTCACCTGACGGGCCATCTGATGTAGGTTGTCAATAGCTGAACCTAACTTCCTCTCATAATCATAGTCAAGAGGGAATAATTGCTCACACTATTTAAACTCCAACAGTCGTGTAAATGCATATACAACCGATACGTGACGTCCTCCTCAAGCTGATCACAGCCAAATAAGACCTCCTGACTAGCTTCAGGGCTGGGTCGATGCACCGCATCACAACCTGACTTGCTCTTTTCTTGGCCTCCTTGTTTGGATTGGCTTGCTCCCAGCCCGTTCAATATTCTCCTTTTGGAGCGATTGTTCTGTATCCCTTCGGGCATGCCCGTGTACAGTGTTACAATTTATTTACCCACCAAAGAAAAAGAGATAGGAATAGATGCTACTAATTTATCTCTTATAGTAACTAGAAAGCCATTTCAAACATCAATCATAGTAATATCAATAGACCAAGTTAACAGTTGACTCTAATTTTTTTTTTAAATAATTGCTATAAAAATTGATTAAGGGTATTTTAGGGCACATAAAAAATCCTATTTTTACCCCATCCGTGATTAATTAAAAAAAAAATTCTTCCAAAACGCAATAAAACACTTTGGTGAATCGAAAATTCAGAAAACCCGAAAACCCTCGCTCACTGCCGTTTGCCATTAATTTAAGAAAGGATTATTAGACATGCCGCCTAGAAAGAAGAAGAATAAACCGGCCGCCGTCAGCGAAGTTCCGGCGAATAGCAGGTGTGATTTTTTTTTTTATATATTTTTTATCTCTGTTTATATGTGGTCCCAATTACTTCATAATGTTTTTGATTAATGCGCGCATGTATTTAATTAATTTTGTTGTTTGTGATTGAATTAAATTAACAATGTATAATAGTTGACGAGGCAATTCATTAGCGAATTATCATTTCCCTAATGAAATAACTAAACTTCTGACACTTTTTGCGAAAGTTTTATAAACTTTTACGAATTGAGCAAAGCACACTCTTTCTCGTCATCAAAAGAAAGAAAAAAGAATCCAAGGACAAATAATTAATTCACCAAAACAAGTTACTATAATAGATAGCATCATTGACATAATTACTTTTCTTAAAACAATTATTTTACTGGCCTAATTTTTTGTCTAGCATCCAGTCCAGCTGCTTAGCATTATCCATTAATCCTAGCTAATACAACTGTCCTTTATAGTTTAAAAAAAAAAAAAAAACTGTCCTTTATTGTTGGTAAAGATATTCTTCATCAATCTAAATTTCAATGTTTCCTTTGACTAAAAGAGGAGAAATGACTCATTATATAATCAGTTGAATAGGTAAATCAACAGTAATTTAGACAGAAGAATTGACTAAAATTAGGAAAGGAGCACGTTAGTAACTTTTCTGCATTATGTATATATAGAGAGAGAATTATATATTCCTCATGCTTTTTTAGATCATAATAATAAATATGATTCTTTAACGGTAGACTGAGGTCTTATCTTAGGATGGAAACATCAATTTTTTTCCTTCCCCTTTTTTGGGTGGGTGTAGGGGGACTAAACATGTTATTTATCTAGATGTTGAATCATAAATAGTTTTTGGAGCTCGTGCATAATAATGTAATAAGCCTTTCATTTTGGCACGAATCGATCTCTAACCTCAACCATTTAATTTCTAGTCTATTCCACAACTATGTCACATCATCAGTATTCCACTAATAATTTTATTATTTTAATAATGTTTATTATAAAATAAATTTTAATATTGTATAATCCCTATTACTAAAAATTAAATTTAAAAAATCTACATACACTATTTTTTTGAATATTCAACCCTACTAATCAATTATTAATTCAAAAATTGCAAATTAAATATAAAAAATAATTTATGAACCCTAATTGGATGAATGAATCCGAGTAAATAATTATAAAATTAAACTAAAACATAAAAGATTAAAATTGAAGAAAAAAATTAATTAATACTTAAGAAAAATGATAGTGGCATACTGGCACATGGGATGAGATACCAAAATGGGATAGAGGAACCACTTGATTTAGTAAATAGAAAAATAATAGCCACAAACTTAACTACGTATGAAAATAAATTATTTTTGAGTATATTGATTAATCTATCCTTATAATAAAAATACACAAAAACTCTTTGCGGTTAGATGCACAATGTGATCATCTGTTGCGTGCACCGGTCACATGCATCTCACGCGCCTAATCAACGATTAGGATTGGTGCGTCCAACGCACACTCTTCTCTAGGAGCATTAGACGGGCATTTATTTTTTATTAATTTTTTACAAACACGTGCATCTCACGAGCCATCAAGATTTTTTTTCTTTATTTGTTTAAATTTTTCTTTTTTTATTCTCTCCAATTACAATTTATTAATCCTCAATTAGAATTTATAAATCCTAAATTAGTTTATAAATCTCCAATTATAATTTATTAATTCTTAATTGGGATCACTATTGTCATAGAGAAAAGCATTATATATACAAATAAGCATTATTAGAAAATATGCATCATTATTTATATGAAAATACATATTCCTACTTATGAAAAAAATTATATATATTCCTATATTAACTCATATGAACTAATTTTTATGCTAGTCTTTTCTAATATTAGTATCAAATATGTATATTGTGTTATAAAAGTAAGGATTCCAAAAAGGAAAGACACATTTTTATGGGACGAACAAAAAAGAAAATACTAGAACAGTTTTATGTGACGGAAGGAGTATTAACAAATTTTTATGTGAGTTTTTTCCTATATATTATCAAATATAGAAAACATGTTAAAAGGGCGTCGGGTGTGTAAAAACTAGTACTCCTTCAGTCTCGAAACAACTTGTGAGAAAATAGTTGGCACAAATTTTATGAAAATCATGTTAAAAAATTAGTTTAGTGGGGAAATGTCTCACACTTAAAATAAAATGAAGGTTAAAAGTTTAAAGGATATAATAGGATCATGTTTATAAAAGAAAAGTGCAAGATTTTTGGAAACTGATCAAAAAAGAATTAAATACAAGTCCTTTAGGAAAGGAGTAGGTATGTTGTAACGTTAGCGACAATATTACAAACCTGATCCCTTTTACCTTATCATCAGAATTACTCATAACTAATCAACCTCTTTCGGAACTAAACTGCAATAATTATTGTTCATAATTTGTGAATTAATTCAGACAAAGTGAGAGAGAGAGAGAGAAAATCCGGCAAGGTTGGTGTATGGCCATGTGGGTAGTGGGCCCTAAAGAAGCAGGCATTGAGAGACAGAAATGAAACTGTGTGTAAATTAGGCCCACCAAACTAAATAAAAAAAAAATACAATAGTCCAATCATAACATAATGAAGAGAGTAATTAGTAATAGTGGTGTAGAAATTGGTGGTGGGCGTCTATCAATTGGACGTGACGGCGGGCCACGGCCGCTTTAGGGGCGGCGGGTCCCGGCGGTGATATTTGCAACTCCCAAATGATTGTTGACAACAATGTATGCCCAACTACAATTCATACATACTCCCATTTCCCATATAATACACACATAATATATATGTGTGATTTTTTATATTCATAAGTTATGGTGAGTGATGGTGACATCACACAAATTATGTCCATGTGTTGCAGCCTTATTACGCCATCAGAGTAAAAGAAGTCTAATTAAGTATCCACATAAGTCTACATGTTATATCATTATGTTATTATTACACATCATAGTAAATGAAATAAACAAAGACATGTTTACTTGGATCTTAGCTTTTCTTTTTAATTGGTCTTTCCATGTTTATTCAATAAATTTAGTTTTTTGTACTTTGATTTTATGTGAATTAGGTTACTATACTCGTATTAAAAATAAAATGTTTTTTTTTGTCATTTTCATCTAATGTGGAGCTGTAAATGAGTTAAGCTTCTTGCAATCTATTTTAAGTTCACATCTAATGAAATTTCGTTTAAGATTAATCATTCATCTTAAAGAGTAGAGCACGATCTTGATTTCAAACTAAAAGACTTTATCAATATGGCTAGAGTGACTAAAGAAATTAGCTTGTTAGCTTACGAGTCTATTTCCAATTAAGCTCGAGTTTAAGCTTAAGCTCGATTCATTTTTATGTTTTCAAACCTATTCATGGTGTTGAGCTTTAATTCAACTCCTTTATTGGTCTCTGTTTTCATATGATTGAAGCTAATTTAAATCTGATTATATATCTCACGAACTCGAAATGAACTCAAGCCCTCAAGATTAAATGTAAATAGCTCAAATAAATTTTGAGTTGAGCCCAAGCCCAAGAAAAAGCTAAATGAAACTGAGTTGGAATTTACTTCATTCATTTATAGTCTTAAGGTAAAAGCTTTTTTTTGTGTGCATTAATGAAGTACATATAAAGAAATCTTAGTATAATTAAGATAAACATAAAGTTCAGAAGATCTAATGTGCATTTTTTTAAGAAAAAATTGGTGAGGAGAAAATATGAGCCTAGTACAATATACCATGATATAGAGATAATATATATACCGATTTAGCCTAATAACAAGGGTTGTTGTCAGTTTTAACTCATAAATCAATAATTTAAATTTCAAAATGAATAAATAAAACCCGTGTCAATTTTGGAAAGTGCCATCAGAATAAAATTTGTATTATTGATTTAGTGGGCTTAACATTACTATCAACTGCTAAAACAGTATATATATTCTATCCGGCAATAATACATAATTATTTGGAATAAAAAATACTCCCTCCTTCCCATAACAAGTGGCTCATACTTTATGGGGGCGTTTACTTTGGTTGATAGGATAGATAGATAAAAATAGTATATGTTAATCCACCGTTTTACTTTGATGGATTGATTATTTTTTAGCTTGTTTGATCATCTAATCCTTCATATAGTCAATCCTATGTTTTATCAATCTATCATATCAAGCAAAGTAAACGCCCCCATAGGTACGGTTATTTAGATGAAGGGTAAAAAGTAGTTAAAGTGATATGGCCCACAATTTTTGAAGAAATAATTATTTCCTTATTTGAAAACGAGTCACTAGTTATAGGACAATTCGATATAGTATACGAATCACTTGTTATGGAACAGAGAGAGTACATATCATGCTTCAATTTCTGACGTTATTCCCAATTTAGTTTCTTACGTGTTGGGAGACGGAAGTTGAGAAGCGAAAAATGATGATACCTTGAGAGACTTGAATTGAAAGTAAGTTGGTTAATTGAATAATTGAAAAGTAGGGTTAAGTTTATGAGCCACATACGTCATATCTGAGTTTATGGGTGGTAAGTATGTTCCTCTTTAACCTAACAACATCTTCCACAATCAAAATATACAAAGGTGGTGTTCGATTGAATGGATTACACAGTACTTATAGTCTCATGATATGTTGTTCAATTAGCACTGTATGGATGGTTCTGATGCAGTCACATAGGCAAATGTAAGAAAAAAAATGTTATATTTATAAACTGATTATATTTAATAAAAAATTAAATAGTACTAATTCACTGTTAATTTTATTTAATTTAAATATTGTCTCATAATGTTCAATTTTCTTCATGTCATTAAAAAATAATCACTTTTAAGACTGATTGTGATAAAAAAATAAAATTGAACATAATAAGAAAATATAATTTGATCACGAGTATAAAATTACCATCATCATCATTATCTGAGCCGTACATGCAGTATTTATCAAGCACGATGGAATCTGCCATGGATTTGGCTAATTTAAAGCGCTTCAAACGTCTGCTTTAAATTTTATTTTGATGACATCTGAGACCGCACATGTAAGTCATGTCATGATGCATATATTTCTGAATCTAGTTTGACTGTGAAAAGTTTTGAATCTGCATATTGATTTGAAAAATATGGGGTATTTTTACGGTTCTTCAAGCAGACTTTTATTCCGTCAAAAAATCACTCAAAGATAGAGTTTAAAATTTTAAAGATCCATTATAAATTAATTTTAATCATCCAAGCTGGTATATTTGAAAGCTTCATTTTTTATTTGAGATGCATATTTCAAATCTATATTTGCAGACAATTTCATTTACCATAATCCTTGTGAATGATGTATGGGTAAAATGAATATTTTGTAACAAAAGATCTCAGTTTTGAATCTACCAAATCCGCTAGATTTTCCGTTATGTTATTACACATAAAGAAAATTTACCTAATGCACACCTCAAATATCAGAATATCAGTTTCGAGCTAAACTCATCATAAAAAATAGAAAGGATACAAAAAATAATTTCAATCACCCCAACTATTTTAGTGGACTCCTTTTGGGCTTTTGTTCCACTCAAATTCTGTAACGCCATAATGGGCTTAGTCAACTTTGTACATGTCTGCGCTTATACTTCCGGTAGCTTTTCCTTTTTCCCTCTTATTATTAATACAAAAATAAATCTGTTACATGTCTGTGATCACATTTTATTTTATTTTATTAAGACTAGAAACACGAACGGAATCTGCACAGCAGCAACAAGATTTCTACTCCCCTTAATAATCAATAGAAATTTCAAATAATATTTCATATATCATGTAAAATCAATAAAGTTGGGGTATTTTTGTTTAAATAATTTAGCATAAAATAAAAAGGGTTGATTGCCAGAAAAATCCCAACTTTTGGCCAAATTCTGGTTTTTCTCTTCACATTCTAATTTTGCGATGAAATTCCTCACCTTTTAATGTTTCTGATTTCTCCCCCGGCGAACATTTCCGGTCAAAATATATTACGCGCGCCACGCCTGAAAAGGACGTTGTACCCAATATATTGTCCTTTTCAGGCATGCTATCGATCAAAATATTGTTGATCTGTTAATTTCAATTGATCGGAAATGTTCGTCGGGGAAAAAATCAGAAACATTAAAAGGTAAGGAATTTCTTCGCAAAATTAGAAAGTGAGGGGAAAATCAGAATCTGACTAAAGGTCGGAATTTTTTTCGGCAACTAACCCAAATAAAAATAAAGATATCTAAGAAAGAAAAAATATAAAATCTATTAGAAGCCCAACAAACCCAGCCTACTCGAACCCAACAGCTTTGGGCCAACTCACAGGCGGGCTGGGCCGCGCCAGCTTGGCCCAATTACTACATGAAAAATATAAAGGCGAATAAAAAAGAAATAAATGGAAAGAATAGCGTGTGTTTTGGTGGGATTCTATTCTAGATTCTAGAATAGCATAACTGCATAAGCATAAGAAGCATCATTAATTTGTGGATTTATGGGTAGCCGCTCTACATCTTTGACTACATTCGATTCACCGCCACCTTCAATTCTAGGTTTTCCCCTATTCAAAAAAAGAAGGAAAAAAAAAAGTAAATTAAGACACACATTTTATAATTGGTAAGAAATTTTTTAATTAAGGTAATGCGGTTAAAAATTAATATTTTTTATAAAATAATGATGTATAAAGAATAATTTAGATCGTAGTCAAATATGATGATGATGATGATTCAAGAAGTTTTCCTTATCCACGTGGCACTGCCACATCGCCAATGGATACGTTAATTCAAGTCCACAGTGGGTAGGAGAGTGATTGTTCTATTACGTATACAATATTTCCTTATCCAAATACATACATATTTAAAAATGGGTGAATTTTAATAATAGCCTTTTCAAGATCACAAAAATTAATTATAGCACCCAACATTTAAAAGATAAATTCTAGCCTTTCTTGAATTTTTTGCCCTTCTTTCTAAATTTCCAGATTTTTCATTTTCCAAAAACAAAATAATTATTTCTTATTACTAAATATAATAGGAAAAAATGTGTGAGTTCACATAATAAAATGTGTGAATTCGTAAAAAAATGTTTGAATTCATAACAAAATGTGTGAATTCACGTAATAAAATGTGTGAATTTATGAATTCCTGAAATTAAATATGTGAATTCACATAATAAAATATGTGAATTCATGAATTCGTAAATTAAATATATGAATTCATATAATAAAATGTGTGAATCCGTTAAAAAAAATGTTTGCATTCACAACAAAATGTGTGAATTCATGAATTCGTAAATTAAATGTGTGAATTCAAATAATAAAATGTGTGAATCCATAAAAAAAAGTTTGAATTAATAAAAAATGATAATTAAGAAAATAAGGACAAATAAGTCCAAAGAGTTTGAAAAGTGCCAGAATTTATTTTTTTTAAAATGGAGTGCTATAATTTATCTTTACGATGTTCAAACGGCTAAAATCACTAAATATCTCTTTAAAAATTTTGTACTAACATTTAATTGTGTTTGAATATATATGATTGTGAATATGGTCTGATCGGGACCATCTAACACAAACAACTCTTTAACATATTTAATATTTATTCCATGCTTATTGCTCACAACACGAAAAGAATTAATCTGGAAAAATTATTACTCCCTTCGTTCTTTAATAAATGTCCTACTCCTTCAAAACACACATATTAAGAAAATTGATAATTTACTCTCTTTATCCTTAATTAATAACATAGAAAACATAAACAAGTTGATAATCTGCATTAATGACAAGGATATAATGGGAAGTTTTACATTATTTTTCTCTAAAATTTTGAAATAGGACACTTATTGAGAAACAAAAAAAATGAGCTAAAAATGACACTTATTAAAAAACGGAGGGAGTACTAATTTACTACTCCCTCCGTTCTTTAATAAGTTTCCTACTCCTTCAAAACACACATATTAATAAAATTGATAATTTACTCTTTTTACCCTTAATTAATAACATAGGAAACATAAACAATTTGATAATCTGCATTAATGACAAGGATATAATGAGAAGTTTTACATTATTTTTCTTTAAAATTTTGAAATAAGACACTTATTGAGAAACAAAAAAATGAGCTAAAAATGACACCTATTAAAAAACGGAAGGAGTATTGATTACTCGTCAAAAAAAAAAAAAACCATTGATTAGCGTACCTGAATCTTGACTAATCCAATTTCCGACCGTAAATGACAGCCTTACCCCTAATGTGAACCAAACATTAAACCAACAAAATCCATAATTGTCTTGACCAGCCACATTCTCTAGAAACTATTTGAAGAAAATTAATTTATGTAGCATTTCTAGAAAAGAAAAAAAAAAAGTAATTAATTCAAATGCGTTGAATTGTAAGCTTTTGAAGTTGCCAATGGCGCTTCTATTTCTTTAACTAACTTCTCAACCAAAACCCATTTGCCCATCAACCGTTAAACACGCATTTTCATTTCAATGGAGACGGAGAATAACAGAGCAGAAACTGTGAAAGAAGAGAGAGAAGTAAGAGAGAGAGGGATGGAAAACACATTGAGCAATCAAAGCATCATGAAAAAGAAAGAGAAGAGGCAGAAGAAGCAAAAGAAGAAGAAGTTGAGCTATTATTTAATTCCGAGATTTGCGTGTATGAGAACAGACGACGGCGTTCCGGCGGCTGAGACGCCAGCTGCCGACGGCGGTTTCGACATGGCGGCGGCCGGTCGCAACGGGAGGGATCACTCACCCACCCACCTCGTGGTTACGGTCAATGGGATTATTGGAAGGTACAAAAGTAGCAATGGGATATGTATATCTTGAGCTTCAAATCTTTTTATTTTTTATTTTTTTATTTTTACTTTATCAAAATATTGATAAATTTTGATGTGGTTGCAGGGCTCAAGATTGGAGGTATGCAGCCAAGCAGTTCGTGAAGGCGTTTCCAAATGATGTTTTAGTACATTGTGAGCTCATTTTTTTTGTATTTGCATCTGTTTTTTCGATTTAGTTGATCTGTCTAGCACTGTTTTTTTTCTCTGATTATAAATTTATATGCCCAAATTTGTTTCATGTTATACTCCCTCCATCCCAAAAATTTAGTCTTAGAAGTTGTGGCACATAGGTTAAGAAATGAGTTTCTTATATTTTATAATAAAATTGGAAAGAGAAAATAGCATTTGTGACTGTATTTTTGTCAAATCATGAGCTGGAGATGGCGAGAGAGAAAAAAAAGATTTTTTGCATGACATAGACATAGTGTGTAATTTAGATGTTATGTTAAAATTGTTTATTACTCCCTTCATCCCGTTATTTGTGACTCATATTTTTTGGGCATGAGAATTAAGGTGTCAAAGATAAAAAAATGGTATGGTCCACACTTTTTAAATGGTTAATTTTTGCTATTTTGGGTTTGGGCCACCAATAGCGAGACAGCCCAAAAAGGAAAATGAGTCACTAATAGTAGGACGGGGGGAGTATGTGTTATGAGTATTGTAGTTTCTATTTTGGTATGAGACTAATTTGTTGTGATGCCTAAATAAGGAAACTAAGACTGAACTCTTGAGACAGAAGGAGTATGAATTAAGCAGTTTCCTATTTTGGTGGTGGTATACATAGATTCGATTCATATGAAGTAAGCAAATTATTAATATTATTCTTTTAATTTGTGCTTACTGGATGATTTATAAACAGATTGTGCATATATTGTGATGCAGTTGCAATTATCCCTTGGAATTTGAGTACTTCTTTATTGGCTGAACTCCTTTTCTTCATAACAAAGTTCCAAGTTGTCATAGATTTTTGTGATCTTTTGAAAATTATAAGTGAAGTGAAAAAGTATTGAATCTTAAGTTTAGCCTAATTGTTGTTGATGAACATTACATATCCTATCCAGGCAGTGAGTCCAATACTTGGATGTTGACATTCGATGGTGTCGATGTTATGGGGAAGAGATTAGCAGATGAGGTTTGTAAATTGCAATGCGTTTTCTGGAAAAATCTTATATGACTTGAGCTGCTGCTTGAATCAAATTACAAGCTTAGAGGTGTGTTGGTTGCCTTATTCGCTTGTCAGGTGAATTCTGTTGTCGCTCGTCATCCAAATCTTCAGAAGATTTCTTTTGTAGGTCACTCACTTGGTGGCCTCATAGCCAGATACGCTGTTGCTTTGCTTTACCAGCAAACAAAACACGTTGAGGAGAAAGGCGAACAAGTTGGGGATGAGTCTGCAGCTGCTAGATCGTCTCTAGAAGAGACACGGAGAGGAGATATTGCTGGACTCGAACCTGTCAACTTCATTACCTTTGCAACTCCACATCTTGGTTCAAGAGGCCATAAACAGGTACCATATATATGCACATTATCTTGTAGTAAGGACT
Source organism: Agastache rugosa (assembly GCA_031470985.1). Taxonomy (NCBI): domain Eukaryota; kingdom Viridiplantae; phylum Streptophyta; class Magnoliopsida; order Lamiales; family Lamiaceae; genus Agastache; species Agastache rugosa. Next base: position 4,920,121 of record CM062601.1, on the reverse strand, counting down.
ATGAATTTTGAGAAAATGCATCAATATTCTTTGTCTTGGTTTGTAAGCAGATTTATCTTGCAGGTTCCGGTTTTCTGTGGGTTTTACAGCATGGAGAAATTAGCATCTCGTGCCTCGGCTCTACTTGGAAGAACAGGGAGGCATCTGTTCTTGACTGATTCTGATGATGGGAAAGATCCTCTTCTGCTGAGAATGAGCAGCAACTCCCAAGATCTTAAGTTCATGTGAGCTTCTAATGAATCTCTTTATTAGGTTCTTCACATTTTCAAGCATTGCTAAATTGAAACATTGAAAATTTATCACTTACTACTGCATGCAGATCTGCTTTGCAGTCATTCAAGAGGCGCGTTGCCTATGCAAACGTACGTTTTGACCGTATCCTGATGTTGTTTGTACAACGTCGTCCTTCGTTTTCATTTATAAAATGTAGCCTAATGGTGTCACAGAATAGATTCAATTGCTTGTAAATGTTCCTTCTTCATACTTAGATGTTCCTCTTTGACACTAAACCTTAGATGTTGTGGGGTGGAGCTCATCATCACTGCGTCGTCGGAGTGAGCTTCCGAAGGTATATTTACTGCTTGTTTATGCATATCAGAGTAAAATTAATATCTCACAGTGTGTGTGTGTGTTTCTTGTAGCGTGGGAGTTTAGAGAGAGATGCTAAATACCCACACATTGTGAAGGTGGAAACATCAAATGTTGTGAGAGAAGTTTCTTTGGAAGTCAAAGTTGGTAGAGGCAGCAGAACCAGAGATATGGAAGGTGTGTGTTTCTTTCATGCAGCTATAATATAATTCTTGATTTTATTTCTACTAAACAATTTTTGTTAATCTATAACTGATGAGATTGACAGTTTTAATTACATGACATGATATGAACTCCTCAACATTATTTAATTTGTGTTTACGTTGTAGAGAGAATGATCAAAGGGCTAAGTAGGCTGAATTGGGAGAGAGTGGACGTCAACTTCAGCGGAAGTATACAAAGACTTCTTGCCCACAATACGATACAGGCAAGTTAATTAAGGTTTATTAATCTCTAATTACGAAATAGGGACTGCCCTCATGGTGCAGTCGACTGCACGTACGGGAGACATCCCCTAACCCTAAATTTATTTTCTTGGAAGGAAGTAGCTAATTAAATTAAATAAGCTTCAGAGTTGAGAGCTCTGTTTCACACTGTATTGCAGTGCTCCAAATGACCACTCTCAATAATATTCTTGTTGTGTTATAGGTTGCAACGCAATGTATCAATTCCGATGGTGCAGATGTAATACAGCATATGATCGATCATTTTCAATTGTAAGAGACCACATTGAGTTATTACGTAGAGTAGAGGAGCTTCACGTGCATATAATCATAGAGAGAGAGAGAGAGCTAAGCTAGCATGCTTGTATGAAATTTTGCCTCATTTATTTGTTTTGATCCATATCATTAATATTTTAAATATAAAAACAAAAGCTTCAGAATCCTGCGCAATGAATGCCCCCTCTCCACTCTTGTGCGAGAGAGGCAAAGCATAATGCCGACATAATACAAAATTATGCCGATATATATGATGTTGTGCCAACGTAAATTTGTGTTTTTGCCGAGAATAGTGCAATGCACTTAAATGTCCTATAGAATTTATCTGCAAGAGACTAGCATTCTCAACCAATATCAACAAGAACATAGATTTGCGAATAATATTGGAGAACTAAAAAAAAGAAATTATCACCATTAGCAACAATTTAAAGCAAACCTTTCACTTCCCTTCCTTTTGGATCAAAATGCAGTCATTTTAATGATGTGGATCAAAATGACATTATTTTGATCCACACCATTTCTAAAATAAAAATGAATGGAGGGTTTAATTACATTAACATGATGCAGTTCATTGTGACATAGTTGTTATTTAAGGATGTATTTTGTAAACAAAAATTATGATGCCTACATATAAATGATACTACTACTATATTCTACCTAAACTAGTATATATTTTTTTAATATAGTACACAGTAGTACATATATGGTGGGGACAGTTTGAAAATACGCAACATATGAAAATGAAATACCATAAGCTCAGCGCCCCACCAACTCAGTCACATATCCCTATATAACATTCTTGACACAATAAACTATACAAAATTCAAGAAATGTCACTATAATATCTTTTTTTGCAGGTAATTTGAAAAATCCCATTGTTTTTTCTTTTTCTTATCATTCCCTTATTTTGCAGCTGTCTTTCTTAATGTTATTGTATCCACTTGGGCTCATCAAACGAGGACATAATAAAAAGGTGGTTTCTCTTTTGCCTTTTGGGGGTTTTTTGCTCTAGTTGTTATCACTCTCCATCTCTTGCAGAATACCCTTTTGTCTTGCAACTTCAATCATTGTTGTAAATCAATTTCATCATTTATATATTAGTTCTTGTTCATTCTTCTACCCTAAAATCAACCCTTTTAACAAGTCAGTTGCTGATGAAATTCTTCTAGCTAGCTCTTTCTGTTTTAAGTTAACTTGTTCAGTTCTGCTATTCTTAAACTTTTTCTTTCCTCGATTTCAAAAAAAAAAAACTTTTTCTTTCCTCTCTCTCTCTCTCTCTCTCTCTCTCTCTCCAAAATATTCAATGTCCTGCATGAAATTGAAGTGTATGATTCAATGTCTGCTGGCAATGGAATTCTTACTCCTCTTACCAAATTTAAATCCACTCCATTTCATGGCTCAAGGTAAGTAAACTTAAAAACTGTCCAATTTTCTTCAAACTATATACATTTATGCATATAGGGTGACATTATTAATCCATGTATTTATCCTACATTTTTCAGGAAGAAAATTATCCACACTGTCCAATCTCACAGTGGTAAGGTTTCTTGAATATATCTCATTCAATGTACCATTTATTATGCTTCATGGAGTAATGATTTAATGAATTTGTGTGTGTGTGTGTGTGTGTGCAGAGAATAAATGAAGAAAAGGTGATGAAAATGAGAGCAGTGATAGGATCAAAGCCTCCAAGATGTGATAATGTGATTAGGTGCAAATCTTGTGGACATTGCGAGGCAGTTCAGGTTCCAATTGCAAAGGAATTCATCTTCCAAAATCAATTTCATTTTCATGCAAATGCAAATGCAGCCCCAAAAATTAATGTTATTGCATATTCGAGAGGAGATGATATTGCAAACTACAAGCCAATGTGTTGGAAGTGTAAATGTGGAGATTTATTTATCAATCCTTGAGTGTTTTATATGTCGATATAAGTTTTTCCTTGTGTTAATTAATTTCTCTAATCAAATTTATAGCATGGACATTATTCCTTTTTCTCGCTCTATCCCGATATATGCCACTGAAAATGTGAAATCGCTTCCTAGGAAAATTGGAAATTACATTAGAAAGGGAGATGTATATTAAGAAAGCTAGTGGAATTGTTATGAATGGAATAAAAGTACAAATTAAAGGATTTTCCTTCAATCAATTAGGAGTTTTCTCCAAATTTGTCCATCAATTTCTTTCATTAAGAATAGATTATCATCAAGTTTTTCGACCTAAAATTATGATTAGTTCGTGTATTTATATGCAATTAAACCTATTATTTAATATTATTATGGTAATTTTTAAATTTAAAGGAGCAAAAAGAATATGGATGACTCTTGTATGACAATCTTTGTTGCGGTATTTGAGGTTTTTCCCTTTAAATCTCTCTCAACAAAAAAAAAAGTTATCATGAGAGAAATTTTGAAGAAGTGATGGCTACATCAAGTGATGATTTTATAATCGATTAAATTCGAAGGGAAATTTAGTTAGTACAGAAAGGAATGCAGCTTTTTGTATCAAACGAGTCGGGACTTAACCAACACGTGATTGTAACACTCAAATATCGCTTTCCAACCGCATAAATGCATTTTAATTTTTAACCAGTTACGATTGGGTGGATAGTAATATATTCTGAACTTTTTTATTTTTTATTTTTGGATATTTTTTTTTCCGTTATTACTCTTTCAAATTAATTGTAAAGGCGCGACCTGTCGCATTTTGAAGATGTTAATTGTTAATCCTCATTTCATACATACATTCATGAATATTCCATGATGCCTATAAATAGAGGCGGTCGCGGTTCGGTTCGGTTCCGGTTTCGGAACCGAACCGGCGGTTCTCGGTTCCATCCCAAATGAATCGGAACTGAACCGCCAACCACTTCGGTTTTGGTTCCAAACCAGAACGCAAGTTCGGTTCGGTTCCGGCTGTTCCAAATCGGAATCGCATGTTTTGGGGTTCAAATTTTTTTCGTTTTTTTGCTACTTTTTCTTGTTTAATTGTAATTTTGTGCATTCTAATGTAACATTTAGGTGAAATAAATATGAATTGTAACATAAATATAGATAAAAAAACATAAAAAAAAATAGGAGGAACCGGCGGTTCGGAATCGAAACCAGCGGTTCACGGTTCCGCAACTTTGGAACCGAAACCGAACCGCCGTCGATACGACTCTCGGTTCCAAACCGGAACCGACGGTTCTGTTCCGATTCCTGAACCGCCGATTTCGGTGCGGTTCCAACTCTTTTGGCCACCTCTACATATAAATTATTCGTATTATGTAGAAAAGATCATATTTGAATATTTAATAAATTAAGAAATTGTTTGAAAATATAGTTGTTCACATTTGTCCTGGATTTGAGTCCAATGGGCCCGAATCACACGGCCCAAATATTTTCCTAGTTTGTGGGGGTGATTCTAAATGTAGCCCCCATTTTTTTCCTTATAGTCCCTCGTATTAAAAAATATAAATAAATGTATTATATCACCCCTGTAGCCCCAAATTAATTTGAAGAAAAAACCAATGATAAGAAATCGTGAAGGGATACAAAGCTTTGTTTCTTGAATTCTGGGTTCTATAATGCGAATTAATATTGTAGAATATTGACGAACTTCGAAGAAGAATAAGGGAATGGATGGCCCTTTTTATAGGAAAAATCGACCAAAAAATAAATTGGGCACCCCTCTGCAACTTCATCTTCAAACTCATGCATGATAAGGTTATAAACTTCCTGCAAAACAGATATTAATGTTCTAGTTAGTGTCCAGAATGATAAGACATCAAAATATCAATTTTTATTTCTTATTCGCCATCTTAGCCAAATTATTCAAAAACCAACCCAAAAGTTTGTGAAAGTTAAATAACTCTTTTCAACAGTACATACTCAAGAATCGATTAATTGTAACAATTTCTCAAAGTCATCAAATGGTAATTTTTTCATTTTTTTTTTCTTTCCAATATCTTGACATCCATAGGCGGCTGCTCAAAAAGGGGTTATGAATTGGGTATTTTTTGTTCTTGTTAAATTGGAGCTAAGGTGTAAAGTAGTAAATCAATTAATACTTTAATTAATTTTGAAATAGAAGAGCTATGAAAAGAAAAATGAGGACTATATTTAGAATTACCAATTTGTGGGGAGAATTTACTATGTGGATAGCCTTTTTTAGCACATATGTTAACTTTCTCAAGAATTCTTGCGATTTATGCACAATAAACATATTTAGTACATATTATTATGAAGATTTTCTCAAGACCAATTATCACATTCTAAACATATCATTTAAATTACGTTTACATTTAGATACTAACCACTACATAATCATATTACATAACATAATCTAGATGGCATTGAGTAGATTAATCAAGAAATCAATTGGGATTAACAAAATTTTTCGAGATTCAAACTATAAAGAGTACGTTTACTTTGATGGTAAGGGAAAATAAAATTCTCTTCCTTTACATTTCTCATTTCTTATCTCTTTTTTTATAGATTAGAATTTCACCCGTTCTTATTCCTTCTTTTCACTTCAAGGAGGGAAAATATTATCATATTTTTCCTCCTTGCCCTAACCATCAAAATAAACGCATCCAAATAGTAAATCAAAACCGATATGTTTAATAAACCTGCAATTATTTAGCTTCTTGAAAATCAAGAAAAAACAGATTGGTTTAGCAGTCATCGAACAGAGCATCCGTAGCATACTTCAATAGCAATCTAGTCGGGCCTTAATAATACATGAAAAAATCCATCTCTACGTTACCCGATAAACCGAGCTGAGTTTCAAATCAAACCTCGACTCAAAACTCACATTTCATGTTTCACTAGATTCACCGTCTCTAAAAAAAAATACACAAAAAATACGAAACTATAAAACTAATTAATATTCAAAACAGAAAAATGCAAACCTATCCAAACTTAAATTCAAAACTACAAATATAAAAAGAGGAAAATAGAAATGTAAGAAGTCTGAGATCAGAATGGAAAAGAAATAATGAAAAGGAGATTGATGAAAAAAAAAAACTAAGTACAGAAAATAAAAGTAAATATAAAAGTTTACTTGAAAAGGCTAAGATTTTGTGTTAGAGCAAACAGTCACAGAGAGGTGCATTCAATTAGCATGCCAATTGGTTTGCGCCACCATAATATATGGAGCAAAAGGAGTTTGTAAAAGAAAAAAAAGAAAATACGATAGAAATAAAGTTGAACAATATAATTAACTTAAAAAAGAAGTAGAAGTCTTTCTACAAACATATAACATAATTGACCAGGCATCACTTACAGTAAGAAAACTTCAAATTCACTTGAAAATCGGAATTTATTGAATTCTCTTAACCAAGTTTGGGTCTCTCTGTTGTGATCAGCTTACCAGAGATATTGTGAAGTAGATATATATTATGATCGAACCATGTAAACCAACTCTCTAGAATATATTACCTGAAAAAAGTTTGATAACAGAACCTATAAGCGAACTGCTTCTTATGTGAGTGCATATGGTCAACATAGGATGCTCGAATAGCCCTACAACAAACAAACACTCAGTTTCCATCATAAGATGAACACAAACACTATCACAAACAAACGAAGCAAAAGAAGTATACTAACACTTAAATATCAAGGATATAAAAATACCTTCGCATGAGAAAATTTCAAAAAAAACAAAAACAAAATGATGCACCATTATTGCCACATGATTCACATAAACAGCAATATGAAGAAAGCTATTCAGTTTCCTTAATACTTGTGTACTCTTAAATGTGCACCAGAACTGTGTTGTGTTACTATAGGAGCAGCAGCAAAATGTTCAAATCAAGATTTACTATCTATGTTCGTGAACACAACACAGACCCGAGATATAGTAAAGTTATTATACAAAATATCAAAGTATCAGATTAAATCAACTTACTATAAGATATTAATACAAAAATTGTATAAAAAAACCCAGAAGAGATCTGCTCCTTATGAAATATGGAAGCTTGAATAGCCTACTACATACAAACTACGCCAAACAAACAGATGTACTTCAAAATTAAGAATATTGAATATAAACCAACAATAAATTTCTATGAAATCACGCTAATAAAATGCTAACAGACTACTTTACCACTTTCTTATATAGAGGTTAAAAAAACTGAAGAGAGTTTCAGCTACACCACGGATGCAGATGTTGTGCTTGCAATTAGCATGCCGTATGGGTCACCAGAAAAGATACAGGAAGGACTTTCTCAAAACCCAAATCACCAGAAATAGAAATAAAACTACAAAAACTTTACATGATTTAGGGTTGAGGAGCACAAATAGAAAAATAAGTAATGTTGGCACAAGCTCAAAATTAGGTAAAATAGGAACAACACAATCTAATGTTATTGGCTTTTCACTTGAGAAACATAATTTATTGGCTTTTCACTTAATCAAGTTCTGGTCTCTCTGTTCAAAAGAGCATTACCCTAGATAAAGTAATGTTAATATATAAATGACCAAAACATCAATGTAACTCAACTCTAGCAGATATTACATGAAAAAAGTTGTATAACACAGCCTAAAAGTGATCAGCTTCTTATGTGAGTGCATAAAGTCAACAATGGAAGCTCAAATGGCCCTAACAAAACACACAGTTTCCATCATAATCATACTTGATGAAGAAAAAGTAGTATTTTAACAATTCAAGATCAAGAAAAAAATTATCTTTACGAGATAAAGTTTCAGAAAAGCATACCACCAACGACAAATTTTCACAAGATTAGTTGGCAGTGCATCAAATGCAGATAATACCAGAAACCATGAAGGAGTAAAGTTCGTGAAAGGTGAGGCAGAAAATTGTTTCAAATTAATGAAGCTGAAAAAAGTGACCTTAACCATCCAGTTTGTTACCAAATCAATGAGTAAGAACAAACATCCAGATATGAAACCAAAGAAAATGATGAGTATGAGACAGAATATGGATTATATAGCACCACAGTTCTTCAAAACGATCTCCAATAACCAGAAATGAAACAAAACTCAATTTGTAATATTTCTCTAACTAAATGAGATGCATTTCCTATGAAGTTCTTTAGACAAATCTTTCAACAATTCACGGCATATTTGAGAACTACTAAATCTGATTAAATAAAACCTTTATGTCCCACATGATTCGCATGAATGATTAGAAAAGAGAAAGCTATTCAAGTTCCTTTCTTAATGTGCACCATAACTGTGATGAGTTACAATAGGGGAAGCAAAATGTTTAAATCAAGATTCTGTGTGTGCACAAACACAGACCAAAGATATTTTAAAGTTATTATATGAAAGATGAAGGTGGTCTAGACTCAAAATTTTGAAGGTAAACATTTCAAGGGGTAAACGGAGAAAAAAGAAGATGAAAAAGAAATATATAAAAACATAGAAACAACAAATATATACTATAGAATCCTTTCTCTTTTTTGATGCATCACCATCTCAGAATGCGGAAAATTGATAAAAACATAAATAAATAAACAAATAAATATATATACACATATATACAACATAATCCCTTTCTCTTTTTGATGCATCGCCACTACAGAGATTCAAAAGGATAAATAAATACATAAAATAGAAAAATGACGGAGATACATAAAACATAATCCTTTATCCTTTTTTATGAATCACCATCTAAGAAGAAGGAAAAAATAGAGAAAAATAAGTAATAGACATATTTAAGATAAAATCCTTTTTGATGAGTCACATAAAATGAAAAGAAAGAATAAATATACTAAACAGAAAGAAGTATATATAAAACTTCCTTTTCTTTCGATGCATCACCATCTCAGAATGAGGAAGATTGATAAAACATAAATATATATATATATATATATATATATATATACATATAAAACAAAAACCTTTCTCTTTTTGATGCATCACCATCACAGAGATTAAAAGGGATAAAGAAATACATAAAATAGAAAAATAACGGAGATATATAAAACATAATCCTTTATCCTTTTTGATGAATCACCAAAGAAGGAAAAAATAAAGAAAATAAGTAATAAAAACATATTTAAGACAGAATCCTCTCTTTTTGATGAGTCACCATCTCAAAAGAAGGAAAATTAATTACAAAGAAAAATATATAACAAAAATCTCTTGGATGAGTCAGCATCTCAGAGATAAATATAATACACATAAAATGAAAAGAAGGAATAAATATACTAAACAGAAAGAAATATATAAAACAAAATTCCTTTTCTTTTCGATGCATCATTCACCATCTCAGAATGAGGAAAATAATAAAAATAAATAAATAAATAAATAAATAAATATATATATATATAACATAATCTTTTCTCTTTTTGATGCATCACCACCACAGAGATTAAAAAGGATAATGAAATACATAAAATAGAAAAATAACGAAGATATATAAAACATAATCCTTTATCCTTTTTGATGAATCACCATCTCAGAAGAAGGAAAAAATAAAGAAAATAATAATAGATAAATATTTAAGATGGAATCCCATTTCTCAAAGATAATACATATAAAAAAAGAAAAAATAAATTTTTAAACAGAAAGAACTATATAAAACAAAATTCCTTGTCTTTTTGATGCATCACCATCTCAGAACAAGAACCAGGTAAAGTAACAAAAAACGAAATTTTAAATACATAATATTTTCTCTTTACAATGAAGACATCTTAAGAGGTTAAACAGAAGAAATAAGAAACATATTAAACCTTTCTCCGTTTTTATAACAGATAAAAGGAACAAAATGTATAAATAGAACGAAATGTATTAAACAAAAATCCCTTTCTGTTCAATGGATACCATCTCAAAACAAGGAAAAGTAATAAAAAACGAAATTTATTCTCTCTTTCTAATGAAAAACATTTCAAACAGAAGAGATGAGAAATATATTAAACATAATCCTTTCTCCTTTTTTATAAATCACCGCCTCAAAAGACTAAAAAATATATAAAACAGAATATTTTCTTGTTTCTGATAAAAGAGCATGAAAAATTAGAGGAAAAAAAAAACTTTTTGAGAGAATTTTAGTGATAAAAACAGAATAAACACAAAACACATCCTCAAAAGCTAAAGAGATGATGAAACATAGTTTTGAAAATTTACAGTACAAATTATTACTAATTTTCATTACAAATTATTACTAATTTTCATAGTCAAACAAGTACTATGCACATAACCAAACTTACTGTTTAATATACACTTATTTAGAACTTATAATACAATTATGAAGAATTACAGGTACATGAAGATATTAATAAAAACCAAATAGTGAAAAACAAATTTCGATTGTCTTTATAGGTTTTTAAATTCATGTTCATAAAATAAAATTGCTGTGTGTAACTGTTTAGTGCGAATATAACATATCTTTTGGTATAATCATATACAAGATACGTAAGCTGAATCGCAATATCGTGAAACTGATAGAAGTTAACATAAAAGGCACACAAACCAAATAGATATGCAGATCAATATTTCTTTATGTTAACATCAGAAAAGCTTACCACAATTCCAAACTTGTCATATTTAAAACAAAACAAAACTGAAACTAACCTTGTGCTTTTACTTTAATACTTCAATGGCAATTTTCATAACTGCCCCAGAATCCAAAAGTGTCAACCCTTTTCCCGACGTTACGATACCTGCATGCTTATAGAAATCGGGTTATCACCACCAGAATCTGTCCGGAAAACGCCACGACTTCGTCTTCGAGACAAGGGAAGAAAGAACATCTCCGTCTAGGAGAGAGAAGGAATAAAGAACGTCGAGTTTAATTGGCCGAGAAAGGGAAAATTTTCAGACGGAGAGAAAAGATTATAGAATCGTTGGTTGGGATGGCAATACTTAGACAGAGAGAGAAGAGTAGATGGATGCGGCGTAATTATCGAGAGAGACTGAAAACCCTAATGCCCAAATCGAAGACTTTATTAACGGTAATCTAGTCGGCGATTTCACCGCAAATAAACACAGAGAGAGAGAAACGAAACCCTAATTTTGGCTTTACAAAGAAAATTAAGTCTCCCTTTCTTTTCTTATATTTAATACTAGTAAGCAATCCGTCGAAATTCAACGGGAAATAACTTTATGTTTTAATTTATATGTATACATTTTAAAAATAAGTTTATATTTTATTTAGAAGTTATGATATTGTTCGCGTTAATTATTAATCAAACTCCTTAACAAATTAATTTTATTTCACGTATCTAAATTGATAATTAGGAATGACAATGAATTGAGTATACTCATTTATTATGTATTTTCTAAATCTAAATTTGTTTAAAATTTTTCTACATATTCGTCCTAATCTCGGTTAAAATAGTGACTTTACTGTACATACTCGTCTCAAATCCGTTGAGTAATACTCGATAAAAATATGAACACTCCAAGTAATATTAATTAAAATTAGTAAAAATCCTTCTTTCTATGTTATTTGAACCGTCTCATTGGTTTATTCTAGAATACTCGATAAAAATATAAACAAAGTTAATATTAATTAAAATTAGTAAAAATCCTTCCTTTTTAAGTATATTTGAACCGTCTCGTTGGTTCATGCTAATTAAATCGATATCTCTAAACTTTGCCAATTTTATAATATTAAATATATATATATATATATATATATATATTATACATGAATTAAGAATGTATAAAATAAGGATTTATAAGAATGCATTCCGAAATTGTTATTATTTTAATATGTGTAATAGAATAAATTAATTAAATAGAGGAAAAGATAAATATGAGATGTGATTAATAGATAAACATGTGATATTTCAAGAATATGAAATTAATAAAAATTAGAATATATTTGAATTAAAATTAGATAAATTACCAGAATAAAGGAAAATCTGAACGGAGCACCGTGGATGAGACAATTTTATTTTCATATTAGTAATAGATTTATTTTTTGCTTCTGAAATTAACTGTTGGGCTGGACTGAAATTTGAAAAGCGACCTTCCTTATTTTTATTTAGGCCCAGATATATATGTTACTAATATTCGGGTCCCGATGTATGGATGTCGATGATTAATTAAAGGGCAAAAAACATATAAATTCCCGAACTTTTTTGAAATTCTGTTTTATTTTCCGACCTTTTAATTTTTCGTCTAAAATCTCCACATTTTAATTTGTTTGATTTTTCTCCCGCGTTCAATTTTTCCCAAATTAAAGCTGAGTTGGACTTCGGAAATACTTATATGGCAAATCGCCCTAACTAAACAAACGTTGTAGTTTCAAGAACGTGTAAACGACGTCATTTTTTATATCTAACATACATGAATATAAGATTATGGCACAAACAAACTTGCCACGAAAGCGAGTAATTTATGCCACATAAGAGCCACGCGTAATCCATTAGACCACGTAAGCAAATAAAATTAACAAGTCAGCTTAATTGCACTGGAATACTTCATCGGGAGAAAAATCAAACAAATTAAAAGGTGGAGATTTTATACAAAAAATTAAAAGGTCGGGAAATAAACCAAAATTTCAAAAAAGGTTGGGAATTTATATGCTTTTTGCCCTTAATTAAATTAGTTATAAATTATCAAAATTAAATATATTACTACAATTATTGTATTTGTAAATGGTAAAGGTTATGAAATTTAAACATTATATTACAACAATAATCTAACATAACTAATAGCTGTATTGCATTAAAAAAAAAAAACGTTGAAAAGTATTACATTTATAAGATCGGAATTTAAGATTCTTTTGAAGGGATCCTTATATCTCTTTTTGTTTGGACAAAATATGAGAAAGGAAATTTCAAATTCACGCGCATTCAAATTAATAATTAAACATATATTTATTAAGCCCTTTTAACGTGGGGAAATTATATCCTATATATACACGTAGTACACCCATCTGTCACATGAAAATATTTTAATAATATAATTTATGAATTTCCCTTCAATGTGTATGAATCCTATAAATTTAATTTTCAAATAAAAAATAATTTATCAATCAAACGTCAAAAAGAGCAACACAAAAAAAGAACTAAGTCAATGTTATTTTAGTAACATAATAAGATCAAACATACATACTCCGTTCTATAACAAGTAACTTATATTTTATGTGCACAGATATTTAGGTGAAAGGTAAAAAATGGTTAAAATGGTATAGCCCACAATTTTTGAAGAGATAATTATTTCCTTATTTGGAAATGAACCACTTGTTATGGAACGACCCGATATGATATACGAGCCGCTTGTTATGAAACGGAAAGAGTATAAGATAAGATATAGATTACATGTGTATACATAACATATATATATATATTTATGATGTCATGAGTAATTAAGCAAGTCTGGGTTGGAGTGAAATTCTATTAAGGATTAACATGCACTACACCCACCTTCAAATGGGAGGTGAATGAAGTGCATGTACATATAAGATATAATTTCTCCTGAATTTACATAGATACACACGTGGCTTGTACGCGTTGTGGTGAAATACCAAAATGCGACAAGAAATCTGGCACCATAATAAATCTCATGCCATGATATATTGGGGCAGTTTTTCCAGCTAAAATACAAATCTCTCCACGTAAATGCCGCAAATTAAAACTTAAATAGTACATCAATAAAATGACCTTCGAAAGGACACAAAGCTAAAATCGAACATCAAAATTGGTGTGTGCGTGTGTTAGCTTATTGGTAGAATAGTTAATGTTTGGGCCAAAAGTCACGGGTTCAAGTCCACCGTCACGCGGCCTTTAAAATTTCTTTTAATGTTTGTTCAAAAAAAATACCAAAATTGGGGAAATTACAAGTTATTACCTCTTAAAAACAAACAAATTTTCTTGAAATTAATATACAGCAGAAGATTATGAAAACGAGGTCCACATGCACGCATAATATAAAGTGCTATATATAGTAAACAATATATTTTTCTTCTTTAATGTTTCATTAGCGTGTCATTTCCGCTATTGTGAGCAAAATTAACAACAAAATACAAAAATTTGGGGATTTCCGTATCGTTTTGGATAAAAAAAATGCACTAAAACACACAACACGAAAAGGGATGTTCTTATACAATCGATGCTAAATGGCGTTTAGTTCGATAATTAAATTGGAATAAACAATAGTAGTATAGTACTAATATACAAAGAAACGAAGACAAGAAATTAATACCGGTGGTTTGGGAGAAATGCAATGTACTATTTAAACAATGTCAATATGAATCATATGTAGCGTTAATTTTATACAAATGTAAGGTTATTTAAGCAAAACAAAATGCTACAGGATACAATCATACAAATGTCACACCCCCAACAAGTCAAAGGTTAATAAAATCATCAACCAAAAGAAAGACGGAAAGTTAAGTGATTTATCTCTCTTGTGTAGTTTACAGGTTAGTGCATAGGAATAAAGGTTTATCCAGTTTGCACCAAAAGCAACGGTAGTGAGTTTTCACGACATCAAGGGAGAAAAAAGAGAGGAACATCTTATCCATCCATCAACTAAAACATAACATGAAAAAGTTTGTAAAACAAATGAATGTGTACTTTTGAACTCAAAATGCATGATTGTCGGTACTCTTATACAGCTATACTTGATGAAAATAAATGGACTCCTATCAAATTCTGCAATGGTTAATTAATTTGCTATAATTAGTGAAGTTTACATCATTATCAAGAATCAAATAATTAGTGTTATCCTGATTTGCTGAGGAAATTGAAATGATTTCCTTGCATGTATACCGGATGGACGACTACAGCTAATGAAATCCTCCACCACATCCACATATGGACCAATTCTCTCTAATTACTCTTAATCCCTTAATTATCCCACAATTCCTCCTAATTACAACCAATCCTACCGTAGAGTTGATTGTAGCCAAATTTTTGTCATAACGTATATGATGCCGATATTCATCTCCTAGTTATATCCGACCCACACACACCACGAGAAAATTCACAACTATTATTTATGTATGTATTGCTATATGATAGTCTACAAATTACATAGAAAAAGTGAAGTGCATTAGATAGGCTATGCTTGACGAACTTGATCTAGAAATCTTTAAAAAAAAAAATTGTTAGATAAATTTGTACGACTAACAAGATCTAAATGTGTTTGTGAAAATTCCGCTTACGAGTTTTGGTCACAGTTGAATGATAATGTTGGAACGATGATAAATCTATTCAGAACAACTGAACAAAGGAATCTGATTGACTACCATTATTCAATTGCAACGTGCTACTACCTCTTGTTTTCAACCCCAACCAACCCAACTATTCCCTACTCTATTACTATAATTAATATTATTAATTTGTGATGATATGTGAAAAATAAAAATTTGGAAAGGCCACCAACTTGGTTTCGGCACAATTACAAAATCTTCAATTTTGTCAACTCCTTTCAAGTTTCAACAAATAAACTTTGTTTTCGCCAACCCCAGTAACGCACACAACTATCATAACAAACGTGTGATTTCTTGTAATGTTTGTTAAAAAAAAACGTTTGTATCCTAATATTACAACACTAAGGAGTATTGTGTGAGACGATGATCTTACAAAAAGTCCAATCTTTAACCCATTTCATTCATATTCAACAATGTAGTACTTGTAAAATTAAAAATAAAGATATGAATTTGTATTTAAATCTTTGATCCGTCTCTAACAAATCTTTATTTGTCAGGTGGAAACAAAAAGGTGGAGTAACTTCCTAGTATTATTTTGGCATCCACTACATAGCGTCATAAACTGTTAAAAAATAAAATCTCAACATAATCTGCTTGCTTCCAAGTTGCAACTAAAAGCAAATAAAAAAAAGTAGAAATCAATCACAGGATGATGAAGTAAAAGCATGAATATTTTCAAATTCTAGAGTTGAGAGAGAAGCAATGGCAAAAATTGACTGACAATCCACACACACTAAAAAAAACGCAGCGTGGCTTCCCTGTCAGCAGCCCCACCAGTCCTCCACCTCTTAATCTGTCCCTCTCATTTCATCTGTACATTCATCCTACTTTTAGTTAGTTCTAAAACTACTCCAAATTTGACAGATATTCCAACGCCATCGTCACTTCATTTTCAAGTAAACAAAATAACAAAAAAAACGAAGGGTTAATTTTCAGAAGAGTAAATCTTGAGGAGGATGGCACAATTCCTTGCGAAGCTTTTGAGAGAAAAGCCTACAAGCATCAACGCTCAAGTCCAGCGCCGCCGACAACGCCACGAACGCCGCCGCATCCTCCGTGCAGTTCACGTGCTGCACGCTCACCTCCACCAACGGAGCCACCACTGCCCCACGGCCGCCGCCGCGCCCCTCTCCTTCCACGCGAGCCGACATCACGAACCCGCTGTACATGCAATAGGGCCACAGCCCGTATCCAAAATCCCCACTGCCACGGGGGCTGCAGGCGCCATCGCCGTTCAAGTCTACGACGAACTTCCCTCCCTTGCTGCAGCTAAGGGTGGACTCCGCCAAGACAATGCCAGCTGCTGCTGAGTCCGGAATGAGCTCGAACCGATAGCCAAGGCTGTCGGCCACCCCGCGCTCGCGCCACGCCTCAAGGCGGCCCCACGGCTTCCACGTGCCGTCTCCCGGGCGGAGGATGAGCCAGCAGCCGGGGTTGGACCGGCTCACCCGGTCCGACCCGGGTGACGCCACGAATGGCGTCACCATTGAAGCGGCCGCCACCGGCGAACCGGAGAGATCGTGGATTGTGATGGACCATCCTTTTCTTTCTTTCCCGGGCCGTTCCCTTTCGCTCCCAAACGAACTCAACCAACCCCTTGCACCATTACTTGTGTGCTCCGATGCCAAAGACCTGTCAATGTAATCACAAATTAACCAATTTTATCATCAAAATATATACTGAACCTTAATCCAAGTTTAATTAACCCAACTATCAATTCTTCATTAATTGCCTTTAAGCAAATTACTCATATGATGGCATTACTCAATTTTATCCCAAAATTGAAAGAAATAAAGTGCAACGAGCATGATCAATTTGATTTCAACAAAGCCTCCCTTTACCGTACTAATCACAATTACGAAAAGAATATTACTAGTAATTTTTTTTAATTCTTAATTTTTTAATTCTTTTCCAATTCTACTATGCTCTGTACTGCACCTGGAGCGCTGATTACGGTCGGCTGTACGAAGACTGAATTTGCAGGTGAAGACGGGCTGCCGAATATTCCCCCGAATCTGGAAAACCTGCGGGCTACATTCGGGCTCTCGATCGAACTCGAATACGAATCTCGGGTCGGGCTCAGCCTTCACATCCAAGTGGAACTGCGCCGGGCCTTTCGCCTCTCTCCCCACATTAATCCACCCGTTGTGGAAGGCCACCGCCCTACACTCAGCCGCCGCCAAATCCAACGGCACCGTTATCTTCCCCAGCAACCGCCCGGCGTTCAGGCCGCACGTGGCGCCGCGGCGGCCGGAGTAGACCGAGATTTTGAGCTGCGGCGTCTTGGAGATGGAAAAGAGGGAGGATTTGGCGGTGAGGCGATCGAGGTCGGCTTTGCTGAGGTGGAAGCTGGCGGCGTGCGTCGGAGGATTTCCGTCGGGGAATTGGGCGTTTTCCGGCGGAATGTAGGGCACCACGGCGTTCTGGAGCGGGAAGCCTTTCAGCTCGATTGTGCAGAAACACGGCGAGGACGAGGGGTGCACGGCGGAGCGAGCCGGCTTCGCCGCCACAGGGATTTTGAGCGCGAGATTACCAACGGTTAACCGCACGAAAGGGCAGGGGTCCATGAGGGTTGGAGATGGAGATGGAAATGCAAATTCATACAAATATTTAGTGATTAATTGAGTTTATTTTTTGTTATAAATAGCGGCGGCGTAGGGCAGAAGGGTAGAGGAGGAAGGAGCTAATGTGCGGTGGGGGGTGCAGGATAACATAACAGCGGGAAGAGGAGAAGAGAGTTGTCCATAGGGATGCGCAGTGCGCCCCCACCACTTAACGACGACGCTGCTCTTCTGTTTGCTTACTAGTTACTACCCCTTTCCATAATTTATGTTAGCTACCAATGAAAATGAAAGTTAACAAAATATAAATTTAATTATAATTATGAAGCCATGAATTGAAGCTGCTTGGTTTTCCTAACATAGTTTACAAATTGACGAGGTTACAAAAGTATTCGCCAAAAAAAGAGTACACAATTTCTTTTTTGAAAAATCTCATTTTCTAACGTTTGAAACTTTTTACAAAGATGTCTCATTATAGATATAATAATAAATTAGTTACTAACATTTCAATTTTCTTATAATTATGTTCCTGCGATCGATTTCCGATCATTTTTTGTCAACTGACTCGCCGGATAGTCCACGTCGATTTTCCTACCTAAAAAAAAGGAGAAAGTTTTTATTTCAACGACGTGGATCTTTGTTACAAAAAAGAATTGTCTTATTTTGGGGTATGAATTCGGAAAATTATTAATATCTTAAAATTGGGGTTCAATTAGAGACCGTTTAAGATTTTGGTAAGAAACGACATCTCAACATATAATTTCTTTGTCATTAATATTTAAAATAAACAAATCATGTCAAGTTCCCAACCAACCTAGTAACGAAATTTTGTCCGTTGAATAGTTCCGTATAGTTTGATATAAAAGATAATAATTCAAGATAAAATTGAAAAAAATGTGATAGTTTATGCTATATTTGAGTTTTTTCCCAATAGAAAAAGCTACATACAGGAAATGTTTTAGATGTTTTTTTGTCCTATTAATCTGTAAAGATAGAAGATGGCTGTATAAATAAATTAAACTAAAATGAACTCATTTTTTCCGATTACAAAGAAATTTATACTAGTTTTTCATGGTAAATATTAGGATTTGTTTAATAATTTGGTCAACTTTTGAAAGAGACCGATACAAGTTTATAAATTTAGAAGGGTAGT
The DNA here is from genome assembly GCA_031470985.1 of Agastache rugosa. Classification (NCBI taxonomy): domain Eukaryota; kingdom Viridiplantae; phylum Streptophyta; class Magnoliopsida; order Lamiales; family Lamiaceae; genus Agastache; species Agastache rugosa. Next base: position 4,900,982 of record CM062601.1, on the reverse strand, counting down.
GATAATGGGACATAATGTTCTAGACATAATGGGGGTATATTTGTAAATTTGTAATTTTTGAATTTATTAATTCAATTAATAGGATTTTTGCAATTACTTCATTGTCCTTAGCACTAATTAAGGGATATATTACACGATTGATTTCAAATTTGGAAAATCAAATCATATCTATATATTCTATAATTAATTTCAAACAACACCATAATTATTTCATAAAATCAAATCATATCTTGATTGAATTTCGAATTTTTATTATTTATTATTCGAATTAATAAAATAAAAAATTAAAAAAAGGAAATCAATCGATATTCTTTATTAAAAAATTCGATAAAAAAACAAGAATTGATATTTTTTATTAAAAAAATCGAAAGAAAGTATGAAAAAATCGATAAAAAAACTACAATTGATATTCTTTATTAAAAAAATCGAAAGAAAGTATGAAAAATCGACAGAAAAAAATTACACACTAAAAACTAACAAATGATAAAAAAAATATTAATCTTGATGCAATCACGACACAAAGGGCCCCGACCACACGCCTCGACCCTGTGCACGCCCCGACCCCGTGCACGCCAAGGCACACAACGCCCCATCCCCGTGCACGCCACCACACACGGCGCCCCCGGCCCCCCATATCCAACACGACACATGGCGCCCCATCCCCGTGCACGCCACCACGCACGGCGCCCCGGCCCAACACGATACATGGAGCCTCATCCCCGTGCATGACACAAAATATGGCGCCCTGGCCCCCGTCTCTACCGATTAACTTTATTATAAGTAAAGTGAAAAAATTATATATGAAACGGTAACCGATTATCCACACCAATACTTTATAATTATTTTATTTTTTCTAAATGTTTATTTATAATATATTAGTTCAATTTATTTAAAATAAAGTTAATACTATCTATATCAAATTATAACAATTTAAATTATTATCGATTAACCTTCTGATAAGTTAATTGATCATATACTACAACAAATTAAATTCTCAAAAATGAAAAATGAATAACTGTTACTCGAAAAATAGTTATTTAAAGATATTATGAGAATAATAATTGATATGAAAATATATCTCTCAAAAATAATTAAAGATATTATGAGAATATTAATAGATATGAAAATATATCTCTAAAAAATAATTAAAGATTATGAGAATAATAATAGATATGAAAATATATCTCCCAAAATAATTAAAGATATGAAAAGATAAAAGTTATTTTATCCTAAGATTTGAAATCACAAAGATTTTTAAGTAATATATTATAGAATAATTTCCATATTAAATTCCTACAATTTCGAAATATTTTTTTTCCAAGATTAATCATATTAAAGAACAATATTATTCAAGAAAATATATGTATAGGCTAATTAAATATATTGGCTTTATAGTGTCATTTACAAAAAAAATATAGTGTATTATATGGAATTATAATTTTTTTTCGTTTAAAACAATCAAAAAAATATAGATAAACATAAGGAGGAAAAAAGATAAAGAATATGAAAAATGATAAATCATTTACTAGAAAAATTAAGTAAATCATAGAAAAAAAAGAAACAAGATTATGTATATTTCAATTTTTTAAAGATTATATGTATACTTCGATTTTTTGAAAGATTATGTATATTTCGATTTTTTATTTAGTTACCTAATTTTAAGGGATCAAATATTATTTACCTAATTAAGATTATGATGATAATTAAAACATTCCAAAATTACATAGGGGTATATTAGAGAAATGTGTAAACTAGAGAACCGGAAATGAAGGAACCGGTTTTTAAAATATATGGGCAAAATAAACCCATTATGTCTAAGACATTACGTCAAAAAATCATTTAGAATACGTTGATGTTAATTTATTAATCAACAAGGGAACTAAAATTGAGTCTCTTTTCTCCCTTCCTATCCTATGTTGGAAACATAAATCTAAATTAAGGAAGGAGATTGGTGGGGGCGTTGGATTATGGTTAGATTTGGTTTTGCCAACCTAAGCATAGATTACAGCTGTGTACAGCCTGTCCTTGACTGTGAGTCAGTAGGACGGAAGTTACCGGCAGCTGAAACTGTTGTCAGTTCAAATTACAATTATGACCCTCAAATCTTCTTGTTCAGAGGAAGTTTGAACCGGCCCGTTTCGCGCAAAAGATAATGAGATGGACCCAGGATTTTAAATATAGGGTACAAAATTGATTGGGGGGTTGCAGGGGCTGGCCTCCATACTCGGGGGTTTTGGGGCGAAGCCCCCGAATTTTTTTTTTGAGCTATCTAATAATAAAAATGATTTAAAATGCAAAAAATGAGATAAAATGTATATAAAGAGATATTCATAGAGTTCAAAAACAATATTATTCAATAATTACAACTGAAGACTCGAGTCCGAGCCGACGAGTCTTCATTATCAGGAATCGATCCATGACATTTTCAAAAGAGAAAGAAGAAGAAATTCGATTCTTTAAAAGAACAAGGCAACCGTAAATAAGTATGCTTCATTGTAATTAAAAGTGTGGTCTATTTTTTTTATAAATAAAAAAGATAAATTTTGATCTAGAATGTAATATAAACTCTAAACCATTATGGCAAAAACTTGGATACAATCAATCTTACCGTAAGATTCATTGTAATTAAGGGGATTAAAAACTAATTAAGGGGATTAGGTGTAATTAGGGAGTGATTAGAATTTATTAATGTTAATTAGGGTTTATTAATTTTAATTAAGATTTATAAATTTCAATTAATGTTTATTAGTTACAATTAGGAGTTATTAAGTCTTAATTAAGTTTTTTAAATTCTAAGGCTTCGTTCGGTTGTTCAGATTAGGCTGGACTAAAAGCAAAATATGACTTTATTTTGTGTTCGGTTTACAAGATGAAAGCCCAATACTTAATGCCATGATAAAGGTGGCCCGATACTAATCACTCCAATCTTGTGACTATCAGTCGGACCATTACCCCTACGACAAAATTTATCTTGTGTATAATACCAATTTGTCCTTCCAAATTTCTCGCCTTTCTCACTCACTCTCTCCTCCGTCTCCATACTATTTTTTCTCGCCTTTCTCACTCTATTTTTTTCTCGCCCTTCTCACTCTATTATTTTTTCTCATCCCATCCTCCCTCTTTCATCTCTTACCTGAAGATTATACAAGAAAATGGAATGATCCCAAAAATTGTAGAACTTACACAAAAGGACTGAGTAATTGTGAAACAACAATTGTGTACGAGAGAGATGGGTGGCGGTGACACGATGGGTTATAAATCGGAAAAAGAGAAAGGAGGGCGCGATGGTGGTGGCGTGATGCAGCGGCGTAATGGCATTACAGAATACGGAAGATGAGAGGGCGTGGTGGTGTTGGTGGCGACGGCGGTGTGGATCGACACAGTGGCAACAACAATTAAGGTGGGCGGATGGGGTGAGAGAGATTTGATGAGTTGTGTGAACTGATTTCATGAACCTGTGAATTATTTGATTTTGATGTAAAATATATTTTGATTTTGATGAACCAAGAGATGTGTGAATTGATTTTGAGAGAGAGAAAGATGATTTTGATGCACCGACACTTCTGGATTATTTGAAGGTTTTAGGTAGAGAGAGAAAGAGAGAAATAGTGTCTGGTGTGAGAGACGAGATAATGATATATCAATAGGGGTATATAAGTAAAATAACATTTAATTAGTCATATGTATAAGAATTGAAAGATCAACCGAACATAGATGTTGTACTCGTGATTTAATCTTTACTTATTCCATATTATATCTCACTATTATCTTATCTTAGAAACCAAACGTGACCTAATTAGATTGTTTGTATATGGGCCACGGCACCCTTGTTACACCATTATGAATACAAATACATCTGCTTCAGAAAATTTAAAAAAAAAAAAGAAGGAAAATGGCATCATAAAGTGTACTTTTACCTTTTTGATATAGTACTTTTTTTCCCACCTACTATATTAGTCTGTTCATTATTTAAAAAAAGGGCATGCTTCTGAAATTTGTTTTCTCCTACAGAAAAAAAAGGGCATGCTTCTAATGGCGATTATTGAAATAGCAACATCAGACTAACTTTCCAATTTTGGATCAATAGCACATCATATTGTAAGGTACTACAATAATTAACACGTACTATTTGACAACTTGGAAATAGTTTATGTAAATACAACTATAAAACCGAAGATGGGGCGTTGTAGGGTAGACGTGAATGCCATGTTCAATAGTTTTACAAAGTAGCTCATGAATTAGCTCAGTGCGGCAAACTTTGCCTAGTAAAATAGTAGGGAAATCTAATTTTTCTTTGTGGTTAACATATCTTGTTGAGTTGATTAATAAATTTCCTCATCAAAAAACGAAATTGAAAATAATTTAAGCAAATACTTGAGTGGGTAGAGAGTGTACATGTACTCATCATTATTCTCACAACACTATTAAACTCTTCCAAACTAATTTCATGTTCATTTTTAAATAAACTAGCAAAATGCTATGTGCCTAAAAGTAGTGAATTTAAGTAATAATATATATATATATATATATATATATATATATATATAGGGATGGGTTACTATAAAAATTATTCCTCCCGTGAGAACTTGAGAACATGCTTAAATCTATATATATTCATGCTTAAATCAATATATAGTCATGCTTAATAAGATTCATGCTTTTTTGTGTGAACAATTGTGCTTATATAAAATCATGCTTAAATCTATATATATTCATGCTTCAAATAATGACAACTATAGATCATACAAAGATCAAAGGTTCAGATTGGTTCCTAGTTCCCACACTAGGAATAGTTTCTATATGAACCAATCCATATACCATATATATATATATATACTATCATAGGAGTTACTATTGAGCAAGATGAGAAGGGGAGCATTATTGCAAGTTTGCAACCATGTCAAAACCTTTGTCCCACATAACGTTGTCCATGGGGCAAGGCCAACCCAATCTAGCCCGGCCCAAGCTCAATGTGATCTAGCACAATATCAGCCTGTTAGAACAAGCGGGTTTGCTGAGTCGGACCAACAAATTGTAGTGGGCCTCATCGGAGCTACTCCTAGAATCCAGCCCCGACCCAAGCCTAGGACCGGTATAAACTCAGGACCCCGTCTGAAGCCCATCTCAGTCTTAGTTAAATTTTCTATAAATTTATATATTGAATTTTTGTATACATTTAAAAAAGAGTCAAAATTTGGGATAACTAATATAAATAGTGAAAATTAAATATTTTCCACCAACTTTATTTGTAGAAATTATGGCCAACTTTTGGAAATTTGGATCAATTTGCCCTTGGAACCACTATTAACCATCCATATATCCATTTCATTTTTCATTTTTTAAATTTCAGATTCTTTCTTTCTGCAAAATATTCTCTCTCTAGAAATCCTATTTTTCTTCATTTATTCCGTTCCGCCGTCGTACTTTCATTTTGCCGTCGTCGCCGTCATACTTTCATTCCGCCGACGCATCGTTGTTCTTCCATTCCCTTCCGCCGCACCGCCGTCGTACTTTCAGTCCAGTCCGCCGCGCCGCCTTGAACTCTCATATTCTGCCGGCCATATTCCAGATCTACCGCAGCACCAGATTAGCGATGACAATTATACCCGCGGGTTCGGGTACCCGCCCCTAATGGGGCGGGGATGAGGACTACATTTCGGGTGTCGGGGTGGGGATGGGGAGAAAAACGAAAACCCGAAAAGATTCGGGGCGGGGGCGGGTATATAGGTCCCCAACCCGTACCCGCCCAAAAAAAAAATTATATATTTTTAAATTGTACTTATATTATTTAATTAAAAAAAATATTAATATGGAAATTCGGATTTTTGGTGTTGACCAATAATCCAAATTAATTAGACTAATGTACATTGTTTCCTCTCCTCCTTTATATAACTCAACTCTCCTTCTCCTCTTCCATCAATTTTCGATGTGGGACAACTTGTTTCTCTTTATTTCTTTCTCCTCTCTCAATATTTTTTGTCCCACATCGAAAATGAAAGAAAAATAAGATAGGAGTTGGCTTATAAATAAGACTTGTCTTCAATAAGATTAACTTCATCAACTTTTACTCTTTTTCCTTGATTTTTTGGAAAGAAAGTAAATTTAGAATTCTAATAATTTAATTAATATATAGTTCAAATTTTTGAATTTTATCTTAAGCGGGTACCCGACGGGTAACCTCCCCCCACTGGGTAATCCCCGACCCCGCCCCGCTCCGATTTAAACGGGTATGGGGACGGGGACGGGTATAAAATTCTCAGGCGGATATGGGGATGAGGAAGCAATACCCGCCCCCGCCCCGACCCGTTTACATCCCTACACCAGATTCTTCCAAATCCCGTTGCCTTATTTCACAGCTTTCTCTCCGAAATCCATGGCATCACATTCCAGATCTAATGTCGCTTCGTTGCATCAATTTCTCAATCCAGAACATCGTGCCGCCGCGATCTTCCAGATCTGCCATAGTGAGTTATTTGTTGTCTCTGCCGTGGATGGTATTATTCTTTGGTCAACCACATCCCGCCGCATCTCGGCACACCTGGTACTAATGCAACGTATTCGTACCAGGTGTGCCAAGGCATACCGCGCCTAGACTTGGCACACCTGGTACGAAATTAATACGGCTCAACCGGCTAATAAGTTGCGCACTATTTTCAGGAGAATTTGTTCTTTATCTTTAAAGATAAAGATGGATCCATACATGATTTGTTATTATCTATTTAATAATATTTATATTTTATTAAATAAAATAGTTTATTTTGTATCCTGAAAATATAAGAAGGCTGTATAATGAATTATTCCTCCCTCTCGTTCAGACTCCATCGAGTGCTTGTTGCAGTGTTGTAAATGACGAAAAGTAATTTATTTTAATTTATGATTTATTTTTTTTCATCGCATAGAAGATCTTGTATGTCTCACGTGCAAAACCAGCCTTTGTGAGACCATGAATTATAACCAGTAGCTTCGTGCATCAGGGGTAAGCCTAACTTTGATCTCCTTATTTTATAATTACTTGCAAGAATCAGACATGCATTACATAATTTTTGTGATTTTCGTGAGTAATTAAACATTAAAGATATAGAATTCTAAGTATTTGTGATAATGCAATATGATTGAATTTTTTTGTTGAGTATTTCTGTTTTGAACACCAAATTATTATAGGAGTTCATCAATAGAATATCTATATAATCAAAGGGTTGTAAAACTCCTAATGTTTTACGAGTCTCTTTATTTTGTTTAGTTTTTCTAAAGCAACAATATTACTTTTATAATCAAGCATGCAGTGCATATATATATATACATATATGAATTTTGTGACTTAATAGTTATATAATTTTTATTATCTGAGATTGTGAAACGTCAAAGTAAGCTTTTTATTTGTTTAACAGGTGCGGATATCTCAGCTCGTTGCTTTGCAAAGATGATTATTAATTCGATTAGGACGAAGTTAGATGAACACAATCTAGTTCTGTTGGTCCCAAGACGGAAACCTTGGTGTAGAGAGGGGGTGAATACACCAAGGTTTAAAAACTTTTCCAAGTTAAAACTCTTTTGAGAGAGCCTGCTGTGTCCGATCCAGCTGGGTGACAGCTTGATTGACACAGCTGGCTGTGTGAGTGTGTGTGCGGAAGTTTGTGGGTTTGGAAAGTCCGTCTGTTGCTTCAAATTATATTGCAAAGCTCTGTTTCATTTTTCAGTTAATCAGTTTATGCAGCTTGAAATGTATGCTCATGAGGAGTTAGCTAAATGCATAAAACAAAGCTAGAACAAAACAATTTTAACGTGGTTCGGAGTAACACCTCCTACGTCCACGACCAGGTTCACTGGTAATTCACTACCACTTGGTTTCCAAGTACCAAGCAACTTCACAACTCTAACCCGAGCTGTGTTCCAACAGTTTACGGGCACTGTCAAGCCTACACCTTCGCCGTTGCACCGAAGAACCTTCCTTACGCTTACGGCATCGTAAAACCTAACCACTCGAATTACACGCTTCGAGCAGGCGTACCTTTACCTAACCTTTCTGGGTTTGGGTTTGGGTTTGGGTATGGGGTTTCCAACTATGAATGAGTTCTTACAATGAAGAACAAAGAGTATGATGAACTCGTTCAAACTAGGCTTAAGATATTTCTATTCTGATCTATTTTGCATATGACTGAATATGTGAACAACTAAGAACACAGCTGATTGGCTGGGTGTTCTTGAAAGATTTGGCTTTGAAGATCATTGTTCATTTTTCTGTTTTCTTCTATTTCTTCAGTCGTCTCTTCACCAGTCCCCTTTCTTCAATGGAGGAGCAGAGATATATATATAGGTGGAGATCCAAACTAGCCGTTGGAAGAGAGCCGTTTGAATCTTACCTACTCTTGTTGACTTCTGGCCTTTACCTACGAAGTAGGTCTGCATCTGTAGAGGCTAGTTCTTCTCTTGTCAGACAAGATCTTTTGACATCTGGATCTTGTCTTGGAGAAGGTCTTCGTCTTCGAGCTGCTAAGCGTCTCTGCTGTATCTTCAGCATTTTGGACTCTACTGAGTCTTAACTCTGAGCTGTGTCTTGGACTTGTGCTGTATCATCAACCTGAGCTGTGTCTTCAACCTGAGCTGTGTCACTGACCTGAGCTGTGTTTTAGACCTGAGCTGTGTCATCGACACTAAGCTGGGTCTTTTACACTGAGCTGGGTTTCCGTCACTGAGCTGGGTCTTGATACTGTCGGGTCTTTTGACTCTGCTTGGTCTGCTCTGCTGAGTACCTCAGCTGGGTCCAGCTTAGCTGTGTCTTCTGCCATGTCTTCTGCTGTCTTCAGCGACTCTACCTGTAAACTTAGAAACTCTATAAGCTCAAACAGGTGAGATAAAAAATGCTTAGGTTTGTGCAACATCTACTCGGTTGGGGTCAGCTGGGTTTTGGTATCCAATCAAAACTCTTATTAATTTTCCCAACAATTTCCCCCTTTTTGATGATGCCAAAACCTTTATAAACTTTTACAGAAATACAAAACAAAAATCCTAACTAAACTCTTCCTGGCTGCTCCACACGCCTTGACGAGAGTTTGCACTCTTTCTCCAGTTGTCTTTCCAGCTCGCCATTTACCTCTTCTAGATTCATTTTCTGTTCAATCCTTTCCTTTTCTGTTTTTTTTTGTTCAATCCTTTCCCCCTTTTTGGTTCATCAAATAGATATTGGGAGGAAGGAGAGTCGAGGTCTGGCAGCGGCGTTCTGGCAATAATTTCTTTCCGTTCTTGGTAACTCCAGTCAGCTTGGAGTTGATACCAATTGATGCACTTTTGGCTCTTCTTTTTCAGCTGATACCAATTGATGGTCTTTCTCAGCTGTATGACTCAGTTTGGAGTGAGTCATCTTGACCTTCTTCCTTTGAGGGAAGGCTCCGTTTGCAAGGTTCCCCCTCAATTGGATAGTCCAATTGTGTTTTATCAGCGGGGTTTGATTCCCCCAGGCTTGATGACTTCATCTTGAGATCTTTGGGGTTTCTACTGAGCTGGTCCAGTTGTGTCTGATTCCTTCTTGATGACACACGATGATCCAGCTGGGTATATCCTGCTGGATGCTCTGCTTGACGATTCTGCTGGACTGAGTTCCCCCTCAATTGGATATTCCAATTATTTTATGAGCTGGGTTTGATTCCCCTGGCTTGATGTGGAACGAGTTGCAGCTGATTATTTGATGGTGAGAGATCGCGAAAGGGATCGTCGTCGGCAGAATTTAAAACGGACGTAACTTTCGCTTCAAGGATTAGAATTTCTATTATAATACCATTCTGGAAGCGGAACGACGATTCAGATTGAACTCATAGCGCTCTGCGCGATGACCTAAGTGGTCCCGGGCCCAAAGTTGGTCCCTGAATGGATCATCTCCTCTCTGGACCTTGTTGACTGCTGGAAGTCTATTTCCCAGCTGGAGTCTGTCAGCTTGACATCCAGCTTGATATTCCGTCTGCTGGAATCTTGAAGATAAGCTTGGTTGATTTCCAGCTTTATGTCTAGTTGAGATCCTCAGCTGTGTCTTTTTGGTTGACCTTGATGTCTGAGCTGAATGACCTTCTGCCTTTGATTTTGATTCCAGTCAGTTGGATTTATCTGCTGCCTTTTAGCTTTGTGTCCAGCTGGGAGCCGCTGCTTTTCTTGGGCTTTAGATTGCTGAGCAACTTGTCTTCTTTGGCAGGGCTGAGCTTTGAAAGCTAGCTTGATGATGTTCGATCTTTTTGGAACATCCTTGGCCTTGGTTCCAGCTGTGTTTGTATTGGCTGGAGCCAGTATGTTCTGATTCAACTCTGGCCATCTTCAGCTTCTTGAACATTCTTCTGCTTGAGCTCATTCCTTAGCTCCAAATTCTCAGCTGGCTAGATTTCAAGGATTTCTAGTAATCTCTTGAAATCGCTGAGCACTTTTTCGATGAGGTCTCTTTTTAGCATGCAATCAGCTGTGCCATGTCCAGCTGGGCATTCTACTTAATTTTGCTCTCTTTCCAGCTGTGTAGAGTTCCTCCTTGATTTGATAGTAGGTGGCATTTTCTTCAGCTGCATCCTACTTCCTTTGATGAGGTCTCCGTTTGTATAGCAGGTAAACAGCTGTCCCAAATCCAGCTGATTCATCTGCTGCTTCTCGATTCTTTTCTTGAGACCAATGTACTCAGTAGTGTGACTGGCTGAGTTTTTAGTTTTGTATCCAGCTGTCTTTATTTTACAGCTGGTCCCAGTCAGCTAGATGAGTTTCTTCATTTTCTTCGTCGGTTGATTCAGTAAGATGTTCCAGACATCTTAATCAAGGTGATCATCCTCATCTGAGTCGGAGAAGGAGATTTGATCATCATCCATTTCGCTCGTTTCGAACCCTTTATCCTTTCTTCGGGAGGATGACTCAGCTGAGTTTCTCTTTGGGTAGAGTTGCTTGTCGTGATGAACCTTCACGATCTTCTTGTACCTTTTCTTGCTGTGATCTAGCCTATTGATACTCCGAACAAGCATGGCAACTTCTTCGTGTAATTCTTCTTTGCTCATATTTTTGAACTCCTTTCTGACTTTTTCAGTCTGAACTGATTGAGCTGATCTTCTTGACTCTGCACTGAGAGCTGTCTCATTTGCCTTGGGATTTAGCTCCGTTTCATTCATCCGGCTGGATGATTCTCCGCTTGTGATCCCCAGATCAAATTCGTTGGCTTTCAAGATGGAGAATAATTTTTCCGTTTCCATGCTGCCAAGATCAGTTCTACTTTGGTGAACCACCATGTGTGTACACCATTCTGAGGAGAGAACTGCAAGAACTTTCAAGTTATTATCTCGAACTGTATATTTCCCAATTCTGATCGTCTCGATCTCGATGACGAGGTTGGAGAATCTTAGCTCCATTTGATCAATGGACTCGTAGGGAAGTTGCTTGAAGTTGTCGAACTTCTGGCATGCAACTGAGAATTTGTTCTCTTGAATTTCCTCTGAGCCTTCACACAGCTTGGCTAGAGTGTCCCACATCCCCTTAGCTGTCTCACAGTTGATAATCTTGCTGAGATAAGCGTCCGTCACCGTTGAGGAGATGACGTTGCGAGTGTAGCTGTCCAATCCAGCTTGTCTTCTTTCTTCTGGAGAGTACTCATTCCTTGGCTTCACAACTTGCCGGAGTATTGGTTCAGCTCCAGGTGTGGTTTCTGCTTTTCTTTCTGACTTCATGATGATGATGGGTCCATCTGTGATAACATCCCACATCATGACGTTTTGCACGCACAGAAAGCTTTTGAGTCGGAACTTCCATATCTGATAATCATCGACTGAGAATGTTGGAAGATTCCATAACAGTATGCAATATAATGATTTTAAAAAGATTTTGAAAAAATTAAGGATCTGTTCAGGTGACCACTATCAGCAAATAGTCTGACTTGACACAGATACAGTGATCTTTTGAACCACTGCTCTGATACCAATTGTTGGTCCCAAGACGGATACCTTGGTGTAGAGGGGGTGAATACATCAAGGTTTAAAAACTTTTCCAAGTTAAAACTCTTTTGAGAGAGCCTGCTGTGTCCGATCCAGCTGGGTGACAGCTTGATTGACACAGCTGGCTGTGTGAGTGTGTGTGCGGAAGTTGGTGGGTTTGGAAAGTCCGTCTGTTGCTTCAAATTATATTGCAAAGCTCTGTTTCACTTTTCAGTTAATCAGTTTATGCAGCTTGAAATGTATGCTCATGAGGAGTTAGCTAAATGCATAAAACAAAGCTAGAACAAAACAATTTTAACGTGGTTCGAAGTAACACCTCCTACGTCCACGACCAGGTTCACTGGTAATTCACTACCACTTGGTTTCCAAGTACCAAACAACTTCACAACTCTAACCCGAGCTGTGTTCCAACAGTTTACGGGCACTGTCAAGCCTACACCTTCGCCTTGCAGTGCGAAGAACCTTCCTTACAGTTTATGGGTACTGTAAAACCTACCCACTCGAATTACACGCTTCGAGCAGGCGTACCTTTACCTAACCTTTCTGGGTTTGGGTTTGGGTGTGGGGTTTCCAACTATGAACAAGTTCTTACAATGAAGAACAAAGAGTATGATGAACTCGTTCAAACTAGGCTTAAGATATTTCTATTCTAATCTATTCTGCCTATGACTGAATATGTGAACAACTAAGAACACAACTGACTGGCTGGGTGTTCTTGAAAGATTTGGCTTTGAAGATCGTTGTTTATTTTTCTGTTTTCTTCTATTTCTTCAGTCGTCTCTTCACCAGTCCTCTTTCTTCAATGGAGGAGGAGAGATATATATAGGTGAAGATCCAAACTAGCCGTTGGAAGAGAGCCGTTTGAATCTTATCTACTCTTGTTGACTTCTGGCCTTTACCTACGAAGTAGGTCTGCATGTGCAGAGGCTAGTTCTTCTCTTGTCAGACAAGATCTTTTAACATTGAGATCTTGTCTTGGAGAAGGTCTTCGTCTTCGAGCTGCTAAGCGGCTCTGCTGTATCTTCAGCATTTTGGACTCTAATGAGTCTTGACTCTGAGCTGTGTCTTGGACTTGTGCTGTATCATCAACCTGAGCTGTGTCTTCAACCTGAGCTGTGTCACTGAGCTGAGCTGTTAGACCTGAGCTGTGTCATCGACACTAAGCTGGGTCTTTTACACTGAGCTGGGTTTCCGTCACTGAGCTGGGTTTCCGTCACTGAGCTGGGTCTTGATACTGCTGGGTCTTTTGACTCTGCTTGGTCCGCTTCTGTCGAGTACCTCACCGGGTCCAAATTTTAGCTGTGTCTTCTGCCATGTCTTCTGCTGTCTTCAGCGACTATACCTGTAAACTTAGAAACTCTATAAGCTCAAACAGGTGAGCTGAAAAATGCTTAGGTTTGTACAATCATCTACTCGGTTGGGGTCAGCTGAGTTTTGGTATCCAATCAAAACTCTTATTAATTTTCCCAACAAGTTCAGTTAAGCAATCTTGTTTTGGTCATCTATTGAACCTAGGACATATGAAGTTTCATGGTCAAATGGTTTATCTCATGCTTCGTCATTAAGTGTCTGAAAAAGGTCGCAAGGTTTGGTGATGTTTGATTTGAATGATAAAGAAATCGAGTTTGTAACTAAAGAATTCTTCATAATGTCCGGTCTAGCATTCGGACCATTGAAATAACCCCCGACTCGATCTGATATTTACGATAAGATATTTAGTAATAAGAAGATCATAAAATTGAAGGATATCAAAACTGCATTTGTTCACACTTGCAATGAATTCCAGGAAAGTGGTGATATATGTTTAAAGCTTGCCCATCTATTATTTTTATATGGTGTACTTTGGTGAGAGGTGCAGATAAAAAGAGTTTGGATATCAAGTATCTTCATGTCGTGGATGATCTTCCAACTTTTAACACATGTCCATGGGGTTTAATATCGTACCAGTATCTTGCTGCGGAATTATTTCTTTCGTATGATCGAATGCAAAGAAAGTTGAGTATAGAACAGATACCTAGCTTTGATGTGTTTGGTTTCTTGTTTGTGCTTCAAGCTTGGATTTATGAAGTTTTTTCAGACATAGGAGAACAATGTGCTACGCGAGTTGAAGGCTGGAAATTTATATTTCCTCGTGTTTTACGATGGTCAGCTAGTAAAGTTTGTCATTTTAAGGATTTAAAAGAAATTTTTTTCAATGAGGATGTTGTCATCCGCGTGGTGAGAAACATTGAATATTACCAATATATTTTATTTCACGAATATATAAATATTATTGCTTGGAAGCTTGTTGTATGAACTTTTTTTTTTCTTTCTTTCAGGAAGCTATCAATTTGGAGGTAGAGGAGCAACGATCCATTGACATTGTTCGTGATCACTTTCAATTGAAGCCTTTAATTGATTCAGTAAAGAGTCACTCGGTAAGGCATAAGATAATTTATGACCGTGATGGTACAAAAAAGAAAGCACTTAAGCGACATTATGCATTGCGTTCATATTAAAAGAATCGTTCTTTTAATGATACAAAAGAAGACTCCACACCTTCCATTAAACTCCCGGCCCAATCATGTGTAAGCATTTGATTTACTTCTTTCTGATAAATTCTACATCCAATATGATATAATGGATTTATATATTGAAGTGTTTTGTTTTTTATAATAACTAGCGCAAATTGTGACCATTTTATTTTTGGTAAATGTAAGTGTTCACAATTCGAAAATGAACTTTTGGGACGTCTTGCTACTCTTGAAAGCATAACATCTACCATTAATGCGAATATTGGGCACATAATGACGTGGATGAAAAAACATGAGTATTGTGCAGTTAGTACGCCGGGTGGAAAGACTGGATCAACTTGCGGCCAAGGTAGAGTGAGGGTTGACGATGTTAATGATGATGATCTTGCCGAATCAGAAACACCAGAAAAAAAACTCTCATTTTTTGAAATGCGTGGAGCTTCTGATAGGGATCTGATGAAAGATTTAAAGGACCCTATGAATGTTTCTATCATCGAAATAGCATCCAACGCCACTTTGCATAATGAGCATTTTGTTTCTGAACAAATGTCAAAGTTGTTGGATCATGCTTCGGTAGCTAAGAAAATCCCCAATTCAATACATAATCCCATTGAATTGAGTTCGGGTAGTGAAGCCTGCAAATCTTTTGCACCAAGAGAATTGGCCACAAATAAAGAAAAAAGTATATTTTCTGAAGATTTGTCAAATGGAAAACCTTGTATGAAGATTGGGAAGCACTCGATTAAATGCTTTTTTGATCCGATAAAGCCGTGTCCAATCGAGTTAGTTACTGCATTCAAAGAATGGTATTTTGACATTAAATCCAAAAAGAGGTATGTGATTCTGAACATCTTGTGGTAACAATACATAACAAAAATGTAGAAGCTTTGTAATATTGACAAAATATTTTTCTTTTATGCATGATAAAGGGAAATCCGTCTGGGGATTGTAAGCAAAGATGCTGCATTGCCGAATTTTTTTGAAGGCATTTGGAAAAAGACCAATTGGTTGGTTGATACGGTACATGCAAATTACCTTTTAATGTATATTTTAATTATTTTATATCAGCGTTTACATTATGTACATTCTTTGTTGTAGCATGTTGATGCGTTGATCAATCTGCTAATATTGAAAGCAAAAAATGCTCCACGATAATTTCTTTCTCGATGGACATGTGTGGAGTACATATGTTGGGTAACAATATTATAAAAAATCATATTCAAGTCATGATTGTTGGGTATTGATATGAAGTCAATTATTCAGTTTGTTCATATTGTAGAGTAAGATGCAAAGGAAGGACATTTCTAAGGATGCAAAATTAATGATGATGTACGTAAGGGGTGAATGCCCAATTCAAGGTGGTGTTGCTTGAAAGGATGTGGATCATGTATATGGCATAGGACATGTTTTCGGTAATCACTGGGTATGTTATGACATCAACATCGATATGCAGACGATAGTTGTATACGACTCGATGTCAAAATCTCATAAATGAAACGAGATGAAAACTGAATTCTGCAATATGCGTCGTTCACTTCCTTGGTTGTGCCATCAAGGAAATGTGATGGAAGACAGAGGACTAACGGTCCCGTTTAAGGATGAATGGGATGTTGTTTTATACAAGCTTCCCTCACAACAAAGGAATTACCATGATTGCGGCATTTTTGCTATAAAATATATTGAGTGCTTGGCATCTGGGTGGTCGTGATGAACCCAAGTTTGTGTTCATTTTTCTTGTGTTTTGTCTTTTCTTTTTGTGTCTTTATCGAGTCAAAGTGTGTCTGGGAGGACACGAAGTCGAGAGAAGGTGTGCAGGGAAGAACTGGGCGAATCCGGAGGAAAATCGGTTGTTGAGATGCTGAGATGACGATACGATGCAAATGGACAAAGGGTTGGGAGCTTGTAGCTGAGCAACAACGATAACATCAAGTCTACAAGTCAAGAAGTACCTCCCCATATTTCTTAAGCCAACAGAGAGAGTACCCGGAGGAGTCAGGATCTTGGGAAGCATGGAAGCAGGACAGGATGCAGACAACGAAGGCAAGATGTGGGTCGAGAAGCAGCAACAGATTTCTTTTTCTTCAAGGGAGACTAAGGGGGCAAAGATTTCTTTCCTTATTCAAGATGAGCCTGATTAATGACGAAATCTACCGAGAAGGAAAGAGGATCTGCGGCAGTGTTTAAAAGGAATGAGATGCCGTGGGAGGAATGATCCTTGCCCTACAAGGATTCCCACTTAACCCTAAATTCATCGCCTATATATATGGTCGATCATATCTTGTACTGAGATACGAATTTTAGGGCTTTAGTCTGCAATTTTACTCCAAGAGAGTGCGAGGAAGAAACAAGTCCTACGGGCGATTTTACTTTTAAGTTTCGTTTTATATTTTCTGCATTTAGTTCGTAGGTAGTGGCAAGACGCCAAGACTTTATTTGATGACGTACGTTTTGGGCAGTAGCCGTTTCCAGCTTTAGTTTTTATTCAAGTATGTTTTCTTTTAATTATGTTATGCTTTCGTTCATGATTATGTCTAGCTAAATTTACTTGTTTGGATTGGAGAAGATGATGTGAACTTAATTACTCGTTTTAGACTCGTGAGATCTAACTGTTTGAGTTCGTTGTATGATTTTATTCCCGAAACACTTAGGATTAAAACTAGACTTAATTGATATTGACATATTATTGATCACCATTTAGATATTGAGATTAAGTCACGAACAGGATTTGGGATTAAACTCGAGAGAGTCTCTCGTGCCCAAGAAGGTAATAAGTGTTGGAGAGTAGTCGGTATCTGATACCTCTTGGCTATCTTGGGAGCTTTTGTTCTTAATGCCTTCCGGGCAGCAGCGTTGCTGAAGTGTCTTCGTGACATTGTTGATCGAGAGAAGAGATCTTGCCTTCTGGACAAGATATGTAAAATTGAATAGATCTAAGCTTATAGTATTTGAGTCGTGACTCCGTGACCATAGGGCTTAAATTAATCTTTGCTTAAAACCAAGTGATAAAATCTTGTAATTGAATATTATTGCATCGATGAACGAGCAAGAGTAATAAGGATCACTGATTCGAATCCAATCCAAGCATCTTTTGTTATTTGATAATTTTATTTGTTGAGTTACAGGATATTGAGATACATCTCGACCACAACCCCTATATTGAGTACCACCTGAAGAATAGACTACGCCGGTTCCCTAGGGTTCGACCCCACTTGCCATAGCTACGCCTTGTTGGGCAAGAGGAGAAATTTATTTTGCGCGAAGTGTGAAACGACGCCTTCGTCAGGTCGATTAACCGTATTGATCCTAATGACTCTGGAGATTTTCGCGAGTACTTCTGCGCTGAATTATATAACACCCGCTTTGATGTTTGAAATGTCTTTAAATTAAATATTAACTCATGCTTTCCAGTTAATCTGGTGATGGACTGAAAGTCGTGTTTCAGGATATGGTTCCATTGATTTTCCTCTGTTTTATTTATTTGCAAAAGAATTATGTGCTTAAGTGGTTCCATTAGTTTTCATATCTTTCTTTGCTCCTTTTATTTTAAAAAGAAGTTTCGTGCTAAAGTGGTTAAATTAGTTTTTATTTCTTTCATAGAGAACATGATACAATGCAGTTTCACAGGGTATTGGAACCTATCCACGACGCACCTCAACTTGATTCAGGCATTTTTATATCATTTTGACATTTTTACAAACATCTCACTGTAGAACAATTTCAGCAGGTGTTCAACTTCAACAAACAGGTGGTGTGCTTCTTTTTTTTCAGCAGCAGAATTCAAAGTTCTTTTTAATTTCACTTTAAGAAGGTTTTCAATGTTATCAGCTCCAAAATCCACAGCTACAAACAGGTTGCCATTATTTAATTAGCCTCAATAAAATATAAAATGTAACGACGAACATGTAATATTAATCAACGAGCTCAAAAAAAGAATATGTTCAAAAGAATATGTTCAGAAAATTACACTCTCCGGGAGACTCCGGTGAAGGGCCGATGACTTAAGCTGAAATTCAACTTATCCCGTGCATCGCACGGGTGTAGTACTAGTATTAATGAAAAGTTGATTCAGGGGACTTAAACTCCATCAATGTGTTCATATATATATATATATAGCGGATTAAATAAGAACACTTTCTTAGGTGAGAAATAAGAACAAATCTGGACCCTTGATCCTTGTTGATCTACGGTCCAGATTTAACCGTGCATTTAATTACTCTAATTTATGCATTTAAATGCTAATGCATTAAGTTATTGTAGTTTATGCATTAAAATATTTATGCATTTAGTTTTTGCATTTTATGCATCTCCGATATAATAAAAATGTATTGTTCTTACGTTCTCATATAAGATGTGTTCTTACCAGATCCGCTCTCTATATATATATATATTGTATATATATACTAGCCATGATTTAGTTATTTGCTGTCATAGTATTAATTAAAATACTTGTCTGCTTGACCTTAATTGAACTAATTCTATATCAATGCAATAGCTAGAACAACTATAGTTACTATTAAAATATTTCTCATGATTAAATTATTTGTTGCCGTTGTATTAATATACTTGCAACGATTTATATAGCGCATGATATTAATCTTAATTTTGATTGTACTCTAATCTTTATTATTTGGATTCATGTAAATGGAATAAAATGGAAGATGACTTGTTCTCTAGTTCTCTCAAAATGTTTATCAAGAGGAAACTTGCTCAAAACTTTTATGTTGACTCAATTATAAATGAGTTTGATCTCATTGAAAATTATCCAATGAAATTTCGTCTGGTCATAATTAAATTTTTGGCCATGATTTAATTATATGTTTTTGTCGTTACTTGCCAAGATTTAATTATAAACATGCTAGGCCTTAATTGAACTTATTGTATATCAATTGTCATAGTTAATTAGAACTATAGTTGTTGTCGTTTTACTTAAAACTAGCGTGTAGCCCGTCGATTTTCGACGGAAATTCATTATTTAATTAAATTATTAATTGGATGCAATATGATTGACAATTATAGAAAGTTTTTTCAAGGTCAATATCTTTAGTTTCTAATTAAATTTAAGAAAATCGTTGGTTTTTTTTGTTATTTAACCGAAAGTAGCATCCAATCACTCTAAGTCGTTGGTAGTGGTAGAGGATATCGATGAACCAAGATCATGATGCTAGGATTCAGCTACCCAAACCAGTTTAGAAATATTTTTTTTTAAATCTGATTAATAAGTAATTATTCTATCCATTTCATCCCCTACAGTAATATTTGTAATTAATCGAACATGTTTAAATATAAAATGTCAAAATAATAAACTATAAATAAAAGGTTATTTGTCTCAATTAAAATACAAATACAATAAAGTAAATATGAATAATGAATAATATAAATTTAAAGTATCAATTTGAAGTTCATACAATTTATGGAACTCGTTTAATTATGAATTTAAGATTATATAGATGTACCGAAATTATACAATATATGAAACCATTTTAATTTAAATTAATATATTTACTCGTTATGAACTCAATTAAATAGTAATTTACTCTTGTTCATGTATCAAACATTTAAGAAAAATAGGAATAGAATATTGGAAGAAAATGTGATTCCTTTTATTTAGGTTTCATTTGATGAAGTCTTTTAAGAAATCAATATGAAATTCCTTTTATTTGAGTTTTGAGAAGAAAAAAAATATGAGTAGAAAATGAGAAAAATTCACGTAAGCATATACATGACCACCCGTTTAATTTGAAATCATCTCAAATATTATATAAATATATTTTAGTGCATTCTAATAATTTCAATTGTATTTTCCAATTGGTGAAATCTTCTAAAAAATCAATGTGGAATTACTTTTATTTCAGATTTTACAAAAAATAAGAATAGGAAAATGAAGAAAAATCTACGTAAGAATTTTGATTGATGATGCAGTCACCCGTTTAATTTGATATTATATTTGTCGTTATTCAAATACTCTCTCCTCCGTCCCATATAAGGTGACACATTTTCCATTTTGGAGTGTCCCATATAAGATGACACATACCCAAAATAGAAATAATTAGTATCTCATAAAAAGTTATGGACCATACCACTTTAACCACTTTATACATTTCTCCTTAATAAACGTGTCCAAAATTAATGTGTCACCTTATATGAGACGGATGGAGTACATCTTAGCACTTATAAATAATCCAGTTGTATTATGCAATTAGTGAAATCTACAAAAAAAATTCGCGAAGTTCCTTGTTATTTAAGATTTTTGAAAAATGGAAATTGTAAATGAACCCGATTAAACTTTTAATAAATAAGTAATTAAATATAAAATTCAACACATATTTTTTGTGTATTCCATTTGTTCCAATTTTATGTCTCAAAATTATAATCTTCTATCTTTTATTGAAAAGAAATATTATAATAAAATATTTTTCTCTTAAAATACCATATTTTGAAATTAATTATATTTTATTTTTTATTTAATTAGATAGTTAGAACTACAAAAGTTATTGTCGTATTATTA
The DNA here is from genome assembly GCA_031470985.1 of Agastache rugosa. NCBI lineage: Eukaryota > Viridiplantae > Streptophyta > Magnoliopsida > Lamiales > Lamiaceae > Agastache > Agastache rugosa. Next base: position 4,880,022 of record CM062601.1, on the reverse strand, counting down.
AAATATTGGCCATGATTTAATTAGTTGTTGTCGTTGTTTCAAAATACTTGCCGTGATTTAATTATAAACACGCCGGTACTTAATTAAACTTATTTTATATCAACGGCAATACAAGAGTCATTGTCATATTATTAAAAATACTTGCCATGATTTAATTATGTCACAGTCCCAAATCCCGAAGGACGGCTAAGCCGGGATGTGACTAGGGGTTGGAATTAAGAAGCGGGGAAGAAGATGGATTAATGAATAAACGAGGAATAGATCTTGATCAATCAAAGATATAAACTGAAAATTACTTTGTTTATTTAAGAGAAAGACAATCTTGAAAGATTGTTCGACATAGAAGCTTAGTAATATTTGGGGTTTCAAGTATAGAATACTTACACCGAAAAGTGTTATAACATAAAGAGTGTCTGCAGCGGAAAAGACGTAGATTGACTTCACATATGAAGATGTGAAGTCGAGGCTCGACTAGCTTTATTCAACATTTTACAACCACTCAACTTCCGCCGTCACTCGTCACTCAACCTGCATATTTATAAACATATATAGGGCTAAGTACAAAGTACATAGTGAACACATGCCAAAAACATATAATAGATTTAATGGATTTATCAGGCATCTCAACAGTAATTTAAAGGCCCGTGCTTACTAAAACTTCTTTTCATAATCGCTTGCAAGCATTTTCTTACTTTAATTCAATATGACCAAATCTGAATAACGCCGGGGAAGAAGGCCTTCTTCCGCGGTCGCTCCTCACCGTGGCTGGCTACCCCTCAACAGAGTACCACACACACCGGCTACCGTGTACACTAATTCTGGAAAGCACCCTCTTGGCTAACTCAGAATCCGATCGATTACTAGTTGGCGAACCATGTTGGGAAAATTAATAGAGTTTTGATTGGATACCAAAACCCAGCTGACCCCAACCGAGTAGATGATTGCACAAACCTAAGCATTTTTCAGCTCACTTGGTTGAGCGTATAGAGTTTCTTAGTTTACAGGTAGAATCTTTGAAGATAGATGAAGACAGCAGAAGACACAGCTAAGCAGACAACTTAAGAACTCAGCAGAGCAGACTCAGCAGAGCAAGACCAAGCAGAGTCAAAGATCCTGCAGTATCAAGACCCAGCTCAGTGACGGAAACCCAGCTCAGTGTAAAAGACCCAGCTTAGTGTCGATGACACAGCTCAGGTCTAAAAACACAGCTCAGGTTAGTGACACAGCTCAGGTTGAAGACACAGCTCAGGTTGATGATACAGCACAGGTCTAAGACACAGCTTAGAGTCAAGACACAGTAGAGTCCAAAATGCTGAAGATACAGCAGAGACGCTTAGCAGCTCGAAGACGAAGACCTTCTCCAAGACAAGATCCCGATGTCAAAAGATCTTGTCTGACGCAGTCAAATAAGAGAAGAACTAGCCTCTGCAGATGCAGACCTACTTCGTAGGTAAAGGCCATAAGTCAACAAGAGTAGGTAAGATTCAAACGGCTCTCTTCCAACGGCTAGTTTGGATCTCCACCTATATATATATCTCTCCTCCTCCATTGAAGAAAGATGACTGGTGAAGAAATAGACAACTGAAGCAATAAAAGAGCAAAACAGAAAAATGAACAACAATCTTCAAAGCCATATCTTTCAAGAACACCCAGCCAGTCAGTTGTGTTCTTAGTTGTTCACACATTCAGTCTTAGGCAGAATAGATCAGAATATAAACATCTTAAGCCTAGATTGAACGAGTTCATCATACTCCTTGTTCTTCATTGTAAGAACTTGTTCAAAGTTGGAAAACCCATACCCAAACCCAAACCCAGAAAGGTTAGGTAAATGTACGATTGCTCGAAGCGTGTAATTCGAGTGGATAGGTTCTTCAGTACCCGAAAACTGAAGGTGTAGGCTTGACAGTGCCCGCAAACTGCTGGAACACAGCTCGGGTTAGAGTTGTGAAGTTGCTTGGTACTTGGAAACCAAGTGGTAGTGAATTACCAGTGAACCTGGTCGTGGACGTAGGAGGTGTTACTCCGAACCACGTTAAAATTGCTTTGTTCTTTAGTGTTCTGTTTTATGCATTTTGCTAACCCCTCATGAGCATTATTTCAAACTGCATAAACTGACTAACTGATAAGTGAAACAGAGCTTTGCAATATAATTTGAAGCAACAGACGAACTTTCCAAATCCACCACATTCCGCACACACACACAGCCAGCTGTGTCGATGAAGCTGCCATCCAGCTGGATCGAACACGGCCAGCTCTCTGAAAAGAGTTTTAACTTGGAAAAGTTTTTAAACCTTGGTGTATTCACCCCCCTCTACACCAAGGTATCCGTCTTGGGACCAACAATTGGTATCAGAGCAGTGGTTCAAAAGATCACTGTATCTGTCAAGTCAGCATTTCATTGCTGATAGTGGTCACCTGAACAGATCCTTCTTGTTTCAAATTTTTTTTTAATCATTATATTACATACTGTCATGGAATCTTCCTTGTGCAGAAACATCCGACATTCTCTGTCGATGATTATTAGATCTGGAAGTTCCAACTCAGCAGCTTTCTGAGTGCGCATCACGACATGATGTGGGATGTTATCTTTAACGGATCCATCATCATAAACTCAGAAAGTCAAGCAGAAGAATGAGTGACCAGAAGCTTGAAGATGGCCAAAGCTGAAATCAGATCAAAGAATAGCTCCAGCCAATGCAAACACAGCTGGAACCTAGCCATCGATGTACCAAAGAGGTCGTACATAATCAAGCCAGGTCTCCAAGCTCAGTCCAATCAGAAAAGAAAGCTGATCGGCAACTCAAAGACCAAGAGAAGCAGCGGATCTCAGCTGGACACAAAGCTCAAAGGCGGCAGATAAATCCAACTGACTGGAATCAATTAAAGACAGCAATGTCATCCAGCACAGACATCAAGGTCAACTTAAAAGACAGCTGGGAAGGATCTCAGCTGGTTATAAAGCTGGAAATCAACCGAGCTTCACTTCAAGATTCCAGCAGACGGGATATCAAGCTGACGGACTCCAGCCACGAAGAAAATGGAGTCAACAAGGTTCAAAGAAGAAGCGGACTCATTCAAGGACCAACCAGCTAGATCACTCACAAAAGTCAAATCTGAGTGATAACAGGTCAAGGGACAGACGCAATTGAGGAAGTCATCAAGCGTGCTGTGAAAGAAAGACAGCCAGTGATCAACGCTCATGACTCACCTCTAAGCTCTTCAAAGAATATGTCAAGAGTATTCTAGTGGAGAATCAAAAGAGAAATCCAGCTGATCCATCAAAAGAACATCCTCAGGATATCAATCATCAAAGCTAGATCAAGCTTAAATCGCAGAATTCAGAAGAAGAATCTAGAAGAAAGGAATTCAGTAGAGCGGATTCACCATCATCTAGTATCAGCTCAATCCGGATGAAGAAAGTTCATCCAGCTGAGGGGGAACAAACTCAGCTGGATCCCAAAAGCAGAAGATTTACTCAGCTGAAGGGAGAAACTCAGTCCAGCAAAGGAAAAGACCTCCGCGACATCAGCTGACTTTTTGGTCCAAGCTAACAGGAATGTGTCTCTTGCATTTATTTCTCTAAGGAATATACTATTTAAGTCCATTTATCTCAAATTCCTAATTTAAGCGGACATATGTTCCTTAGTTAAATTGCTTGATGAGTTTCCTTTCCCATCGCATTAATTATAAAGGCTAGCAAATCGAAGCACGGTAGGATCGAGGCAGAATGTCAAGCATTTGAACTGCCTCACGCGCGGTTGTAATACACTCGCCGTAAACACGTCAGAACGTGTTGAGTGAATCTCTCCCAGCCGTTGATCAGAATACCAGATGTCTCAATCTCAACCGATGATCCGTTATGGTAGTTGATATACATGGAAAAGATACGCAGAAATCTTCCATCTTTATCTCTGCGAATTTCAAATCTTCAAATCATTTGTCCATTGTCTGCAACTTCCTCGCTCGATCAAAATCAACAGACTGCAGAAATGGCACCCAAGAAATCAACTGCAGGGATGAACCAGTTCGAAGTTCTTATGATAAAGTTGTCATTTGAAAGTTGTCTTTCCACCGCCAACCTTCCAGTTTCAGAACTCAAAGAGATGGTAGATCTCGTCATAGACTCCGGTCTCTTACTGTGGGCAACCTCCATGCCTAAGCTTATGCTAAAGAGAGAAGCCGCTCTATTCTATCTTAATATCATTGACGAAGAAGGCTTTTACTCATCTTCATTCGATGTGACTGTCGAGGGCGATGACGGAAAATTTGACTCAGCAACCGTCAACATCAAACTCAACAAGATGCTACGAAAGGTGTTCAACCTACCCAGCGAATGAGGATTCATCCCGTGACGACATTCTCGGTGAAGAAGTGGATGAATTCCTCAGGAAAGAGATGCTCATCTCCCCAGAGCCGTACAGAGCGAGCATGTCAAAGCTTCTTCTCAAGCCAAAGTACAGGCTACTGCTGGATATCACACAAAAGTGCATCTTAGGGATAGCTGGATCTCAAGGAGAGATCAGTATTTCAAAGCTTAAGCCGATGATTGCCATGATCAAAGGTACAAACGTCAACTGGTTTGATTTCTTACTCAACCGACTGGTCAAGGAGTCAGAGAAGATCAAGTTCAACTCCACCAGGACGACGTATTCAACCTCAGAGCCACTGTATCTATGCTCCAAGATTTCGTTCTTAATAAAACAAGCTGTGAAATGATACACAGTAAAGTGGGCTGAATCAGATCCGTTTCCAGAAATGAAGATTCTTTTTCAGAGAATGAGTCAAATCAATGATCTCCTAAGAAAACAGCCTGCTGTGAGCAAAGGCAAGAAGCAGCTGGAAGAAACAGAGGCAGATGTTCCAGCTAAGAAGAATCAGAGAAAAAGGAAGACAGGTGACCCCAAACCAGCTGGAGGTCCAGCTGAAAAGAAAAAGAAAATGGCTGTCATTCCACCATCTGAGGCGAGACCTTCCTATGAAGAAACTCCAAGTCAAGCAATTGTGATTCTCTCCCCACAGCCAGTATCAGCCTTCAATATTTGCGGATCAAACATCTTGGCTGATATGGGATTGAATGATGAATCGTCATCCAGTTCAGAGGACGAGCTGGACAATTCAAAGAGTCAGACAACTCTTCCCAGCTCACCCAAGCTCTCACCGCCTCATATCTCTACGCCTAAACAGCCTTCTCCTCCACCCAGCTCCCCAGCAAGAGACTCATCTCCTGTAAACATACAGGGAAATAATCAACTGGCTGAAGCTCCTTCACAGCCAGCTGACGACCAAGCTAAACCCTTTTCCTCCATTCAAAGCTCTCTCTCAAAACAGCCTTCTCCCAAGCACATATCTCCATAGAATCATAGGAAAGTGACTCTACTACTACTTCATCACTCAACTCCTCTGGCTCAGCCTTCATGGAAGTTATGTACGAGGAGCTACGCATCGCAGGGATCAAGAGTGTTCTAACTCAGTATCCCATCTTGGCGCACCTGCCAATTGCCCTCGTCAAAGTTGGAGATCTCAAATTCTACCTGGCCACCAAGATGACAACCTGGTACCAGAATAAACAGCTGATCGAGACCTTCTCTTATGAGAAATTGAAGACGGATGAAGCATGCCTCTAGCACACGTTTGGCTTTGAAAGTCTGGAAGATGCTTACTTACATCAAAATGATCTCATCAGAGGAATTATCGAAGTGTCTCAACAATACCCCAAGCCGCACCCAGCAGACGTCTGGGAATCAGCCAACAAGCTTCTAACAGCAGCGGGATGGGAGACATCTTCTGGAGATGTCATATCCAAAGAAGTCACAGCTGAGATTACCAAGGAAGCTGAACCAGTTAACACAAATTCGAGGTAATAGTCTTGGAAGAACCGGCATTGCATCACCGAACTAAAGATGTAGCTCCACCAAGTCCAGTTGCCAATGACACTCGATCGCTGGTCGAGTTAGAGGCAAACAAACTCAGTCATGTTGATTCTTCAACTCAAACGGACTCAGCTGTCGAGCTTTCAACCGCCATGAAGGAAGCAATAACTAAAGAGGTTGAAGAAATTCTTTTTCAGGACAGACTGAAGTCTCAAGTAGATGTCATTACGCGATTCACAGCTCTAGACTGTCAAGTTACAGAGAAACAGCAGACAATTGATGAAGTCCATAAGTTTGCTCAAGATTTACAAGAAAGTACAAGTCTAGATCTCAAACAATCTCTTGTCTCTCAAAGCATTGATCAATCGCACCTTCTAGAGAAGAGAGTTCCTGAGATTGTAACCAGATCAAGCTCCACTGGTTGACGACATAACAAATATTTCAAGCCAGCTGGAAGCTCTCAAAAAGTCCACTCTCTCCAACAGCTCTGACATCCGCCAACTCTTTAACTTATATAAAGATCTGGATGCTCAGCTCAGAGCTAGAAACAACAGCACTGCTCAGCTGAACATTGCCACAGCTGACAACTCAGCCAAGATCGCTGATATTGAAGCCGCTCTCGCCAAGCTCAACGCAACAGTTGCCAACCTCTCTGCCCCCTAGTTGATAATGCCAAAAAGGGGAAAGATAAAAATGAAGCTGGAAAAACAATGCAGAGGGAAGCTGCAGTTAAGGGGGAACCTGTGCAGCCAATTCAATCGGCAATCGACGATTGCGCCAAAGAGCTTGATGACGAAGAGCCAGAGCCAACTTCTCTAGCCAAAGCAGTCAAAGAGACATGGAGAGATAAGATGGTTGCTCTTGCCAAAGCCTGTGGACATAAGCCAGAAGAATACAAGGACTATCACTGGCTGTGTAACTTCTACAACGAGCAAAGAAGAGAAATGCAAGAGGTGGATAAGATTATCAAGAAGAAAGCTGATTCGCTCAAGCCTGCTGAGAAAAAGCAAAAGAAGAAAAGGCAGAGCTACAGGCACGCTAGGAAGAATCAAGTCCAAGCAGCCTCAACTGACAAGAAGAACTCAGATGATATCAATGAAAACTGGGAACGATGCAAGTCAGAATTCATCAAAGAATTCTACTACTTGAATCAGTACAAAGGCATGGATCCAGAAACTGCGTTCCAGGATTATCTCCTCGAACTTCATGAGACAAATCCAATGATGGCAAGATCAATTGCCCTATATGCCAAGAGAAACAACATCCAGCTGAAGGCTCCAAAAGTCAAGCAATTGAAGCCTCCATCTCTAACTGGAACGAACCTTCCTGAAAAAGCCCAGATTATCAAAGAAGTTCATCACTGGGCTGGCGAAAGAGGAATTTCCAAAACGAAGAATCAAGCAGAATGGAAGGAACTGGAAGAGTTCATCTTCAACAGATATGGTCTCAAGACTGACCATCAGATTGATGAACAAAGGAAGCAGCTCAGTTGAAGACCCAGCCAACTGGGAATTTTTTTTTTGTCTTTTAAAAGTTTTGTAATTGTGAATTTGTAAAATATCATTTTATTAATGAAAAATCCGTTTTTGCTCTCAAGCTCATCCTGATGACAATAACTCTTTGTCAGGCACTGAACTCTGAACTTGATTTACCTGCTGTGTATGTTTAAACTTTTGAAAACCCGTTTCTTGTTAAGGGGGAAGTAAATTATTTTTCTCAGTTAGGTTTTGGCATCATCAAAAAGGGGAAAATTGTTGGAAAAATTAATAGAGTTTTGATTGGATACCAAAACCCAGCAGACCCCAACCGAGTAGATGATTGCACAAACCTAAGCGTTTTTCAGCTCACCTGTTTGAGCGTATAGAGTTTCTTAGTTTACAGGTAGAATCGCTGAAGACAGCAGAAGACACAACTAAGCAGACAACTTAAGAACTCAGCAGAGCAGACTCAGTAGAGCAAGACCAAGCAGATTCAAAGATTCTACAGTATCAAGACCCAGCTCAGTGACGGAAACCCAGCTCAGTGTCAAAGACCCAGCTCGGTGTAAAAGACCCAGCTTAGTGTCGATGACACAGCTTAGGTCTAAAAAAACACAGCTTAGGTTGAAGACACAGCTCAGGTTGATGATACAGCACAGGTCTAAGACACAGTAGAGTCCAAAACGCTGAAGATACAGCAGAGACGCTTAGCAGCTCGAAGACGAAGACCTTCTCCAAGACAAGATCCCGATGTCAAAAGATCTTGTCTGACGCAGTCAAATAAGAGAAGAACTAGCCTCTGCAGATGCAGACCTACTTCGTAGGTAAAGGCCATAAGTCAACAAGAGTAGGTAAGATTCAAACGGCTCTCTTCCAACGGCTAGTTTGGATCTCCACCTATATATATATATCTCCTCCTCCATTGAAGAAAGAGGACTGGTGAAGAAATAGACAACTGAAGCAATAAAAGAGCAAAACAGAAAAATGAACAACAATCTTCAAAGCCATATCTTTCAAGAACACCCAGCCAGTCAGTTGTGTTCTTAGTTGTTCACACATTCAGTCTTAGGCAGAATAGATCATAATATAAACATCTTAAGCCTAGATTAAACGAGTTCATCATACTCCTTGTTCTTCATTGTAAGAACTCGTTCACAGTTGGAAAACCCATACCCAAAGCCAAACCCAGAAAGGTTAGGTAAAGGTACGCTTGCTCAAAGCGTGTAATTCGAGTGGATAGGTTCTTCAGTACCCGGAAACTGAAGGTGTAGGCTTGACAGTGCCCGCAAACTGTTGGAACACAACTCGGGTTAGAGTTGTGAAGTTGCTTGGTACTTGGAAACCAAGTGGTAGTGAATTACCAGTGAACCTGGTCGTGGACGTAGGAGGTGTTACTCCGAACCACGTTAAAATTGCTTTGTTCTTTACTATTCCGTTTTATGCATTTTGCTAACCCCTCATGAGCATTATTTCAAGCTGCATAAACTGACTAACTGAAAAGTGAAACAGAGCTTTGCAATATAATTTGAAGCAACAGACAGACTTTCCAAATCCACCACATTCCGCACACACACATAGCCAGCTGTGTCGATCAAGCTGTCATCCAGCTGGATCGAACACAGCCAGCTCTCTGAAAAGAGTTTTAACTTGGAAAAGTTTTTAAATCTTGGTGTATTCACCCCCCCTCTACACCAAGGTATCCGTCTTGGGACCAACAAACCAACTCAGATAGGCATAATAGAACTCACAAAACAAATTCTTTTATGTCAAGATAATCACTTTAAAACATGCTTTTTAAAGCGGTAAGAAAAACAGAGCCAAGCTCGAGTTATTCAGTAAATAGAATAGCCACATTTTATTTGTATAATAGAAAAGCCCACCTTATCGGAAAATACAGAACTTAGTAACGAGCTTCCGTCTTCCGTCCTTTCTTCTAGTTGCGACTTCCTTCTTTTTTTGCAAACTAACAAACTTTAGTAAATCGATCGAGATGGAAAATGAAAACGAAAAACGGACTCGATAACGATTTAATTTTAGGACTTGCACTTGATTAATCTCTTATTAAAAGAAAAGAGATTTGGGAAAATATCGATTTAAAATCAACTCGGTTCTTACTCGACGGTTAGAACATTCTTAAGGGACAGTCGATAATTAAAAATGACTTAGATGTTTCCAAGAAATCAAGTTAAAACAATTTAACTTGAAGGAAAATAAGAGTTCGGAAAAACTGTGCAACTGCATCAGTTTCTAAGGCAGTTTCAGAACAGAGTGTTTGGAAATAGGGAATGGAAAAGATACCATTAGAAAGTCATGGATATCTAGTTTCCAACCCAATTTACGGATCTGGATTTCGTTAAACGAACAAAAAGTTATGGCTGTTTCCGTGAAGGGTAGCAGAGCTGCCAGAAATCCGGCGATCCCTAACCCTCGATGCACGGTTTCCTAGTCTCGTTAATAGACATCCAAGCCCTAATTTCTTACAAACCCTAGCCATGCAACCATTCCAACCATAGCATGCAAATCCTAGGTTCTTAATGCACAAAACATCATCTTCTCGATTCTCAAATTCGACCCTTTCATACTTAGCATATTTTTGCAAAATATAACAAAACATATAATCATATAATCTAACTTTTTATCCAATCATCTAATGACATGATCACCAACTAATCATTTGATTATCAACTAATAACATAAAAATATCCACCATCAAAGTTCAAACCAAAACACATATACAACTTTTATCGAGCAACAACGAGCGTAGTCGATTTTCCAAATATTTTTATTAATTCTAATAAAATCATTATAACCATATATAAACATGCTTATTATTTATATACAAAACATTTTATCCAATTATTCGTTTTACGGCTCGATTCTACGTTTATCCAAAAATACGTCAACTTACTTTTATTATAAAATCAAGTTCTATAATTCCTTTTCATTTTCTTTCAATTTCCATTATCTTATAACATTAACATAAATATATTAACATGCTTAACTCACCAAATCAAACACTTATCTATTTCTCAACAATTTCGATCTTTAATATACTTTTAAACAAAGTTAGTTCGTTAATTCTCAAACAAATACACAACGAGCTCTTAGCATAGATAACTACTAATATCCAATTATTTTTCTCTTTCAAAAACTTAGTCGATAATTTTACTCGATTTTTCGTCTCTTACAAAACGAGAAATATTATTAGAAAATTCTCAAACTTATACATTATGATCATCAAGCTATTAAAATAACTAATATGCAATTCGTATGATCATATCATAAACAACTTTTAATATATTCTCGATTTTTCGTCTCCAACGAAAAATAAAATATTCTTAGAAAATTCTAATTAATTTACTCAATAATCAATATGCTTACTAGTGACCAATTATGCAAACACAACTTCCAAAATATTTTTATTCATTCGATTTTTATCGAATGTTCGTCTCCAACGGTTTTTATTTTATTTTTAGAAAAATTTAAATTAAATATATGTTCAACTACATGCTTCCTAATGCTCATATCCATAATCACTTTCCTCATATTATCATCATACTTCAATCTACATCACATTCTTCATCTCATTCAATAAATAAAATATTTTTATAAAAATCCCAAATAATTAACACATGCTTATATCATCACATAGAAGCATAATCTATAAACAATTTATCAAGAATCAAAGCTAAAATCAAAAGCCTAAAATTCTAGGATTTTTGGTCATAGCACGAAAATGTGCAAAACTTGGATCCAACCTTAATTCTTTTATTAAAAACACTCACAATCAACATTTAAACATTAATTAAAAGCTCAAACATCAATCCAATCATCCTCCAAAATTTCAAAATTTTCAAGATGGATGAAAAGAAATTTTGTTTGGTTGGGAATGAAGAAGAAGCTCTTACCTTAACGATTATGGACTCGGATCGAAAATCGAACGGTAGACGAAAGAGAAACCAAGACTTGAAAGCTTGAAGAACTTGAAGAAATGGAAGCTTGAGCTCTCATGGGGTGGACGGTAGTGGGGGGATGAATGAGAGAGAGAGAGAGCTGCTTGGTATTTAATAGGTTTATCTAGGATAAGATTTATTTAATTTAATATCTAGATATTTAAGTTTTAAACCGTGAATTAAAACGAGCAACGAGATTCTTAGACGATAATATTTTTGACGAGAATGATCGAGACCATTGAATCCAAAATATTTTAATTAGTCGGGAATGCCAGTTCGTTTTTCAAAAAACGAGAAAAAGTCGGGACATGACGAGTCGATAAAAATATCCGAAAAATGTCAAAAACTGACTTTTTGGAAAAAGATTCGTATCGAGAAATAAGTGAATGGAAAAGCAGACACTGCTTTAATCCGAGGTCTCGAACGAAAACTCAAACGGGTATCGAAACCCTAATCCGGTTATCGGTTAGTCGACTTCTGCAATTTATTTTCTGAAACAGATTGCACCATAAATCTTATATTTATTTTTAATAACTTAGGAATGCAAAACTCATACTTAATTAACAAAATTTTAATTATGACGAGATTAGAAATACCGGGGTATTATAAATTAGTTGTTGTCGTTATATTAAATTACTTGGTCGTCGCATTCTTTAGAAACAAACTGGCCAAATAATTACAAAAGTTTAACAATTGAAATTTGAATAGGAAAAATAGCTAGTATTTTATCCGAAATCTATTACTAATACGAAAATAAAGTTTCCCCCTTCACGGTGCTCCGTTCAGATTTTCCTTTATTCTGGTAATTTGTCTAATTTTAATTCATATATATTCTAATTTTTATTTTTATTAATTAAAATTTTATTAATTTCATATTCTTGAAATATCACATGTTTATCTATTAATCACATCTCATATTTATCTATCACTCCATTTAATTAATTTCTTCTATTATACATATTAAAATAATAAAAATTTTGGAATGCATTCTTATAAATCCTTATTTTATACATTCTTAATTCATATATAATAATCTATAGAAAATTTGTAAATGAAAATCTCTCTATGAAGACTAAATAAATATATTTAATCAACATATCTACATGGAATCATTTTCATTTTTTCATTCATGTTTTTCTAAAAACTTTGACTAGTGTTTTCTAGAAAATATATACATTGAATCAAATGTGGAATAGGTAGCTAAAGAAAAGAACAAAAAAACTTGAAGATGTAAACATATTTTTTTCCACATTTTGGCAAAGATTAGATATATCGATTTAACATGAACTAACGAGACGGTTCAAAATATTTTTCTAAAAACTTCGATTAGTACTTTCTAGATTGTATATACATTGAATCAAGTGTGTGATAGGTAGCTAAAGAACAGAAGAAAAAAAACTTGAAGATGTAAACATATTTTTTCTGTATTTTGGCAAAGATTAGAGATATTGATTTAACATGAACTAACGAGACGGTTCAAATATACTTAAAAAGAAGGATTTTTACTAATTTTAATTAATATTAACTTTGTTTATATTTTTATTGAGTAATTTAGCATAAACCAACGAGACGCTTCAAATAACATATAAAGAAGGATTTTTACTAAGTTTAATTAATATTACTTTGAAGATGTAAACATATTTTTTTTCCGCATTTTGTCAAAGATTAAATATATCGATTTAGCATGAACCAACGAGACGATTCAAATATACTTTAAAGGGAAGGATTTTTACTAATTTTAATTAATATTAACTTTGTTTAGATTTTTATCGAGTAATTTAGCATAAACCAACGAGACGGTTCAAACAACATAGAAAGAATGATTTTTACTAATTTTAATTAATTTTATTTGGAGTGTTCATATTTTTATCGAGTATTACTCAACGGATTTGAGACGAGTATGTACAGTAAAGTCACTATTTTAACCGAGATTAAGACGAATATGTAGAAAAATTCTAAACAAATTTAGATTTAAAAAAAATACATAATGAATGAGTATACCCGATCCATTATCATTCCTAATTATAAATTTAGATACGTGAAATAATTAATTTTCTAAGTTTGATTAATAATTAACGCGAATAATATCACAACTTTTAAATAAGATGTAAAATTATTTTTAAAATATATACATATAAATTAAAACATAAAGTTATTTCCCGTCGAATTTCGACGGGCTACTTACTAGTAACTTATTTGAATGATATGAAAGTGGGAGATAGGAAATTATGATCCATATTCTTCAAGGCATTCACAAAGATATTGCAAGCGGCAATGAGAACTGCACTCCGGGTCACACTATCTTCAATATAAAACGAATATATAAGAGAAAGAAGAAGAGGTTTGATTCTTGCAAGTAATTATAAAAAAAATCATAAATTAAATTACCTTTAATTTGTCATTAGCAACACTGCAACAGCACTCGTCGAAGTCTGAAGGAGAGGGAGAAATAATTAAATATACAACCTTCTTATATTTTCAGGATGCAAAATAAACTATTTTATTTAATAAAATGTAAATATTATTAAATAGATAACAATAAATCATGTATGAATCCAAGATAAAGAACAAACTCTCCAGAAAATAGTGCGCAACTTATTAGACGGTTGAGCCGTATTAACATTTAACTACCCATGATGACCATGATTAATTAATTAATTTGAAAGTAAGAAGAATCAATTAAAAAATTAAAAAATTAAAAAATTAAATGCCATGTGGCATGATCTTGACGGTGGCTTCAATGGATGAGGATCCACCATGGAACTACCCAGCTCAATACAGGCCCGGCTCAGGACCCGACTAACTATGCTGGTGGGCTAGGGCCAAGCTGGGTTTGAATATTTTTAAAAAGCACAGCCCGGGCCCAACTTGTTTCAATCATGGTTTTGGGCCGAATTGGGCCTAAGGATCGGAGGACTCACTCGGCCCGACCTAGTTGACAACTCTAGTCCCGTAAAGATTGGTTAAACTTCTTACAGTTCTTTATGGCCTTGTATTGTGGTGTGAGGAAGTAATCAAACATGTTTGAGATAGGAAAAAATGGTATAATAGCACTTTTAAGATTAAAATCATAATAATAGCACATGTTTTTAAAAAATACAAATAATAGCATTTTTGGATATATTTACCCTTTCATCTCTCCATCATTATGCGTGAATTCACGAATTAGAATTTGAGAATTCACGAATTAAACTTTGTGCATTATCAAATTCAAATTTATGGATTCACAAATTTAAATTTGTGATTTCACACTACATCTTCTTCTAATTTAAATATTAATTTGAGAATTGACAAATTATAATTTGTGAATTCACGAGTTTTAATTTGTGAATTCAAAAATTTTAATATGTGATTTCACGCATAAGAAAGGAAGTAGCCGAAAGGGAGACGGCGACGGCGACGGTGACTAGGCCATGTGAGTCGGTGATGACGACTTTAAAATCTACGGCGGCGGCGGAAAGATGGTCTACATGTATAAAAAAAATGAAGAAGATACATATAAACAAATAAAATGATGAAAATATATTGAGACAAAAGAATTATGGACAAAAATGTCCAAAAGTACTATTATTTGTCTTTTTAAAAATTAGTGCTATTATTAATATATTTTTTTCTTCCTAAAAGTGCTATAATACTATATTTTCTTTTTGAGATATATATGGATTCTTTACTCACATTGAGGGCGGACGGAAGCTGTTAGCCTGTTACCGAAGGACTTAGTGGAGCTATTTGAGTTGGTCGAGGAAGAGTTTGTCATAGGTATCAAATATAGTATATGTTAAAGGTGAGTGTAGTGTGTATACATATATAATAGAATTTTCCGTATAGAAGCGGAAATATCATAGCTCATGAACTTTCCTAGATGCGTCAATTTGTCAGAAGGTGTGGTATGAAAATCTAAGTTTTCAACATGGTTTTGTGCTTGAAGATTTGGTCGAATGATTATGAGTTTCATTAACACGAACAAACAAACAAACAAATGGGGTATATGTTATGGAATATTATCATATTTAGTTTTGTTGAATTTATTATGATTATAACTTAATTGAAGATAAAGAAGAAATTATTTAGTTAAGTAAGTAAAAAGATGTGATATAATTAAGGCCAAAATTTATTCCTTAATGGTTCCTTGATTTTTTTTTTCCCATAGGTTGTAGATCGAAACTATACATAGAAAGTTTATTAAGTTTCCAAATTGTTATAATAATATTCAGAATGGGTCATGGCCCTTTTGAGCTATAACTAGTGTGTAATCCGTCGAAAATCGACGGGGAACCACATTATGTTATAATTTATAAGTATGTAACCGTAAAAGTAATACTATACTCCCTCCATCCCAATATAAATGGTCTTACAAAAGTGAAGAAATTATAATAAGAAATACACCAATAAGATTGTTTTTTCGATTTTATTCTTCCTTTATCTACAAGAAAAATCAATAGAAAGTAAATTTTAGTAGGCTCAATTTTAAACACAACACCAATTTTAAGGAATTACTATTTTTTGTATCTTTCCTATAAATTTCAAATTCTTATTGGTAACTTTTCCTCTCGCAGCAACTGCAGCTATAGTAACTCTAATATCATCAGCATTCACTTCTGAAAAGTTAAGTAGAAGCATTGTCAGCATTAAATACATTATGAGTAATATTATTTCAACAATTTACTATAATGTCTTACAAAAGTGATGAAATTAAAATAAAACACATCAATAAAATTGTTTCTTCGATTTTATTGTATCTCTTTTAACAAATATTTTTATTTTATCATATTATAATTTTGCAATATATAAGCATGAGCATTAAAAATAATTTAATATTATTTTAGAGTGATAATATTTCAATAATTGATCAAAAAGAATATTTCTTTGATTTTATTCCACTTTCTTTAGCTGCAAGAAATTAATATAAATCAAACTAACTTTTTTCGTACAAACTAAACATACTTTAAAATATAAAAAATTAGCTTTGTATTTACCTTACAATCTGTCAAAGATTTTATCGTATACGATGTTAATTGTTGTGTATGTTTGATCATCTCGTCACAAATTAAAATTTTGAGATCTTTTTCGCTAGTGTACTCATGAGATTGCAACGTATTATTAACCATGCTTAGCTTTGATCATCTCATCCCACAAAAATTATTGTAATACTTATAAAAAAATTATTTATTTGGTCAAAATTAATTATTATAAGAAACTATTGCTCTTTTTATATAAGTTCTCCGATTAGTGAAGACTACAAAAAATTTGATGTGGGATCATAATTTCCTTTGTATCTTATAGTTAATTATTTTCTTCATAATTTCCCTTATATCTTATAGATTATAGTATGATAGACAGACGAAACATTAAAATTTTGTATATACACAGCTAATCCCAATTCAATACATGCTTAAACTCAAAATTAGTATAGCTAATTATTCCGATATTAAGCCTAGATTTTCAATAAAAATATTATATATATAGTTAAAAATTTATTAAATTCAAATTGGTGATTTTATGTTAGGTTGTGCAAAATCTGTTGTTATTTATATACATCTAAGTGTATGCTAATAATTTATCAACCTAAACAAATAAATATTAGTAACTTCATAATTGGCTAAATTAATCTTTACAATAAACATAAAATTATTTATTTAGCCAACTAATTAATTGGTCAAATTAAATTGATTGTGTGAAACAACTACAAGAAGAGAAAATAAAGATTAATCTTGAGAATTTATAAAGGTTTTTCAAGGGTGTAGTTATTGGAAATCGATGTGAGGGTGGCTAAAATGAAAAACATTAATAAACTTATGTTCCAATACATGTTATTACAATATAGATTTCTCTTCATGATCAATTGACCCATTTTTGCATAAATTTTATTTTGGTTGATTTATATATTCATAGAAACATGTAGGATAAAGATATGGTCAAGTCTTAATAATTTCATCCAGGAAATTTCCAAAGATGAGAGCACCAAATTAAATTTTCCAATATAAAAATAAAATTATTTATTCAGCCAACTAATTAATTGATCAAATAAATTATTCATGCAAAATTATTGCAGGATGAAAAAAATACACATTGATCTTGAGTATTTATAATGGTTCTCCAAAAGTGAAGTGTTATTGAAAATCGATATGGGATATAGAGTTTCATATTAAATATTATAGAAAATATGAATTAAAAATACATAAAATGAGGATTTAAGATAAAAAAGAATAATGAATAGGGAGCGCGCCATGTAGGACCTAAAATTAAGGAGAGACCTCGTATGCGTAATGGTTTTAATAATATTATGAGTATGTACTTTAAAAATAATTCAGTATTATTTTAGAGTTATAATATTTCAATAATCAATCAAGAGGAGTGATTCTTTAATTTTATTACACTTTCTATATCTGCGGTAAATCAATAGAAACTAAACTAAACATGTATTTAAAAATTTACTTTGCAAAATTTGTCAAAGATTTCATTGTAAATGATATTAATTGTTGTGTCGTGCTTTTGATCATCCTCGTCACATATTAATATTTTGAGTGCCTCATGAAATTTAAAATATCTAAATATCAAATATAAGTTGTTACAACAGTTAATTAATTATTTGTGTCAATAAAATTCAAACATTACAAAATAAACATTAATAATAAATAGTATAAATAACAAAAGATTCGTTAATTCTTAAATTCTTAATTCCGTCCTTAAAGTTAAAGCAAACAGTCAGGATAATGTAGAGGTGGCCAAAAAAATCGGAACCGCCGGAACCGAACCGAAACCGGCGGTTTCGGAACCGGAATCAAACCGCCGGTTCCGATTTGGAACTGAGAACCGCATCGACGACGGTTCGGTTTCGGTTCCAAAGTTATGCAACTGAAAATCGCCGGTTTCGGTTCCAAACCGCCAGTTCCTCATTTTTTTATATGTTTTTATCTATATTTATGTTACAATTCGTATTTATTTCACCTAAATATTATGTTAGAATGCATAAAATTACAATTAAACAAGAAAAGTAGCAAAAGATGAAGAAAAAAAATACAAAAATTGAACCCCAAAATATGCAGTTCCGATTTGGAACCGCCGGAACCGAACCGAACCTTGCGGTTCCGATTTGGAACCGAAATCGAAGTGGTCGGCGGTTCGGTTCCGGTTCCCTTGGAGTGGAACTGAGAACTGCCGGTTCGATTCCGGTTCCAGAACCGAACCGAACCGCGGCCACCTCTAGGATAATGTTTCTCAGTTGTTGACCGCAATGGAGCATGCCGATGAGGCTATGGTTCAATTGCATGGACTCGTCCAAAATGTATATACCCGTTCCGAACCCGTCCCAAACCCGACTAATTATTCAAATCCGTTTAAATTTATAAATATATGTTGTTACAATACTTGATTATATGTCTTAATATAAATCTCAAACAGTACAAAGTAAATATTAATTAATAAATAGTATAAATAACAAAAGATTAAAAATTAAATTGCAAGTATAAATTTTGTTGTAATTAATACTTATGGAAAAATTATTTTGAAAAATTATTTATCCTAGTCAAAATTAATTTTTCTAATGATTCGATCCCCTTCCCCTTTCCCCCAACGTAGCGAACCGGCAACCCGCATAGGGTGGGGTGTCGGGTCGCTACACATTGGGAGAAAACTTGATTCCTTTTATTTAGGTCCAATTGAAAAGTCTTCAAACAAATCAATGTGGATTTTCTTTTATAAAATTTTAAAACAATATGAATAGAAAATGAAGAAAAATCAATGTAAGCCTATCGATTAACGTGGTCATCAGTTAAATTTGAAATCACCTCCGACGTTATATAAATATATGATATTGCATATTAATATTTCAATTGTATTCTCCAGTAGGTGAAATCTTCTAAACAATCAATATGATAATACTTTTATTTTAGATTTTAGAAGAATATGAATATAAAATGAAGAAAGAAATATTAACGTGACCATCCGTTTAAATTGATGTCACATTTATCGTTATTTAAATACATCTTAGTGCATGCTAATAATCCATTTGCATTCTACAACTAGTGAAATATACTAAAAAATCTATGTGAGGTTATTTTTAATTTAAAAATTTTGAAAAATAAAAATTGTAAATTTATCCGATTAAAATTGCAATTAATAATTAATCAACTATAAATTCAACGCATATTTTTTGTGAACTCTGTTTGTCCCAATTTTATGTAATTTTTATATCAAGATTATAATCTTCAATCTTTAATTGCAAAGAAATATGATATTAAAATATTTTTCTCTTAACGCACCATATTTGAAATTAACAATACTTTATTTGATTTAGAAAATTTTTTGTTTCTTTTGTTTACTTCTTTCTCTCTATATATATTTATATTGTGATTGACTAATAATAATATTGATAGTTTAATAATTGATCAAATTAAATTTTTTAATAAAAATAAAATTATTTATTTGGCCAACTAATTAATTGGCCAAATTAAATTGATTATGGAAAATAATTGCAAGGTGAAAAATACACATTGATCTCGAATATTTATATAGATTCCTCAAGAGTGGAGTCTTATTAAAAAATAATGTGGGATACAAAATTTTATATTAAATATAATAAAAATATATGAATAAAATTGCTGAAAATATAAGATAATAATAATTGAGAAAATATTATAGATCGCACAAATAATTACAACTAACAATAAATATTAATTTACAAAGTATAGTGATTAGTTTGTAAATGGAATTGGTTTAAACTCAGACCATTTCATTTGAGAATGGGTTTTTGTTCCGAAATGTATCAACATCATCTGTTATCTACTCAATTTATTCATACCTATGTCTATGTAAAAACGTATTCATTAATAGGAGTACTATTTTTTTCTTAAACCTTGTAGTCTCTCGTTTAGTTTTTGTCTTCGGTACGAACAATAATTGAAATTATTATATAGGTTTAATTGGTGAACATAAAAAGTAAAATATAAGTCGAATAAGATGTGAACAATGTAAAAAAATATTTATTTGGCCAACAAATTAATTAGCCAAATTAAATTAATTGTGCAAAATAATTGAAACAATTTATTTGGCCAACTAATTAATTGACCAAATTTAATTGTTGTGCAAAACAACTGCGGAATGAAAAAATGCACATTGATTTTGAATATTTATATAGGTTCTTCAAAAATGAAATCTTATTAAAAAGTAATGTGAGATAGAAAATTTTATATTAAATACTTGATTTTTTACTCCAACCATAATTATATTGCATAAAATAATTCTGAATTATCTTATTACCATTACGATGGTCTATTGAAAATATCATTACTATTGACTTTTTTTTTGGAAAATAATTGCGCATCACTCTTAAAATATCATGCTATTAATAATCAATTATCTAGATTGTTTGAAGCTCATGGCCTCCGGCAATTATTTCCAAAAATATTCCATATTTAATTATGGAATTTTTGAAAATATAAATATTTGAATAATAGAATATATGAATAAAAAATGTACAAAATAAAGATTTAAAATAAATAAGAATACTGAATATAGAACGTGTCACGTAGGAGCTCGAATCAAGGGGAGGCCTCAAATGCGTCATCGTTTTAATAATATTATTATGATAAGTTCAACTAACTTTTTGCATGCTCGCATTGGGTGATTAACTAATCAAGTGCTATATACAATAACCAACTTCAAAATCAGTTCATGATCTCTAAAAAATAAAAAATAAAAAAACAATTGCAATCTAACATTTTCGAGCTAACCAGCTCGTTTGAATTCGAAAACAATGTTATTAACTAAACTAGCGTGTATCCCGTTGAAAATCGACTGCGAATTATACTATAAAAATAAAATACATCAATAAGGTTGTTTCTTTTATTTTATTTTACTTCCTTTGACAAATATTTTTATTTTTATTATTATTTTGCAATATATAAGCATGAACTTTAAAAATAATTTAATACTATTTCGGAGTGATAATATTTCGATAATTGATCAAAAAAGAATGTTTCTTTGAATTTATTTCACTTTATTTAGTTGCAATAAATCAATAGAATTGCAAGAAATCAATAGAAATCAAACTATTTTTTTTTACCTCACAATCTGTCAGATTTCATTATATACGATGTTAATTGTTGTGTACATCTTATCATTTCGTCACAAAGTTCAATTTTGAGAATTATTCCTATGTGTGTATATATATATATATACAAATCCAAGAATTATAATTGAGAATACGTATTTTTGAGATTTTTTTTTAATTTCAGATCAATATTAATTTGTTTAATTTAACAAATTTTAAAATTGACAACTTAATAATTGATCAAATTAAAATTGTCAATAAAAAATAAAACTATTTATTTGGCCAACAAATTAATTTGCCAAATTATATTGGTTGTGCAAAATAACTTTTGCCGGATGAGGAAAAGATATTCATTGATTGGATTATTTATATAGGTACTCCCAGAATGAAGTCATTATTGAAAACCAATGTGGAATAAAAACTTTATTAAAGTAACTAGTAAGTAGCCCGTCGAAATTCGACGGGAAATAACTTTATGTTTTAATTTATATGTATACATTTTAAAAATAATTATCTTATTTAGAAATTGTGATATTGTTCGCGTTAATTATTAGTAAACTTAACAAATTAATTTTATTTCACGTATCTAAATTTATAATTAGGAATGCCAATGAATATTCATTTATTATGTTTTTTTTTAATCTAAATTTGTTTAGAATTTTTCTACATGTTCGTCCTAATCTCGGTTAAAATAGTGAATTTACCGTACATACTCGTCTCAAATCCGTTGAGTAATACTCGATAAAAATATGAACACTCCAAGTAATATTAATTAAAATTAGTAAAATTCCTTCTTTCTATGTTATTTGAATCGTTGGTTTATTCTAAATTACTCGATAAAAATATAAACAAAGTTAATATTAATTAAAATTAGTAAATATCCTTCATTTTTAAGTATATTTGAACCGTCTCGTTGGTTCATGTTAAATCGATATCTCTAATCTTTGCCAAAACGCTGAAAAAATATGCTTACATCTTCAAAGTAATATTAATTAAAATTAGTAAAAATCCTTCTTTATATTTGAACCGTTTTGTTGGTTTATGCTAAATTATTCGATAAAAATCTAAACAAAGTTAATATTAATTAAAATTAGTAGAAACTCTTCTTTTTAAGTGTATTTGAACCGTCTCGTTTATTCATGATAATTAAATCGATATCTATAATCTTTGTCAATTTTATAATATTAAATATCATTCTTTCTATGTTATTTGAACCGTCTCATTGGTTTATTATAAATTACTCGATAAAAATATAAACAATATTAATATTAATTAAAATTAGTAAAAATCCTTCTTTTTAAGTATATTTGAACCGTCTCATTGGTTCATGTTAAATCGATATCTCTAATTTTTGCCAAAATACGGAAAAAAATATGTTTACATCTTCAAAGTAATATTAATTAAAATTAGTAAAAATCCTTCTTTCTATGTTATTTGAACCGTCTCGTTGGTTTATACTAAATTATTCAATAAAAATCTAAACAAAGTTAATATTAATTAAAATTAGTAGAAATTCTTCTTTTTAAGTATATTTGAACCGTCTCATTGGTTCATGCTAATTAAATCGATATCTCTAATCTTTGCCAATTTTATAATATTAAATATATATATATTATATGAATTAAGAATGTATAAAATAAGGATTTATAAGAATGTATTTCGAAATTGTTATTATTTAAATATGTGTAACAGATTAAATTAATTAAATAGAGGGAAAGATAAATATGAGATGTAATTAATAGATAAACATGTGATATTTCAAGAATATGAAATTAATAAAAATTAGAATATATATAATATATGAATTAAAATTAGACAAATTACCAGAATAAAGAAAAATCTGAACGGAGCACCGTGGAGGAGACATTTTTATTTTCGTATTAGTAATAGATAAATAAAATTTTAAATAATTTACTTCGAACTAAATAAAGCATGAGTATAAATGAAATTTAAATTCCATCATTGGTATCTCGGCAATATCCGAAGCCATTTTAATGCATTAAACAGTAAAGAATATTTTATCCTTACTTAGCCCTTACATTCATAATCAATCGATCAACTACTATGCAAGTCTTGAATATATGAAATATTAAATAATAGGATATATGAATAAGAAAATATTTAAAAAGAGAATTTAAGATAAATAGAAATACTGAAAAATTAAGATTAAATCCTAATCTAGTAAATCCTTGCTTTGATATTTTTTCAAGTTAAAAGATTGTGGTTGCTTATTAATGGAATATAAATTCGCATAAAATTTTCTTAAATTATTAAATTAAAGGGTGAATACATGAATAAAAAAAATCATTAAAATGAGAATTTAAGATAAATATAAATACTCAATGCACGTTACGCCACGTAAGACCTAAAATTAAGGGAGGTCTCGAATGCATAATCGTTTGAATAATAAATTGGTTATGCAAAATAACTTTTGAGATGAGAAAATTTGTCGGCAAAATCCAAATTGTATAGTTAATTTAAAACTCCTAATTTTTCGAATCACATTCGTATGACTAAAACGTAATTTAAATAAAAAAAAAAAAACTGACCCACGTCCACCTCTTCCATTAAAATTGACAATATTTATCCAATTAAAGACATAAACATTTATGAAAAGCAGACAATATTTACCATTAAAATTATCTGATTTGCTCTTCTTTTTTATCTTTAGTTTGCATATCTGTGGATAAATCAGTTAAGAAGATTACACAACAGTCTGGGTCCTGTTTAAGGCAAACATCGCTCCGGGAACGAACTTATGGCTCCAATTATTTCTAACTTTATTTGCAGACTTTGCCGACAAGAGAAAGATAAGGGAAAGGATGCCCTTATGTGTTTTTTGGCACAACATATAATTATTATGTAGCATTTATGTTTCAATTTAGTTTTTCAAGATTTCATTATATGTGTTTTACGATTTTTATATTTAGAATTTAGATATAATTGTCTTTGAATGTTTCATTTTACTATCACTCTTACCGTGCATCGCACGGGATGCAAAACTAATATATATATTGATTTGAAGTATTTATA
The DNA here is from genome assembly GCA_031470985.1 of Agastache rugosa. Lineage (NCBI taxonomy): Eukaryota > Viridiplantae > Streptophyta > Magnoliopsida > Lamiales > Lamiaceae > Agastache > Agastache rugosa. The sequence goes on along the minus strand of CM062601.1, from coordinate 4,855,637 downwards.
TAGGTTCTCAAAGAGTGGAGTTTTATTGAAAAACAATGTGAGATACAAAATTTTATATTAAATATAGTAAGAGGACAATTAAAGATTTTAGAAAAATATAAATATAAATATAATATATATTATGTACAAAATGCCTACCCAAAGAAAATCTATACACGTTTTAATATAAAATCTTATTTTGAAAGATTTTGATTGTAATTATAGAAGTTTTGATAACATTAAATAATAGAATATATGAATTAAAAATGCATTAAATGATGATTTAAGATAAATAAGAATACTGAATGAAGGTTGTGCCATGTAGGACCACAAATTAAAGGAGATCTCGAATCCGTAATCGTTTTAATAATATATACGGATGGATTCTCTATCATTAGCTGTATTTTAATTTTACTTCATTAATAACAATAACGGTATCATTACTATACCTAAAAATAAATTTTAGAATGGTGGAGATATGCGGGGAAAAAGACTGAACAAAGGACTAGTAGAAGGAAGAAGAGAGATGAATTTTTAACTTATATGGACTTGCCTCCATTTTATTTAAAATAATCATTCTAAAAAAAAAAACCAAAATTCAAAATCAAAAAGTTAGCAGCATCGAACTAAATTTTATTTCAATTCAAGTATCATAGATTGGAACTATCCAATATAATTATTTTTGTAAAAAAACTCATATCATGAAAATAAGATCCAAAATCCATCCATAAATATAGAAAATCGAACAGCACCAAGATTTATTTTTTATTTGAATTTTTTTACCTAACTGAACTGTAATTGGACTTGATTAATTGGTTTGGTTTTATTTTTCACTTTTCAAAATGATGGGCGAGGGTAATAACATATAGGGGCATTTTTGTCAAATAATAGCTTTCACTTTTCAAAATGATGGACGGGGTAATAACATATAGGGGCCTTTTCGTCCCAAAATAGCGGTTACTGGCTGTAGCACTCCAGCAGCACTGCCAGTGCCACAGAGGAAGACGAGTCGATCACTCCCTCTCTCTCTCTCCTTCTTTCTGTATTCAATTGGAATTCTGGAGTAACAAATTCTCCCAAATTTCTTGTACGCATTGACGCTCAGTAAACATATACGTATAGGTACGTGTGCATACACTTGATGCATATTATTTATCTTATATTTTCTCTGGTTAGTGCTTGCATACTAACCCTCAGCTTTCTCTGCTATTTTTGCTATTTTACTGAGTTTGAAACCGAACACGAAGCACATTTACTGTTGCATTTTATTTTACTCGGTGATTTTCTATGTGAAGAGGCTTAACTCATGATTCATGCTGTTGCATCGTTGTTTGACGTGCTATGATTATCATAATATAGTGTTTCCCTTTTGGTTAGTGCTAGGGTTTGGTGATCGAACAACTATTATTTCTGTTCCGAGTATATTTCCCGCCTCGTTTTGGTAAAGCGTTTTTCAAATTTGAATTTTATTCTTTAGTTTGTGCAATTTCAATAGTTTGATTGCATGGCGTCAGGGGGCTAGGATATTTTGTTAAGGTGGCGGAATGGAGTAATTCTGTTTCTATTTTGAGTTGGTTATTTTCTTATGTGTATAGGTCCGACGTTGTACTCCTCGTCATTCATGTGTTTAGATCAAGTGTTTGTTGGTTTGATCCACGAGCGGAGCTACGTATGAGATTGGTGGAGTTCAATCTTTTTGAATTACCCATAGTTATGTATAAATTTACAATTTGAAGTACCCCTAGTTATGTATAAATTTCAGAAATATCTAAATCTTGCCCCACCAAAAATAATTTGCCCCCTTTCACCCCCCCAGGCTCCGCTACTCACTCACGTAAACCTTGTGCTGTGTGTCAAATACATTGAAAGTGATACTCATAGTGTAGATTATAAGTTATATAATTATATAATTTTAGTTTTATTTTTGGTATTGGGTACGGCTTTGATTGAGATGGCTCAATTAGCATTCCAAGTCAATTTGCCATCGAATAACTTTGTGAAGCATCTACGTGATGAAGTATTCTAGATGCTTTAATTAGAAAATTTTCTATTCATCTATTTTAAAGTCACGTCATGATGTCATTAATTAGGCTGGAGGCGCTGCCGCGCTGATTATGGCTGATTATGGTAATTAATATGTGTGCTAATTCAGGTATAAAATGTGTCACTGTGTCAGCTAGTGTTAAGACTTTGATTAGTGGTTGGATATCCTTTTTCTTTGATAGACACTTTTATTTTCAAAGTGGTTTTGGACCTGTACACCCCCCTCCCCCCCACTTGATTTTTGATTATTGTGCAAAATCATGATTAAATAAGGATTGATGCCTTTTACATATCACAAGCTGCATATGGTTGTGATCATAGGAATATCATCATTGAAGTCCCAATTTCTTGGCCCTTTTGCTCTGGTTTGGTAGATGATTTTGTTTTTTGAACGGTTCGATTCTTACAACTTACAAGTTCTGTATTCTGCTGTACAGTGATTACTATAGTTTTATTGCTGTATTCAGAAAATGTTTATTCTTTGAGCTTACTAAAAAGAACTAACCAGTTCTCTCTGCACCTAATAATGACATGTTATGACAGGAGTCACAGGATTTGTAATGACGGATTGTTTCTTGGAAAAGATTCCATCGGTAGAAGGTGATTGTTGCACATCAATTCATTTTTGCTGAATAGTATCTTTTGTTTCTTTTGCTCTTCTGCATTTTCTCTCTCTTGCTTTGCTTTTTTCCTTTCTTTTACTCGAACAAGAAAACAAGTTGATGTGTGCAATGTGCATTACCTTGGTCAAACCATGTTGCATTTTACATGCATTATATTGATATATCATGAAATAAGAAAAGGCAAAAATTCCCTACACTTGAGTTCAGTTGGCAGATTATGTTTTTTTTCGTGTATGAGCTTTATATCATGGAGACTATTACTAGTGCACATGTGTAAGTGCTTTATGAGTGACTGAATAGATTTCTCCCAAATTTAGTGTTGTATAGGTGTTTCTATCTTTGACCTTTTGATGCAATGTTTTTCAGGTTGCTCTGAAACTCTTGTTAAACTGACCAAGGATCACAAGATTATAAGTCGAGCAGCATGTGTTAATCTACCCAGTAAAATGTACGCCACCTCACTGCCATTAACATATTGATATGCCTTTTAAGTTTCTTGTCCAGGCCTTATGAGAAACATAAATTGTGTGGATGCTGTGTTTGATGTCCTGTTTAAGTTTTGAACTTTGATTCGGCTGCACTGGACCTTGTATATCTGTTCTTTCATGCCTATGGTTCATGGATTTTGGTTTGTGTTGAAGTAGCTTCTGAACATTGAACCATATGCTTAGTCCTCCCAATGTCACTCAATGGGCTATTTAACTGTGGGACTAAGTAACTCCTAGCTGCTATACTAATATTCAAAATCTATACTTTACTTACTGTTTTGATTTCCTAACAATATGAAAATTGTGAAGCAAGGTGACATGAGAGGAACTGTGGGATACCCATTTCTTCACATGATCAAAAGGATACAAATACATGTATAAAGTCCTATCAGCTCGACTTGTTTGACTAATTGGGGAGCCAAGCTAAACTTTGAGTTAACGAGAAATTGAGAATCATACTCATGTTAATTTGTGCAGTTGTCATGAAGGCACGCAAATGGCCAATAGTTCCAGTGACCTGAATTAATAGCTTAAAAAGGAGCATCCACTAGACTTAATGGCTCAAGCATTTACAGCGACCCAACAGAGCTTATATCTACACCATATTGGTCAAAAACTGCAAGCACTAGGCAGAACTATATTCTTGATGAAATCTTGAAATTATATTCGCACTTGCGTATCTGATCATACAAAATGGAACTGCTACCAGTTGCATAAATAGAGTATAAAATCCAATGCCTTGTGTAGATTTATTAGTTGTCTTCACACAATTTCACAATCTATTAACGTAGAATGTGGACTTTGAACTCGTTAATTGTTTGTCTGTGTATGCACATGCTCCTGCGTAGATACTGGTCGTACCAAAAGTGTGCATATACATTCTAGAATCCTTTTCCCTTTTGATTTCCAAGTTTTCTCTAGTCACTTTGTTTTATAAAATTCAAGTCCTCTAATTGTAAAAAATGACAGACCTGCAGTTTGGGACATAACATCCATCGTAAGGAAAGATAGGATCGATTTTCTATCTGCATTGCCTCATTTTTCTTTAAAACCGGCCTGTGAAGATCCTCATCAGCAAAAAGAGTGGGGGTGTTTCTTGGATTTCCTTCAGAAAAATAGAAGGGTAAGATATGATATGAGTATTCTGGAACTCTTATTACTGATTGATTTTGCCTTTTTCTTAAAGTAACGAAAGTCCTGTGTATTAAAGGTGATGGAAATTACTTGGTTTTATGCCTTTTGGGGGTGGGCGGGTTTGGTGGGGTGGGGGGTTGATGGATATAGCAATATAAAAGCTGTAATGTGCTTCTGATGGGGAATTTATGGCATAAAATTAATTATTAAGACAGAAATAATGCAGAGGTTTGTAGCAAATATGTGTCCCCTATATCTTTGTACTGGATATGAACTTACCTTCTTTTCAGTTCTCCCCCTGCATTTTTTGGGTAATGTAATCTTGTTTTGTTTGTTATATTTCAAGGTTGCTATATCAAAGTTTGGATTATATGAAGTCTACATACTACCTCCCCTTGATGACTCAAAAATTGGCCTTGCAACTGTTCTACACAAAGGTAAAGCATCAAGCATGTGTACAGGTCTGAAGTTGCATTCCTTAGTAATATGGTGGTCCTCTGCTATCTTGATAGTATGTTAGTATGATGTAGAGAGGAAATGTAATTTGTTGCTTTGACTTATGAGATTCATAGTCCCAAGTTTCTAGAACCATTTTGTTCCAAAATTCAAAAGATTGGGACAAAAATGTATCCTCACTAAATCCTTGTGATAGATATCAGATTTGAAAATAATCATTAGCTCTAAAATCTAGTAACTCGGGTACTATACAAGACAGAAAGGAAAAACTGAAAATATCTCATTTACTAGGCAAGATTCATCTTTGAAATTCCATAACTAATTAAGAATATTCATTAGAGGATATTATCATTTTTCTTTATAAAAAATATACTATCTAGTAAAATTATGTTGGTGGTTAGCAAAGTAGGACGCAAAGTTATCTACTATTCAGAATTTTTGTAGCTATAGCTGACAGAGCTCCATTATTGGAGATATACTAATTTTTGCTCTATCTTGCTCTCAGAAATCGGAATAGGTCTAAGTGACACATTTGAATTGCCACCCTTTTAAAAATTATGTGGTTACTGTTGTGATCGAGAAGAAAGCAGGAAAAGATTTCTATTTATTGTTCCCGATCCCGATATTTTCTAATAAATCGTGAACACTGCGAATGAATTTCCATTTGTTGGTTTCATGTTATTGATCCATGATAGCAAGGTTCATTTTTTGCCCTTGAATAAACCATGTCCTTCCAGCAGTTTTTGACCTGGATACTGCTCCACACTCTTATCGAGAAACATATTAATTGAAATGCTTACATGATACTCCCTCCTTCCCAATAGCAAGGTCTCACTTGCTTTGGGACGGTTATTAAGAAACAAGAGTAAAAGGAGAAAAAGTGGTAGGTCCTACAACTTTTGAAGAGTTAATTATTTCCATTTTTGGAATGAGACTTTGCTATTGGGACAGACAAAAAAGGAAAGCGAGACCTTGCTATTGGGACAGAGGGAGTATTAATCTGTGCACAACTTCTAAGCTGATATATGCAAATGAATTATAGAAGAGAAGGAACTGAACATCATTTCTTTTGCATTGTCCTCCTGTCTTATATTCTTTTATCGATGCTGGAGCAGGGGTTGCTGATTCTGAACAACCATCTACACCTACATCTCAGACTGGTGAGGCTGCTATGTCTTTCTCGAACCTAACTCAGGATAAAACTTCTCCTGAGATACAATGTGCTGAAGTAAATGGAGATTATTCTTGTGATTTGGCAGCTAAAAATAGCTGTAAATTAGGAAGTTCTGTTGGAATCATTAGACCCTTTCAGAGAAATTATGTAACAGCACATCCTAGTTATCTGAAAACACTTGGTCAAGCACATTCCAGTTGGATATTTGGTGCAGTTGCTGAGCTTGTTGATAATGCAAGAGATGCCAAAGCAACCAAGTAGGTGTACATGATCTTTTCATTTTCTTTTTGTTGAAGTAATTTTTATATAACCAATTTTAATATATCTTTAGTTTGCTTTTTTAAGTAATGAAGTCGTCTATTTTTGAGATATCTGGGAAAAAGGTCCCAACTATTAATATTGCGTTTACTTTGTTGCTTTGTGTGTTCCCCTTCTCAACTGTAGGGTTGAATAGCGTGTTTCAGTGTTTCTTTAACATATACTATTTGTAATGTTGTTTTTTATAGACTGGAAGTAGCTATCAATATGTTCTACTCCAAAACTGCTGGCAAAGATATTCCTATGTTGTCAGTGGTCGATGATGGCCACGGAATGAGCCATGCAGATATTCAAAGAATGATATCATTTGGCCATGGGCAAACTGAAACAGATGACCCTAATCATATCGGAAGATATGGAATTGGATTTAAGGTACTAAATAATTCAGCTTCTTTGCCATAAAATGGTTTTTTTGCATAAAAACATTCAACAAAATGTTGATACCTTTATATTTATTTTACCTAAGACAGACAAGGCCTTATAGGGAATTCAACAATTTGTTCTTCTGAAAGTGTAAGAATTATAGGGAATTCATTCATGATTTCAAATTTGTATCATGTTTACTCTTTCGCGATTTTCTCACTGGGCCTTATAAATTTGGTAATATAATTCTTTCAATCACGGCTGAATTGTTTGCTAGAAATTGAGTATTCTCTTCTCTTATACAGAATATGTTTTGGGGGTTGAAGTAAAGTTAAAATCTTTTAAAGAGTTCAAAGTAGTGTAGAGACATGGTCCTTTTTGCTCGAAGTTGTCTAGGTGATTGAAATTGTAATTCCTCTTCAGTATATTGATGAACCACTGCTGCTGGTACTTGTCACACTCTTCAGTAGACACTCTTCAGTATGTTTTGGGGGTTGAAGTAAAGTTAAAATCTTTTAAAGAGTTCAGACTAGTGCAGAGACATGGTCTTTTTTGCTCGTTGTTGTCTAGGTGATTGAAAATGTAATTCCTCTTCAGTATATTAATGAACTACTACTGCCAGTACTTGTCACACTTTTCTCCCCCTCTTCTAAAGTTTAATTTTCTTTAAGCATTTGTTTAAGTAAAAACAAGTTTGTTTTGCTTCACTTCCTTTCAATGTAAGTAGAAACGGATATTCTATTCTAAGTTGTGATAAAGATTAAAGAAACTAATCAGCTCTCAGCATGAAATTGTTGCATATAGCTAGGAGTTGATATTGCGGCTGATACCAGCTGTTTCAGTCTTTCAGATATGAATCCAAGGCCAATAGGCCATTCTGTTAACAAGCATGACCAATGCATATTTAGATTATACAATGGGTACATATCTATATATGAAGACATACTGGTGTAAAACATACATAATATAAATATTTCGGTATCTATGTATTTGGTGAAAGTCTTGGAGGGTACCTTATGTAGTTCTATGGCCCAGATTCGGAAAAGCTATTGCTGAACAATGACCATAAAGTAGTATTGTTTTCTCAGACTGGGGCTATGCGAATAGGAAAGGATGCTTTGGTTCTAACCCAGACAATTAACACCAGATCAATTGCCTTCCTATCACAGTCGCTGAATGAAGGAAAAGATGTAAGTCTCCAATCCCAATTATATATACCAGTGATGGATGTGGAGTTAAAAACTTAAATCTCAAATATCGCTTGATTCTCTGTGTTGTAGAATTTGGAGATCCCCATTGTAAGCTACCGCAGATTTGGGCAGTCCATGGAAGTGGATGCAGATATCCAGAATAAGGATGTGGCGAAGTTCTACTTGAAGATCATCAAAAAATATTCCCCATTTGATAAGTACCTTATTGGTGAAAAAGTAGGCGTATTTGGGGCAAATGGTACTGGAACTCAAATTTATATATGGAATCTGGATGAATGGGGATCAGCTTATAGTTTGCAATGGGAAGCAGGGATCGCTGGTGGGAGTTCGTTTCATCAGGGTGGTATATTCATTCGGTCAAGAAGGACAAGATCACGTCCAGGACAAATGTCTCATGTGGTGTGTGTCCTTTGTGGATACCATCTCAAATGAATTATTCATAAAAAATTGAGCTGTTGTTTTTAATTTCAGGTGCCTTTGGATTATTGCCTTAAATCATATTTGGAGGTCATATTCTTAGATCCAAGGATGAAGATCTGTGTACAGGGAGCACTGGTAATAAATATACGTGTTAGTAGCACCAGATTTGTGTTTATAAACATATGTATGAGTTTCTAATGAATGTAAATGATCAAGTACATGAGCTTGACATTTCTTCCTTAGATTTGAGAAATTTGACTTAGTTCTTTCTGTTTTACTGAAATGGGATTGCAATATGCTTGACTCACTATATTTGGAGCAGAGCTAATTAACTGGTTATCCTTAAAATTGATGCTGATTAAATTTTTTGAGTAGGTTAAAAGTCGACCCCTTGCAAAATCTTTGAATAAGACTATTGTTGAAAATGGTACCATCTTGGGAAAACCAGTTCAAGTTTCTCTTGGCCGTTCTCAATTGGAATGGGAGCAAGCAAATTGTGGCATATTTTTATATTGGCACGGGCGTTTGATTGAGGTAACAATACACTTCTTTTGCCTTATTTTGTTACATGAGCAAAAGAAATAATTTAATTCCTTTCACTTGTTTTCTTTGTTTCTTGCTTATTTTCACTTAACTTTGTTGGCATTTTGGAAAGAGATGTGTTTTGTCAATTCAAATTATCTTAGATACTGTGTTAATGACATTGATTTCAAGTCGTCTTCTGCATTTCTCAAGCTTAATGATAGATAGTGTGGTATTGGCAGGTGCAGGTTTTTTGCTTAGTTTATTTAGGGATTTGACTTGGTGTGCCACCTGATTCTAATCTATTATATAATAATCTTCATTCACCAATTTCAGTCCTTTAAGAATGTGTGCACCCACTTGATTTTATTTGGGCTTTTGGTGTCCCTTAGTTTAATTATCCGTATGGAAGTTCCTCAAAGTTAGTCTCTGCCAACATTTTCCGGTTATCACTTTATTTCAGGCTTATAAGAGAGTTGGAAGCATGATTCACAATGGAGATTGTGGGCGTGGCATCATTGGGGTGATTGATGTTACCAAATTAATGGTAAACTTCTTGAAAGAATGTCTTCCTTTTTTTGCTTATCATGTTAACATGGTTACTAGATTCGATAGTCTAGCCATCTTGCTACAAAAAGAGTGCATTTTCAAAGTTTTCTCATTTACAGAGGTTTATCGCAATAGTTTTAATGTCATTTTTCCGGACATCCACTATGATAAATTCATTCGCAGTTTTGAAGCAGAAACAAGTCTAAATCTGCTTGCATCCTTAGTTCTCTTCTATTCTTGTGACAGGATGATGGCAATGGTTGTGTCTGGGTGCACAATAACAAGCAAGGATTCCAAGACTGCGAAGCCTATGCTGTACTGGAGCAGTGGCTGGGTGAAAAAGCTGATGAATATCTAGACAAATATGTCGATAAGATTCAATTGGTAAGTCATTTGCTTTCTTATAAAAGAAACAATAACTGGATTAATAGCATATCAGTATATTGCTGTCAATGAACTGTGTAATAATATTATTTTTATTGGTCTAAAAGGGCTGCTGGGGAATTTATTTGTTTATTTTTATTTAGATATTACATGTATATGATATATCCAGATTTACTGGTTCATGCTTCTTTTGGGATGTCCATGATCCATAAGAATATTGTAACTTCAGCTGCTATTAACTCTTTTGGCTAACCCATTTTTCTTTTATAAAGTAATTCTAGATTCTCTCAGTCAGTGCTGAGAGATAAGAGTATATCCTGTAAGAAACATAGATGCAAACTTGTACCTCATGTGTAAATGTGACTAAGGATAAAATTAACTGACATGAGTTGCATGTAAGTAGGTGTAGGTTTGTAAGTCGTTTCTTTATTTTATATTCAAGTTCCTTCTTTGTTGGGGATTGTGCTTAGAAATAATGGTGCATCACCATTGTAATTTCTTGTTTCTTGAATGTGGGGTGTAGTTTTGGTCCTTTGGAAAGATGAATCTGAAAGGATGAGACTTTTAAGGGTACCACTATAAATTAATTTAATAAATAAATTAATGAAGTAACTGAGGGCATTATTCAATTGCTTTAATCATTGGCTGTTCTGCACGATTTCACCCAATTTTTATCTTCAGAGACTGAGACTTAGCCGAAATATCTTTGGAAGATAATTGAAAGCCTAAGATTTAAGCATTATTCATTGACTCTAAGTAGTAGTCAACCATGGTACTTGTGAAATTTCATTATTGGTTAAGAAAGAACAGAAAGCTAGAGGCTGATGTAAGGTTATGACTTCCATTTGTTCTAGAATTTCTTCTTTTGTTTCATGTATGTTTTGACTCCTAATTATATACTTTTATAATATGTCTAGATTATTTAGAAATACATGAAATACCTCATGGTGCATCCATCATCATGCATAACTATTATAACATTCCTATGGTTTGATCGTTGTACCCATCAATTGTTAATTATGATTTCCTTCTATTCTTAAAAAGGCACTTCCCTTCTAATCAATCTTTTGCCTTTTCTATTTCAGTATAATATTCTGGTTAGGGTTCTACTCCAGTTGACATGGATTTCTTTCTTGTGCAGAGAAAGGGTAATGCGCTATCGAAACCTGATCATGAGTGGGTGCAGTGTGACAAATGCAGAAAGTGGAGGATGTTGAACACTGGTTTTGACACCAAGACATTACCTTCACAATGGTTATTTATCTTTTTTCTATTTAATGTTTAAATTGAAATATTTGGTAGTTCCATTTACACAATTAATAGTGATTGTTTCCAATATCACCAGTTTTAGTAGTATAATATTTTGCAATTTTCGTGCAAGTTATAATTCAGAATTGTGAGGCTGGTCCAATGGAGGGAAAAAAAAAACAGCCTTTGGCGAATTCGTCTATTTTAAAATAATCAAATGCTATGCAGATCCTATTTAGTGCACCAACTGCAGATTGTGTTACGTAGTAAACTCCCTGGATATCATGGGCTGCAGCAGTCCATGAGCCGGACTGGTTTTTATTCTCAATCATTTCATCAAATATTTTTGTCATAACCAAACTGTTACTATGCTTCCAATAGTTTAATGTGTATCAGTGTATCTGCTGTTTCCCAAGCTGATTAATTTACGAGCATAGACAGATGGCATATTTGCAGTTCCAATATACTTTAAGAAAATAAAATCTTGTTTCCATTTTTGGTCTCACTGGATCTTGTATTTGGTTTTAGGTTCTGTTACATGATGCCCTTTTGTGGAATCTGTGACACTCCAGAAGAACCGGTCGAAAATGGAGTAATTACAATATCAACTAAGCGTCTTGGTTACAATACTAAGGATCCAACCGAATCAAGAAACAGCTTTCCTGAACAAGCGGCTACTAGATCAGAAGGTTTGTTATGACATTATTTTGCTTCTTAAACATGTATTTTCCCACACATGTTTTCCTCTAAGCTTATTTAATTGATGCACATGATTGTATATATATATATACCATAACGAACACCAATTAAACTTGGTAACCAAATAGTACTTTTTAGCAGTGAGATATTTTTGCATACAATGATGCGGATGTAACATCATGCCAAACTTCTTCAAATCTTCTTCATTGAGTATTAAACTTTAGATATTAGTTCAACTTATAATCGGATAACTGTACGGGAACATTATGCTAATTATGCTACTCGATGACACATGGTTGATCTAGGGATAAATTGATGTAAGCACTTAATGAGGGAGAAAGAGGGAAGGGACGGAGAAGGAGAAAGAAGACCATAAAGTTACAAATTCTGAAATTAGGAAATTGCCATGATAGTAGCATATTTGTTCAGTGTTAATGCATAACAAAATATTGTGGAAATGATTGGTGAAAGTGCAGCATTCAAAACTCTAGCTGCCTGGAATTCTATTAGTGGACAAATGAAAATGGTAGCTGCAACAATAGTGTGTATATACTTATTTCCGTATGAGTTGCAATGAACTAGTGGAAGTGATGAATTTGATTGATAAATGATGTGCAGAAAGCGTCATCATATTCTCCTTCTGGTCATTTAAAGGATGGACTTTAACTTCTTAATGTTGTTTTTTTGATGAAGACGTTAAATTTAATGTTGAGTTGCAGTATGGGCGTTTCTGAAGATTTTGGGACCCCATAATAGCAAGCTGGTTGCTATTGCTTATTTTGTATGTGATTTCCTACTACATTCTGGAAGTGGAAGATGAAAATGGGTGATGGTTCGGATAGATTTTATGATTCATCGAAAGAAATTTGTTCCTTTGTTTTACTGTTTTGCTTATGTGCAGGCATTGGTAACTATACTAGTGAATCGGAAGAGGATGCTGCCAGGTTTTCTGTTAAGCGGCAGCGAAGCTCTCTTCCAAGGATCTGTAAGAAGAGTTGATAATGTACAGGCGATGCCCGATGTAAGTAGCTTTAGATTGCTCCCAATTCTGAGAAGAATGCTCGTCTAATCTTACCAAATACTGAATATTAGCTCGATTCTAGGCATTTGCTGTAGCTATTTCTGTCAATGATTCAACAAATCTGTACTTGCAATCTGCATTGCACCGCACAGATTTTGTGAGATGTGGAGAGTAGATATGAATTGTTGGTGTACAGAAGTAAAATGGAAGTTGGTTGTAACATGATGCTGGAGTTGTATGAGTTTTTCATCCAATTTGGCTTGGTAGGTTATCATCTCCTTAGGTCTTATTTACTTTGGTGGATAAGATAGGTGATTGGATAATAAAGATTATCCAACTATATCCAATGTTTACTCTTTTTTTTGGAATTGAAAGGGTGAATGACCCAAGACTCTTGATTAATTTAGTTTGAAGTGATTAATTAGAGGATATGTATTCTACCTAAATATGTGGGATGTTATGATTTTTATCAATCCAATCCTCCTTAGAGCATCAAAGTAAACATACGATATACTATCAATTAATTTCTTACCTTAGCAAACTTTATCCACTGAATTATTTGTCTACAAAATCATAGTTTTTGAAAGTAAATGAGTCCTTAGTTGGCTAATGTGTTTGGCAAGTATATGTTCATTTGATTCTCATTATTCTCATTCAATTTCATTTTTTATATACAATATATCGGTATATCTCAATACAAGAAATGTATGATTTGACATGCTCGATTAAACTGCTTATGGAACACTCTCCGCAGTATTGTTGCAATGTTTTTTGTGTGAAAATGGTATGTATAAATTCTTGTAGCACTACTCCCATGTCTTAGAAGTCGAGTTTGTTATCTCGGGTTCTATTAGGCGTTTTGTATTTTTTTGTGCGGCTTTTAAGAATAGAAGTGATTTTTTTTTACAAAGTACATTCTTAGGTAATGATTGTAAGTTTCTTCTATCATATGCATTAATCATAATGATATATTTATACGTGATTAATGATATAGTCTAAATGCATCAAAATATCGATTGGATAGTCTTCTTACAAATGGATTTGGATTCATTAGACTGTTTTCAAACTAATACTAGCAGTACTTTCTAGTATTAAAACTAGTACCTTACGTGGAATAAGAAATATATTACCCCATTATATAGTTTAGTTTATCCTAAATCATAAAACAAACTAATATTTTTTGGGTTCAATTTCTATCATTCCTCTTTTTTTCCAAAGTAAAAAAAATAAAAATAGTAGTAAGTATATAAATGTTAGATCATCTCCAATCATTGCTCTATTATAGTTGTCAGCACTATAATAGAACAATTTTCTTCTCCAACCATGCTCTATTTTCTGCTCTATTATAGAGAAATGAATAATATTGCTCTATTATTTTCTTTTGTTTTTCTTTTACTTTTATTACATTTATTTATACTTCTTTAACATTATAATATTTAGTTATACTTTTGTTATTAAATTATTACGAATATTAAAATCAGATAATAAAATTTTAACATATAAAATTACTAAAATTCAAAAAAAAAATTATATGATTTTCTTACCGGTTATTTGTGTTATGGATTTAAAATAAAATGTAAGTACTATATGACACATTTGATGAATTTTTTTATTAATATCGATAGATATTGATATTGTATTCAGTCACAGACTAACGAATTAGTCATTAGATATATTTACATATCTTTACTGGAAGTAGTAACTCAATCAAAATTATCCCAGGGTGAAGTTATATTTAAAAACAATAACTAGTATTCGCTCCCGTGCGATGCACAGACAAAAGATATATTACAATTTTTAATAATAAAAATAATTTTTTAAATAGCAAATTGTATTTAACTTCCCGATCTTTTTTGAAATTCTTTTTTATTTCCTAACCTTTCAATTTTTCGCCTAAAATCCCCACATTTCAATTTGTTTGATTTTTTTTCCCACGTTCAATTTTTCTCCAAATCGAAGCTGAGTTGGACGTTGGAATTGCTTACATGGCAAATCACCCCAACTAAACAAACGACGTAGTTTCAAGAATTTCAAAACGTCGTCGTTTTTCATGTCTAACAAACACTTATATTCATAGGATTAAGACACACATTGATTCAAGCCCATGATTTTCTCATCTTTTCCCCTCTTTTACTCCCTCCTTCATCATTCGTTACTCTTGAGAAATAACTGATAAATCACTAATTTAATTTGTGGGAACCCTTGAGAATTTTCTGCTTTAATTACACCGGAATTCTTTGCTATGAGAAAAATCAAACAAATTGAAAGGTGGAGATTTTAGGCGAAAAATTAAAAGGTTAGAAAATAAAATAAAATTTCAAAACATGTCGAGAATTTAAATGCAAGTTGCCATTTTTTAAAATGAAAAATGTATAATAATATGAATAGATCTTAAGTAACATAATAAAATAATAAAATAATTTGATATAAAAAGACAAATAATACACATATATATTAATTGGATAATTGCACTTAAATGGGAAAATTATTTGAATTTTTCCTATTATATTTTAATTTAAACGAAATATCAAATTAAATGACCAAATTAATTTTTTTCACAATTAAGTTCAAGCCTTGATTTTCCGGTAACAAAAATCCAACGTAGCTCACCAAAAATTGATGTGGATATTAACAAACTATAATAGAAATGAAGTATTATCAAAATCAAATGACATCGTTTCGATGCAAGGAATTAAAAATATTTGATGTCTATATATTTTAAATAGAGTTTATATCAAAATATATAGAGGGAATATGTAATGGAATTATATATAGAGTTTTGTTATGTTAACGAATAGAAATTTAGAGTGGGCGAGTCTTGTGAGCATTCTTTTCCGTTTTTAAAAAAAATTAATTTTCTCTCTTCTTCCAGGCAATTTTTTTTTCTTTGCCGTCTCTCTCTCTCTCTGTGTTTCATCTTCTCTTCCTCACCAGGTATCTTCCTTCTCACAAATGGATTTTTGCACCAGAGCATCAATCTTAATTCCTTGTCTTTAGTTTGTGAGAAAATTAAATTTTTTTCGACTCACGCAAGCCCGTGTTGTTGTCAAATATCCCCAACTCTCCATCCATAAAGAACAACCTCTCCTTAAGATTTAAGGTTTCCTTCTCAAGTTGTGCAAATGTGAGTGTCCTGATCATCAAACCGATTTTTCAACACATTGTGTCACTCCATCCCACCAGCATCGCAACTGCTTGGATCAAAGATCATCTCAAACCTACTCAAATCATGGTCTAGCCTTCTTCTCTCTACCTCAACATGAGTTTAGTATATTATTTCCTTCAAATGGTAAGACTTGAGAATTTAAGGGTTCAAAACTGTAAATTCGTCCTGGAATTGACGTTATGAGAGTAGAAGAAGAAAAAGAAAGAAAAAAAAGGATCGACAACTTACAACAGAGAATACGGCACTATCTAAATCAAACTAAACTTTTCACCAGAGTCGCTGCTCTGATTATATTGTATCTGAAAAAGAAAGAGAAAAAATAAAACTGACAACACAAAATATTGGTGGATAAAAATTCATATAGGACTGTCAAAAGAAGCAAACAAATGATCATGCTACTTTTGACACGTTTAGTTTTTTTATTTTTATTGTTTTAACCTAATTAGGAGTCCCAACCAATTTTTTCTATTAAACTTATCTAAACAACTCAGAGGTCTAATTGCTCACTATACATACCGCACCATCTATTACTGTAAATGAAGTTCACCGGATATATTAAATAAAATTTCAGAACAACCATATGTATGTACAGAGCTTATTCAAAACTGGCAAAGCGCATCAGCTTCCTACGACATGCAAAGATACATAATCAAAATTTGACCACAGTCACCAACAAAAAATTTCAAAAATTAATTTTCAGAATAGAATAGTTGATTCCTGTAAACTCAAAAACAGCAAATTTTTTTATCAACCGCAATTTTTTTATCAAATTAAATTGTATCCATGATTTTGAGAAAAATTGCAAAATCGCCATTCAAATCAATTTGCAATTGATTTTCAATTGAAACCTCTCTTTATATATATATATAGATTGGTCCTTCCAGATCATTGTTTAGATATCCCATTAGTTCATCAGCATATGCTTCCCATAGTGTGCAAGCCAATGTATTTTTCCTAAATATTAATAAAATTTCATTTCAAAATCATTACTGACTTTTGGAATTGTTAAAAATTTGAAGAAATATCTTACTCCACATCCTGTAGAACAATGTCAATAAGCCTAGTGCTTAATCCGTTTCTTTCCTTCTCTTGTGGTTTATACCTTGAAACCAGAACTCCAATGATATCTACATATCAATAAAATAATTGTTAATTTTTCTATACATAGAAATGTATTATAAATATATAAAAAATATAGAAGTTTATCTAACCAAACATGTTTCCATGTTGCACATTTTCGATCGCAGCAATTTCTTTAAATGATTTGAAATTGAAAATTTGCTTGGGAAATTTGTCATCAAATACTTTAACAATTTTTGTATGTCGAAATATGAGAATTTTAAAGCTGCATTCGATTGTCTTGTATCTTGCTGTATGATTTCCCACTACATACTCCATGATAGCATAGACTTTTCCAACTTCTAGCTCTGATTTGAACTTTGCAATAAGTGGACGTTGGACTGAAGCATGGATTCTTGCACCCTAAAAAATTTAAACTATTATTTATTAGTCATAACACAAAAATTGAATGTATAACAAAACAATATTCGTATCATTTTTCTCACCTTTTTATCATGGAATATGCATTCCATGGTAAAAAAATTTGTTTTATCCTTGAACTCGGGTACATCGTAAATCTGTATGAGGCGTAACTCAATTCCGAACTTGCTTTTTCCTACCTGTAGCTCATCAACTATTCCAAATACCGGCGCCATAATGAAACGATATAATATTTGCTATTAGTGAATTGATTGACTTGTGTTCTTTTACTAATTAAGTTGTAGTTATTTATAAGTCTAAAATTATATGTGTTGTGAAGCCACTCCTTTATAACTGCTAAATCATGGTCACGTCCACAATTTTTTTTTTTTTTAATTCAGTCCAGTTAATTGATCGTGGGAGGAGTTTTTTTTTGTGGAGCAGTTTTTCTGTTGTGTGGTGTTTCGTGATTTATTGCTAATCATGTGTGATATATTTAGATTTATCCATTTATTTATTTATGTATGTTTATCCAATACGTGGCCCACTTTTTAGCTTGTAAAAAGCAATACTTGTCATACCATGTATAATTGATAAAAATTATTTTAATTTAACTCATATTTATTCTACGTGTCATCTTTGAAGACATGTTAAAAGTATACGTGTTGTTAATAGAACCCTATACTGTTTTTGAACTTTTAATTTTGAAAAAGCTGCCCATAAGCTCCGTATATTTTTTATTTGTAATATGTATTTTTTTGTTTCAAAATTTTATTTGAGTTTGTAATATGCATTAATTATTTTTCTATTATTTTTGTTTAGCTTGTGAGGAAGATTAATTGATTTGGTGGCTCGAAAGAAAACAAAAGGCTGCCATGACATTTATTTTTATCTTTATTCATTTGTAATTATATTTTATTTAATTGTTATTAAAATTCTGTACCGAATGAATTTGTCCACTAATTTCCGTTCAAAAGGTTGCCATGTACATTTATTTTTATCTTTATTAATTTGTAATTGTTATTAAAATTCTGTACCCAATGAATATGCATATACTTATTTCCGTTCACACTGTATGTAATGAATTTGTCCTTGAAACATAATTTAGTTACAAAATTGCCACTGTATTGAATTTGCAATTAATTTCAGATTGAAAACTCCATCTTTAATATATAATAGATAATAGATAAATAATAGATTGGCCATTGAATTATGAAAGACTATTTTTGCAGATCTATTGTAGATATTATGTCTGTCTTAAGTAATTATTTCATCCAAAAAAAAAAGTTGTTATTTTTCACAAACTAAAATTAACAGAGAAGGTTATTTTTGTAAAAATAACTGTGTAAAAGATAATTTGGAATTGGAATTGGAGATTTGGGCACCATATAAACTACTACACTCTTATCATCACTACTTAAATTTTATCCAAAAGAAAAGAGACAATGTCAGTTTCAGCCATATTCGGTACGAGACTGGTGGTTCCGCCTCCCTCGTCCGCCGCAACTAAGGCGGCGGTATCACCACCATCAACGAGACTAGCTGTTGGCGGCGGCGGCGGCTGCGGGATGGTGATAGAGTGCTCTTCCAGACCACAGAAAAAGGCGACCGCGCATCACAGGAAGACCCGCCCTCGCAAGAATACTCCTTCCGACATCCGCCATGGACCCGCCGTCTACGCCCCGCTCCCCCCTCTTCCCCCAGAATGGACTCTTATCTCCGAAGACTCCGCCACCGAGGTGCCGGCGCCGGAGCCTGCTCTCCTGTCGGAGTAATGTTTTGAATTGGTAGAATTTGGTCCTAATTGCTTTTGTGCAAATTTGAGAAAATAGGGTTCTATTTTGAATGTACCACCGAATATTTAGTAAATGCGTTTGTGAAAGTTGAATTATTGTTATTGTTGATGATTTGATTTGAAAGGGATTCTGATATTGATATTGCTTTTTTAATTCCATTTCCTCACCTCTTTTTGCATGATTTGGATTTTATTTTGTAAAAGAATTGCTACTT
Organism: Agastache rugosa; assembly: GCA_031470985.1. Classification (NCBI taxonomy): domain Eukaryota; kingdom Viridiplantae; phylum Streptophyta; class Magnoliopsida; order Lamiales; family Lamiaceae; genus Agastache; species Agastache rugosa. Next base: position 4,836,350 of record CM062601.1, on the reverse strand, counting down.
TGTGTGTGAACTAAATACTTTACGATGTTCGATATTAAATATGAGTGTCTGCCTACATCTGCACATTCTTTATATTTGATTCTATCCGCATCAAAATATTATAGTTAGTGGTATTTCTAGTTTTTCTTTTCTTTTTTACTTGGAAAAAGGAGGATAGAAATTGAATTCGAGATCGCTCCGATTGTAGACAAGATGCTTGAATGTCCCCAAATGAAGCGGTATTTCTATTTTTTTTAAAGATGGTACAAATTGTAGCTGTGGTATTTCTACTTTAGTAAATAGTGAAAGATTAGTATGAATTCCAAATCATTATCTTTGATTAGAAGTTCCACATGAACACTAGAATTTCCACAAAAATGCTGATGCAGGTGTTCAATTCTTCATTAACCCAAGACGACCAACGACATAAGTCGCATAATAAGAAAAGGCATATCAACTTTCTTCCAAAAATCAAACAATGTGAATTAGGCAAGAAATTCAGAGTGAGATTATACACGTCTGGCTAACAAGGATTTACAAGACCGAACACACATCGGCCGGCAATTAGCAGCACTACCCAGCTAAGTATGTGACAACAAAGTGTTGCACCAACACTAAATTATCGAAAGATCAATCCCGAAACCAAAAACACCAACTAACAAAGGCTTTCGCAGAATCATGAATCGGAGCTTTTCCAACACGATTGATTTGCCTTCAAAACAACTACAAGCAAGTCATTGCCAGAGATCAGCATAGCATATGGATACGCCTTACCATATTCCTTGCCCTCCGAACAGACCATAACGATGCATGTCCATAAACTGCAACATTCGCACCTGCTCGGATATGGCTCTTGCTGCAGGCTATACCTCTTTAAAGCTACTTGCTTTTGACTAGGCTCAGAAGGAAATCTGTAAATATGTGCTCGTATTCTGGCATTTTTCCATATCCTGAAAATTGGAACGAGAATGTTAGATCGCCTTAACTTTCTACATTTAGGCAAAGGTTCAGCCATTGAGCTGGCTTTTCTTTTTACTCTTGGTACATTCCATCTAAGATAAACATGCTATTCCCGAGTGGATAAATGTGCTCCGGCATACCTGGAAAATAGTTTATATCTATCACATAATAGTTGTCTCGAGTTCCATGCTCTCTAATTATATCCAAGTTGAATAGCCGAAGACCCTATGGCAAGAGAATAGATACAATAGTTAATAAAAAATGAGGGTTGCAGATAAAATAAATAACAGTAGATAAATATGTACCAGCCGTCGCCGTAGTTCCTTAGCTAATCTCTCGAGTAACGGTCGTGGAGGAAGCTCTGCGGGAAAAAGGACATACTGGAAAATAAGAACCCAAAGCAGTGCTGGACCTAGCTCCCAAATGAAGATTTTGGACCACGACAAAACCCAAACATAATCGATATGCTCAAATAGAATAAGCTCACCTGCAACACGAGGATCTAAGTCCGCTTCATCAGCAGATGCAGCAGCACATGACACTCTTGGAAAGTGATAAACACCAGCGTTCGTTGACATTTCACATTTGCTAACATCAGGTAAAGAATAACGTCTGACAACTTTTATTGCTTCCCCAACAATATAAACCTTAAATAGTACACCTCCTACAACAAGAAGAAAGGAAAAAAATATCCGATCAAAATATCTTACTTTGTATGCCTCTAAGGCAAACCACTAGAGAAAGTAAATAAAAGAACAGATGAATGTGATCATACCATGATTAATGAATTCCTGCAAAACGAGAGGTGGTTCCAGCTTCTGGAGGGAGAACTCATCATAGGCAAGAGAGAGCTCATGTGATTTTGCAACCAAAGGTTTTGCAACTGGAAATTTAGTACAAGATTTAAAATCAAAGTGGATCATGTAGATAGTTCCATAATTTGAAAAGAAACAATAAACTACATCCCAGAAAAGAAGATAAAAATATTCTACATGCTATGATAAACTGGTGCTAATACAAGTTGCCAAGCATGCTGCTATCTCTAAAAATTGCATATTCTCATAATTAAGCATAAACAGTGACATACCAATGGGTAGCCTTAGACCTGCCTTGCTCACTGCACCAGCAATAGATAATGGATCTTTCTTAATAACCAACTGTTTAGGAACACCGACTTTTCCTGCACGTCACATAAGTATCGTCATCAGTATTCCAAAATGTAAGTCAAAATTATGTTGGCAACATCATTTTAAATCTTACTTAGGATCAACTGCTAACAAATAACAGCAGGCAGACTTTTAACAAGGCCACCCCTTTCCCTTCAACCAAGGAAAGGAAGGAAAAGCTTAAAATATAAAACAATTTTAAAAGGTATCCATCAAAATTACCGTAACGGTCTGATAGATTGAGGTCAGCAACATCTTGAAGCATGGATTGACGATTATGCACTTGCTGTATGGCTTTAGGGGGGTCAAGAACTGTCACCTCAGGATGTGCATGCCAGTAATCCTTTAGAAGTGGTAAACAATAAATGATAAGAAACAATCTTATAAATTCTACATACATGATTGTGTAAAAGGATATTTGGATTGTGATTTCATACTTAAATTTCATTTCACAAACCCCATGAAAGGAGATGTTCAAGAGTTTCTACACACAATAGGAGACAATAATGCACAATAAAACCTTCAAAGTTCCGGATAACGAAGAAAACTAAAAACATGAAATAAGAACCCGTTGTAGATCAGCCCAATTGAATTTTGGGTGGGAGGTTGGCCATTTATACCCATTGGAGTTATTCATATCAAGATTAGATAGTTATGAAAATCTCTAGGAAAGCAACAACAATAAGTTTCCATAATATCAGATTCAATAATATGTGCTATACCCAAACTACATACTGTTTGATCATGGAAGCATAGGAAACATCAGAGAAACATACTGTCATGCATGCTGCATCTTATGAGGAGTCAGCTCTGAAGTTTAAACGATTTATCGTCTCTCAAATACTTTGGAAGCATGTTATCCAACTGCATATTTTTCTACTCAAACAATGTGTTTGTTAATTACTAGATTTAGTGAGTCATGGTCAAGAATTCATGAATTATCTAAAGTATTTGTATGTTCAATTATTCATATAAAAGATGTTCAACAAATCAGAATTAATAATGAGATCATACCCAGAACCTCAAGCAAAATGAGAATTAAGGCAGTTTCAGCACAAATGTATCTAAAAACTCAAGAAATAAACTTCTGTAAAGTACGTCTCTTGTCAGTAAGAATATAAGGCAACCAACCAGAAAATTCTCCTCAATAAGCAGATGTATTTGGCCACTTAGTTTCTATTTGAAGAACCATAGTTATTAATCGCGGATCGCGCTTCATCGCGAAAATCTGTCCTAACGCTATCGCGCATTGCGATGCGCATAGCGCATGCGCTATTTGAATATGTCGCGCAGAAGCATAAAAAAACATATATTATCATAATCATATGAAAAAGATGCATAATATATGTAGGTAATTAAAAAATGAGGAGTGGAATATATTGGTGAAGCAGATTGGAATATAGCAGAGGAGTGGAGGAGACCAGAGAGAAGAAGAAGAGTCTCTGGCGTTTCGTTTATTTCTTTTCATGCAAGTCTGACCGTCAGACTTCATAACTTAATATACTATTTTTATGTTTTAACCCTAATTAACCACAAGCCCAAGCCCGTAACTAATTAATTATTAATCAGCCCATGCAACCTTCAAATAGCGCGCTATTTAGCGCTATGAGCGATCTGGAAATAGCTCCAATAGCGCCCCATAGCGCTCGCTATCTGATTTGTCGCCCAAATCGCGATGCATCGCGATTTCTTGGCGCTACGTTCTGCGACGCGCGATCGCGAGCGCTATTGATAACTATGTGAAGAACTGAAATAATTTTAAGCTCTTAATATTCACTCTTTGTACACTTAGCCTTTGCTTCATCATTATTAGTCTCTTACATAGTTGCCTCAGAACAGCCGTTTCAATATATAACACATTTACACGTGAGAAAACGTATAAAAATGAAATCAGATAATTATGAATATAAAGAAATAAAGGCTTTGTAACCTCTTACAGACTTGATAGAAACAAATGAACTTGAAATCCAAGTACATAAAATCAAAGACACGATGAACAAATATGCAAAATTTAAAACATGGAAAAGGTTAGCTCTCTTTTATAAAATCTGATAAATGGGCATCGACCCTCGGAAAAGGAGTAATTAGCTGAAAAGCCATAAATCCAGGAAGCATCTGGAATAAACCCAACAATAGCCTAACAGTCCATGGAAGGGGAAATCATATTTTCAGGAATCTTGATGCTTCAACCAAAATTATGCACTCACTATTCTTGAGGAGAAGAAAGCAATGTGTCCGCAAATTATGTTAGATGGAAAAAATTTCAAGAGAAGATGGTCAGTCACAACAGATGCACATGCCACCATATAATCAATGTGTATCATTCGGCTCCCTAATTAATTTTCAATAGCAAAAGTTTATCTGTCATCAACTCAGTTCAGCCTAAATGATGAAACCAACCTCTAGTACTCGCCGCCATTCTTTTCCAGATAACTGCAGGAAATATGACCAGAGAAATGTATTAGACGCACGTATTCACATGTCTCTGAATATAGTCAAAGAGGATACAGTGGGGATGGAGAAAGAACAAGGAAATAACCTTGTGTAACACAATGTCAAAAGGACCTTGATCCGAAAGGGGTTTGCTTTGATCAATAGCCACAAATAGGATTCCCTTGTTCCTGCATCAATACAACATTAGATTAGGCAAACATCCTTAGTGTTAGGCGAACATCCTCGAGCAAGGGAATGATGAGTAAACAACAATTAGTAATTAGAAATTGTCTACAGGATAATATTATATCATAATGTTCACCAATGTCTGACAGGATAGATATGCCACATGACTGTATAAATATTATATACCAAATTGTGATATTTGACAGTTCAAAACCCTTTAACACCAGACCATCTAACAGCTGTGCCACAAGGAGAGAGAGAGATACACACACCAAAAAGCAAGGTCATCCAGCCTAAAGAGATCTTATGGTCCAAGCCCATTCCGAGAAACTGTGAATTAAATAACTGGAATTATTATAACAGATGAAAATTCAAACTTTTACAATCGAATGGTCAGAGAAACTCCAGTCCCACCTCAATTCAAAAGAAGTGAACGGAGAAAAACATACCCACCCACTCTTCGAGAATACAATACAACAATGAAAATTTCAACAATCGTTGACACACACACAGACACAAGGAACGCTAAAAAATCCATGTCTCCAAAATCTAGAAGGAAATACATTGAGAAACCACCAAACATGCATCAATTTGATCCTCTCGAAATAATTAGTCAAAAAGGGGAGAAAATTAATTACCTTGCTAAGCGTTCAAACTTAGGCTGCAAAAAGCTCTTAACTTTCTTGGATGTAAGAGCATATCCCACCACCACCACTTTCATAGGCGGCGGCGGCGGAAACCCACCGCCCACCGACGGTGCCGTATACTTCCTCTGCGCCGCCACCATCATTTTCTCTTCATCAAACTCTTCCTTTTCTGCCACTGTCATGTATGCTACTTCTCCTCCCATTATCGTCCCCTAATATTATTTATTTATATGAATCTGTATGTATATATATATATATAAATATATATTGACGCCCTGTTCAAGCTCTGCACCGGAGCAAATGTTAATCTTCTTCTTTTTCTCTATAAATAGAGTATCCCTTCTTTCGGTTGATTTGAAAGAGGAGGGGTTCCAAGAATTTGGAAAAATTGAATCAGAATTCAGAACCCAAAAGAATTTGGCCCGGAAGCAAATAAAGAGGACAACAAGAGAAAAGTGTTTATCGCATGCGTTTATATATATAGACACGGGGGGTGGGGGGTTGATGGGTGGAGAGTGAGAATACATTACACTTATTACTACTATGTACCCCATTAAAAGCTGAAATGCAACGCGTGGAGCAAATAGACGCTCTCTCTCTCCTCTCTCTCTCTCTCTTCGAAATATGGATAGATAGATGCAAATGTGAAACACCATGGGATTGGGAAGGGAACCGATACTCGATGTAACGCTCCTACATCAATGGGGTGGGATCCACCTATATTTCAATTTACAAAGATACAATGAACTTTGCTGCTTAAAACTCCATGAATTCTTAATTAATGTTGAACAAATGGTATACAAAAAAATCCAAGTTTGCAATCATGATAAACAAAATAAAACTAATAAAAGAGGAAAGAATTTAACTCAATTTATTTTTCTTTCTCTCATATATTTTGAAGAATACTAACACGTTTTAAAATGCTTGTAAAAAAAATATGGAGTATTGTTTAGTCATTAGGAGCCAGTTAGTTGAGACTTGAGAGGAATCATGAAAGATAAAAGGAATCAGAACCCTTAACGAGTGTTTAATTCATTCTTTTTAGTGATTCTATTTTCCAAGTTTTCATTTGAGGGTCTTTCGTTACCCAATATTACGATTTGGTTAGAAACCAAACAAAATTATAATTATGAGAATTGTTCATAATATTTCCTTTCCCTTTCTTAATTCCTTTGCCTTTCTCCTGCTCGAACCAAAAGTCCCCCTTATTATAATCATAGCGCTCACTGCAGTAGTACAAATAGCTCACTGCCGGCACGTCTTCTCTTTGATTTTCAGTATATTTTGTTAATAAATCTTTAATTGAAAAAAAATAAAAAACCTAAACTCCAGAAAATTCCAAATTGAAACCTCAGAGGAGTACTCCTTAAATTGTTTTGGAGTAGAGCTCGTTTGCTACGAAGTACTCCATCCGTCCCATTTATATAGGCGGATTGAAATTTTCACAAGGATTAAGAAAAATTATTGGAAGTAAATTATGTAGTAAATTTCTTAATATGTCCCTATTTATTATTTGACTATGTATTTTTTTATGAGTTAATCAAAGAATTAAATAGGGGTATAATAGTAAATGAGCTAAAAACATTACTTTTTATAGAAACAAGCCTATATATTTGGGACATCCGAAAAAAGAAAACAAACCTATATAAATGGGACGGAGGGAGTATGAGATAAGGTTTGATATGATTAGGTGGGATGTATTAATATGTATAAAGAATTAATATTGTATTTGGTACAATGTATTAAATTCTGTGCTAAACATATTAATTATTGTAAGAGGGTGAAATTATAGTAATTTATTCTTATATTTAGTTACAGTATTATTTATATCACCTCATAATTGGTATAACATAATAACAACAATAAGTATAACTCATATGGACCCGAATTTATAAAGGGACGCATACTTTGTACCCCAAGCAAACAAGCCCTAACCTCCATTAGGAAAAAGAAAACGTGCCCCTCTAAAATATAATTTACCCCAAACGAATGTAAACAAAATGACCATCTCTTGCTTCACCAAAGAAATAATAGTCTGGAGAAAATAATATAAATGGATTGATTATGCATATTTCTATGAGTTCGAATTTTTAGATGAGATATAAATTTTTTCATGGTATTAAAGTTTAGATTAAGGTCAAGTTCATGAGTTCAAATCCCAGCAAAAGCAACTCCACTTAAACTAAAATATGTGTATGTACTTGACTCTACCTAAATTAAAATATGTGTACTTGATGTGACTCCTCCGAGTAGAGTTGATGAGATGGAATTCTTTCAAATAGAATGATATAAAAAAAAAAACCACCAATTTTTCTCAAAACATATTTCGACCTTCTTGTTCATCACTTGATTTCCATCTTTGAAGATATGAGAAACTCTTAACTCCTAAGTTAACAACTGAAGCATTCTATTAGAACCCCTTTGAAATGTCAATGTATCATCTTCGACCTTGAGGAGAGCAAACTAACCATTGAGAGAGAGAGAGATGTTTTCTTTGAACCCATGTCTGCTCTGGTGCATTTGGTACGTAATAGTTGCAAATTTTACAAAAAAGGTAAATCACATTTAGATAATCAAATATAATGGACTCAACTTATAAAATGTTGTGGAATTTAAACTTGAAAATTTTAGTCACAAATATATTCACTCCATCAGTAAATCATTTACAAGGGTACCATTGAATTGCTTTCTAGCTGGCCAAATATTGATCGTTTAGCAGTAATCTATTTTTAAAAAACAAATACACTTGAATAATACTCCCTCCGTACCAATAGCAATGTCCGTCTTTCCTTTTTCGTCTGTCCTAATAGCATGGTTCCCGTCCAAAAATGGAAATGATTAACTCTTCAAAAGTTTGGGACCTACCACTCTTTATCTTTTTACCCTTCTTTCTTAATAACCGTGCCCCTTGTCTGTCCTAATAGCATGGTCCCCGTCCAAAAATGGAAATAATTAACTCTTCAAAAGGCTTGGGGACCTACCACTCTTTATCTTTTTACTCTTGTTTCTTAATAAATGTGTCCAAAACCAAAATAATGAAAATCTTGCTATTGGGACGGAGCGAGTATATGACTTAATGATGTTTTTGTAATGCATGTATTGATAGATAAAAATAATATCCATATGCCAGATCATCCCATGCCACGACAATCGACATACGTGAGTCATGTAATATGTAGTGATTGGGTGAATATATATTATATATTATAATTTCCTTTTTATTGGATTTGGATTGTATTAAGAAATCACATTATCTTCATGTTGGCCATAGTCCTTGCATCTGATTATTTAATCTATTTACTTGAGATATGATCGATCAACATAATCTTTGCTAGTATTAAAAAATGATGGAATTTTCATTTAATATGATAATATTCAATATATTTGTGATCTAAAAATAGACGACAAAAATAATAATACGACATTGACCAACTAATTCAAGTGTGTTGCAAAAACATATACAACAATAAAATTTAGTCTCTAAATTTTGTTGCATATATGACAAAAGATTTAATGAGAAAATGATCAAGTGATGCAAACAGTGTAGTATTTTTGCTGACTTAATATCAAATTTTCGTTACAAATATTATGTTGCAAATTTGGACGTGTCATTTCAACTAATGTTGTGTTATGTGTCCGTACAGTAACTAATGTGTGATGTATGGTGAATTTTGTAAAACAATTAATTAAGTATTGCACGAAGTGTCATATTTGTTACACCACAAATGAAAAGGAGGAAAAAAAAAATACTGCAAAAATACTACATAGTCTTCTATGATACAATCTATATTAGTGACACAAAAAATGTTGTAAATTATTTTTTGTGACATCAAAACAGTTGCTAACTATAAGAAAGGTCAACTTTCTTATAGAGACACCAATAAATATTGAACAAACAAGATGGAGAAAAGTGATCCCACGAAAATAGGAACAATCAACTACTTGCTAACAGTCTCATCCACCTTTTAATTTGAAGAATTAATTCGAAATCATACATCGAGTAATAATTATGCCGGCAACATTATATTCTTTTAAGTTTCTCCTTTTCTCCTTAAATCATTTATCATTGATAGGGGCAGATATATTCTTCGCTAATCAAATGCTAAATCTCAAAAATTGGATCCGTTTCTTTTATTTTTCAGATGCTGTGGGAACTCATATAACCATTATTTTTAATTAATGTGCACTGATAATCCCCGCTCATGTATAGTAGTCTGCAAATTAAACTATATATGTGAGTTAAATCATATTTGAAAAATTAGGTATGACCGACTTGATCTATAGAGACATTAATGAAATTCGAACTTGCAATATTTGGCTTCAAAAATATTCACTCAACCACCGAAGCAATCCAAGTGGACGAGGTGATCCATTCCTTTTGTGGGAGTTGCATGGCCAATAGGCCAATACATACATATACTATAATTGACCAATTGTGGAATTTGATTCTTTCTTTTACTCGTATTTATTGAAAAGTCAAATTAAAATGGGAGGCCCAGAATCCCATGATAGGAAAAAGAATTGTACCCCATATGTTAGAGATATGTGGTACTCAATTCTCTCACCACTAAAAAATTCGTCCAAAAGCAGAGTTTTGATGTGGATCATAAAACATATTTCATTGCATAACATTAATTACATGGACATGAGCACGTTATATACATGTATATGATTATGCCCCTTGATTATGGAGCAGTCACACATCCATCAAATTTAGTTTAGTTTCACCTATATCATGGTTTGACATAATTAGATTTGAATGATTTCTATATTTTTTTTTACAACTGTACACTATTAAACTCAATTATTTATGGACTCTCCCCATAAATAATTAAAAAAAAAAACTCAATTACTTATGGGGAGAATCCATATGGAACTAAGTGAATGGAATTTTGTTCAACTCGTCAAAAACAGGCCTTCACTCATTCTTTGAGTTAAAGTTGATTTGACCAAGTTCTTTTCTTTGTTATCTATATACAATTGTTTAATTTTAAGATTTATTAAATGTAATATATTTCTTGTATGTGTGTGCGTGACGTGCATTTAATGTTTTTTATATAACCTATAATAGTACTCCTATTTTACATAATGAAAAATAGGGAATATATTATTAGTTTCGAAAGGATTAGCTGAATGATTGAATCGTTGGTTGGAATCCATGGATCGGTTTAAGTGATTAAACAACGACTATCGAAATTAACTTAGATTTGTATATGTTCATAAAACAATATCGCTAAACAAGTCATTAATTCAAAATACTATATTTACTTGGTAAGTGAAACGATACCTAATTATTAAGTTTGAAGATGCCAATACCTACCGGCTACCACTACCACCCTCATTGCTACATTCACCATCAATATGTGTTTCACATTGTTACCACTTGCATCGTGTCCGGAACTCGTGATCACATCCTTTAGTACTTGGGATCCTCTATCTCACCTTTTGGTTTCTCAGATATCTATGTCGTCCCACTTTGAATATTTTTAGTTGCTCTTCCATTATTTTTCTTCAATTTAATTTTCCGTGTCTTATCTTGATTTTTAAATATTAATTAAAACTGATTATATCCAATTAGAGTACATAATTCAACTTTTTAGTTAAAAATTGATTATTATAATTATTTGATTATTTCATAATTAAAGCTTTAGATCTTAATTTTTAGTAATAAATATTAATCAAGATTCATTATATTATGATAAATATTATTTGACGATTAAATTTAATAGTGGGACACATGTGAGACATGGAATTATTGGGACGGATTTATCAAACTCGCATCCTTTGTTATATTAAAAACAAGTGGCAATATATCGTATATGGTCTTCAAAACTTTCATTGTTATTCACCTTCTCTTTTGCATTACCTCTAAGTATTGGGATGGTTATGGAAAAAATATTTTAAGACAAAAAATTACGATCTTCACTAATATATCGTGATGATAAATATTGACAATATTAAAAATTATATATATATATATATATTTTTATATATCGACAAAGAGATTATTGTCATTATAGCCATATTAGTAGTGATACATTACCGTTTTACTAGAATCGGTTTTTCTTATAGTGGGAGGAACAGAAAAGGACATGACAAGCGACGCCACTTACAACATTTTCGTCATTTTGCGAAATTTAATTAACATGCAGAAAACGAAACCTCCTATATCTTCCCGACAGCTTCCACTCTATTAACAAATTACATATATTATATTATGCATAAAATCATCAGTATCCCATTACATTACATTTGATTATGACAATTGACATGAATCGTGAAACATGTGAGTGAGAATTTACTTTTATTTCACCACCCAAGTGTGTGGATAATCTAACACCATGCATTCATACTCCTCTAGATATTTTCCATATATATATATGATATATTCACCTCACAATCCTCAACGTGCTCTTATCTTTTGTTTTTTCCTCTCTTATATTTTGTTGGAAAATAATTACAATGAAGGAGAAAAGAACTACACAAAAAAGAACTTATTAGATTACAAAGGAAATAAACAAAACTAACTAAATAACAAACTTTGATTCGTCAAGTCGAGGATGCCTCTTTCCGCAAGACGAGATACGCCCCGGCTAGTGCTCATGGTCTGGCATATCGTCTTACAAAGATAAAATGACGACGTCTCTTTCGTAATCAGCACCGAAATAGGAAAGAGCTCCGGCGAACAAAACAGAGTTTGAGAACCGAGCTTTGATACTATAATGCAGCTAGTATGAAATGCAAATGTTTTGACAGAAATTTAAAAGCACACCCCGTATATCAAACTCCCAAATGCACGACTATATATAAGCCTCAATAGGGGAATTGACCGGTCACACACCATTGATGATGGACCATCAATGCTTGGCGGTTTCCTTCCATCCGAAAAGCCAAGAGGCTCGGCCAAGTGAAAGATCAAAAGTTGGCAATTAAGTTGGAAAGATAAGCCATAGAAGCCACTGACGTAAATTTCCAACAATTAACCATTGCCTTATTTGATAGTTTTGTGTTGGATAATTAATTGAAAATGAAACCACGTCCGAGCATGCAAAAGCCACCAACAAACAAGCTAAAGCCCATGCTTGCACTCCGTGCCAAGTCCAAACTTCAATTAATTAATTAATTAAATGGTGTCGGTCCAAACCCAATCCAAATTCAAGGCCTACGGTTCGAGTCTGAGTTCCTCAACGATAAATTTGCCTACAACAAATTCATCTCCACACAACTAAAATATACCATTTCTCACTCATCAATTAATGGTTTTGAGAACATGAATATAATCCAATTATTTAATTCTCAATTAAATAATTAACCACCATAAATAATGATATAAAACCATTATATCCAACATATTTAAACTTATTGCGCAGGAGGATCTCATTGAATTGAATTCGTTTCTGAATTACTTGGAATTTAGTTCAGTAAAAAAGTTAATTTAATAAAGTTCAATTCGTGAACTTATATCAAATTTCACTTGAAAGGCTAAGAGACATTTCATGATAAATTCGTGCGCATAAACCCAAAAGGGAAATGATCTTGAAAGCTGGCCTATTTATAAATAATAATAACTGTAAAGCCACTCATAGGTCATTTAATAGTAGTTCAAATTTCAAATATACTGTATTACATTCATATTTTGGTTTTTTATTAACATTACAAGATGTAAAGAGCTCCACCCCAAAACATTTTCTCCTTCAAAAGAAGGAAGCTCTTCGGAACAGGGCAGCCATTGAAATTATACATTTACCAATCATACGATAATCAAAATGAGCACTTATTACATTAATAATGTCGTTTGATATTTTCTAGGGACCCACTCAATTTATGCTCGTGGGTTGATGTTGAGTTTGCAAAACCTCCACTTGATGGAATATTAAATTAACTATTTTAAGTTGATTGAGCTCGACTCTAACTGATCTACACCTATAATTCAATAGGTAACGATAACTCAACACCATTCACCAACATAATTGGACCAACCCACTCGATTGTCTAACCAGCCATCTTATATTGTTTGGCTATTTAGGTTGAGACAATCAGGCTAATTCCTTTTTAAATTAGAAAATTTCTAACCTAACTATTCTTTTCTCAGTCTATTAGAACAAAACCATCATTTTTTTATTTTTATTTTTTTTGAAAAAATATTTCAAGAAATTTTAAAGGCCGAGTGATGGTGGACTTGAACCCGTGATCTTTGTCCCGGACATTAACCACTCTACCACTAGGCTAACACTATCATTTTAGAATTAGAATGACATCCATACTCATTTTTTTTTTATTATATCAAGTGGTAACAATATATTTATATTAAAACAAAAAGGGGAAATTAATAAGATTCAATTACGCCACTTGTACATCACTCATTCATTAATTTAATTTGTGAATTGTTGTGGCCACCCCCTAAACGTGCCTTTTTATCTTATAAATTTAAAGTTGCATCTGGATTGCTGCTACCCTCAATAATTTCACATCCGGAGTTCCAGAATTACCCCTAATTAGAAATTCGAGGGGCATTTAAGCTAAAGTATATGGGCACTGTATAAGCAGCGACTAACCATTTTTTTGTTCCAATAATAAAATAAACAAAATTATAATGCAAAACCATTTTTTCAACTGCTCCCATTTTTGTACAAAATTATGATCCAATTGTTTCTTGTGGCAAAATCAATAGATTGATGTAGTATTCGTGCATACTTGATGGAATTTCCTTTTGTGGATCTTGATCCGAGCAACCCGAATTATCGGGAGTGAGTATGCATATATATGCCTTAACAACATACTAAGACACGTTGAATCAAAAAAATAAACATACCAGAAATATATATACATGTTGGTCTATACATTTAATCAATGGAATTATAACTTTTGTATTATTGTTATCACCCTTCTATAAATAACACGGAATTTTTTAAATTCCATCCAATCGCTTGAACGCATATATGTCTCTGGGCATCATCAGATCCACATAAATCATCTAAAATAGGTGCTTCAAAATGATTTGGTGTAGACGATAATTTAACCAATTCAGACAAATGGCACTGACTATCCAGCAACGTTTTTCATGCTTCTTGCTTTTTTTTTCCTTGTATTTTTTCTGTTTTCTTTACTTCATCACTCCAAATAAATCGGCTCAGACAAAAGATAAACATAAATCAGAAGGCAATCCTCAAAACTGCTGACCTTGAGCAGAATATATCTCCATCCCAAAACCATCCAACCAAAACCTACATAAAGTAGATTGAAAACAGAATACCCATTTCAAACACAGCCAGGAAATATCAAAGTAGTAACAAGGTCTCTGTGTGTCGAGACTAGTCTGGAATAACTGACACTAAACTGTCGGCAATACACCAATGGTGATAACATTATCAATAATGGGCGTACGACTCTAGAATTGATTATCATCTTTCTTCTCAGGGGCCATGAATTGTCAGTCAGAATGTAGCATACACGCTCTGCAAATTAACTACAACACACACTACATCTCAATGGTGGAATTTGAACCAGATCACACGGTCAATAATCGACCAAATCAAGTCCATGACGAGCAAAAATCAACTAAAAATTGTCAAATCCACTTCAACAGCCTATAGGACTTATGAAACACGTCTGGGCCAAAGATAAAACAAGTGGTTTTAACACACCTTGTCCAAGGCAAAGGAGCTTTCCGATAACACGGTGAAAGCTCAATGAGAAAAGTAACTAACAAGGTGAAAGCTTAATGGTAAAAGCAACTACCTGAAATACACCATCAGTGCACAACACCTCCTCCATCTGACCCGCCAAGTGAAAACCATTAGGCCGAGAAGAGTGCAAAAATACTCCACAAGTAGCTGATCATCGACCTACTAATTGATTTCAAAAAATTGTTACAAGCAAATATACTCCAATAAAACTACTTGATTCTCATACTTGTATAATCAAACATGCATGAAATTCCATGACAGCAACATGCAAACGCTGCACATATTGCATGCATTTGAATGCAAAAAAGTCATCTCAAAGAATATCAACACCAAAAATGATGCTACGTTGTTAAATAGCCATGCTAGTTGGTTGTGTCTTAAAAATGGTCTTCATAATATTCAAAATCTTACAAGTTCCTTCATCTGAATAGGTGACTCCAATCAAAATGGAATCCTATAACATGAGAGAAAAGTCAGAGAGATCGCTCTCGTACCTGATAGAATAATAAAAATGAAAAAAGAAAATGCATCAGAGGAAGAAATACACGAACCTATGCGTGTGGGGGGAGTTCATTGATACACCAAGCAATCAATTTGTTAAATTCTTCATAGTGCTTCTTAAAATTGACATTGAATAAACTGATAATCAAGTTGAGACCAACATGCGAGCAACAACAAAAACTAAGAACATCTGCCAACTTTGGGTGGAAACTGATGGAGAAATATGACAAGCTTGGCCGATAAGTTATCTAGTTACGTACTAATCTTTTGATTTACTATTTCTTTATTAGTTTCCTAGTTAGATTAGATCTTTGCTCTATGGTTTCCTATGCAGCCTATATATATGGCTTATTGCACTTTAATTGAGGTGGTGGTTTTTGTTTAATGATAAATTAGAAACGAGGGTTTCTTCCTCAATCTGTCGTCACCCTACTGGTATTCATTGAATCAACGGTTTGTGACGTGTTCTTGTGTTTACTTTCGGTATTCTTTGAATCAACGAAAATATTCGTATTGGTTTCACGCTTCTCCCTGCATCAGAAACACACACTTCATCATATAATAGACTATTAAATACACGGTATGCATTAGGTCCAGGAAAGGAAAATAAAACATCCTCTCCAAAATGGCCAAATTTCTTCCTTCCACGTGTCAATTATTGTAACTGTTACTATTGAGGTAATTAATGAGAGTTCCCATATATATTTTCTGAGTGTTTACTTTCAATACGACAGAAGCCAGCCAAAATTGTTTTTAATGGCTTAATGAATCCAACTACAGGAATCAAGACGTTTTTGACAAGCATACCCATGCCAAGATGCAAGGTCTGTAACCCTCTACTTCATGAGCAATTAAAGTGAAGACCTACAGTTAAATTGCATGAAGTCCAGCCGAAAAGCTCTAAAGTTTTACATGTTAGTGATTATTAATTATATCATCTTCATCTCTCCTGATGGGGCAATCAAAATTTTTTACAATAACTTCTCCTGTGTGCCGGTAGGAAAGATTTTTACAAAATATATAATCGTGTAGTATTAGGTAGAAACAATTTCTGTCTGTTTTACTAAATTAATGAAAAGAGAATACAATGTCACTTATACACAACATCAACTACACATATACTTGCTGTCCAAATAATACTTGCTACCCAAGTAACCCTAAAAATGTGTAAATAAAGGAAATAAAAAAACTAATATGTAGGGCTCTAAATTATCCATATACATGATAAAAACCTACAAAACTACTTATGGAAGTGTAAGAGTTGGTAGGGTTTTAGATGTTGATATGGTTGCATATCTCTACAAAAGCAACATCAAATGACAAGGCACACCCAAAGTGAAAATTTTATTAACAGATTATACAGAAAACAGACTCCAATAAGCAAAGAACAACATAATAAAAGGATTCATGAAAATCAACCTGAAGCACCATTTCTTTATTATCCACGTGCATGTGGCAATCGTAGTCATATTCGTGTAAAAAATATTTGTTATTTGCTTATAACAAATAGGCTTGAAGGCTTCAAAACTGCAGTGAGAGAATGATTAATTCCACTCGAACAAGATCATATTCATGCAGGCTACATGATCCGTTCAAAAATCAAGGTTCATGTAATGTAGGAATAATTGTTTCTGATACTAGAATACCTGATTACCTGGTATGCATTAAGTAGGCTGCAATGACAGAAAGCTCAAGAAATGAGAACATAAAATTGAGATAGCCAGTAGTACAATCCGGTGGTTATGGTGCTTTATTGGCTTTCATGACCTGGTTATAATGGAACAGCAATTCAATTAAAAGAAAAGTTTTAACAATCAAAGTTACCAAAAATGAAAATAGCTGAAGACCCAACAACATATAATCAAGGACGTGAAGAACATCCAAGTCAATCATAGCGGAAGATTTTATCCAAAAAACTCTACATTACTGATGAAAATCTACTGAGTTAATTAATGCTTATCAAAATACACCAAAGCAATTCAAACAAAGTACCACCAACTCAGAGTGTTTGAAAATGTGGCCAAGGCTGCTGCTAGGCGCCACATTTTTGCCATAGTCAAACAGATTGGATGTCTGGCAGTCTATATGGGTCTAGGAGAACCCCATATGGATTTTTTTATATTTTTTGAAAAAAAAAATATTACAAGAGATGTTCCTTGTTGAATTTGATTATATAATTTGGATTTGAGATTATTAGTAATAAAAAATATTGATTAAAAACTAAAAAACGATTAACCACTAAATTAATAGGGGGCTAGGCGCTAGGGCAGCCAGCCTTGATATGAAAGGTGTTCTCATCTAGGCGAGGACCGAGGTGCCAGTCCATCGTAGGATTGGCGCCCAGCGATCTTTAGAAATTGACGACTCAATCACAAAAACCCAGTGATCCCTAAGAATCTGCGTTAAATGAATGAAGAAGGGACTTAAAAGCTATTACTCAATCAGCTCCAGTGATCTTCATCAGAACTTCTCTGTCACCAAAATATTCCAACATATGTTTAATCTCCGTCTATGTATGCATCATTTTCTAGCTATCAGGGACAGCCATAAATCTAAGTGGACTGACAATACAAACAAAAATTTGAGCATAACAGAAAGGATAAAGCATTTAAAAAGTTCACACGGACCTATGAAACAATAGACCCAACTCACACAAGAATTATAAAGCATCGTACTAATGTGATTATTGGCCACAAAACAACTTCCAAACTGAATAATTATCATAGCAGAATTAGAGGGATAAGATAAAACAAATAATGATCTAATCAGATTGAATTACACGATAATATATAACCAAAATAGAAACTCAAAAAAATATATATATAACCTAATTGAACATGTGGATACCAGAGGGATCTTCTATATATGGTACAATGAAGAACCACATGGGTGGATATCTATATGTATCAAAATCTGCCAAATCACTCATGGGATTATACCAACTTAAGGAGTTTGGTACACCAAAAGATGCAATGTGGAATGGAAATACATTTATCCAATTGCCACATCCATCAAAGCTACTAAATTTTGCATCAAGACAAGTAAGAATAACCTAAGTTTATTTTCTATATAGGAGACATACAACTACATAACCTGTGAATTATAAGAGAATTGATCATGAGAAGAATTTTTTTATAACAAGAATGTTAAAAGAAAAATATACTGAGAGATGGAAAGTAAAAGTTAGTCAATCAGGTACGTTGGATAGGATTTCAAAGAAAAAACATCAAAGAGGATACATGATCTAGAAATCCAGAGATAGCCCTTAGCAAGAAAAGAGAAGTCTGGAAACACTCGTTTCTCAAAATAAATACCACTTGCTAACATATTTAATAGATGAACTTCATTTTATAAGTATGATTTTCATTTTCTCCAAGACTTCCAATTCCTAATTCAACCTAGCAGATAGACATACTCAATACTCACAGGTACTACAGATTTCATTATCAACAATTTAATACTCCCTCCGTCCACGAAAAGTTTGCCCCAATTTTGGGGTGTCCACAAAAAGTTTGCCCCAATCTTCTACTTTCTATTTATGTACATGACCCCACCACTTTCCTTATAATAACAAATTAACTGTGGGATCCTTCTTCCACTCAAACAACTTTTTATCAGCTTTTATTAAAATCCGTGCCATTTTACTTGGGACAAACTTTTCATGGACGGAGGGAGTAGATTAAATGCCTTGATGTGTGTCAATAAGAGAACAAAATACTTTTTGGGAAAAATGCGAATAAAAACCAAGTAAATCTCCTTGGATAAACCCTTTCAAGACATGAAAGACATATCACATATTCCTTCCTTTTCCTACACATTAACATGTTAATGGACGGACAACGCAAAAGGTCCCCTCAAACAGAATGCTATGTCAGCATTTCCTCATAAACTGTCGACCACCCACTCACCAAAACAAGAAAATGAAGATACAAAAAAAACAAAGAAACAATAAGAAAAAAAGAAAGAAGAAAAGAAAAGAAAGAGGAAGGGATTTCAAGTTCTTTCAAGGTAAATTGTCAGAGAGATGGCATGATAAAGAAAGTGACTTCAAACTGGACTGTGCTATGTATCATCCTTTTGCAGCAAGATTTATGTGCGCCTATTAAATATATGCTTTTATTTTACACCTCACTAGCCTCAACCAAGCAAATATACATCAACATGAACAACACAAAAAAAGAGCTAGATAGGGCAGAGGCTTATGCACAGATATATGCACTCTAAGAGGGTTATTAATTTAGTCATAGAAAGTATAAAGGGGAGTATTTAAAGATGCTTCTATAAGTGTCAAAGTTCGTGGAAAGCACATTACTATTTTGAATCAATCAGAAAATCTCAGTGAAGATTCTTGGATACCGCAGCAATATTGTAAACTGCTCTCGAATGTTTCATGGATTTTTCAAAAGCGATTCTAGATGCTTATATTTGATGAGAAGCTAACATAGAAGTTAACTAAGCAACATGTCCAAGAATATAAGTGGATTCTGATTGGAAGTTTTGTACAAAAGTTATCTAGCACAAAGCTCTTTATTGCGAGCTTTGGATTCAGCAATTAAGACTTGTTATCAATTAACTATTTCATAAACTTTGCCGAGCAACAAGTGGAGCATTAAAACAGGAAAGTGGGAAAATGTTACGATGTCCCACATCGATTCCACATGAAAGTGTGGAAGTGTATATAAATGGGAGTCAACCCTTTACCTTGTGGTTTTGGGTTAAGTTAGGGCTCCCTTTCTAATATGCCTAACAAAAAAAGGAAGAAAAGAAAAAGAAAAAAAGAGAAGGGGACGATGCAAAACAAAAGCATGTAGTATATTTAGAGAATCAGATAACAGTAAGTCCTAAAACCTGTTAAAGCTCTAGCTTTGATCTATCTTTAATTTCTATCTGTAGAGAGACAACAAAGTAATAAAAATTCGGCCCACATCAAACTAGCTTTCTAATTTGATTAGGTTTATCAATAGATCCAGACACTTGATAATAATTCCCTATTTGAATGTGATCAGATGAAAAAACCTAAATCTGTTCTGACAACTACAAACATATAAGTACAAAAGACTTATTCTCAGCCACGAATCTCTTGAATGGCAGAGCGCAGCACATCATCTCCAACAAGTGAACGTATTTTTTTCATGAAAGCATCTTTTCTTAACTTCCCTTCCTGCAAAAAGAAATGGTAAATATCTTGGTGTGTAAAGAATGTACTGAAAGTAATTGCCCCTTTAGCATCAGATAAAAGGAATCTACTTTCTCACCTTACACGATTCCCATGAAGTTTGCAATTCGCAAAATCGCGGCGAAGGAAGAGAACCTCTGAGCTTGGAGAATAGTTTGGCAATAAATGTCGACGGATGAGGAACCCTATTCTTAGGCATAGTATTTACACCCTCTGAAAAAACAACTAATGCACTTGAGTTTCAAGACATACCAAATTTTGAGCAAAGTTGGTTCTAAAGAAAATTTATTACCATTCATATTTACAGGCCGGTAGCTGACCACACATTCTGGTAGAATATGAGTATTCATGTTGCCATGCCACACTGTATACCACCTAGGATTGTTTGGATCGTCAGCACCAGTATCGTACTCAACACTTGATGGATACGACTGAAGAGACCCTGCTTCAACCTTCTCGCATTTTCCTAATATCACTCTACACAGTATGACATGCTTCTCACCATTCTCGTCTATGTCTGACAACATTGCACTGTCCATCCAAACCAAAAAGTTACTAGACAATAAGCAAAATCTCAAATAAAGCCAAAGTTTAATAAACAAATAGATCTTCTATCTCATCTACCACAAGATTAAGATTATAAACTTATCAGAATTAACTTGCACAAACATGAACATGTAGAAAATATTTATATTTTCCACTTGAAAACAACTGCGGAACTTGCAATAAGCAGGAGCAGGCATAGAAACAGACCTATTTTGGGACGACCGTATAGGCGACAAATGAACTCCAATGCCATGGCCGGGGGAGCGAGAAAACTTGCTAGGAATTCCAAACCCATGCATCAAGATGCTCTCCACGCCCTGGGCCGACGTACCATACCATGCAAAAACCACGTTACTCTCCCCTCTAGCTCGTTTCGTGATCTCCATTTGCTTAGTGAAAACCTCCGACCGTGCTTTGTCCAAGGGTCCCGCCCGCACACATTGATGAATGGAGGTAACCCTAGCACCCGGCTCCACAATCTCCAGCCCTGATAGAAACAAATTCCTAACAATTGGATAGCCTTTCTCTTCAGCTGCCAAATTCCTCGTCTTCGGCCACCTCGATGACTGTGACTCACTCTCAGCCATTTTCGGCCTTTTTGCAGCAGCGCCGCATGAACTCTCCTTCTCTAAATTCTCATTTCTCCCCCTCTTACCCAAATTTACACCTTTATTCAACCCTACAACATCGTGATTCCCTGAATTCTCAAGAATTTTGATATCAATCTCAATCTTCGCGCAACTCTCATCACCATCGACCGATTCAACCTCACGATCCTTTTCACAACTGTTGACAAACATTTTAGGGAAAAAACACTTACCATCAACATCAATCCAAGCGATGGACCGCTGATTACCAGACTCCAAATCAATCTCAAGCATGCGATACAAGTCAAACAAACAGTTGTAGCCGAGGACTTGAGCCTCAACCATCGGCCTCCCCTCCACAAATCCTAATTTCAGCAAATCCGCCACTTCCTCCGAATAATCAACCCACGATCCGTTCTCGTAGAACATCAAACGCTTCGGGCAAGAACTCCGCTTGAAATTCGAATGATTCTGGATCAACGGCTCACTACTCGATGCAGCTAAAGATCTATGGGCAAACGCTTTCGCGTTGCTTCTTACCTCCATGCGCCTTTTCGCCATTATTGAGGCGGAATTCAACGAATTCATGGCTGAACCTTTTGTGTACAAATTGAGAAGCTCTCGGTACAATATCAGCTAGTTTAGCACTCCGAAGATCTTCCGAGGAGAAGAGAAGAATTTTTGCCGCCTATGTAATCTCTCATGTACAGGTCGGTGAGCTTGAAAAGACTATTTTACCCCGGTGGACTTGGTATGAAAAGACAACCAAGGGCACGAAAAATCGTGTAATTACTTGATGGCTAAGAAAATAATAATTAATATTGTAATGAGGAGTTTAATTGGGCTTAAATTGTTTGTCGCCGGATTACTTCAGCCCAAAGAAAAGTTTTTTTTTTGTTTTTTTTTGAGGGTCCAAAGAAAAGTTTTATGAATATCTTTGACAATACTATTCTTGTATCGACTTTTCTTTATTCTATTCCAAGTTGTTAACTATTGCGATTCCTAATTTAATGGAATAATTTTTTGGATTTAGTAAATTATGCTATATCCAATTCTCTCTCCCCGAACAAGTGTCGTATTTGGGTAAAAAAATTATCCCTGAATATGTATCGTATAGATTTCTATGTAAAAGTTATGTCAAATTTTCGTGTTTACCCTTTGACTTAAGATAATAAGATTACATTTTCATTTCCTCATACAATTATTAGGGGTACAGGGAGTCATTTTACATACTATCATGACATACGCATTTTAGCTGCTAATGACACTTATTCAAGGCTGGAGGGAGTATTATATATGCCAATGTGTGGACAATATAATGGAGAATCAATCTACAACTATCATTTATGAGTATCATTGATATATACTTCACGTTTAATATATTTTCTTATTTTTTATTTTGATTTTTTCTTATATTTTTTTTCCTTTCTCTTTTGCAATTTTCATTTTCTAAAAATTCCCGACTAAACTTTAAAACGATATTTTGTCCTTTATATGATACGGAGAAGAAGAAAAAAATCTTAAAAAATGGGAATTGTGAAGGAAAAGGGAAAAATGTACAAGTTAATAAGTATAAAAATAAAAAATACTAAAAATATTTATGGTAAATGCTCACAAATGGTGTGCATCTAATTATTGATTTTTTAATTAAATGTTCCACAAACAATACTAGGAGCAAGTTGCGCACCTATGTAGAAATTGAAATTTATTGAATATAATTTCACTTATTAATTTAAGGGTTAATTGCCGTAAAAATCATGACATTTGGTCAAATTCTAGTTTTTCCATTGACTTTCTATTTTCGCCTACAAATTCATCACCTTTTAATTTTTCTGATTTTTTCCACGACGAACTCTTCCGGTCAAATTAATGCTGATATGTTAATTTTATTTGTTGACGTGGCCCAATATTTTACACGTGGCACTTGAGTGGCATAAACTGATCGGGTTAATTGCCGTAAAAATCTCGACATTTGGTCAAATTCTAATTTTTCCCCTGACTTTATATTTTGGCCTACAAATTCATCACTATTTAACTTTTCTGATTTTTCCCACGCAAATAATTTCCCCCCAAATTGATTTTGAGCTGAACGACAAATATTCCTACATGGCAAATCGGCGCGACTAAACAAATGACGTAGCTTTAATAAATGACATACGTCATCGTTTCATGGCAAATAGAGACTATAATTTGAGGATTTTAGGGCACAGATCGATTTCATGGTATGTAGTCTCCATTTTTTTTTGCAGAAATCACTCACTTTTCTCTCTCCTTCTCCCCCTCTATTGCTCATTTTTTGCAGTAGCGCCTCTTCGGATTCGCCTCAGTACTGTGTGAGGTCTTCATGACCGCACGTTCTTCACAATGGCAGAGCCTTTGGGGTTCAGGATTATTCCTTGATCCCGTTCATGAAAAAGAAGAAGCCATCACCTCAAATTATCCACGAACCAATCACCTCGAGTTACCCAAAAATACGAATTACCCACAAAGTATTCGCTAATTTCGGATGGATAGAGGGGGAGAAAGAGGGAGAAAAGTGAGCGATTTCTGCAAAAAATAGAGACTACATACCATGAAATCGATTCGTGCCCTAAAATCCTCGTATTATAGTCTCTATTTGCCATGAAACAATGACGTATGACATTTATTAAAGCTACATCGTTTGTTTAGTTACGCCGATTTGCCATGTAGGAATATCCAGCGTCCAGCTCAACATCAATTTGGGGGAAAATTATTTGCGTGTGAAAAATCAGAAAAATTAAAAGGTGATGAATTTATAGGCCAAAATAGAAAGTCAGGGGATAAATTAGAATTTGACCAAATGTCAGGATTTTTACGGCAATTAACCCGACCAGTTTATGTCACTCAAGTGCCACGTGTAAAATATTGGGTCACGTCAGCAAATAAAATCAACAGGTCAGCATTAATTTGATCGAAGACTTCGTCATGGGAAAAATTATAAAAATTAAAAGGTTATGAATTTGTATGCCAAAATAGAAAGTCAGGGAAAAAACTAGAATTTGACAACAGGTCGGGATTTTTATGGCAATTAGCCCTTAATTTAACCTATAAAATTATTGGATTCAATCCGTCAATATCCATTTACATGACATATGTTCATTGATGAAATATAGATTTCATTTTTTTAAAAATTAAATTTGAAGTTATATTTAATGGTTATTTAAAAATTATTAATAAAAGAAAATGCATTCATATTTTAGAATTTAAATATTTTATTTTTGGAAGACTTTTTTAACTCTAAATTTTATGTATAAAAGGGACTTGGCAAAAAAGAAAAAAGAAATCACCTCTTCGGCGCTTTCATTATCTCATTATCTGCGAAAATTCTCTTCTTCATTCCTTCCATCTTTTTTTTCATTTTTCAATTTTTTTTTTTTTTTGAGGGATTCTTCATTCCTTCAATCTTTTTTCTTTTTTTCTTCTTTATTTTAAATATTCCTTTGGAGATTTCATTTCGAAGAGGATAAGATGACGGCGGCGACACGGTCATCATGGCGGCTATGAGGTCGCTGGAAATGAGTAAAGAGGTGGGGGAGGAAACTGCTCTAGGATAATATGGTTTGGGTTTGCTTAATTAAATAAAAGCGGGCCAAGTTTTGGGCCTTTAATTGGAAAAAGAAATGAGACAAGAGATTGGGTTTGAGGGCTACGTAATACACACTTACATAATATGTTGGGCTAATCTATATCTATATCTATATCTATATATATATATGGAAATTTTAAACATAACCCCCATTTTATTCCACATAGCCCCCATAAAAAAATAATAATGAAATTAATTATAAATATACTATTATGCCCTTATAGCCCCCAATAAAATTTTAAATAAAATAAATCTTAAAACCCGTATAGCCCCCACTTAAAATTTAAATAACATAAATCCTAAAGATGTATTATCGGTTTATAGCCCTTAGCCATCAGACAGAAGAACTCGTACGAAGCCATGAAAGAAGAAAAAAACTATCGGTATTTCAATTGTTACTTTCTTATTAATCTTTTTGTTCTTCTATATTTTGTTTAAGTTTGTCAGGATATTAAATAAAAATATTGAATTGCGTGAAAAAATAATTGTTCGTGTATTTAGCATTCTTATGCGCCGCCTACTTTGGGAGTTATCTCAAGCATTCATAATTTGATAAATCTCTTGTCTCATATCTCAATTTTCTGACATGATTAATAGTTCTCATGTATTAGCAAAGACTTAATTGCAAACAAAAATAATGGATAAATATAAAAATGTGGGAAGAATTATCGAGCTAGAGTTTCGAACTTTAGGTGCTTATAAATATTATGTATGTGTAGTGCAACTCGTACGGTAAAAATAGTTATTAATTAGGATCGAAGAACAACTGTGAAACACCCATGTTTGTAATTAATTTCATTATTATTTTTTATAGGGGGCTATGTGGAGTAAAATGGGGGCTATGTAATTAAATTATTTAAAATTTAATTGGGGGCTATAAGGGCATAATAGTATATTTGTAATTAATTTCATTATTATTATTTATAGGGAGCTATGTGGAGTAAAATGGGGGCTACGTAATTAAATTATTTAAAATTTAATTGGGGGCTATAAGGGCATAATAGTATATTTGTAATTAATTTCATTATTATTTTTTATAAGGGGCTATGTGGAGTAAAATGGGGGCTATGTTTAAAATTTCACACATATATATCTATATATATATATATAAAGCCAGTTTTCAATTGCCAAATCAATTGAAAATTTATTTCAATGTCAATTTTGTGAATTATATGAAATTTAAGGTTACAAAATTCTGTACAACTTTCTTTATAAAATAAAAAATAAATTAATTTCGGGTCACAATTTTTTGCGCAAATTTGTTTAGCAGTTACTGCTTTGATACATGACACGTTCTCCACTTAGTAGCCAGTGTCTCTACAATTCTGCAAGTACATTTACGCTTCTCCCAAATCTGCCCAATTAAATGTAGCAACAAGATGGTGATAATAAGACCAAATCCTCGGAAGTCGTCTCCGGCGACAGTGACGAGGACATAATAAAGCAAGTGTTGCAGAGCTAATTATTTTAAACTACCCTATTACCAGGTGGCTGCGGTAAATATCTTAAATCTCTGAGCAAAAATCTACAAATCTCTTCAACTTTCTTAAAATCTACATTTCCGTTCAATTCACGGTAAGTTTTTTTTTTCCTTTTCTTTTCTGCTGGTTTTCGTTTCCTCCAGAGAAGGTTTTGTAATTGTCACAAGTTAATATCAGTGATAATGTAATTTCTGGCAGCGGAAACTGTATGCTTCGTCTAATTCCTGAAGTAATTGCAAATGTCTGGGACATATGTGATCTTCAATGATGAAGGTATGAACTTCCCAAAAACAAATCTTCATTAGTGAAAAACTGAAAATTTTATGTCAGTTCGCTTTCGTTCACTTTCTATGTGCTGTTTTCTTTCGATTCAAATTCTGATTTGAATTTACAATGGAGACTAAAGAAATATTTATTTTAGTTTCTTAGATTGATTGATTGATTATGTGTGCCTGTGATGCAAAAGGAATTGGTCTGGTTCGTGGAGGAAATTCAATAATCTTTATGGAATGTTTGTGCGTATATATTAGATTTTAAGCACATATTAACACTATGTTGCTTATGGCACTCATATTTTTTTTATTCTAGATTTTTTTATTAAGATATATTTAACTGACATATTTAATTTGATTCTTAATTTGCATTGAGATGATCCTATCTTCGGGATTTTGAAGTGCCAAAGTGTACAGAATAGTTTGAGAAATGTTCTGAGACTTGCGTTTATATATTTGGTTATTGAATATGTTGTGTTTGTTAAATTTTTGGATTGAATGGCAGATATTAGGAACAAGAGTATCTAGATTACATAGGAGCGGTCAATCATATCATCAGAGGATATTAGATATTTGTTTCTTTCATCAATCTTCACTGGACCGGGGGACATCAGAGGAACCTCTTCTCATTGGAGGTAATAGCGCTGCTCTCTCAGAGTATAAAGGTTTCAATTTCTTGGCCATTGACTCAGTTTTTTTGCAAATCTGCATGGCGTATCAAATCATTTTACAAATTAAGAGGATAATTGAAATTACAGATTAACAAAAGCAATATTAAAAAGAAAACCATTGTATTGCAGATTAAGTGGAATATCCAACTCGGTCTGCTCAAATATCAATGCAAAGCATGTTACTAGAGGGAGTAAACCATTTCAATAGCCAGATGAAAAATGATGGTTATAGAAGAACAATCTTCAGATTATCCCTCAAATAACTCAGTGGAAAATAGAAGCAAAATGGCAAACAAGGAATAAAGATATGATTGCAAGTGCTAGCTTAAATTATTCAAGGAGATAGTTATAAAAAAAAAAATAGGCGTGTAACACATTTTACTTCTATTTCTGTTTATATGTGTTAAAAGTTTCGAGTCCCAATTTAAAAAGATAAACAAAGGCATTTTACATAAGATTCACTATCTTCCAAGGAGTCTCATCTCATCTTAAGAAGTTTCTTAGAGAAGTTCTCTCTCATGTTTTATATAAACATGCATGTTAGCAAACTGAACCAACAACGTGATGTAGAAAGACTATTGCTTTTCTTTGATGAATAAATATGAAGGGAGAAAGTAGTGCAACAAGCTTCATGTTACATGCATATTATCTGATTTGTGGAGTTCACATGAAGTATATGTGCTGGTGTCGATGAAATTGATTCTGGTGATTCTCACTTATATTGGTGATTTTGTAAGTATGTATATGTAAAATTTCTACATGTCGAACTTTTTTTGGAAAATTTGAAGGATCTTTAGCTTAGGTTAGGTTACTAAAAGCTTATCTGAAGGATATACAATTGAAACTATCATGATGGAATGTGAAGAAAACCTTATGAAAAGATATGTACTGCAATTCTTTACTAAACTATCATAGAATTTTTGGAGCAATATATTGTACTTATAGTTCATCAACATCCTAATTATGTGTGTTGAAATTTTATGACGTTTTTACTTGGCTTATTCTTTCTACGGATAGAGGAAAACAAATTTATATGTTTGTTTTCCCACCTAGATAATCCACTTCCACCTTCTTTCACTTTCTTTAGTTTAGTTTGGTATCATCCAAAATGCCTATTATTAATAATACAAAAATGTGTATTATTTTATCTTTTCTTATCAAATTATTTTGTTATTTCCATTAGATATATTCATAATATTAATACCTTTTTCATTTAAAAAAATATTTTTATTATTCAAAATTGTAACATATCTCTTGTCCGCGCATCGCACGGGAGCGAATACTAGTATATATATAGAGATATATATAAAGAGAGTTGCTAATTGAAAATCAATTGCAAATTAATTTGAATGGTAATTTTGTGAATTATATGAAGTTGAAGGTCATAAATTATGCACATTTTTTATTTAAAAATACAGTTAATTTCACGTCAGTTTTTTACACACGATCTCACATCTCTCAAATCAGTTTCCCCTAATTTTTCGAACACACGGTAGTAACTAGTAATTCCTTCTTCAACGAAATACCAGCGAAGCGAATTTTTTTAATCTTTTTCTTCAGATATGGAGATTTTGTAACTCGGTGTCAATGAGTATAAAGTAATCAGCTATACGGTGAACACGTTCCTTTTGTATCGCCTTCTTCATAAGCAGTTTCTCGCTCGGTAAAAAGGAGGTGAGCATATTTTTTCCACATTATTTATATCTGACGAAATTAACAATTATGATTCTAAACTCTCTCTCTCTCTAGCTTCAAATATTTGTGTTTGAAAACCCTGTGTCACAAAAGTTGTTGGTGCTGCAGTGAGCGCTGAGACGACATTTTATGGTATGTCGAAGGCAGTGCTTTTAATGGAAAGAGCGGCCGCCGTCGATATTTCTATCTCCGCCAATCTCCACACGTAAGCTGACATCCTTGCCAAGAGGTATTCATATTTTTACAATGTTATTTCAAAATTCTGATTTATTGTGCGACAATAGAAAACTGCTATTAAAATGTTCATTCGTTAATTTCAAACTAAAATCATAGCTCATGTCTAAAGTTCGAAGGTTATATACGAAAATTTGGGAAACTGTGTTTAAAAAATCATAGCTTTGAATAACAAAATTATGCTATGATTGACCAAGTCTTATAACTGTTTTTTCTGCAATTGCTTTTTTTTTATTGACAGAAGATGGAAACTAAGATAAGTAGTTTTGAGTTTTCTTTTTCTTATATTTCTTTTCCTGTTGTATTTTTCTTTGTTTTTTCAAGCCCTACATTATAGTTTTGAAAGTGAGAATGTTTCATGATGTGGTTTTGAAAGCTAAGAATTGAAGTAGTCTCTACTCTCTCTCTTTATTTGTTTGCGCATATGCATGAACTAGACATGTTCTGGAGGGGTTCTCCATTGTTTTTATTTTACTAAATTGTTATTTCCTGTCACAGATGTAACAAGGAACTTCTTGAGAATGGATAGAATTGTTATGGTAGCAATAGCTGAAGAACTCAGACGTAAGACGACCGTTCATTCATTGGAGCATCAGTAGGTTTAGTAGAACATCAGATCTCCTTTGCATATCCAATCCTAAGGTAATATATTCTTAGTATCATCAGGTGTGAAAACTCGAGGATTGATTTTGCTTATGCTCTTATCAGAACTGGCTATGCTCCTTTCAACAGTAGAAATTGAACATGTTTGATAGTCTTGCTTGATCTCTTTTGTATGCAAGAATCAATAGTGTTGAAAGCATAAAATGTATATGATGTGATGATGCATATGTTTATGGTATTAAATTTGCGACACCACAACCAAATCTATGAGTAATAGAGGAGGTTAATTTATTTAGGAATACTATTTTCATGCATCACCTGCGCAAGTGTGCAGTACAATTCTTAGCCCATTGTGGCGGCTATCAATAAATCATAATTAACAAAGGTTTATTGCGGTATTCCATTAGTTACAACAATATGTCATCTCTCAAAGAAACAATTTTTCAAATTTTGGTAGAGAAATATATGGCTAATATGAATTTTATATTTCACAAACCTCTTTATCAAACAGAACGTTTAACATGTTTCTCTTATTTCAATATATATGAAATCTTTCATTCAGACATTCTAATGATTTAGGAGGGTGTATTCAATCAAGACTCTGTGGAATTTTTTAGGAGTTTGAAAGTCTGGGTGTATTCAATCCAGACTTTTCAAACTCCTTAAAAATCTGGTGGTATTCAATCACAACTTTCTGAACTCCATAAAAATTTGGTGGTATTCAAAACTCCACTGACTTTTTAAAGTTGTTGACTCTGGTGGAATTTATCTTGATTTCAAGCATTTTTTGTACTGAACGAAATCCGACCTTCAACCACGAGAATTTGAGATTCCATGACCTCCAGCGCCGGCGCCTTCCCAGAAATGGCTGGGCTATATTCGGCCCTCGGCTGGAACCCAGCCCCGGCTGGAATTTGAAATGTAACTCTCCAGACTTCACGTATTATCATTCTTTTCCTTCATCCCGTCGTGGCCCAGCGACGGCGGCGAGCCAGCGCTGGCTGGCATTTAGTTCCGCGACCGCTGGGGTCCAGCCGGTGCTGGACTCCATCGAATTCAACTCCAACAAAGTCGTCCAAATTCCACGCGAACTCCATCAGAAATTCCTCAAGACTCCACGCGGAGTCAATCAACTTCAAAACTCCACAGACTTCCCAAACTCTTTAAAACTCCCACAAAGTCTTGATTGAATACACCCCCCTTAGTTTTTACTGAATTTATGAAGAGAAATGGAAGAGCAAATAATGTTGGGTCCTGTCAGCCAGCATGAATCGCACACGTTTTCTCTGTGGGGACTGCAGCCAAAGCCTTTGCATTGTGGCTATCAATTCTTATGCCGACGAATTTATAGGTTGCAGGTTTTTTTTTTTCACAATTTTTGTATTTCGATTTTTGTTGTGTTTTTTCCCTTTTTCATTAGCTGAACTTTGAAATTATGTCCTATCTAAATAGTATTCCACTGGCTTTTGTGGTTCTTTGCTGAGAGTTATGTTATTGTAATATTAAAAGTGGATTGACTAATTTCATTTCATCTTTCTAAGTGAATTAGAAGTGAAGAAAGATACTCTCTTCTTGCTTTTTTTATGCGAGATAGTATGCTTTTAATGTCTATAATTGTAATCTTTTGTCTGTTTCTTGGTTGCTTAGTGAGTGTTTGTTTGAAATATGGTTAGAAATTTCATACTAATCTAGCTTATCTCTCATACAAACCCCATGAAAGAACACTTCTTGCGGTGAACCATTTTCTTTTTAATGAATCATTCTACTTTCATTTTTAATTTTAATGGATCATTTTCTAACGGAATGTTAACTTTTCTGTTAGCTAAATTACACGTCATTATTTTTCTATTTAATCTTTTTCCACATCACACATCCTATGCATGTGTTTTATTAATGTAGAAAATAAAAACATAAAAAAGAACAAATAAAAAATTATAATTTTACCAATTTCATGTTTTAAAAAATTATTATATTTACTACTCCCTCCGTCCCCCCAAAAGTGTGGTACATATTTGATTTGTTGTGAGTTATAAAATATTAGTTGAACCACACTAACCTGGGACAGATGGAGTACTTTATTTTACTCTTTTGACTTAAAAGCATGGGAAAGCTTACTTATGATTTAAACTTTTCTAAAATAAAATTGTATGTTTTAAATCTACATTTTAAGAAATAATTTTTTTTACATGCCATGAATTGTAAAATAATCAAAACTTTCTTTTTGTTATAGTTAATTGTTGAATAAATTATAAATTAACCAGTCTGATTTTAGATTAATTGGTCCGAGCATCAGGCTGTACAAATTATAATTGAAGGATATATTCACACTTATAGAAGGTTAATTCTAAATATAGCCCCCAAATTACTCTTTATAGCCCCCTATAAAAAAATAATTATAATTATTATAATTTCACTATTTTACCCTTATAGCCCAAAGAACTATAATTAACTAATAATATTCTAAATAATTGAACAAACATAAGAAAAAAATAAAATAAAGGAGGCTGTTTGTTCACCGATGTCTTTAAATTTCCTTCTTCTTTACCATCACTGTAGCGGCGGAGCGGCAGGCGGCGGGAGCAGTAGTACTGGAAATCGAAGCAATATACTTAGTTCTTATTTTCTCCATTTTCCTTTCAAAGTTCTCCATTTTCCATTTAGTGGCAGCGGCAGGTATCAGGAAATGTGGAAAATAAATAGTGTGCCGACGTGCGTGTGCTTTGAATTGCTTTCCTTTAAAAACATGAAATTTGCGCGGCAGCAATCTTTTCTTATTTGAGGAATGATGGATGTATTGGGAATATGGGAATAATACAAGGACAAAAAAAAAAGATTAAGGAATCATGAACATAATAATATAGTAAATAGTGAAGATCAATAGATCATGAACATACATTATTTCATCTTTGAAGCATGATTTGGATTTCTTTCTCCACGTTGATTTTGTTTTTCCATGTCTGGGCTATGATTTTGGGGATATATGAATTATTGTTATTAGTTTAGGGTTTTTTTAATTATTAATTAATTATAATTCTTTGGGGGCTATAGGGATAAAATAGTAAAATTATAATAATTTTAATTATTATTTTTTATAAGTGGCTATAGAGAGTAATTTGGGGGCTATATTTAGAATTACCCCTTATAGAAACCTAGGTGTATAACACATTTTAGTGTTGTTTCTGATGGTCTTGGGCTTGTGTTACAAGTTTGCAATCCCAAATTTAAATGATATAGATGAAAAAGAAAAAAAAATCAAGAATCACTATCTTCCAAGGATCCTAAACTTTAGAAAGTTTCTTAAAATTTATTTATTTAATTTTTTATACAAAAGTCAATAATATAATAAAGAAAACATAGATAAAAGAAATTATTAAATCCCCGATGTATCAAGTCCAAAAATATGAGTGAACAAGGATGGATTCGAAAAGCTCTTAAGTTTGCCATTTTCTAAAGAGAATAAATTCAGTCTCATATTGAATTTTATGGAAGTGTAAATTTTACTCAACTATAAATGTTGCTTATAAATGAGTTTACATAAATTAATAAAGTTGCGTTTTTACTTGATGTTTTGGTTTTTCCTATTAGATTATTTTGTTATTCACTTTAAATCTGTTTGAACTATTAATTTTTTTCATCTTTAAATAACTTAAGTTAATTATACAAAATTGTAACACATATCTTATCCGTGCATCGCACGGATGCAAATATACTAGTTCTCAGACAAAAATCAAGAAAACCAACCCTTGATTCATCTGAGATAGTCTTGGGTACGATCCACCGTACCGTAGGGTGCACCTGCTTTTTTTATTTTTAATTAATTATTCTAATTAAGATTCAATAAATTTTAATTGAGAACTAATAGGTCCTAATCTATATTAATATATAAAAAGACGGATTTCAAATTGATTTGAATGACAATTTTGCAAATTATGATAACTTCAAGGCCACAAGTTCTAGGAATATTTCTGTATAAAATGTTTAATTATAAACAACCCGCTTCTTAATATTTGTGTCGAGACCTCTGCTACAAAATTTTTGGAACGAAGGGGTATAATTTTTGTTAGGTCAGATTGAAGCAGTGGTATTGAATTGTGATGGAGCATTACTTTTCCTAAAGTGAGCAAGAAGACATATAGCAATTTTGGCATCACCCAAAGGCCAAAGGCCGAAGATCTATCATTAAGGAAAACTAAATTAACTAATTGTTGGGAAAATAATGATGAGGGGCTGGTGTTATTTAAATTTTTTAGTAGTCTGGAAAATTACATATTGACTATGAAATTTGAATACCTACAACTGAAAGTTTTAATTTTAAGTAACTAAGAAACGAAACTACAATTAACCAAAACAATAACTGAAAATACTTTTCTACCGAAACTATTATTTTCGCTCCAAACAAGGTGTAACTTTTTTTCAATCAATCAATTCTCCAAATTGGAATTTATCCCCAATCCTGAATAACTTTAAGACTTTTTCATACATATTAACAAGACGGGGTAGACAACTTTTAGTCCCCTTCATCAAAACTTTTTTAAAATAAAAGATGACAAGAAAATAAAGTTCATTTAGATTAAGCAGTCTTGTTAGGTCAATTGCAAAAAAATTGCATGGGTCAATTCGGTGATGCCAACAATACATAACACATTCAATTTCTAGATTTTTTTCTAAGTTTGGCAGGCAATAAAGTTAGAAATATTACATTACTAATATATATATATATATATATATATATATATATAGCGCAGATCAAATAAGAACACTTTCTTAGGTGAGAAATAAGAACAAAGCTGGACCCTTGATCTTTGTTGATCTATGGTCTAGATTTAACCGTGCATTTAGTTACTGTAATTTATGCATTTAAATGCTAATGCATTAAGTTACTGTAATTTATGCATTTAAATATTTATGCATTTAGTTTCTGCATTTTATGCATTTCAGATATAATAAAAATGCATTGTTCTTACGTTCTTATATAAGATGTGTTCTTACTAGATCCACTCCCTATATATATATATATATATATATATATATTAAAACAGAATAGTAACCGCCATTTTCAATTTCAATTCAATTTGAATGACAATTTTGTAAATAAATTTAAATTAAAGGATTAATACAATTTTATTTTATGGTTTCATAATAATAATAATAATATATATATATATATAAACAAAATAGTAAAACTATTTTAAAATCAATTTTGACCAAACTATTTTGAAATCAATTTTGACTCTTTTGATCAATTTTGACCAATTTCTTGAGCAATTTTTTTTTTTGCATCATTATCAAAAGTCGATTACATTTGAGAAATTTATGGGTCAGTTATTTGAGAAAATAATAGATCGTTTAACTTTTAAAATCGATTATATAATAGTGACAATGACTCATATTTACTAAGTTTTTTAAGGTATTTAAATTGCAAAAATGTGAAATTGCTTTTTACATAAATTTATATTATCACAAATTATTGTAAAAAATGAATATTCTTCTCTTTATTATTTTTTATTTTTTTATTAATGTAATAGCAATATATGTACAAATTAGCGTTCGTGCATAGTTCTTAGATTTATTTCATGCATAGTTCTTAGATTTATTTTATTTCATTTATAAATTTTCAAGATTTGTTTTTTAAATCTACTTTAAACTATCATGGTTTTTCATGTAAGCCTTATGTTATAATGTAGTTTCAAAAATTAATAATATTTAATTATCTTAAATATATATACATAGGCATGATATGAGTGTAATGTAATAATTACCGCGCATCGAGCGGGAAGGTATACTAGTATATATTAAAACATAATAGTAACCGCCATTTTCAATTTCAATTCAATTTGAATGACAATTTTGTAAATAAATTTAAATTCAAGGATTAATACAGTTTTATTTTATGGTTTCATAATAATAATAATAATAAATA